>CM060600.1:2400000-3600000 GCA_030578255.1 Tiaroga cobitis
TACTCTACCTCTACTGTACTCTACTGTTCTCTACCTCTACTGTACTCTACTGTACTCCACATCTGCTCTGCTCCTCTGTAATCCACTATACTCTACCTCTACTGTGCTCCACTGTACTCTACCTTTACTTTGTTCCACTGTACTCTACCTCTACTGTACTCCACTGTACTCTATCACTACTTTGCTCCACTGTACTCTACTCTACTGTACTCCACTCTACTCTACCTCTACTGTGCTCTACTGTACTCTATCTCTACTGTGCTCCACTGTACTCTACCTCTACTGTACTCCACTGTACTCTACCTCTACTATACTCCACTGTACTCTTTCTCTACTGTACTCCACTGTACTCTACCTCTACTGTACTCCACTGTACTCAACCTCAACTGTACTCCACTGTACTCTACCTCTACTGTGCTCCATTGTACTCTACCTCTACTGTACTCCACTGTACTCTACCTCTACTGTGCTCCATTGTACTCCACCTCTACTGTGCTCCACTGTACTCCACTGTACTCTACCTCTACTGTGCTCCACTGTACTCTACCTCTACTGTACTCCACTGTACTCTACCTCTACTGTGCTCCACTGTACTCTACCTCTAATGTGCTCCACTGTACTCTACCTCTACTGTGCTCCACTGTACTCTACATCTACTGTACTCCACTGTACTCTACCTCTACTGTGCTCTACTGTACTCTATCTCTACTGTGCTCCACTGTACTCTACCTCTACTGTACTCCACTGTACTCTACCTCTACTATACTCCACTATACTCTTTCTCTACTGTACTCCACTGTACTCTACCTCTACTGTACTCCACTGTACTCTACCTCTACTGTACTCCACTGTACTCTACTCTACTGTACTCCACTGTACTCTACCTCTACTGTACTCTACCTCTACTGTGCTCCACTGTACTCTATCTCTACTGTACTCCACTGTACTCTACCTCTACTGTACTCCACCTCTAATGTGCTCCACTGTACTCTACCTCTACTGTACTCCACTGTACTCTACCTCTACTGTACTCCACTCTACTCTACCTCTACTGTGCTCTACTGTACTCTATCTCTACTGTACTCCACTGTACTCTACCTCTACTGTACTTCACTGTACTCTACCTCTACTGTGCTCCACTGTACTCTACCTCTAATGTGTTCAACTGTACTCTACCTCTACTGTGCTCCACTGTACTCTACCTCTACTGTACTCCACTGTACTCTACCTCTACTGTGCTCCACTTTACTCTATCTCTACTGTACTCCACTGTACTCTACCTCTACTGTACTCCACCTCTACTGTACTCCACTGTACTCTACCTCTACTATACTCCACTGTACTCAACCTCAACTGTACTCCACTGTACTCTACTCTACTGTACTCCACTGTACTCTACCTCTACTGTACTCTACCTCTACTGTACTCCACTGTACTCTATCTCTACTTTGCTCCACTGTACTCCACTGTACTCTACCTCTAGTATGCTCAACTGTACTCCACTGTACTCTACCTCTAGTATGCTCCACTGTACTCTACCTGTACTGTGCTCCACTGTACTCTATCTCTACTGTACTCCACTGTACTCTATCTCTACTTTGCTCCACTGTACTCTACTCTACTGTACTCCACTGTACTCTACCTCTACTGTACTCTACCTCTAATGTGCTCTACTGTACTCTATCTCTACTGTGCTCCACTGTACTCTACCTCTACTGTACTCCACTGTACTCTACCTCTACTGTACTCCACTGTACTCTATCTCTACTTGTCTCTACTGTACTCTATCTCTACTCTGCTCTACTGTACTCTACCTCTACTGTACTCCACTGTACTCTACCTCTACTGTACTCCACTGTACTCTACCTCTACTGTACTCCACTGTACTCTACCTCTAATGTGTTCCACTGTACTCTACCTCTACTGTGCTCCACTGTACTCTACCTCTACTGTACTCCACTGTACTCTACCTCTACTGTGCTCCACTTTACTCTATCTCTACTGTAATCCACTGTACTCTACCTCTACTGTACTCCACCTCTAATGTGCTCCACTGTACTCTACCTCTACGGTACTCCACTGTACTCTACCTCTACTGTACTCCACTCTACTCTACCTCTACTGTGCTCTACTGTACTCTATCTCTACTGTGTGCCACTGTACTCTACCTCTACTGTACTCCACTGTACTCTACCTCTACTATACTCCACTGTACTCTTTCTCTACTGTACTCCACTGTCCTCTACCTCTACTGTACTCCACTCTACTCTACCTCTACTGTGCTCTACTGTACTCTATCTCTACTGTGCTCCACTGTACTCTACCTCTACTGTACTCCACTGTACTCTACCTCTACTATACTCCACTGTACTCTTTCTCTACTGTACTCCACTGTACTCTACCTCTACTGTACTCCACTGTACTCTACCTCTACTGTACTCCACTGTACTCTACTCTACTGTACTCCACTGTACTCTACCTCTACTGTACTCTACCTCTACTGTGCTCCACTGTACTCTATCTCTACTGTACTCCACTGTACTCTACCTCTACTGTGCTCTACTGTACTCTATCTCTACTGTGCTCCACTGTACTCTACCTCTACTGTACTCCACTGTACTCTACCTCTACTATACTCCACTGTACTCTTTCTCTACTGTGCTCTACTGTACTCTATCTCTACTGTGCTCCACTGTACTCTACCTCTACTGTACTCCACTGTACTCTACCTCTACTATACTCCACTGTACTCTTTCTCTACTGTACTCCACTGTACTCTACCTCTACTGTACTCCACTGTACTCAACCTCAACTGTACTCCACTGTACTCTATCTCTACTGTACTCCACTGTACTCTACCTCTACTGTACTCCACCTCTAATGTGCTCCACTGTACTCTACCTCTACTGTACTCCACTGTACTCTACCTCTACTGTACTCCACTCTACTCTACCTCTACTGTACTCTACCTCTACTGTGCTCCACTGTACTCTATCTCTACTGTACTCCACTGTACTCTACCTCTACTGTACTCCACCTCTAATGTGCTCCACTGTACTCTACCTCTACTGTACTCCACTGTACTCTACCTCTACTGTACTCCACTCTACTCTACCTCTACTGTGCTCTACTGTACTCTATCTCTACTGTGCTCCACTGTACTCTACCTCTACTGTACTCCACTGTACTCTACCTCTACTATACTCCACTGTACTCTTTCTCTACTGTACTCCACTGTACTCTACCTCTACTGTACTCCACTGTACTCAACCTCAACTGTACTCCACTGTACTCTACCTCTACTGTGCTCCACTGTACTCTACCTCTACTGTACTCCACTGTACTCTACCTCTACTGTGCTATACTGTACTCTATCTCTACTGTACTCCACTGTACTCTACCTCTACTGTACTCCACATCTAATGTGCTCCACTGTACTCTACCTCTACTGTACTCCACTGTACTCTACCTCTACTGTACTCCACTCTACTCTACCTCTACTGTGCTCTACTGTACTCTATCTCTACTGTGCTCCACTGTACTCTATCTCTATTGAACTCCACTGTACTCTACCTCTACTGTACTCTACTGTTCTCTACCTCTACTGTACTCTACTGTACTCCACATCTGCTCTGCTCCACTGTAATCCACTATACTCTACCTCTACTGTGTTCCACTGTACTCTACCTTTACTTTGCTCCACTGTACTCTACCTCTACTGTACTCCACTGTGCTCTACCTCTACTGTACTCTACTGTACTCCACCTCTACTGTGCTCCACTGTACTCCACTGTACTCTACCTCTACTGTACTCCACTGTACTCTACCTTTACTGTACTCCACTGTACTCTAGCTCTACTGTGCTCCACTGTACTCTACATCTACTGTACTCCACTGTACTCTACCTCTACTGTGCTCCACTGTACTCTACCTCTAATGTGCTCCACTGTACTCTACCTCTACTGTACTCCACTGTACTCTACCTCTACTGTACTCCACTCTACTCTACCTCTACTGTGCTCTACTGTACTCTATCTCTACTGTGCTCCACTGTACTCTACCTCTACTGTACTCCACTGTACTCTACCTCTACTATACTCCACTGTACTCTTTCTCTACTGTACTCCACTGTACTCTACCTCTACTGTACTCCACTGTACTCAACCTCAACTGTACTCCACTGTACTCTACCTCTACTGTGCTCCATTGTACTCTACCTCTACTGTACTCCACTGTACTCTACCTCTACTGTGCTCCATTGTACTCCACCTCTACTGTGCTCCACTGTACTCCACTGTATTCTACCTCTACTGTGCTCCACTGTACTCTACCTCTACTGTACTCCACTGTACTCTACCTCTACTGTGCTCCACTGTACTCTACCTCTAATGTGCTCCACTGTACTCTACCTCTACTGTGCTCCACTGTACTCTACCTCTACTGTACTCCACTGTACTCTACCTCTACTGTGCTCTACTGTACTCTATCTCTACTGTGCTCCATTGTACTCTACCTCTACTGTACTCCACTGTACTCTACCTCTACTATACTCCACTGTACTCTTTCTCTACTGTACTCCACTGTACTCTACCTCTACTGTACTCCACTGTACTCTACCTCTACTGTACTCCACTGTACTCTACTCTACTGTACTCCACTGTACTCTACCTCTACTGTACTCTACCTCTACTGTGCTCCACTGTACTCTATCTCTACTGTACTCCACTGTACTCTACCTCTACTGTACTCCACCTCTAATGTGCTCCACTGTACTCTACCTCTACTGTACTCCACTGTACTCTACCTCTACTGTACTCCACTCTACTCTACCTCTACTGTGCTCTACTGTACTCTATCTCTACTGTGCTCCACTGTACTCTACCTCTACTGTACTCCACTGTACTCTACCTCTACTATACTCCACTGTACTCTTTCTCTACTACTCCACTGTACTCTACCTCTACTGTACTCCACTGTACTCAACCTCAACTGTACTCCACTGTACTCTACCTCTACTGTGCTCCATTGTACTCTACCTCTACTGTACTCCACTGTACTCTACCTCTACTGTGCTCCATTGTACTCCACCTCTACTGTGCTCCACTGTACTCCACTGTACTCTACCTCTACTGTGCTCCACTGTACTCTACCTCTACTGTACTCCACTGTACTCTACCTCTACTGTGCTCCACTGTACTCTACCTCTAATGTGCTCCACTGTACTCTACCTCTACTGTGCTCCACTGTACTCTACCTCTACTGTACTCCACTGTACTCTACCTCTACTGTGCTCCACTGTACTCTATCTCTACTGTATTCCACTGTACTCTACCTCTACTGTACTCCACCTCTAATGTGCTCCACTGTACTCTACCTCTACTGTACTCCACTGTACTCTACCTCTACTGTACTCCACTCTACTCTACCTCTACTGTGCTCTACTGTACTCTATCTCTACTGTGCTCCACTGTACTCTACCTCTACTGTACTCCACTGTACTCTACCTCTACTATACTCCACTGTACTCTTTCTCTACTGTACTCCACTATACTATACCTCTACTGTACTCCACTGTACTCTACCTCTACTGTACTCCACTGTACTCTACTCTACTGTACTCCACTGTACTCTACCTCTACTGTACTCTACCTCTACTGTGCTCCACTGTACTCTATCTCTACTGTACTCCACTGTACTCTACCTCTACTGTACTCCACCTCTAATGTGCTCCACTGTACTCTACCTCTACTGTACTCCCATGTACTCTACCTCTACTGTACTCCACTCTACTCTACCTCTACTGTGCTCTACTGTACTCTATCTCTACTGTGCTCCACTGTACTCTACCTCTACTGTACTCCACTGTACTCTACCTCTACTATACTCCACTGTACTCTTTCTCTACTGTACTCCACTGTACTCTACCTCTACTGTACTCCACTGTACTCAACCTCAACTGTACTCCACTGTACTCTACCTCTACTGTGCTCCACTGTACTCTACCTCTACTGTACTCCACTGTACTCTACCTCTACTGTGCTCCACTGTACTCTACCTCTAATGTGCTCCACTGTACTCTACCTCTACTGTGCTCCACTGTACTCTACCTCTACTGTACTCCACTGTACTCTACCTCTACTGTGCTCCACTGTACTCTATCTCTACTGTATTCCACTGTACTCTACCTCTACTGTACTCCACCTCTAATGTGCTCCACTGTACTCTACCTCTACTGTACTCCACTGTACTCTACCTCTACTGTACTCCACTCTACTCTACCTCTACTGTGCTCTACTGTACTCTATCTCTACTGTGCTCCACTGTACTCTACCTCTACTGTACTCCACTGTACTCTACCTCTACTATACTCCACTGTACTCTTTCTCTACTGTACTCCACTATACTATACCTCTACTGTACTCCACTGTACTCTACCTCTACTGTACTCCACTGTACTCTACTCTACTGTACTCCACTGTACTCTACCTCTACTGTACTCTACCTCTACTGTGCTCCACTGTACTCTATCTCTACTGTACTCCACTGTACTCTACCTCTACTGTACTCCACCTCTAATGTGCTCCACTGTACTCTACCTCTAATGTACTCCCATGTACTCTACCTCTACTGTACTCCACTCTACTCTACCTCTACTGTGCTCTACTGTACTCTATCTCTACTGTGCTCCACTGTACTCTACCTCTACTGTACTCCACTGTACTCTACCTCTACTATACTCCACTGTACTCTTTCTCTACTGTACTCCACTGTACTCTACCTCTACTGTACTCCACTGTACTCAACCTCAACTGTACTCCACTGTACTCTACCTCTACTGTGCTCCACTGTACTCTACCTCTACTGTACTCCACTGTACTCTACCTCTACTGTACTCCACTGTACTCTACCTCTACTGTACTCTACTCTACTCTACCTCTACTGTGCTCTACTGTACTCTATCTCTACTGTGCTCCACTGTACTCTACCTCTACTGTACTCCACTGTACTCTACCTCTACTATACTCCACTGTACTCTTTCTCTACTGTACTCCACTGTACTCTACCTCTACTATACTCCACTGTACTCAACCTCAACTGTACTCCACTGTACTCTACTCTACTGTACTCCACTGTACTCTACCTCTACTGTACTCTACCTCTACTGTACTCCACTGTACTCTATCTCTACTTTGCTCCACTGTACTCCACTGTACTCTACCTCTAGTATGCTCCACTGTACTCTACCTGTACTGTGCTCCACTGTACTCTACCTCTACTGTACTCCACTGTACTCTATCTCTACTTTGCTCCACTGTACTCTACTCTACTGTACTCCGCTGT
The DNA here is from genome assembly GCA_030578255.1 of Tiaroga cobitis. Taxonomy (NCBI): domain Eukaryota; kingdom Metazoa; phylum Chordata; class Actinopteri; order Cypriniformes; family Leuciscidae; genus Tiaroga; species Tiaroga cobitis. Next base: position 2,407,342 of record CM060600.1, read on the forward strand.
ACTCTACCTCTACTGTACTCTACCTCTACTGTGCTCTACTGTACTCTATCTCTTATGTGCTCCACTGTACTCTACCTCTACTGTACTCCACTGTACTCTACCTCTACTGTGCTCCACTGTACTCTACCTCTACTGTACTCCACTGTACTCTACCTCTACTGTGCTACACTGTACTCTATCTCTACTGTACTCCACTGTGCTCTACCTCTACTGTACTCCACCTCTAATGTGCTCCACTGTACTCTACCTCTACTGTACTCCACTCTACTCTACCTCTACTGTACTCCACTCTACTCTACCTCTACTGTGCTCTACTGTACTCTATCTCTACTGTGCTCCACTGTACTCTATCTCTACTGTACTCCACTGTACTCTACCTCTACTGTACTCTACCTCTACTGTGCTCCACTGTACTCTATCTCTACTGTACTCCACCTCTAATGTGCTCCACTGTACTCTACCTCTACTGTACTCCACTGTACTCTACCTCTACTATACTCCACTATACTCTTTCTCTACTGTACTCCACTGTACTCTACCTCTACTGTACTCCACTGTACTCTACCTCTACTGTACTCCACTGTACTCTACTCTACTGTACTCCACTGTACTCTACCTCTACTGTACTCTACCTCTACTGTGCTCCACTGTACTCTATCTCTACTGTACTCCACTGTACTCTACCTCTACTGTTCTCCACCTCTAATGTGCTCCACTGTACTCTACCTCTACTGTACTCCACTGTACTCTACCTCTACTGTACTCCACTCTACTCTACCTCTACTGTGCTCTACCGTACTCTATCTCTACTCTGCTCTACTGTACTCTACCTCTACTGTACTCCACTGTACTCTACCTCTACTGTACTTCACTGTACTCTACCTCTACTGTGCTCCACTGTACTCTACCTCTAATGTGTTCCACTGTACTCTACCTCTACTGTGCTCCACTGTACTCTACCTCTACTGTACTCCACTGTACTCTACCTCTACTGTGCTCCACTTTACTCTATCTCTACTGTACTCCACTGTACTCTACCTCTACTGTACTCCACCTCTACTGTACTCCACTGTACTCTACCTCTACTATACTCCACTGTACTCAACCTCAACTGTACTCCACTGTACTCTACTCTACTGTACTCCACTGTACTCTACCTCTACTGTACTCTACCTCTACTGTACTCCACTGTACTCTATCTCTACTTTGCTCCACTGTACTCCACTGTACTCTACCTCTAGTATGCTCAACTGTACTCCACTGTACTCTACCTCTAGTATGCTCCACTGTACTCTACCTGTACTGTGCTCCACTGTACTCTATCTCTACTGTACTCCACTGTACTCTATCTCTACTTTGCTCCACTGTACTCTACTCTACTGTACTCCACTGTACTCTACCTCTACTGTACTCTACCTCTAATGTGCTCTACTGTACTCTATCTCTACTGTGCTCCACTGTACTCTACCTCTACTGTACTCCACTGTACTCTACCTCTACTGTACTCCACTGTAATCTATCTCTACTTGTCTCTACTGTACTCTATCTCTACTCTGCTCTACTGTACTCTACCTCTACTGTACTCCACTGTACTCTACCTCTACTGTACTCCACTGTACTCTACCTCTACTGTACTCCACTGTACTCTACCTCTAATGTGTTCCACTGTACTCTACCTCTACTGTGCTCCACTTTACTCTACCTCTACTGTACTCCACTGTACTCTACCTCTACTGTGCTCCACTTTACTCTATCTCTACTGTAATCCACTGTACTCTACCTCTACTGTACTCCACCTCTAATGTGCTCCACTGTACTCTACCTCTACGGTACTCCACTGTACTCTACCTCTACTGTACTCCACTCTACTCTACCTCTACTGTGCTCTACTGTACTCTATCTCTACTGTGCTCCACTGTACTCTACCTCTAGTATGCTCCACTGTACTCCACTGTACTCTACCTCTAGTATGCTCCACTGTACTCTACCTGTACTGTGCTCCACTGTACTCTACCTCTACTGTACTCCACTGTACTCTATCTCTACTTTGCTCCACTGTACTCTACTCTACTGTACTCCGCTGTACTCTACCTCTACTGTACTCTACCTCTACTGTGCTCTACTGTATTCTATCTCTACTGTGCTCCACTGTACTCTACCTCTACTGTACTCCACTGTACTCTACCTCTACTGTGCTCCACTGTACTCTACCTCTACTGTACTCCACTGTACTCTACCTCTACTGTGCTACACTCTACTCTATCTCTACTGTACTCCACTGTGCTCTACCTCTACTGTACTCCACCTCTAATGTGCTCCACTGTACTCTACCTCTACTGTACTCCACTCTACTCTACCTCTACTGTACTCCACTCTACTCTACCTCTACTGTGCTCTACAGTACTCTATCTCTACTGTGCTCCACTGTACTCTATCTCTATTGAACTCCACTGTACTCTACCTCTACTGTACTCTACTGTTCTCTACCTCTACTGTACTCTACTGTACTCCACATCTGCTCTGCTCCACTGTAATCCACTATACTCTACCTCTACTGTGCTCCACTGTACTCTACCTTTACTTTGCTCCACTGTACTCTACCTCTACTGTACTCCACTGTGCTCTACCTCTACTGTACTCCACTGTACTCCACCTCTACTGTACTCTACCTCTACTGTGCTCCACTGTACTCTATCTCTACTGTACTCCACTGTACTCTACCTCTACTGTTCTCCACCTCTAATGTGCTCCACTGTACTCTACCTCTACTGTACTCCACTGTACTCTACCTCTACTGTACTCCACTGTACTCTACCTCTACTGTACTCTACCTCTACTGTGCTCCACTGTACTCTATCTCTACTGTACTCCACTGTACTCTACCTCTACTGTTCTCCACCTCTAATGTGCTCCACTGTACTCTACCTCTACTGTACTCCACTGTACTCTACCTCTACTGTACTCCACTCTACTCTACCTCTACTGTGCTCTACCGTACTCTATCTCTACTCTGCTCTACTGTACTCTACCTCTACTGTACTCCACTGTACTCTACCTCTACTGTACTTCACTGTACTCTACCTCTACTGTGCTCCACTGTACTCTACCTCTAATGTGTTCCACTGTACTCTACCTCTACTGTGCTCCACTGTACTCTACCTCTACTGTACTCCACTGTACTCTACCTCTACTGTGCTCCACTTTACTCTATCTCTACTGTACTCCACTGTACTCTACCTCTACTGTACTCCACCTCTACTGTACTCCACTGTACTCTACCTCTACTATACTCCACTGTACTCAACCTCAACTGTACTCCACTGTACTCTACTCTACTGTACTCCACTGTACTCTACCTCTACTGTACTCTACCTCTACTGTACTCCACTGTACTCTATCTCTACTTTGCTCCACTGTACTCCACTGTACTCTACCTCTAGTATGCTCAACTGTACTCCACTGTACTCTACCTCTAGTATGCTCCACTGTACTCTACCTGTACTGTGCTCCACTGTACTCTATCTCTACTGTACTCCACTGTACTCTATCTCTACTTTGCTCCACTGTACTCTACTCTACTGTACTCCACTGTACTCTACCTCTACTGTACTCTACCTCTAATGTGCTCTACTGTACTCTATCTCTACTGTGCTCCACTGTACTCTACCTCTACTGTACTCCACTGTACTCTACCTCTACTGTACTCCACTGTAATCTATCTCTACTTGTCTCTACTGTACTCTATCTCTACTCTGCTCTACTGTACTCTACCTCTACTGTACTCCACTGTACTCTACCTCTACTGTACTCCACTGTACTCTACCTCTACTGTACTCCACTGTACTCTACCTCTAATGTGTTCCACTGTACTCTACCTCTACTGTGCTCCACTTTACTCTACCTCTACTGTACTCCACTGTACTCTACCTCTACTGTGCTCCACTTTACTCTATCTCTACTGTAATCCACTGTACTCTACCTCTACTGTACTCCACCTCTAATGTGCTCCACTGTACTCTACCTCTACGGTACTCCACTGTACTCTACCTCTACTGTACTCCACTCTACTCTACCTCTACTGTGCTCTACTGTACTCTATCTCTACTGTGCTCCACTGTACTCTACCTCTAGTATGCTCCACTGTACTCCACTGTACTCTACCTCTAGTATGCTCCACTGTACTCTACCTGTACTGTGCTCCACTGTACTCTACCTCTACTGTACTCCACTGTACTCTATCTCTACTTTGCTCCACTGTACTCTACTCTACTGTACTCCGCTGTACTCTACCTCTACTGTACTCTACCTCTACTGTGCTCTACTGTACTCTATCTCTACTGTGCTCCACTGTACTCTACCTCTACTGTACTCCACTGTACTCTACCTCTACTGTGCTCCACTGTACTCTACCTCTACTGTACTCCACTGTACTCTACCTCTACTGTGCTACACTCTACTCTATCTCTACTGTACTCCACTGTGCTCTACCTCTACTGTACTCCACCTCTAATGTGCTCCACTGTACTCTACCTCTACTGTACTCCACTCTACTCTACCTCTACTGTACTCCACTCTACTCTACCTCTACTGTGCTCTACAGTACTCTATCTCTACTGTGCTCCACTGTACTCTATCTCTATTGAACTCCACTGTACTCTACCTCTACTGTACTCTACTGTTCTCTACCTCTACTGTACTCTACTGTACTCCACATCTGCTCTGCTCCACTGTAATCCACTATACTCTACCTCTACTGTGCTCCACTGTACTCTACCTTTACTTTGCTCCACTGTACTCTACCTCTACTGTACTCCACTGTGCTCTACCTCTACTGTACTCCACTGTACTCCACCTCTACTGTGCTCCACTGTACTCTACCTCTACTGTACTCCCATGTACTCTACCTCTACTGTACTCCACTCTACTCTACCTCTACTGTGCTCTACTGTACTCTATCTCTACTGTGCTCCACTGTACTCTACCTCTACTGTACTCCACTGTACTCTACCTCTACTATACTCCACTGTACTCTTTCTCTACTGTACTCCACTGTACTCTACCTCTACTGTACTCCACTGTACTCAACCTCAACTGTACTCCACTGTACTCTACCTCTACTATGCTCCACTGTACTCTACCTCTACTGTACTCCACTGTACTCTACCTCTACTGTACTCCACTGTACTCTACCTCTACTGTACTCTACTCTACTCTACCTCTACTGTGCTCTACTGTACTCTATCTCTACTGTGCTCCACTGTACTCTATCTCTATTGAACTCCACTGTACTCTACCTCTACTGTACTCTACTGTTCTCTACCTCTACTGTACTCTACTGTACTCCACATCTGCTCTGCTCCTCTGTAATCCACTATACTCTACCTCTACTGTGCTCCACTGTACTCTACCTTTACTTTGCTCCACTGTACTCTACCTCTACTGTACTCCACTGTGCTCTACCTCTACTGTACTCTACTGTACTCCACCTCTACTGTGCTCCACTGTACTCCACTGTACTCTACCTCTACTGTGCTCCACTGTACTCTACCTCTACTGTACTCCACCGTACTCTACCTCTACTGTGCTCCACTGTACTCTACCTCTAATGTGCTCCACTGTACTCTACCTCTACTGTGCTCCACTGTACTCTACCTCTACTGTACTCCACTGTACTCTATCTCTACTGTATTCCACTGTACTCTACCTCTACTGTACTCCACCTCTAATGTGCTCCACTGTACTCTACCTCTACTATACTCCACTGTACTCTTTCTCTACTGTAATCCACTGTACTCTACCTCTACTGTACTCCACTGTACTCTACCTCTACTGTACTCCACTGTACTCTACTCTACTGTACTCCACTGTACTCTACCTCTACTGTACTCTACCTCTACTGTGCTCCACTGTACTCTATCTCAACTGTACTCCACTGTACTCTACCTCTACTGTACTCCACCTCTAATGTGCTCCACTGTACTCTACCTCTACTGTACTCCACTGTACTCTACCTCTACTGTACTCCACTCTACTCTACCTCTACTGTGCTCTACAGTACTCTATCTCTACTGTGCTCCACTGTACTCTACCTCTACTGTACTCCACTGTACTCTACCTCTACTCTACTCCACTGTACTCTTTCTCTACTGTACTCCACTGTACTCTACATCTACTGTACTCCACTGTACTCAACCTCAACTGTACTCCACTGTACTCTACCTCTACTGTGCTCCACTGTACTCTACCTCTACTATACTCCACTGTACTCTTTCTCTACTGTACTCCACTGTACTCTACCTCTACTGTACTCCACTGTACTCTACCTCTACTGTACTCCACTGTACTCTACTCTACTGTACTCCACTGTACTCTACCTCTACTGTACTCTACCTCTACTGTGCTCCACTGTACTCTATCTCTACTGTACTCCACTGTACTCTACCTCTACTGTACTCCACCTCTAATGTGCTCCACTGTACTCTACCTCTACTGTATTCCACTGTACTCTACCTCTACTGTACTCCACTCTACTCTACCTCTACTGTGCTCTACTGTACTCTATCTCTACTGTGCTCCACTGTACTCTACCTCTACTGTACTCCACTGTACTCTATCACTACTTTGCTCCACTGTACTCTACTCTACTGTACTCCACTGTACTCTACCTCTACTGTGCTCCACTGTACTCTACCTCTAATGTGCTCCACTGTACTCTACCTCTACTGTACTCCACTGTACTCTACCTCTACTGTACTCCACTCTACTCTACCTCTACTGTGCTCTACTGTACTCTATCTCTACTGTGCTCCACTGTACTCTACCTCTACTGTACTCCACTGTACTCTACCTCTACTATACTCCACTGTACTCTTTCTCTACTGTACTCCACTGTACTCTACCTCTACTGTACTCCACTGTACTCAACCTCAACTGTACTCCACTGTACTCTACCTCTACTGTGCTCCATTGTACTCTACCTCTACTGTACTCCACTGTACTCTACCTCTACTGTGCTCCATTGTACTCCACCTCTACTGTGCTCCACTGTACTCCACTGTACTCTACCTCTACTGTGCTCCACTGTACTCTACCTCTACTGTACTCCACTGTACTCTACCTCTACTGTGCTCCACTGTACTCTACCTCTAATGTGCTCCACTGTACTCTACCTCTACTGTGCTCCACTGTACTCTACCTCTACTGTACTCCACTGTACTCTACCTCTACTGTGCTCTACTGTACTCTATCTCTACTGTGCTCCACTGTACTCTACCTCTACTGTACTCCACTGTACTCTACCTCTACTATACTCCACTATACTCTTTTTCTACTGTACTCCACTGTACTCTACCTCTACTGTACTCCACTGTACTCTACCTCTACTGTACTCCACTGTACTCTACCTCTACTGTACTCTACCTCTACTGTGCTCCACTGTACTCTATCTCTACTGTACTCCACTGTACTCTACCTCTACTGTACTCCACCTCTAATGTGCTCCACTGTACTCTACCTCTACTGTACTCCACTGTACTCTACCTCTACTGTACTCCACTGTACTCTACCTCTACTGTACTTCACTGTACTCTACCTCTACTGTGCTCCACTGTACTCTACCTCTAATGTGTTCCACTGTACTCTACCTCTACTGTGCTCCACTGTACTCTACCTCTACTGTACTCCACTGTACTCTACCTCTACTGTGCTCCACTTTACTCTATCTCTACTGTACTCCACTGTACTCTACCTCTACTGTACTCCACCTCTACTGTACTCTACTGTACTCTACCTCTACTATACTCCACTGTACTCAACCTCAACTGTACTCCACTGTACTCTACTCTACTGTACGCCACTGTACTCTACCTCTACTGTACTCTACCTCTACTGTACTCCACTGTACTCTATCTCTACTTTGCTCCACTGTACTCCACTGTACTCTACCTCTAGTATGCTCCACTGTACTCCACTGTACTCTACCTCTAGTATGCTCCACTGTACTCTACCTCTACTGTGCTCCACTGTACTCTACCTCTACTGTACTCCACTGTACTCTACCTCTACTGTGCTCTACTGTACTCTATCTCTACTGTGCTCCACTGTACTCTACCTCTACTGTACTCCACTGTACTCTACCTCTACTATACTCCACTGTACTCTTTCTCTACTGTACTCCACTGTACTCTACCTCTACTGTACTCCACTGTACTCTACCTCTACTGTACTCCACTGTACTCTACTCTACTGTACTCCACTGTACTCTACCTCTACTGTACTCTACCTCTACTGTGCTCCACTGTACTCTATCTCTACTGTACTCCACTGTACTCTACCTCTACTGTACTCCACCTCTAATGTGCTCCACTGTACTCTACCTCTACTGTACTCCACTGTAGTCTACCTCTACTGTACTCCACTCTACTCTACCTCTACTGTGCTCTACTGTACTCTATCTCTACTGTGCTCCACTGTACTCTACCTCTACTGTACTCCACTGTACTCTACCTCTACTATACTCCACTGTACTCTTTCTCTACTACTCCACTGTACTCTACCTCTACTGTACTCCACTGTACTCAACCTCAACTGTACTCCACTGTACTCTACCTCTACTGTGCTCCATTGTACTCTACCTCTACTGTACTCCACTGTACTCTACCTCTACTGTGCTCCATTGTACTCCACCTCTACTGTGCTCCACTGTACTCCACTGTACTCTACCTCTACTGTGCTCCACTGTACTCTACCTCTACTGTACTCCACTGTACTCTACCTCTACTGTGCTCCACTGTACTCTACCTCTAATGTGCTCCACTGTACTCTACCTCTACTGTGCTCCACTGTACTCTACCTCTACTGTACTCCACTGTACTCTACCTCTACTGTGCTCCACTGTACTCTATCTCTACTGTATTCCACTGTACTCTACCTCTACTGTACTCCACCTCTAATGTGCTCCACTGTACTCTACCTCTACTGTAATCCACTGTACTCTACCTCTACTGTACTCCACTCTACTCTACCTCTACTGTGCTCTACTGTACTCTATCTCTACTGTGCTCCACTGTACTCTACCTCTACTGTACTCCACTGTACTCTACCTCTACTATACTCCACTGTACTCTTTCTCTACTGTACTCCACTGTACTATACCTCTACTGTACTCCACTGTACTCTACCTCTACTGTACTCCACTGTACTCTACTCTACTGTACTCCACTGTACTCTACCTCTACTGTACTCTACCTCTACTGTGCTCCACTGTACTCTATCTCTACTGTACTCCACTGTACTCTACCTCTACTGTACTCCACCTCTAATGTGCTCCACTGTACTCTACCTCTACTGTACTCCCATGTACTCTACCTCTACTGTACTCCACTCTACTCTACCTCTACTGTGCTCTACTGTACTCTATCTCTACTGTGCTCCACTGTACTCTACCTCTACTGTACTCCACTGTACTCTACCTCTACTATACTCCACTGTACTCTTTCTCTACTGTACTCCACTGTACTCTACCTCTACTGTACTCCACTGTACTCAACCTCAACTGTACTCCACTGTACTCTACCTCTACTGTGCTCCACTGTACTCTACCTCTACTGTACTCCACTGTACTCTACCTCTACTGTACTCCACTGTACTCTACCTCTACTGTACTCTACTCTACTCTACCTCTACTGTGCTCTACTGTACTCTATCTCTACTGTGCTCCACTGTACTCTATCTCTATTGAACTCCACTGTACTCTACCTCTACTGTACTCTACTGTTCTCTACCTCTACTGTACTCTACTGTACTCCACATCTGCTCTGCTCCTCTGTAATCCACTATACTCTACCTCTACTGTGCTCCACTGTAGTCTACCTTTACTTTGCTCCACTGTACTCTACCTCTACTGTACTCCACTGTACTCTATCACTACTTTGCTCCACTGTACTCTACTCTACTGTACTCCACTGTACTCTACCTCTACTGTGCTCCACTGTACTCTACCTCTAATGTGCTCCACTGTACTCTACCTCTACTGTACTCCACTGTACTCTACCTCTACTGTACTCCACTCTACTCTACCTCTACTGTGCTCTACTGTACTCTATCTCTACTGTGCTCCACTGTACTCTACCTCTACTGTACTCCACTGTACTCTACCTCTACTATACTCCACTGTACTCTTTCTCTACTGTACTCCACTCTACTCTACCTCTACTGTACTCCACTGTACTCAACCTCAACTGTACTCCACTGTACTCTACCTCTACTGTGCTCCATTGTACTCTACCTCTACTGTACTCCACTGTACTCTACCTCTACTGTGCTCCATTGTACTCCACCTCTACTGTGCTCCACTGTACTCCACTGTACTCTACCTCTACTGTGCTCCACTGTACTCTACCTCTACTGTACTCCACTGTACTCTACCTCTACTGTGCTCCACTGTACTCTACCTCTAATGTGCTCCACTGTACTCTACCTCTACTGTGCTCCACTGTACTCTACCTTTACTTTGCTCCACTGTACTCTACCTCTACTGTACTCCACTGTGCTCTACCTCTACTGTACTCTACTGTACTCCACCTCTACTGTGCTCCACTGTACTCCACTGTACTCTACCTCTACTGTGCTCCACTGTACTCTACCTCTACTGTACTCCACCGTACTCTACCTCTACTGTGCTCCACTGTACTCTACCTCTAATGTGCTCCACTGTACTCTACCTCTACTGTGCTCCACTGTACTCTACCTCTACTGTACTCCACTGTACTCTATCTCTACTGTATTCCACTGTACTCTACCTCTACTGTACTCCACCTCTAATGTGCTCCACTGTACTCTACCTCTACTATACTCCACTGTACTCTTTCTCTACTGTAATCCACTGTACTCTACCTCTACTGTACTCCACTGTACTCTACCTCTACTGTACTCCACTGTACTCTACTCTACTGTACTCCACTGTACTCTACCTCTACTGTACTCTACCTCTACTGTGCTCCACTGTACTCTATCTCAACTGTACTCCACTGTACTCTACCTCTACTGTACTCCACCTCTAATGTGCTCCACTGTACTCTACCTCTACTGTACTCCACTGTACTCTACCTCTACTGTACTCCACTCTACTCTACCTCTACTGTGCTCTACAGTACTCTATCTCTACTGTGCTCCACTGTACTCTACCTCTACTGTACTCCACTGTACTCTACCTCTACTCTACTCCACTGTACTCTTTCTCTACTGTACTCCACTGTACTCTACCTCTACTGTACTCCACTGTACTCAACCTCAACTGTACTCCACTGTACTCTACCTCTACTGTGCTCCACTGTACTCTACCTCTACTATACTCCACTGTACTCTTTCTCTACTGTACTCCACTGTACTCTACCTCTACTGTACTCCACTGTACTCTACCTCTACTGTACTCCACTGTACTCTACTCTACTGTACTCCACTGTACTCTACCTCTACTGTACTCTACCTCTACTGTGCTCCACTGTACTCTATCTCTACTGTACTCCACTGTACTCTACCTCTACTGTACTCCACCTCTAATGTGCTCCACTGTACTCTACCTCTACTGTATTCCACTGTACTCTACCTCTACTGTACTCCACTCTACTCTACCTCTACTGTGCTCTACTGTACTCTATCTCTACTGTGCTCCACTGTACTCTACCTCTACTGTACTCCACTGTACTCTATCACTACTTTGCTCCACTGTACTCTACTCTACTGTACTCCACTGTACTCTACCTCTACTGTGCTCCACTGTACTCTACCTCTAATGTGCTCCACTGTACTCTACCTCTACTGTACTCCACTGTACTCTACCTCTACTGTACTCCACTCTACTCTACCTCTACTGTGCTCTACTGTACTCTATCTCTACTGTGCTCCACTGTACTCTACCTCTACTGTACTCCACTGTACTCTACCTCTACTATACTCCACTGTACTCTTTCTCTACTGTACTCCACTGTACTCTACCTCTACTGTACTCCACTGTACTCAACCTCAACTGTACTCCACTGTACTCTACCTCTACTGTGCTCCATTGTACTCTACCTCTACTGTACTCCACTGTACTCTACCTCTACTGTGCTCCATTGTACTCCACCTCTACTGTGCTCCACTGTACTCCACTGTACTCTACCTCTACTGTGCTCCACTGTACTCTACCTCTACTGTACTCCACTGTACTCTACCTCTACTGTGCTCCACTGTACTCTACCTCTAATGTGCTCCACTGTACTCTACCTCTACTGTGCTCCACTGTACTCTACCTCTACTGTACTCCACTGTACTCTACCTCTACTGTGCTCTACTGTACTCTATCTCTACTGTGCTCCACTGTACTCTACCTCTACTGTACTCCACTGTACTCTACCTCTACTATACTCCACTATACTCTTTTTCTACTGTACTCCACTGTACTCTACCTCTACTGTACTCCACTGTACTCTACCTCTACTGTACTCCACTGTACTCTACCTCTACTGTACTCTACCTCTACTGTGCTCCACTGTACTCTATCTCTACTGTACTCCACTGTACTCTACCTCTACTGTACTCCACCTCTAATGTGCTCCACTGTACTCTACCTCTACTGTACTCCACTGTACTCTACCTCTACTGTACTCCACTGTACTCTACCTCTACTGTACTTCACTGTACTCTACCTCTACTGTGCTCCACTGTACTCTACCTCTAATGTGTTCCACTGTACTCTACCTCTACTGTGCTCCACTGTACTCTACCTCTACTGTACTCCACTGTACTCTACCTCTACTGTGCTCCACTTTACTATATCTCTACTGTACTCCACTGTACTCTACCTCTACTGTACTCCACCTCTACTGTACTCTACTGTACTCTACCTCTACTATACTCCACTGTACTCAACCTCAACTGTACTCCACTGTACTCTACTCTACTGTACGCCACTGTACTCTACCTCTACTGTACTCTACCTCTACTGTACTCCACTGTACTCTATCTCTACTTTGCTCCACTGTACTCCACTGTACTCTACCTCTAGTATGCTCCACTGTACTCCACTGTACTCTACCTCTAGTATGCTCCACTGTACTCTACCTCTACTGTGCTCCACTGTACTCTACCTCTACTGTACTCCACTGTACTCTACCTCTACTGTGCTCTACTGTACTCTATCTCTACTGTGCTCCACTGTACTCTACCTCTACTGTACTCCACTGTACTCTACCTCTACTATACTCCACTGTACTCTTTCTCTACTGTACTCCACTGTACTCTACCTCTACTGTACTCCACTGTACTCTACCTCTACTGTACTCCACTGTACTCTACTCTACTGTACTCCACTGTACTCTACCTCTACTGTACTCTACCTCTACTGTGCTCCACTGTACTCTATCTCTACTGTACTCCACTGTACTCTACCTCTACTGTACTCCACCTCTAATGTGCTCCACTGTACTCTACCTCTACTGTACTCCACTGTAGTCTACCTCTACTGTACTCCACTCTACTCTACCTCTACTGTGCTCTACTGTACTCTATCTCTACTGTGCTCCACTGTACTCTACCTCTACTGTACTCCACTGTACTCTACCTCTACTATACTCCACTGTACTCTTTCTCTACTACTCCACTGTACTCTACCTCTACTGTACTCCACTGTACTCAACCTCAACTGTACTCCACTGTACTCTACCTCTACTGTGCTCCATTGTACTCTACCTCTACTGTACTCCACTGTACTCTACCTCTACTGTGCTCCATTGTACTCCACCTCTACTGTGCTCCACTGTACTCCACTGTACTCTACCTCTACTGTGCTCCACTGTACTCTACCTCTACTGTACTCCACTGTACTCTACCTCTACTGTGCTCCACTGTACTCTACCTCTAATGTGCTCCACTGTACTCTACCTCTACTGTGCTCCACTGTACTCTACCTCTACTGTACTCCACTGTACTCTACCTCTACTGTGCTCCACTGTACTCTATCTCTACTGTATTCCACTGTACTCTACCTCTACTGTACTCCACCTCTAATGTGCTCCACTGTACTCTACCTCTACTGTAATCCACTGTACTCTACCTCTACTGTACTCCACTCTACTCTACCTCTACTGTGCTCTACTGTACTCTATCTCTACTGTGCTCCACTGTACTCTACCTCTACTGTACTCCACTGTACTCTACCTCTACTATACTCCACTGTACTCTTTCTCTACTGTACTCCACTGTACTATACCTCTACTGTACTCCACTGTACTCTACCTCTACTGTACTCCACTGTACTCTACTCTACTGTACTCCACTGTACTCTACCTCTACTGTACTCTACCTCTACTGTGCTCCACTGTACTCTATCTCTACTGTACTCCACTGTACTCTACCTCTACTGTACTCCACCTCTAATGTGCTCCACTGTACTCTACCTCTACTGTACTCCCATGTACTCTACCTCTACTGTACTCCACTCTACTCTACCTCTACTGTGCTCTACTGTACTCTATCTCTACTGTGCTCCACTGTACTCTACCTCTACTGTACTCCACTGTACTCTACCTCTACTATACTCCACTGTACTCTTTCTCTACTGTACTCCACTGTACTCTACCTCTACTGTACTCCACTGTACTCAACCTCAACTGTACTCCACTGTACTCTACCTCTACTGTGCTCCACTGTACTCTACCTCTACTGTACTCCACTGTACTCTACCTCTACTGTACTCCACTGTACTCTACCTCTACTGTACTCTACTCTACTCTACCTCTACTGTGCTCTACTGTACTCTATCTCTACTGTGCTCCACTGTACTCTATCTCTATTGAACTCCACTGTACTCTACCTCTACTGTACTCTACTGTTCTCTACCTCTACTGTACTCTACTGTACTCCACATCTGCTCTGCTCCTCTGTAATCCACTATACTCTACCTCTACTGTGCTCCACTGTAGTCTACCTTTACTTTGCTCCACTGTACTCTACCTCTACTGTACTCCACTGTACTCTATCACTACTTTGCTCCACTGTACTCTACTCTACTGTACTCCACTGTACTCTACCTCTACTGTGCTCCACTGTACTCTACCTCTAATGTGCTCCACTGTACTCTACCTCTACTGTACTCCACTGTACTCTACCTCTACTGTACTCCACTCTACTCTACCTCTACTGTGCTCTACTGTACTCTATCTCTACTGTGCTCCACTGTACTCTACCTCTACTGTACTCCACTGTACTCTACCTCTACTATACTCCACTGTACTCTTTCTCTACTGTACTCCACTGTACTCTACCTCTACTGTACTCCACTGTACTCAACCTCAACTGTACTCCACTGTACTCTACCTCTACTGTGCTCCATTGTACTCTACCTCTACTGTACTCCACTGTACTCTACCTCTACTGTGCTCCATTGTACTCCACCTCTACTGTGCTCCACTGTACTCCACTGTACTCTACCTCTACTGTGCTCCACTGTACTCTACCTCTACTGTACTCCACTGTACTCTACCTCTACTGTGCTCCACTGTACTCTACCTCTAATGTGCTCCACTGTACTCTACCTCTACTGTGCTCCACTGTACTCTACCTCTACTGTACTCCACTGTACTCTACCTCTACTGTGCTCTACTGTACTCTATCTCTACTGTGCTCCACTGTACTCTACCTCTACTGTACTCCACTGTACTCCACCTCTACTGTGCTCCACTGTACTCTACCTCTACTGTACTCCCATGTACTCTACCTCTACTGTACTCCACTCTACTCTACCTCTACTGTGCTCTACTGTACTCTATCTCTACTGTGCTCCACTGTACTCTACCTCTACTGTACTCCACTGTACTCTACCTCTACTATACTCCACTGTACTCTTTCTCTACTGTACTCCACTGTACTCTACCTCTACTGTACTCCACTGTACTCAACCTCAACTGTACTCCACTGTACTCTACCTCTACTATGCTCCACTGTACTCTACCTCTACTGTACTCCACTGTACTCTACCTCTACTGTACTCCACTGTACTCTACCTCTACTGTACTCTACTCTACTCTACCTCTACTGTGCTCTACTGTACTCTATCTCTACTGTGCTCCACTGTACTCTATCTCTATTGAACTCCACTGTACTCTACCTCTACTGTACTCTACTGTTCTCTACCTCTACTGTACTCTACTGTACTCCACATCTGCTCTGCTCCTCTGTAATCCACTATACTCTACCTCTACTGTGCTCCACTGTACTCTACCTTTACTTTGCTCCACTGTACTCTACCTCTACTGTACTCCACTGTGCTCTACCTCTACTGTACTCTACTGTACTCCACCTCTACTGTGCTCCACTGTACTCCACTGTACTCTACCTCTACTGTGCTCCACTGTACTCTACCTCTACTGTACTCCACTGTACTCTACCTCTACTGTGCTCCACTGTACTCTACCTCTAATGTGCTCCACTGTACTCTACCTCTACTGTGCTCCACTGTACTCTACCTCTACTGTACTCCACTGTACTCTATCTCTACTGTATTCCACTGTACTCTACCTCTACTGTACTCCACCTCTAATGTGCTCCACTGTACTCTACCTCTACTATACTCCACTGTACTCTTTCTCTACTGTAATCCACTGTACTCTACCTCTACTGTACTCCACTGTACTCTACCTCTACTGTACTCCACTGTACTCTACTCTACTGTACTCCACTGTACTCTACCTCTACTGTACTCTACCTCTACTGTGCTCCACTGTACTCTATCTCAACTGTACTCCACTGTACTCTACCTCTACTGTACTCCACCTCTAATGTGCTCCACTGTACTCTACCTCTATTGTACTCCACTGTACTCTACCTCTACTGTACTCCACTCTACTCTACCTCTACTGTGCTCTACAGTACTCTATCTCTACTGTGCTCCACTGTACTCTACCTCTACTGTACTCCACTGTACTCTACCTCTACTCTACTCCACTGTACTCTTTCTCTACTGTACTCCACTGTACTCTACCTCTACTGTACTCCACTGTACTCAACCTCAACTGTACTCCACTGTACTCTACCTCTACTGTGCTCCACTGTACTCTACCTCTACTATACTCCACTGTACTCTTTCTCTACTGTACTCCACTGTACTCTACCTCTACTGTACTCCACTGTACTCTACCTCTACTGTACTCCACTGTACTCTACTCTACTGTACTCCACTGTACTCTACCTCTACTGTACTCTACCTCTACTGTGCTCCACTGTACTCTATCTCTACTGTACTCCACTGTACTCTACCTCTACTGTACTCCACCTCTAATGTGCTCCACTGTACTCTACCTCTACTGTATTCCACTGTACTCTACCTCTACTGTACTCCACTCTACTCTACCTCTACTGTGCTCTACTGTACTCTATCTCTACTGTGCTCCACTGTACTCTACCTCTACTGTACTCCACTGTACTCTATCACTACTTTGCTCCACTGTACTCTACTCTACTGTACTCCACTGTACTCTACCTCTACTGTGCTCCACTGTACTCTACCTCTAATGTGCTCCACTGTACTCTACCTCTACTGTACTCCACTGTACTCTACCTCTACTGTACTCCACTCTACTCTACCTCTACTGTGCTCTACTGTACTCTATCTCTACTGTGCTCCACTGTACTCTACCTCTACTGTACTCCACTGTACTCTACCTCTACTATACTCCACTGTACTCTTTCTCTACTGTACTCCACTGTACTCTACCTCTACTGTACTCCACTGTACTCAACCTCAACTGTACTCCACTGTACTCTACCTCTACTGTGCTCCATTGTACTCTACCTCTACTGTACTCCACTGTACTCTACCTCTACTGTGCTCCATTGTACTCCACCTCTACTGTGCTCCACTGTACTCCACTGTACTCTACCTCTACTGTGCTCCACTGTACTCTACCTCTACTGTACTCCACTGTACTCTACCTCTACTGTGCTCCACTGTACTCTACCTCTAATGTGCTCCACTGTACTCTACCTCTACTGTGCTCCACTCTACTCTACCTCTACTGTACTCCACTGTACTCTACCTCTACTGTGCTCTACTGTACTCTATCTCTACTGTGCTCCACTGTACTCTACCTCTACTGTACTCCACTGTACTCTACCTCTACTATACTCCACTATACTCTTTTTCTACTGTACTCCACTGTACTCTACCTCTACTGTACTCCACTGTACTCTACCTCTACTGTACTCCACTGTACTCTACCTCTACTGTACTCTACCTCTACTGTGCTCCACTGTACTCTATCTCTACTGTACTCCACTGTACTCTACCTCTACTGTACTCCACCTCTAATGTGCTCCACTGTACTCTACCTCTACTGTACTCCACTGTACTCTACCTCTACTGTACTCCACTGTACTCTACCTCTACTGTACTTCACTGTACTCTACCTCTACTGTGCTCCACTGTACTCTACCTCTAATGTGTTCCACTGTACTCTACCTCTACTGTGCTCCACTGTACTCTACCTCTACTGTACTCCACTGTACTCTACCTCTACTGTGCTAGACTTTACTCTATCTCTACTGTACTCCACTGTACTCTACCTCTACTGTACTCCACCTCTACTGTACTCTACTGTACTCTACCTCTACTATACTCCACTGTACTCAACCTCAACTGTACTCCACTGTACTCTACTCTACTGTACGCCACTGTACTCTACCTCTACTGTACTCTACCTCTACTGTACTCCACTGTACTCTATCTCTACTTTGCTCCACTGTACTCCACTGTACTCTACCTCTAGTATGCTCCACTGTACTCCACTGTACTCTACCTCTAGTATGCTCCACTGTACTCTACCTCTACTGTGCTCCACTGTACTCTACCTCTACTGTACTCCACTGTACTCTACCTCTACTGTGCTCTACTGTACTCTATCTCTACTGTGCTCCACTGTACTCTACCTCTACTGTACTCCACTGTACTCTACCTCTACTATACTCCACTATACTCTTTTTCTACTGTACTCCACTGTACTCTACCTCTACTGTACTCCACTGTACTCTACCTCTACTGTACTCCACTGTACTCTACCTCTACTGTACTCTACCTCTACTGTGCTCCACTGTACTCTATCTCTACTGTACTCCACTGTACTCTACCTCTACTGTACTCCACCTCTAATGTGCTCCACTGTACTCTACCTCTACTGTACTCCACTGTACTCTACCTCTACTGTACTCCACTGTACTCTACCTCTACTGTACTTCACTGTACTCTACCTCTACTGTGCTCCACTGTACTCTACCTCTAATGTGTTCCACTGTACTCTACCTCTACTGTGCTCCACTGTACTCTACCTCTACTGTACTCCACTGTACTCTACCTCTACTGTGCTCCACTTTACTCTATCTCTACTGTACTCCACTGTACTCTACCTCTACTGTACTCCACCTCTACTGTACTCTACTGTACTCTACCTCTACTATACTCCACTGTACTCAACCTCAACTGTACTCCACTGTACTCTACTCTACTGTACGCCACTGTACTCTACCTCTACTGTACTCTACCTCTACTGTACTCCACTGTACTCTATCTCTACTTTGCTCCACTGTACTCCACTGTACTCTACCTCTAGTATGCTCCACTGTACTCCACTGTACTCTACCTCTAGTATGCTCCACTGTACTCTACCTCTACTGTGCTCCACTGTACTCTACCTCTACTGTACTCCACTGTACTCTACCTCTACTGTGCTCTACTGTACTCTATCTCTACTGTGCTCCACTGTACTCTACCTCTACTGTACTCCACTGTACTCTACCTCTACTATACTCCACTGTACTCTTTCTCTACTGTACTCCACTGTACTCTACCTCTACTGTACTCCACTGTACTCTACCTCTACTGTACTCCACTGTACTCTACTCTACTGTACTCCACTGTACTCTACCTCTACTGTACTCTACCTCTACTGTGCTCCACTGTACTCTATCTCTACTGTACTCCACTGTACTCTACCTCTACTGTACTCCACCTCTAATGTGCTCCACTGTACTCTACCTCTACTGTACTCCACTGTAGTCTACCTCTACTGTACTCCACTCTACTCTACCTCTACTGTGCTCTACTGTACTCTATCTCTACTGTGCTCCACTGTACTCTACCTCTACTGTACTCCACTGTACTCTACCTCTACTATACTCCACTGTACTCTTTCTCTACTACTCCACTGTACTCTACCTCTACTGTACTCCACTGTACTCAACCTCAACTGTACTCCACTGTACTCTACCTCTACTGTGCTCCATTGTACTCTACCTCTACTGTACTCCACTGTACTCTACCTCTACTGTGCTCCATTGTACTCCACCTCTACTGTGCTCCACTGTACTCCACTGTACTCTACCTCTACTGTGCTCCACTGTACTCTACCTCTACTGTACTCCACTGTACTCTACCTCTACTGTGCTCCACTGTACTCTACCTCTAATGTGCTCCACTGTACTCTACCTCTACTGTGCTCCACTGTACTCTACCTCTACTGTACTCCACTGTACTCTACCTCTACTGTGCTCCACTGTACTCTATCTCTACTGTATTCCACTGTACTCTACCTCTACTGTACTCCACCTCTAATGTGCTCCACTGTACTCTACCTCTACTGTAATCCACTGTACTCTACCTCTACTGTACTCCACTCTACTCTACCTCTACTGTGCTCTACTGTACTCTATCTCTACTGTGCTCCACTGTACTCTACCTCTACTGTACTCCACTGTACTCTACCTCTACTATACTCCACTGTACTCTTTCTCTACTGTACTCCACTGTACTATACCTCTACTGTACTCCACTGTACTCTACCTCTACTGTACTCCACTGTACTCTACTCTACTGTACTCCACTGTACTCTACCTCTACTGTACTCTACCTCTACTGTGCTCCACTGTACTCTATCTCTACTGTACTCCACTGTACTCTACCTCTACTGTACTCCACCTCTAATGTGCTCCACTGTACTCTACCTCTACTGTACTCCCATGTACTCTACCTCTACTGTACTCCACTCTACTCTACCTCTACTGTGCTCTACTGTACTCTATCTCTACTGTGCTCCACTGTACTCTACCTCTACTGTACTCCACTGTACTCTACCTCTACTATACTCCACTGTACTCTTTCTCTACTGTACTCCACTGTACTCTACCTCTACTGTACTCCACTGTACTCAACCTCAACTGTACTCCACTGTACTCTACCTCTACTGTGCTCCACTGTACTCTACCTCTACTGTACTCCACTGTACTCTACCTCTACTGTACTCCACTGTACTCTACCTCTACTGTACTCTACTCTACTCTACCTCTACTGTGCTCTACTGTACTCTATCTCTACTGTGCTCCACTGTACTCTATCTCTATTGAACTCCACTGTACTCTACCTCTACTGTACTCTACTGTTCTCTACCTCTACTGTACTCTACTGTACTCCACATCTGCTCTGCTCCTCTGTAATCCACTATACTCTACCTCTACTGTGCTCCACTGTAGTCTACCTTTACTTTGCTCCACTGTACTCTACCTCTACTGTACTCCACTGTACTCTATCACTACTTTGCTCCACTGTACTCTACTCTACTGTACTCCACTGTACTCTACCTCTACTGTGCTCCACTGTACTCTACCTCTAATGTGCTCCACTGTACTCTACCTCTACTGTACTCCACTGTACTCTACCTCTACTGTACTCCACTCTACTCTACCTCTACTGTGCTCTACTGTACTCTATCTCTACTGTGCTCCACTGTACTCTACCTCTACTGTACTCCACTGTACTCTACCTCTACTATACTCCACTGTACTCTTTCTCTACTGTACTCCACTCTACTCTACCTCTACTGTACTCCACTGTACTCAACCTCAACTGTACTCCACTGTACTCTACCTCTACTGTGCTCCATTGTACTCTACCTCTACTGTACTCCACTGTACTCTACCTCTACTGTGCTCCATTGTACTCCACCTCTACTGTGCTCCACTGTACTCCACTGTACTCTACCTCTACTGTGCTCCACTGTACTCTACCTCTACTGTACTCCACTGTACTCTACCTCTACTGTGCTCCACTGTACTCTACCTCTAATGTGCTCCACTGTACTCTACCTCTACTGTGCTCCACTGTACTCTACCTTTACTTTGCTCCACTGTACTCTACCTCTACTGTACTCCACTGTGCTCTACCTCTACTGTACTCTACTGTACTCCACCTCTACTGTGCTCCACTGTACTCCACTGTACTCTACCTCTACTGTGCTCCACTGTACTCTACCTCTACTGTACTCCACCGTACTCTACCTCTACTGTGCTCCACTGTACTCTACCTCTAATGTGCTCCACTGTACTCTACCTCTACTGTGCTCCACTGTACTCTACCTCTACTGTACTCCACTGTACTCTATCTCTACTGTATTCCACTGTACTCTACCTCTACTGTACTCCACCTCTAATGTGCTCCACTGTACTCTACCTCTACTATACTCCACTGTACTCTTTCTCTACTGTAATCCACTGTACTCTACCTCTACTGTACTCCACTGTACTCTACCTCTACTGTACTCCACTGTACTCTACTCTACTGTACTCCACTGTACTCTACCTCTACTGTACTCTACCTCTACTGTGCTCCACTGTACTCTATCTCAACTGTACTCCACTGTACTCTACCTCTACTGTACTCCACCTCTAATGTGCTCCACTGTACTCTACCTCTACTGTACTCCACTGTACTCTACCTCTACTGTACTCCACTCTACTCTACCTCTACTATGCTCTACAGTACTCTATCTCTACTGTGCTCCACTGTACTCTACCTCTACTGTACTCCACTGTACTCTACCTCTACTCTACTCCACTGTACTCTTTCTCTACTGTACTCCACTGTACTCTACCTCTACTGTACTCCACTGTACTCAACCTCAACTGTACTCCACTGTACTCTACCTCTACTGTGCTCCACTGTACTCTACCTCTACTATACTCCACTGTACTCTTTCTCTACTGTACTCCACTGTACTCTACCTCTACTGTACTCCACTGTACTCTACCTCTACTGTACTCCACTGTACTCTACTCTACTGTACTCCACTGTACTCTACCTCTACTGTACTCTACCTCTACTGTGCTCCACTGTACTCTATCTCTACTGTACTCCACTGTACTCTACCTCTACTGTACTCCACCTCTAATGTGCTCCACTGTACTCTACCTCTACTGTATTCCACTGTACTCTACCTCTACTGTACTCCACTCTACTCTACCTCTACTGTGCTCTACTGTACTCTATCTCTACTGTGCTCCACTGTACTCTACCTCTACTGTACTCCACTGTACTCTATCACTACTTTGCTCCACTGTACTCTACTCTACTGTACTCCACTGTACTCTACCTCTACTGTGCTCCACTGTACTCTACCTCTAATGTGCTCCACTGTACTCTACCTCTACTGTACTCCACTGTACTCTACCTCTACTGTACTCCACTCTACTCTACCTCTACTGTGCTCTACTGTACTCTATCTCTACTGTGCTCCACTGTACTCTACCTCTACTGTACTCCACTGTACTCTACCTCTACTATACTCCACTGTACTCTTTCTCTACTGTACTCCACTGTACTCTACCTCTACTGTACTCCACTGTACTCAACCTCAACTGTACTCCACTGTACTCTACCTCTACTGTGCTCCATTGTACTCTACCTCTACTGTACTCCACTGTACTCTACCTCTACTGTGCTCCATTGTACTCCACCTCTACTGTGCTCCACTGTACTCCACTGTACTCTACCTCTACTGTGCTCCACTGTACTCTACCTCTACTGTACTCCACTGTACTCTACCTCTACTGTGCTCCA
Organism: Tiaroga cobitis; assembly: GCA_030578255.1. Taxonomy (NCBI): domain Eukaryota; kingdom Metazoa; phylum Chordata; class Actinopteri; order Cypriniformes; family Leuciscidae; genus Tiaroga; species Tiaroga cobitis. The sequence continues at coordinate 2,431,256 of CM060600.1, forward strand.
CTGTACTCTACCTCTAATGTGCTCCACTGTACTCTACCTCTACTGTGCTCCACTGTACTCTACCTCTACTGTACTCCACTGTACTCTACCTCTACTGTGCTCTACTGTACTCTATCTCTACTGTGCTCCACTGTACTCTACCTCTACTGTACTCCACTGTACTCTACCTCTACTATACTCCACTATACTCTTTTTCTACTGTACTCCACTGTACTCTACCTCTACTGTACTCCACTGTACTCTACCTCTACTGTACTCCACTGTACTCTACCTCTACTGTACTCTACCTCTACTGTGCTCCACTGTACTCTATCTCTACTGTACTCCACTGTACTCTACCTCTACTGTACTCCACCTCTAATGTGCTCCACTGTACTCTACCTCTACTGTACTCCACTGTACTCTACCTCTACTGTACTCCACTGTACTCTACCTCTACTGTACTTCACTGTACTCTACCTCTACTGTGCTCCACTGTACTCTACCTCTAATGTGTTCCACTGTACTCTACCTCTACTGTGCTCCACTGTACTCTACCTCTACTGTACTCCACTGTACTCTACCTCTACTGTGCTCCACTTTACTCTATCTCTACTGTACTCCACTGTACTCTACCTCTACTGTACTCCACCTCTACTGTACTCTACTGTACTCTACCTCTACTATACTCCACTGTACTCAACCTCAACTGTACTCCACTGTACTCTACTCTACTGTACGCCACTGTACTCTACCTCTACTGTACTCTACCTCTACTGTACTCCACTGTACTCTATCTCTACTTTGCTCCACTGTACTCCACTGTACTCTACCTCTAGTATGCTCCACTGTACTCCACTGTACTCTACCTCTAGTATGCTCCACTGTACTCTACCTCTACTGTGCTCCACTGTACTCTACCTCTACTGTACTCCACTGTACTCTACCTCTACTGTGCTCTACTGTACTCTATCTCTACTGTGCTCCACTGTACTCTACCTCTACTGTACTCCACTGTACTCTACCTCTACTATACTCCACTGTACTCTTTCTCTACTGTACTCCACTGTACTCTACCTCTACTGTACTCCACTGTACTCTACCTCTACTGTACTCCACTGTACTCTACTCTACTGTACTCCACTGTACTCTACCTCTACTGTACTCTACCTCTACTGTGCTCCACTGTACTCTATCTCTACTGTACTCCACTGTACTCTACCTCTACTGTACTCCACCTCTAATGTGCTCCACTGTACTCTACCTCTACTGTACTCCACTGTAGTCTACCTCTACTGTACTCCACTCTACTCTACCTCTACTGTGCTCTACTGTACTCTATCTCTACTGTGCTCCACTGTACTCTACCTCTACTGTACTCCACTGTACTCTACCTCTACTATACTCCACTGTACTCTTTCTCTACTACTCCACTGTACTCTACCTCTACTGTACTCCACTGTACTCAACCTCAACTGTACTCCACTGTACTCTACCTCTACTGTGCTCCATTGTACTCTACCTCTACTGTACTCCACTGTACTCTACCTCTACTGTGCTCCATTGTACTCCACCTCTACTGTGCTCCACTGTACTCCACTGTACTCTACCTCTACTGTGCTCCACTGTACTCTACCTCTACTGTACTCCACTGTACTCTACCTCTACTGTGCTCCACTGTACTCTACCTCTAATGTGCTCCACTGTACTCTACCTCTACTGTGCTCCACTGTACTCTACCTCTACTGTACTCCACTGTACTCTACCTCTACTGTGCTCCACTGTACTCTATCTCTACTGTATTCCACTGTACTCTACCTCTACTGTACTCCACCTCTAATGTGCTCCACTGTACTCTACCTCTACTGTAATCCACTGTACTCTACCTCTACTGTACTCCACTCTACTCTACCTCTACTGTGCTCTACTGTACTCTATCTCTACTGTGCTCCACTGTACTCTACCTCTACTGTACTCCACTGTACTCTACCTCTACTATACTCCACTGTACTCTTTCTCTACTGTACTCCACTGTACTATACCTCTACTGTACTCCACTGTACTCTACCTCTACTGTACTCCACTGTACTCTACTCTACTGTACTCCACTGTACTCTACCTCTACTGTACTCTACCTCTACTGTGCTCCACTGTACTCTATCTCTACTGTACTCCACTGTACTCTACCTCTACTGTACTCCACCTCTAATGTGCTCCACTGTACTCTACCTCTACTGTACTCCCATGTACTCTACCTCTACTGTACTCCACTCTACTCTACCTCTACTGTGCTCTACTGTACTCTATCTCTACTGTGCTCCACTGTACTCTACCTCTACTGTACTCCACTGTACTCTACCTCTACTATACTCCACTGTACTCTTTCTCTACTGTACTCCACTGTACTCTACCTCTACTGTACTCCACTGTACTCAACCTCAACTGTACTCCACTGTACTCTACCTCTACTGTGCTCCACTGTACTCTACCTCTACTGTACTCCACTGTACTCTACCTCTACTGTACTCCACTGTACTCTACCTCTACTGTACTCTACTCTACTCTACCTCTACTGTGCTCTACTGTACTCTATCTCTACTGTGCTCCACTGTACTCTATCTCTATTGAACTCCACTGTACTCTACCTCTACTGTACTCTACTGTTCTCTACCTCTACTGTACTCTACTGTACTCCACATCTGCTCTGCTCCTCTGTAATCCACTATACTCTACCTCTACTGTGCTCCACTGTAGTCTACCTTTACTTTGCTCCACTGTACTCTACCTCTACTGTACTCCACTGTACTCTATCACTACTTTGCTCCACTGTACTCTACTCTACTGTACTCCACTGTACTCTACCTCTACTGTGCTCCACTGTACTCTACCTCTAATGTGCTCCACTGTACTCTACCTCTACTGTACTCCACTGTACTCTACCTCTACTGTACTCCACTCTACTCTACCTCTACTGTGCTCTACTGTACTCTATCTCTACTGTGCTCCACTGTACTCTACCTCTACTGTACTCCACTGTACTCTACCTCTACTATACTCCACTGTACTCTTTCTCTACTGTACTCCACTGTACTCTACCTCTACTGTACTCCACTGTACTCAACCTCAACTGTACTCCACTGTACTCTACCTCTACTGTGCTCCATTGTACTCTACCTCTACTGTACTCCACTGTACTCTACCTCTACTGTGCTCCATTGTACTCCACCTCTACTGTGCTCCACTGTACTCCACTGTACTCTACCTCTACTGTGCTCCACTGTACTCTACCTCTACTGTACTCCACTGTACTCTACCTCTACTGTGCTCCACTGTACTCTACCTCTAATGTGCTCCACTGTACTCTACCTCTACTGTGCTCCACTGTACTCTACCTCTACTGTACTCCACTGTACTCTACCTCTACTGTGCTCTACTGTACTCTATCTCTACTGTGCTCCACTGTACTCTACCTCTACTGTACTCCACTGTACTCCACCTCTACTGTGCTCCACTGTACTCTACCTCTACTGTACTCCCATGTACTCTACCTCTACTGTACTCCACTCTACTCTACCTCTACTGTGCTCTACTGTACTCTATCTCTACTGTGCTCCACTGTACTCTACCTCTACTGTACTCCACTGTACTCTACCTCTACTATACTCCACTGTACTCTTTCTCTACTGTACTCCACTGTACTCTACCTCTACTGTACTCCACTGTACTCAACCTCAACTGTACTCCACTGTACTCTACCTCTACTATGCTCCACTGTACTCTACCTCTACTGTACTCCACTGTACTCTACCTCTACTGTACTCCACTGTACTCTACCTCTACTGTACTCTACTCTACTCTACCTCTACTGTGCTCTACTGTACTCTATCTCTACTGTGCTCCACTGTACTCTATCTCTATTGAACTCCACTGTACTCTACCTCTACTGTACTCTACTGTTCTCTACCTCTACTGTACTCTACTGTACTCCACATCTGCTCTGCTCCTCTGTAATCCACTATACTCTACCTCTACTGTGCTCCACTGTACTCTACCTTTACTTTGCTCCACTGTACTCTACCTCTACTGTACTCCACTGTGCTCTACCTCTACTGTACTCTACTGTACTCCACCTCTACTGTGCTCCACTGTACTCCACTGTACTCTACCTCTACTGTGCTCCACTGTACTCTACCTCTACTGTACTCCACTGTACTCTACCTCTACTGTGCTCCACTGTACTCTACCTCTAATGTGCTCCACTGTACTCTACCTCTACTGTGCTCCACTGTACTCTACCTCTACTGTACTCCACTGTACTCTATCTCTACTGTATTCCACTGTACTCTACCTCTACTGTACTCCACCTCTAATGTGCTCCACTGTACTCTACCTCTACTATACTCCACTGTACTCTTTCTCTACTGTAATCCACTGTACTCTACCTCTACTGTACTCCACTGTACTCTACCTCTACTGTACTCCACTGTACTCTACTCTACTGTACTCCACTGTACTCTACCTCTACTGTACTCTACCTCTACTGTGCTCCACTGTACTCTATCTCAACTGTACTCCACTGTACTCTACCTCTACTGTACTCCACCTCTAATGTGCTCCACTGTACTCTACCTCTATTGTACTCCACTGTACTCTACCTCTACTGTACTCCACTCTACTCTACCTCTACTGTGCTCTACAGTACTCTATCTCTACTGTGCTCCACTGTACTCTACCTCTACTGTACTCCACTGTACTCTACCTCTACTCTACTCCACTGTACTCTTTCTCTACTGTACTCCACTGTACTCTACCTCTACTGTACTCCACTGTACTCAACCTCAACTGTACTCCACTGTACTCTACCTCTACTGTGCTCCACTGTACTCTACCTCTACTATACTCCACTGTACTCTTTCTCTACTGTACTCCACTGTACTCTACCTCTACTGTACTCCACTGTACTCTACCTCTACTGTACTCCACTGTACTCTACTCTACTGTACTCCACTGTACTCTACCTCTACTGTACTCTACCTCTACTGTGCTCCACTGTACTCTATCTCTACTGTACTCCACTGTACTCTACCTCTACTGTACTCCACCTCTAATGTGCTCCACTGTACTCTACCTCTACTGTATTCCACTGTACTCTACCTCTACTGTACTCCACTCTACTCTACCTCTACTGTGCTCTACTGTACTCTATCTCTACTGTGCTCCACTGTACTCTACCTCTACTGTACTCCACTGTACTCTATCACTACTTTGCTCCACTGTACTCTACTCTACTGTACTCCACTGTACTCTACCTCTACTGTGCTCCACTGTACTCTACCTCTAATGTGCTCCACTGTACTCTACCTCTACTGTACTCCACTGTACTCTACCTCTACTGTACTCCACTCTACTCTACCTCTACTGTGCTCTACTGTACTCTATCTCTACTGTGCTCCACTGTACTCTACCTCTACTGTACTCCACTGTACTCTACCTCTACTATACTCCACTGTACTCTTTCTCTACTGTACTCCACTGTACTCTACCTCTACTGTACTCCACTGTACTCAACCTCAACTGTACTCCACTGTACTCTACCTCTACTGTGCTCCATTGTACTCTACCTCTACTGTACTCCACTGTACTCTACCTCTACTGTGCTCCATTGTACTCCACCTCTACTGTGCTCCACTGTACTCCACTGTACTCTACCTCTACTGTGCTCCACTGTACTCTACCTCTACTGTACTCCACTGTACTCTACCTCTACTGTGCTCCACTGTACTCTACCTCTAATGTGCTCCACTGTACTCTACCTCTACTGTGCTCCACTCTACTCTACCTCTACTGTACTCCACTGTACTCTACCTCTACTGTGCTCTACTGTACTCTATCTCTACTGTGCTCCACTGTACTCTACCTCTACTGTACTCCACTGTACTCTACCTCTACTATACTCCACTATACTCTTTTTCTACTGTACTCCACTGTACTCTACCTCTACTGTACTCCACTGTACTCTACCTCTACTGTACTCCACTGTACTCTACCTCTACTGTACTCTACCTCTACTGTGCTCCACTGTACTCTATCTCTACTGTACTCCACTGTACTCTACCTCTACTGTACTCCACCTCTAATGTGCTCCACTGTACTCTACCTCTACTGTACTCCACTGTACTCTACCTCTACTGTACTCCACTGTACTCTACCTCTACTGTACTTCACTGTACTCTACCTCTACTGTGCTCCACTGTACTCTACCTCTAATGTGTTCCACTGTACTCTACCTCTACTGTGCTCCACTGTACTCTACCTCTACTGTACTCCACTGTACTCTACCTCTACTGTGCTCCACTTTACTCTATCTCTACTGTACTCCACTGTACTCTACCTCTACTGTACTCCACCTCTACTGTACTCTACTGTACTCTACCTCTACTATACTCCACTGTACTCAACCTCAACTGTACTCCACTGTACTCTACTCTACTGTACGCCACTGTACTCTACCTCTACTGTACTCTACCTCTACTGTACTCCACTGTACTCTATCTCTACTTTGCTCCACTGTACTCCACTGTACTCTACCTCTAGTATGCTCCACTGTACTCCACTGTACTCTACCTCTAGTATGCTCCACTGTACTCTACCTCTACTGTGCTCCACTGTACTCTACCTCTACTGTACTCCACTGTACTCTACCTCTACTGTGCTCTACTGTACTCTATCTCTACTGTGCTCCACTGTACTCTACCTCTACTGTACTCCACTGTACTCTACCTCTACTATACTCCACTGTACTCTTTCTCTACTGTACTCCACTGTACTCTACCTCTACTGTACTCCACTGTACTCTACCTCTACTGTACTCCACTGTACTCTACTCTACTGTACTCCACTGTACTCTACCTCTACTGTACTCTACCTCTACTGTGCTCCACTGTACTCTATCTCTACTGTACTCCACTGTACTCTACCTCTACTGTACTCCACCTCTAATGTGCTCCACTGTACTCTACCTCTACTGTACTCCACTGTAGTCTACCTCTACTGTACTCCACTCTACTCTACCTCTACTGTGCTCTACTGTACTCTATCTCTACTGTGCTCCACTGTACTCTACCTCTACTGTACTCCACTGTACTCTACCTCTACTATACTCCACTGTACTCTTTCTCTACTACTCCACTGTACTCTACCTCTACTGTACTCCACTGTACTCAACCTCAACTGTACTCCACTGTACTCTACCTCTACTGTGCTCCATTGTACTCTACCTCTACTGTACTCCACTGTACTCTACCTCTACTGTGCTCCATTGTACTCCACCTCTACTGTGCTCCACTGTACTCCACTGTACTCTACCTCTACTGTGCTCCACTGTACTCTACCTCTACTGTACTCCACTGTACTCTACCTCTACTGTGCTCCACTGTACTCTACCTCTAATGTGCTCCACTGTACTCTACCTCTACTGTGCTCCACTGTACTCTACCTCTACTGTGCTCCACTGTACTCTACCTCTACTGTACTCCACTGTACTCTACCTCTACTGTACTCCACTCTACTCTACCTCTACTGTGCTCTACTGTACTCTATCTCTACTGTGCTCCACTGTACTCTACCTCTACTGTACTCCACTGTACTCTACCTCTACTATACTCCACTGTACTCTTTCTCTACTGTACTCCACTGTACTCTACCTCTACTGTACTCCACTGTACTCAACCTCAACTGTACTCCACTGTACTCTACCTCTACTGTGCTCCATTGTACTCTACCTCTACTGTACTCCACTGTACTCTACCTCTACTGTGCTCCATTGTACTCCACCTCTACTGTGCTCCACTGTACTCCACTGTACTCTACCTCTACTGTACTCCACTGTACTCTACCTCTACTGTACTCCACTGTACTCAACCTCAACTGTACTCCACTGTACTCTACCTCTACTGTGCTCCATTGTACTCTACCTCTACTGTACTCCACTGTACTCTACCTCTACTGTGCTCCATTGTACTCCACCTCTACTGTGCTCCACTGTACTCCACTGTACTCTACCTCTACTGTGCTCCACTGTACTCTACCTCTAATGTGTTCCACTGTACTCTACCTCTACTGTGCTCCACTGTACTCTACCTCTACTGTACTCCACTGTACTCTACCTCTACTGTGCTCCACTTTACTCTATCTCTACTGTACTCCACTGTACTCTACCTCTACTGTACTCCACCTCTACTGTACTCTACTGTACTCTACCTCTACTATACTCCACTGTACTCAACCTCAACTGTACTCCACTGTACTCTACTCTACTGTACGCCACTGTACTCTACCTCTACTGTACTCTACCTCTACTGTACTCCACTGTACTCTATCTCTACTTTGCTCCACTGTACTCCACTGTACTCTACCTCTAGTATGCTCCACTGTACTCCACTGTACTCTACCTCTAGTATGCTCCACTGTACTCTACCTCTACTGTGCTCCACTGTACTCTACCTCTACTGTACTCCACTGTACTCTACCTCTACTGTGCTCTACTGTACTCTATCTCTACTGTGCTCCACTGTACTCTACCTCTACTGTACTCCACTGTACTCTACCTCTACTATACTCCACTGTACTCTTTCTCTACTGTACTCCACTGTACTCTACCTCTACTGTACTCCACTGTACTCTACCTCTACTGTACTCCACTGTACTCTACTCTACTGTACTCCACTGTACTCTACCTCTACTGTACTCTACCTCTACTGTGCTCCACTGTACTCTATCTCTACTGTACTCCACTGTACTCTACCTCTACTGTACTCCACCTCTAATGTGCTCCACTGTACTCTACCTCTACTGTACTCCACTGTAGTCTACCTCTACTGTACTCCACTCTACTCTACCTCTACTGTGCTCTACTGTACTCTATCTCTACTGTGCTCCACTGTACTCTACCTCTACTGTACTCCACTGTACTCTACCTCTACTATACTCCACTGTACTCTTTCTCTACTACTCCACTGTACTCTACCTCTACTGTACTCCACTGTACTCAACCTCAACTGTACTCCACTGTACTCTACCTCTACTGTGCTCCATTGTACTCTACCTCTACTGTACTCCACTGTACTCTACCTCTACTGTGCTCCATTGTACTCCACCTCTACTGTGCTCCACTGTACTCCACTGTACTCTACCTCTACTGTGCTCCACTGTACTCTACCTCTACTGTACTCCACTGTACTCTACCTCTACTGTGCTCCACTGTACTCTACCTCTAATGTGCTCCACTGTACTCTACCTCTACTGTGCTCCACTGTACTCTACCTCTACTGTGCTCCACTGTACTCTACCTCTACTGTACTCCACTGTACTCTACCTCTACTGTACTCCACTCTACTCTACCTCTACTGTGCTCTACTGTACTCTATCTCTACTGTGCTCCACTGTACTCTACCTCTACTGTACTCCACTGTACTCTACCTCTACTATACTCCACTGTACTCTTTCTCTACTGTACTCCACTGTACTCTACCTCTACTGTACTCCACTGTACTCAACCTCAACTGTACTCCACTGTACTCTACCTCTACTGTGCTCCATTGTACTCTACCTCTACTGTACTCCACTGTACTCTACCTCTACTGTGCTCCATTGTACTCCACCTCTACTGTGCTCCACTGTACTCCACTGTACTCTACCTCTACTGTGCTCCACTGTACTCTACCTCTACTGTACTCCACTGTACTCTACCTCTACTGTGCTCCACTGTACTCTACCTCTAATGTGCTCCACTGTACTCTACCTCTACTGTGCTCCACTGTACTCTACCTCTACTGTACTCCACTGTACTCTACCTCTACTGTGCTCTACTGTACTCTATCTCTACTGTGCTCCACTGTACTCTACCTCTACTGTACTCCACTGTACTCTACCTCTACTATACTCCACTATACTCTTTTTCTACTGTACTCCACTGTACTCTACCTCTACTGTACTCCACTGTACTCTACCTCTACTGTACTTCACTGTACTCTACCTCTACTGTACTCTACCTCTACTGTGCTCCACTGTACTCTATCTCTACTGTACTCCACTGTACTCTACCTCTACTGTACTCCACCTCTAATGTGCTCCACTGTACTCTACCTCTACTGTACTCCACTGTACTCTACCTCTACTGTACTCCACTGTACTCTACCTCTACTGTACTTCACTGTACTCTACCTCTACTGTGCTCCACTGTACTCTACCTCTAATGTGTTCCACTGTACTCTACCTCTACTGTGCTCCACTGTACTCTACCTCTACTGTACTCCACTGTACTCTACCTCTACTGTACTCCACTGTACTCTACCTCTACTGTACTCTACTCTACTCTACCTCTACTGTGCTCTACTGTACTCTATCTCTACTGTGCTCCACTGTACTCTATCTCTATTGAACTCCACTGTACTCTACCTCTACTGTACTCTACTGTTCTCTACCTCTACTGTACTCTACTGTACTCCACATCTGCTCTGCTCCTCTGTAATCCACTATACTCTACCTCTACTGTGCTCCACTGTAGTCTACCTTTACTTTGCTCCACTGTACTCTACCTCTACTGTACTCCACTGTACTCTATCACTACTTTGCTCCACTGTACTCTACTCTACTGTACTCCACTGTACTCTACCTCTACTGTGCTCCACTGTACTCTACCTCTAATGTGCTCCACTGTACTCTACCTCTACTGTACTCCACTGTACTCTACCTCTACTGTACTCCACTCTACTCTACCTCTACTGTGCTCTACTGTACTCTATCTCTACTGTGCTCCACTGTACTCTACCTCTACTGTACTCCACTGTACTCTACCTCTACTATACTCCACTGTACTCTTTCTCTACTGTACTCCACTGTACTCTACCTCTACTGTACTCCACTGTACTCAACCTCAACTGTACTCCACTGTACTCTACCTCTACTGTGCTCCATTGTACTCTACCTCTACTGTACTCCACTGTACTCTACCTCTACTGTGCTCCATTGTACTCCACCTCTACTGTGCTCCACTGTACTCCACTGTACTCTACCTCTACTGTGCTCCACTGTACTCTACCTCTACTGTGCTCCACTGTACTCTACCTCTACTGTACTCCACTGTACTCTACCTCTACTGTGCTCTACTGTACTCTATCTCTACTGTGCTCCACTGTACTCTACCTCTACTGTACTCCACTGTACTCTACCTCTACTATACTCCACTGTACTCTTTCTCTACTGTACTCCACTGTACTCTACCTCTACTGTACTCCACTGTACTCTACCTCTACTGTACTCCACTGTACTCTACTCTACTGTACTCCACTGTACTCTACCTCTACTGTACTCTACCTCTACTGTGCTCCACTGTACTCTATCTCTACTGTACTCCACTGTACTCTACCTCTACTGTACTCCACCTCTAATGTGCTCCACTGTACTCTACCTCTACTGTACTCCACTGTAGTCTACCTCTACTGTACTCCACTCTACTCTACCTCTACTGTGCTCTACTGTACTCTATCTCTACTGTGCTCCACTGTACTCTACCTCTACTGTACTCCACTGTACTCTACCTCTACTATACTCCACTGTACTCTTTCTCTACTACTCCACTGTACTCTACCTCTACTGTACTCCACTGTACTCAACCTCAACTGTACTCCACTGTACTCTACCTCTACTGTGCTCCATTGTACTCTACCTCTACTGTACTCCACTGTACTCTACCTCTACTGTGCTCCATTGTACTCCACCTCTACTGTGCTCCACTGTACTCCACTGTACTCTACCTCTACTGTGCTCCACTGTACTCTACCTCTACTGTACTCCACTGTACTCTACCTCTACTGTGCTCCACTGTACTCTACCTCTAATGTGCTCCACTGTACTCTACCTCTACTGTGCTCCACTGTACTCTACCTCTACTGTGCTCCACTGTACTCTACCTCTACTGTACTCCACTGTACTCTACCTCTACTGTACTCCACTCTACTCTACCTCTACTGTGCTCTACTGTACTCTATCTCTACTGTGCTCCACTGTACTCTACCTCTACTGTACTCCACTGTACTCTACCTCTACTATACTCCACTGTACTCTACCTCTAATGTGCTCCACTGTACTCTACCTCTACTGTACTCCACTGTACTCTACCTCTACTGTACTCCACTCTACTCTACCTCTACTGTGCTCTACTGTACTCTATCTCTACTGTGCTCCACTGTACTCTACCTCTACTGTACTCCACTGTACTCTACCTCTACTATACTCCACTGTACTCTTTCTCTACTGTACTCCACTGTACTCTACCTCTACTGTACTCCACTGTACTCAACCTCAACTGTACTCCACTGTACTCTACCTCTACTGTGCTCCATTGTACTCTACCTCTACTGTACTCCACTGTACTCTACCTCTACTGTGCTCCATTGTACTCCACCTCTACTGTGCTCCACTGTACTCCACTGTACTCTACCTCTACTGTGCTCCACTGTACTCTACCTCTACTGTGCTCCACTGTACTCTACCTCTACTGTACTCCACTGTACTCTACCTCTACTGTGCTCTACTGTACTCTATCTCTACTGTGCTCCACTGTACTCTACCTCTACTGTACTCCACTGTACTCTACCTCTACTATACTCCACTGTACTCTTTCTCTACTGTACTCCACTGTACTCTACCTCTACTGTACTCCACTGTACTCTACCTCTACTGTACTCCACTGTACTCTACTCTACTGTACTCCACTGTACTCTACCTCTACTGTACTCTACCTCTACTGTGCTCCACTGTACTCTATCTCTACTGTACTCCACTGTACTCTACCTCTACTGTACTCCACCTCTAATGTGCTCCACTGTACTCTACCTCTACTGTACTCCACTGTAGTCTACCTCTACTGTACTCCACTCTACTCTACCTCTACTGTGCTCTACTGTACTCTATCTCTACTGTGCTCCACTGTACTCTACCTCTACTGTACTCCACTGTACTCTACCTCTACTATACTCCACTGTACTCTTTCTCTACTACTCCACTGTACTCTACCTCTACTGTACTCCACTGTACTCAACCTCAACTGTACTCCACTGTACTCTACCTCTACTGTGCTCCATTGTACTCTACCTCTACTGTACTCCACTGTACTCTACCTCTACTGTGCTCCATTGTACTCCACCTCTACTGTGCTCCACTGTACTCCACTGTACTCTACCTCTACTGTGCTCCACTGTACTCTACCTCTACTGTACTCCACTGTACTCTACCTCTACTGTGCTCCACTGTACTCTACCTCTAATGTGCTCCACTGTACTCTACCTCTACTGTGCTCCACTGTACTCTACCTCTACTGTGCTCCACTGTACTCTACCTCTACTGTACTCCACTGTACTCTACCTCTACTGTACTCCACTCTACTCTACCTCTACTGTGCTCTACTGTACTCTATCTCTACTGTGCTCCACTGTACTCTACCTCTACTGTACTCCACTGTACTCTACCTCTACTATACTCCACTGTACTCTTTCTCTACTGTACTCCACTGTACTCTACCTCTACTGTACTCCACTGTACTCAACCTCAACTGTACTCCACTGTACTCTACCTCTACTGTGCTCCATTGTACTCTACCTCTACTGTACTCCACTGTACTCTACCTCTACTGTGCTCCATTGTACTCCACCTCTACTGTGCTCCACTGTACTCCACTGTACTCTACCTCTACTGTGCTCCACTGTACTCTACCTCTACTGTACTCCACTGTACTCTACCTCTACTGTGCTCCACTGTACTCTACCTCTAATGTGCTCCACTGTACTCTACCTCTACTGTGCTCCACTGTACTCTACCTCTACTGTACTCCACTGTACTCTACCTCTACTGTGCTCTACTGTACTCTATCTCTACTGTGCTCCACTGTACTCTACCTCTACTGTACTCCACTGTACTCTACCTCTACTATACTCCACTATACTCTTTTTCTACTGTACTCCACTGTACTCTACCTCTACTGTACTCCACTGTACTCTACCTCTACTGTACTCCACTGTACTCTACCTCTACTGTACTCTACCTCTACTGTGCTCCACTGTACTCTATCTCTACTGTACTCCACTGTACTCTACCTCTACTGTACTCCACCTCTAATGTGCTCCACTGTACTCTACCTCTACTGTACTCCACTGTACTCTACCTCTACTGTACTCCACTGTACTCTACCTCTACTGTACTCCACTGTACTCTACCTCTACTGTGCTCCACTGTACTCTACCTCTACTATACTCCACTGTACTCTTTCTCTACTGTACTCCACTGTACTCTACCTCTACTGTACTCCACTGTACTCTACCTCTACTGTACTCCACTGTACTCTACTCTACTGTACTCCACTGTACTCTACCTCTACTGTACTCTACCTCTACTGTGCTCCACTGTACTCTATCTCTACTGTACTCCACTGTACTCTACCTCTACTGTACTCCACCTCTAATGTGCTCCACTGTACTCTACCTCTACTGTATTCCACTGTACTCTACCTCTACTGTACTCCACTCTACTCTACCTCTACTGTGCTCTACTGTACTCTATCTCTACTGTGCTCCACTGTACTCTACCTCTACTGTACTCCACTGTACTCTATCACTACTTTGCTCCACTGTACTCTACTCTACTGTACTCCACTGTACTCTACCTCTACTGTGCTCCACTGTACTCTACCTCTAATGTGCTCCACTGTACTCTACCTCTACTGTACTCCACTGTACTCTACCTCTACTGTACTCCACTCTACTCTACCTCTACTGTGCTCTACTGTACTCTATCTCTACTGTGCTCCACTGTACTCTACCTCTACTGTACTCCACTGTACTCTACCTCTACTATACTCCACTGTACTCTTTCTCTACTGTACTCCACTGTACTCTACCTCTACTGTACTCCACTGTACTCAACCTCAACTGTACTCCACTGTACTCTACCTCTACTGTGCTCCATTGTACTCTACCTCTACTGTACTCCACTGTACTCTACCTCTACTGTGCTCCATTGTACTCCACCTCTACTGTGCTCCACTGTACTCCACTGTACTCTAACTCTACTGTGCTCCACTGTACTCTACCTCTACTGTACTCCACTGTACTCTACCTCTACTGTGCTCCACTGTACTCTACCTCTAATGTGCTCCACTGTACTCTACCTCTACTGTGCTCCACTGTACTCTACCTCTACTGTACTCCACTGTACTCTACCTCTACTGTGCTCTACTGTACTCTATCTCTACTGTGCTCCACTGTACTCTACCTCTACTGTACTCCACTGTACTCTACCTCTACTATACTCCACTATACTCTTTTTCTACTGTACTCCACTGTACTCTACCTCTACTGTACTCCACTATACTCTTTTTCTACTGTACTCCACTGTACTCTACCTCTACTGTACTCCACTGTACTCTACCTCTACTGTACTCCACTGTACTCTACCTCTACTGTACTTCACTGTACTCTACCTCTACTGTGCTCCACTGTACTCTACCTCTAATGTGTTCCACTGTACTCTACCTCTACTGTGCTCCACTGTACTCTACCTCTACTGTACTCCACTGTACTCTACCTCTACTGTGCTCCACTTTACTCTATCTCTACTGTACTCCACTGTACTCTACCTCTACTATACTCCACTGTACTCTTTCTCTACTGTACTCCACTGTACTCTACCTCTACTGTACTCCACTGTACTCAACCTCAACTGTACTCCACTGTACTCTACCTCTACTGTGCTCCATTGTACTCTACCTCTACTGTACTCCACTGTACTCTACCTCTACTGTGCTCCATTGTACTCCACCTCTACTGTGCTCCACTGTACTCCACTGTACTCTACCTCTACTGTGCTCCACTGTACTCTACCTCTACTGTACTCCACTGTACTCTACCTCTACTGTGCTCCACTGTACTCTACCTCTAATGTGCTCCACTGTACTCTACCTCTACTGTGCTCCACTCTACTCTACCTCTACTGTACTCCACTGTACTCTACCTCTACTCTGCTCTACTGTACTCTATCTCTACTGTGCTCCACTGTACTCTACCTCTACTGTACTCCACTGTACTCTACCTCTACTATACTCCACTATACTCTTTTTCTACTGTACTCCACTGTACTCTACCTCTACTGTACTCCACTGTACTCTACCTCTACTGTACTCCACTGTACTCTACCTCTACTGTACTCTACCTCTACTGTGCTCCACTGTACTCTATCTCTACTGTACTCCACTGTACTCTACCTCTACTGTACTCCACCTCTAATGTGCTCCACTGTACTCTACCTCTACTGTACTCCACTGTACTCTACCTCTACTGTACTCCACTGTACTCTACCTCTACTGTACTTCACTGTACTCTACCTCTACTGTGCTCCACTGTACTCTACCTCTAATGTGTTCCACTGTACTCTACCTCTACTGTGCTCCACTGTACTCTACCTCTACTGTACTCCACTGTACTCTACCTCTACTGTGCTCCACTTTACCCTATCTCTACTGTACTCCACTGTACTCTACCTCTACTGTACTCCACCTCTACTGTACTCTACTGTACTCTACCTCTACTATACTCCACTGTACTCAACCTCAACTGTACTCCACTGTACTCTACTCTACTGTACGCCACTGTACTCTACCTCTACTGTACTCTACCTCTACTGTACTCCACTGTACTCTATCTCTACTTTGCTCCACTGTACTCCACTGTACTCTACCTCTAGTATGCTCCACTGTACTCCACTGTACTCTACCTCTAGTATGCTCCACTGTACTCTACCTCTACTGTGCTCCACTGTACTCTACCTCTACTGTACTCCACTGTACTCTACCTCTACTGTGCTCTACTGTACTCTATCTCTACTGTGCTCCACTGTACTCTACCTCTACTGTACTCCACTGTACTCTACCTCTACTATACTCCACTGTACTCTTTTTCTACTGTACTCCACTGTACTCTACCTCTACTGTACTCCACTGTACTCTACCTCTACTGTACTCCACTGTACTCTACTCTACTGTACTCCACTGTACTCTACCTCTACTGTACTCTACCTCTACTGTGCTCCACTGTACTCTATCTCTACTGTACTCCACTGTACTCTACCTCTACTGTACTCCACCTCTAATGTGCTCCACTGTACTCTACCTCTACTGTACTCCACTGTAGTCTACCTCTACTGTACTCCACTCTACTCTACCTCTACTGTGCTCTACTGTACTCTATCTCTACTGTGCTCCACTGTACTCTACCTCTACTGTACTCCACTGTACTCTACCTCTACTATACTCCACTGTACTCTTTCTCTACTACTCCACTGTACTCTACCTCTACTGTACTCCACTGTACTCAACCTCAACTGTACTCCACTGTACTCTACCTCTACTGTGCTCCATTGTACTCTACCTCTACTGTACTCCACTGTACTCTACCTCTACTGTGCTCCATTGTACTCCACCTCTACTGTGCTCCACTGTACTCCACTGTACTCTACCTCTACTGTGCTCCACTGTACTCTACCTCTACTGTACTCCACTGTACTCTACCTCTACTGTGCTCCACTGTACTCTACCTCTAATGTGCTCCACTGTACTCTACCTCTACTGTGCTCCACTGTACTCTACCTCTACTGTGCTCCACTGTACTCTACCTCTACTGTACTCCACTGTACTCTACCTCTACTGTACTCCACTCTACTCTACCTCTACTGTGCTCTACTGTACTCTATCTCTACTGTGCTCCACTGTACTCTACCTCTACTGTACTCCACTGTACTCTACCTCTACTATACTCCACTGTACTCTTTCTCTACTGTACTCCACTGTACTCTACCTCTACTGTACTCAACTGTACTCAACCTCAACTGTACTCCACTGTACTCTACCTCTACTGTGCTCCATTGTACTCTACCTCTACTGTACTCCACTGTACTCTACCTCTACTGTGCTCCATTGTACTCCACCTCTACTGTGCTCCACTGTACTCCACTGTACTCTACCTCTACTGTGCTCCACTGTACTCTACCTCTACTGTACTCCACTGTACTCTACCTCTACTGTGCTCCACTGTACTCTACCTCTAATGTGCTCCACTGTACTCTACCTCTACTGTGCTGCACTGTACTCTACCTCTACTGTACTCCACTGTACTCTACCTCTACTGTGCTCTACTGTACTCTATCTCTACTGTGCTCCACTGTACTCTACCTCTACTGTACTCCACTGTACTCTACCTCTACTATACTCCACTATACTCTTTTTCTACTGTACTCCACTGTACTCTACCTCTACTGTACTCCACTGTACTCTACCTCTACTGTACTCCACTGTACTCTACCTCTACTGTACTCTACCTCTACTGTGCTCCACTGTACTCTATCTCTACTGTACTCCACTGTACTCTACCTCTACTGTACTCCACCTCTAATGTGCTCCACTGTACTCTACCTCTACTGTACTCCACTGTACTCTACCTCTACTGTACTCCACTGTACTCTACCTCTACTGTACTTCACTGTACTCTACCTCTACTGTGCTCCACTGTACTCTACCTCTAATGTGTTCCACTGTACTCTACCTCTACTGTGCTCCACTGTACTCTACCTCTACTGTACTCCACTGTACTCTACCTCTACTGTACTCCACTGTACTCTACCTCTACTGTACTCTACTCTACTCTACCTCTACTGTGCTCTACTGTACTCTATCTCTACTGTGCTCCACTGTACTCTATCTCTATTGAACTCCACTGTACTCTACCTCTACTGTACTCTACTGTTCTCTACCTCTACTGTACTCTACTGTACTCCACATCTGCTCTGCTCCTCTGTAATCCACTATACTCTACCTCTACTGTGCTCCACTGTAGTCTACCTTTACTTTGCTCCACTGTACTCTACCTCTACTGTACTCCACTGTACTCTATCACTACTTTGCTCCACTGTACTCTACTCTACTGTACTCCACTGTACTCTACCTCTACTGTGCTCCACTGTACTCTACCTCTAATGTGCTCCACTGTACTCTACCTCTACTGTACTCCACTGTACTCTACCTCTACTGTACTCCACTCTACTCTACCTCTACTGTGCTCTACTGTACTCTATCTCTACTGTGCTCCACTGTACTCTACCTCTACTGTACTCCACTGTACTCTACCTCTACTATACTCCACTGTACTCTTTCTCTACTGTACTCCACTGTACTCTACCTCTACTGTACTCCACTGTACTCAACCTCAACTGTACTCCACTGTACTCTACCTCTACTGTGCTCCATTGTACTCTACCTCTACTGTACTCCACTGTACTCTACCTCTACTGTGCTCCATTGTACTCCACCTCTACTGTGCTCCACTGTACTCCACTGTACTCTACCTCTACTGTGCTCCACTGTACTCTACCTCTACTGTACTCCACTGTACTCTACCTCTACTGTGCTCCACTGTACTCTACCTCTAATGTGCTCCAATGTACTCTACCTCTACTGTGCTCCACTGTACTCTACCTCTACTGTACTCCACTGTACTCTACCTCTACTGTGCTCTACTGTACTCTATCTCTACTGTGCTCCACTGTACTCTACCTCTACTGTACTCCACTGTACTCCACCTCTACTGTGCTCCACTGTACTCTACCTCTACTGTACTCCCATGTACTCTACCTCTACTGTACTCCACTCTACTCTACCTCTACTGTGCTCTACTGTACTCTATCTCTACTGTGCTCCACTGTACTCTACCTCTACTGTACTCCACTGTACTCTACCTCTACTATACTCCACTGTACTCTTTCTCTACTGTACTCCACTGTACTCTACCTCTACTGTACTCCACTGTACTCAACCTCAACTGTACTCCACTGTACTCTACCTCTACTATGCTCCACTGTACTCTACCTCTACTGTACTCCACTCTACTCTACCTCTACTGTACTCCACTGTACTCTACCTCTACTGTACTCTACTCTACTCTACCTCTACTGTGCTCTACTGTACTCTATCTCTACTGTGCTCCACTGTACTCTATCTCTATTGAACTCCACTGTACTCTACCTCTACTGTACTCTACTGTTCTCTACCTCTACTGTACTCTACTGTACTCCACATCTGCTCTGCTCCTCTGTAATCCACTATACTCTACCTCTACTGTGCTCCACTGTACTCTACCTTTACTTTGCTCCACTGTACTCTACCTCTACTGTACTCCACTGTGCTCTACCTCTACTGTACTCTACTGTACTCCACCTCTACTGTGCTCCACTGTACTCCACTGTACTCTACCTCTACTGTGCTCCACTGTACTCTACCTCTACTGTACTCCACTGTACTCTACCTCTACTGTGCTCCACTGTACTCTACCTCTAATGTGCTCCACTGTACTCTACCTCTACTGTGCTCCACTGTACTCTACCTCTACTGTACTCCACTGTACTCTATCTCTACTGTATTCCACTGTACTCTACCTCTACTGTACTCCACCTCTAATGTGCTCCACTGTACTCTACCTCTACTATACTCCACTGTACTCTTTCTCTACTGTAATCCACTGTACTCTATCTCTACTGTACTCCACTGTACTCTACCTCTACTGTACTCCACTGTACTCTACTCTACTGTACTCCACTGTACTCTACCTCTACTGTACTCTACCTCTACTGTGCTCCACTGTACTCTATCTCAACTGTACTCCACTGTACTCTACCTCTACTGTACTCCACCTCTAATGTGCTCCACTGTACTCTACCTCTATTGTACTCCACTGTACTCTACCTCTACTGTACTCCACTCTACTCTACCTCTACTGTGCTCTACAGTACTCTATCTCTACTGTGCTCCACTGTACTCTACCTCTACTGTACTCCACTGTACTCTACCTCTACTCTACTCCACTGTACTCTTTCTCTACTGTACTCCACTGTACTCTACCTCTACTGTACTCCACTGTACTCAACCTCAACTGTACTCCACTGTACTCTACCTCTACTGTGCTCCACTGTACTCTACCTCTACTATACTCCACTGTACTCTTTCTCTACTGTACTCCACTGTACTCTACCTCTACTGTACTCCACTGTACTCTACCTCTACTGTACTCCACTGTACTCTACTCTACTGTACTCCACTGTACTCTACCTCTACTGTACTCTACCTCTACTGTGCTCCACTGTACTCTATCTCTACTGTACTCCACTGTACTCTACCTCTACTGTACTCCACCTCTAATGTGCTCCACTGTACTCTACCTCTACTGTATTCCACTGTACTCTACCTCTACTGTACTCCACTCTACTCTACCTCTACTGTGCTCTACTGTACTCTATCTCTACTGTGCTCCACTGTACTCTACCTCTACTGTACTCCACTGTACTCTATCACTACTTTGCTCCACTGTACTCTACTCTACTGTACTCCACTGTACTCTACCTCTACTGTGCTCCACTGTACTCTACCTCTAATGTGCTCCACTGTACTCTACCTCTACTGTACTCCACTGTACTCTACCTCTACTGTACTCCACTCTACTCTACCTCTACTGTGCTCTACTGTACTCTATCTCTACTGTGCTCCACTGTACTCTACCTCTACTGTACTCCACTGTACTCTACCTCTACTATACTCCACTGTACTCTTTCTCTACTGTACTCCACTGTACTCTACCTCTACTGTACTCCACTGTACTCAACCTCAACTGTACTCCACTGTACTCTACCTCTACTGTGCTCCATTGTACTCTACCTCTACTGTACTCCACTGTACTCTACCTCTACTGTGCTCCATTGTACTCCACCTCTACTGTGCTCCACTGTACTCCACTGTACTCTAACTCTACTGTGCTCCACTGTACTCTACCTCTACTGTACTCCACTGTACTCTACCTCTACTGTGCTCCACTGTACTCTACCTCTAATGTGCTCCACTGTACTCTACCTCTACTGTGCTCCACTGTACTCTACCTCTACTGTACTCCACTGTACTCTACCTCTACTGTGCTCTACTGTACTCTATCTCTACTGTGCTCCACTGTACTCTACCTCTACTGTACTCCACTGTACTCTACCTCTACTATACTCCACTATACTCTTTTTCTACTGTACTCCACTGTACTCTACCTCTACTGTACTCCACTATACTCTTTTTCTACTGTACTCCACTGTACTCTACCTCTACTGTACTCCACTGTACTCTACCTCTACTGTACTCCACTGTACTCTACCTCTACTGTACTTCACTGTACTCTACCTCTACTGTGCTCCACTGTACTCTACCTCTAATGTGTTCCACTGTACTCTACCTCTACTGTGCTCCACTGTACTCTACCTCTACTGTACTCCACTGTACTCTACCTCTACTGTGCTCCACTTTACTCTATCTCTACTGTACTCCACTGTACTCTACCTCTACTGTACTCCACCTCTACTGTACTCTACTGTACTCTACCTCTACTATACTCCACTGTACTCAACCTCAACTGTACTCCACTGTACTCTACTCTACTGTACGCCACTGTACTCTACCTCTACTGTACTCTACCTCTACTGTACTCCACTGTACTCTATCTCTACTTTGCTCCACTGTACTCCACTGTACTCTACCTCTAGTATGCTCCACTGTACTCCACTGTACTCTACCTCTAGTATGCTCCACTGTACTCTACCTCTACTGTGCTCCACTGTACTCTACCTCTACTGTACTCCACTGTACTCTACCTCTACTGTGCTCTACTGTACTCTATCTCTACTGTGCTCCACTGTACTCTACCTCTACTGTACTCCACTGTACTCTACCTCTACTATACTCCACTGTACTCTTTCTCTACTGTACTCCACTGTACTCTACCTCTACTGTACTCCACTGTACTCTACCTCTACTGTACTCCACTGTACTCTACTCTACTGTACTCCACTGTACTCTACCTCTACTGTACTCTACCTCTACTGTGCTCCACTGTACTCTATCTCTACTGTACTCCACTGTACTCTACCTCTACTGTACTCCACCTCTAATGTGCTCCACTGTACTCTACCTCTACTGTACTCCACTGTAGTCTACCTCTACTGTACTCCACTCTACTCTACCTCTACTGTGCTCTACTGTACTCTATCTCTACTGTGCTCCACTGTACTCTACCTCTACTGTACTCCACTGTACTCTACCTCTACTATACTCCACTGTACTCTTTCTCTACTACTCCACTGTACTCTACCTCTACTGTACTCCACTGTACTCAACCTCAACTGTACTCCACTGTACTCTACCTCTACTGTGCTCCATTGTACTCTATCTCTACTGTACTCCACTGTACTCTACCTCTACTGTGCTCCATTGTACTCCACCTCTACTGTGCTCCACTGTACTCCACTGTACTCTACCTCTACTGTGCTCCACTGTACTCTACCTCTACTGTACTCCACTGTACTCTACCTCTACTGTGCTCCACTGTACTCTACCTCTAATGTGCTCCACTGTACTCTACCTCTACTGTGCTCCACTGTACTCTACCTCTACTGTACTCCACTGTACTCTACCTCTACTGTGCTCCACTGTACTCTATCTCTACTGTATTCCACTGTACTCTACCTCTACTGTACTCCACCTCTAATGTGCTCCACTGTACTCTACCTCTACTGTAATCCACTGTACTCTACCTCTACTGTACTCCACTCTACTCTACCTCTACTGTGCTCTACTGTACTCTATCTCTACTGTGCTCCACTGTACTCTACCTCTACTGTACTCCACTGTACTCTACCTCTACTATACTCCACTGTACTCTTTCTCTACTGTACTCCACTGTACTATACCTCTACTGTACTCCACTGTACTCTACCTCTACTGTACTCCACTGTACTCTACTCTACTGTACTCCACTGTACTCTACCTCTACTGTACTCTACCTCTACTGTGCTCCACTGTACTCTATCTCTACTGTACTCCACTGTACTCTACCTCTACTGTAGTCCACCTCTAATGTGCTCCACTGTACTCTACCTCTACTGTACTCCCATGTACTCTACCTCTACTGTACTCCACTCTACTCTACCTCTACTGTGCTCTACTGTACTCTATCTCTACTGTGCTCCACTGTACTCTACCTCTACTGTACTCCACTGTACTCTACCTCTACTATACTCCACTGTACTCTTTCTCTACTGTACTCCACTGTACTCTACCTCTACTGTACTCCACTGTACTCAACCTCAACTGTACTCCACTGTACTCTACCTCTACTGTGCTCCACTGTACTCTACCTCTACTGTACTCCACTGTACTCTACCTCTACTGTACTCCACTGTACTCTACCTCTACTGTACTCTACTCTACTCTACCTCTACTGTGCTCTACTGTACTCTATCTCTACTGTGCTCCACTGTACTCTATCTCTATTGAACTCCACTGTACTCTACCTCTACTGTACTCTACTGTTCTCTACCTCTACTGTACTCTACTGTACTCCACATCTGCTCTGCTCCACTGTAATCCACTATACTCTACCTCTACTGTGCTCCACTGTAGTCTACCTTTACTTTGCTCCACTGTACTCTACCTCTACTGTACTCCACTGTACTCTATCACTACTTTGCTCCACTGTACTCTACTCTACTGTACTCCACTGTACTCTACCTCTACTGTGCTCCACTGTACTCTACCTCTAATGTGCTCCACTGTACTCTACCTGTACTGTACTCCACTGTACTCTACCTCTACTGTACTCCTCTCTACTCTACCTCTACTGTGCTCTACTGTACTCTATCTCTACTGTGCTCCACTGTACTCTACCTCTACTGTACTCCACTGTACTCTACCTCTACTATACTCCACTGTACTCTTTCTCTACTGTACTCCACTGTACTCTACCTCTACTGTACTCCACTGTACTCAACCTCAACTGTACTCCACTGTACTCTACCTCTACTGTGCTCCATTGTACTCTACCTCTACTGTACTCCACTGTACTCTACCTCTACTGTGCTCCATTGTACTCCACCTCTACTGTGCTCCACTGTACTCCACTGTACTCTACCTCTACTGTGCTCCACTGTACTCTACCTCTACTCTACTCCACTGTACTCTACCTCTACTGTGCTCCACTGTACTCTACCTCTAATGTGCTCCACTGTACTCTACCTCTACTGTGCTCCACTGTACTCTACCTCTACTGTACTCCACTGTACTCTACCTCTACTGTGCTCTACTGTACTCTATCTCTACTGTGCTCCACTGTACTCTACCTCTACTGTACTCCACTGTACTCCACCTCTACTGTGCTCCACTGTACTCTACCTCTACTGTACTCCCATGTACTCTACCTCTACTGTACTCCACTCTACTCTACCTCTACTGTGCTCTACTGTACTCTATCTCTACTGTGCTCCACTGTACTCTACCTCTACTGTACTCCACTGTACTCTACCTCTACTATACTCCACTGTACTCTTTCTCTACTGTACTCCACTGTACTCTACCTCTACTGTACTCCACTGTACTCAACCTCAACTGTACTCCACTGTACTCTACCTCTACTATGCTCCACTGTACTCTACCTCTACTGTACTCCACTGTACTCTACCTCTACTGTACACTCCACTGTACTCTACCTCTACTGTACTCTACTCTACTCTACCTCTACTGTGCTCTACTGTACTCTATCTCTACTGTGCTCCACTGTACTCTATCTCTATTGAACTCCACTGTACTCTACCTCTACTGTACTCTACTGTTCTCTACCTCTACTGTACTCTACTGTACTCCACATCTGCTCTGCTCCTCTGTAATCCACTATACTCTACCTCTACTGTGCTCCACTGTACTCTACCTTTACTTTGCTCCACTGTACTCTACCTCTACTGTACTCCACTGTGCTCTACCTCTACTGTACTCTACTGTACTCCACCTCTACTGTGCTCCACTGTACTCCACTGTACTCTACCTCTACTGTGCTCCACTGTACTCTACCTCTACTGTACTCCACTGTACTCTACCTCTACTGTACTCCACCTCTACTGTACTCTACTGTACTCTACCTCTACTATACTCCACTGTACTCAACCTCAACTGTACTCCACTGTACTCTACTCTACTGTACGCCACTGTACTCTACCTCTACTGTACTCTACCTCTACTGTACTCCACTGTACTCTATCTCTACTTTGCTCCACTGTACTCCACTGTACTCTACCTCTAGTATGCTCCACTGTACTCCACTGTACTCTACCTCTAGTATGCTCCACTGTACTCTACCTCTACTGTGCTCCACTGTACTCTACCTCTACTGTACTCCACTGTACTCTACCTCTACTGTGCTCTACTGTACTCTATCTCTACTGTGCTCCACTGTACTCTACCTCTACTGTACTCCACTGTACTCTACCTCTACTATACTCCACTGTACTCTTTCTCTACTGTACTCCACTGTACTCTACCTCTACTGTACTCCACTGTACTCTACCTCTACTGTACTCCACTGTACTCTACTCTACTGTACTCCACTGTACTCTACCTCTACTGTACTCTACCTCTACTGTGCTCCACTGTACTCTATCTCTACTGTACTCCACTGTACTCTACCTCTACTGTACTCCACCTCTAATGTGCTCCACTGTACTCTACCTCTACTGTACTCCACTGTAGTCTACCTCTACTGTACTCCACTCTACTCTACCTCTACTGTGCTCTACTGTACTCTATCTCTACTGTGCTCCACTGTACTCTACCTCTACTGTACTCCACTGTACTCTACCTCTACTATACTCCACTGTACTCTTTCTCTACTACTCCACTGTACTCTACCTCTACTGTACTCCACTGTACTCAACCTCAACTGTACTCCACTGTACTCTACCTCTACTGTGCTCCATTGTACTCTATCTCTACTGTACTCCACTGTACTCTACCTCTACTGTGCTCCATTGTACTCCACCTCTACTGTGCTCCACTGTACTCCACTGTACTCTACCTCTACTGTGCTCCACTGTACTCTACCTCTACTGTACTCCACTGTACTCTACCTCTACTGTGCTCCACTGTACTCTACCTCTAATGTGCTCCACTGTACTCTACCTCTACTGTGCTCCACTGTACTCTACCTCTACTGTACTCCACTGTACTCTACCTCTACTGTGCTCCACTGTACTCTATCTCTACTGTATTCCACTGTACTCTACCTCTACTGTACTCCACCTCTAATGTGCTCCACTGTACTCTACCTCTACTGTAATCCACTGTACTCTACCTCTACTGTACTCCACTCTACTCTACCTCTACTGTGCTCTACTGTACTCTATCTCTACTGTGCTCCACTGTACTCTACCTCTACTGTACTCCACTGTACTCTACCTCTACTATACTCCACTGTACTCTTTCTCTACTGTACTCCACTGTACTATACCTCTACTGTACTCCACTGTACTCTACCTCTACTGTACTCCACTGTACTCTACTCTACTGTACTCCACTGTACTCTACCTCTACTGTACTCTACCTCTACTGTGCTCCACTGTACTCTATCTCTACTGTACTCCACTGTACTCTACCTCTACTGTAGTCCACCTCTAATGTGCTCCACTGTACTCTACCTCTACTGTACTCCCATGTACTCTACCTCTACTGTACTCCACTCTACTCTACCTCTACTGTGCTCTACTGTACTCTATCTCTACTGTGCTCCACTGTACTCTACCTCTACTGTACTCCACTGTACTCTACCTCTACTATACTCCACTGTACTCTTTCTCTACTGTACTCCACTGTACTCTACCTCTACTGTACTCCACTGTACTCAACCTCAACTGTACTCCACTGTACTCTACCTCTACTGTGCTCCACTGTACTCTACCTCTACTGTACTCCACTGTACTCTACCTCTACTGTACTCCACTGTACTCTACCTCTACTGTACTCTACTCTACTCTACCTCTACTGTGCTCTACTGTACTCTATCTCTACTGTGCTCCACTGTACTCTATCTCTATTGAACTCCACTGTACTCTACCTCTACTGTACTCTACTGTTCTCTACCTCTACTGTACTCTACTGTACTCCACATCTGCTCTGCTCCACTGTAATCCACTATACTCTACCTCTACTGTGCTCCACTGTAGTCTACCTTTACTTTGCTCCACTGTACTCTACCTCTACTGTACTCCACTGTACTCTATCACTACTTTGCTCCACTGTACTCTACTCTACTGTACTCCACTGTACTCTACCTCTACTGTGCTCCACTGTACTCTACCTCTAATGTGCTCCACTGTACTCTACCTGTACTGTACTCCACTGTACTCTACCTCTACTGTACTCCTCTCTACTCTACCTCTACTGTGCTCTACTGTACTCTATCTCTACTGTGCTCCACTGTACTCTACCTCTACTGTACTCCACTGTACTCTACCTCTACTATACTCCACTGTACTCTTTCTCTACTGTACTCCACTGTACTCTACCTCTACTGTACTCCACTGTACTCAACCTCAACTGTACTCCACTGTACTCTACCTCTACTGTGCTCCATTGTACTCTACCTCTACTGTACTCCACTGTACTCTACCTCTACTGTGCTCCATTGTACTCCACCTCTACTGTGCTCCACTGTACTCCACTGTACTCTACCTCTACTGTGCTCCACTGTACTCTACCTCTACTGTACTCCACTGTACTCTACCTCTACTGTGCTCCACTGTACTCTACCTCTAATGTGCTCCACTGTACTCTACCTCTACTGTGCTCCACTGTACTCTACCTCTACTGTACTCCACTGTACTCTACCTCTACTGTGCTCTACTGTACTCTATCTCTACTGTGCTCCACTGTACTCTACCTCTACTGTACTCCACTGTACTCCACCTCTACTGTGCTCCACTGTACTCTACCTCTACTGTACTCCCATGTACTCTACCTCTACTGTACTCCACTCTACTCTACCTCTACTGTGCTCTACTGTACTCTATCTCTACTGTGCTCCACTGTACTCTAACTCTACTGTACTCCACTGTACTCTACCTCTACTATACTCCACTGTACTCTTTCTCTACTGTACTCCACTGTACTCTACCTCTACTGTACTCCACTGTACTCAACCTCAACTGTACTCCACTGTACTCTACCTCTACTATGCTCCACTGTACTCTACCTCTACTGTACTCCACTGTACTCTACCTCTACTGTACACTCCACTGTACTCTACCTCTACTGTACTCTACTCTACTCTACCTCTACTGTGCTCTACTGTACTCTATCTCTACTGTGCTCCACTGTACTCTATCTCTATTGAACTCCACTGTACTCTACCTCTACTGTACTCTACTGTTCTCTACCTCTACTGTACTCTACTGTACTCCACATCTGCTCTGCTCCTCTGTAATCCACTATACTCTACCTCTACTGTGCTCCACTGTACTCTACCTTTACTTTGCTCCACTGTACTCTACCTCTACTGTACTCCACTGTGCTCTACCTCTACTGTACTCTACTGTACTCCACCTCTACTGTGCTCCACTGTACTCCACTGTACTCTACCTCTACTGTGCTCCACTGTACTCTACCTCTACTGTACTCCACTGTACTCTACCTCTACTGTGCTCCACTGTACTCTACCTCTAATGTGCTCCACTGTACTCTACCTCTACTGTGCTCCACTGTACTCTACCTCTACTGTACTCCACTGTACTCTATCTCTACTGTATTCCACTGTACTCTACCTCTACTGTACTCCACCTCTAATGTGCTCCACTGTACTCTACCTCTACTATACTCCACTGTACTCTTTCTCTACTGTAATCCACTGTACTCTACCTCTACTGTACTCCACTGTACTCTACCTCTACTGTACTCCACTGTACTCTACTCTACTGTACTCCACTGTACTCTACCTCTACTGTACTCTACCTCTACTGTGCTCCACTGTACTCTATCTCAACTGTACTCCACTGTACTCTACCTCTACTGTACTCCACCTCTAATGTGCTCCACTGTACTCTACCTCTATTGTACTCCACTGTACTCTACCTCTACTGTACTCCACTCTACTCTACCTCTACTGTGCTCTACAGTACTCTATCTCTACTGTGCTCCACTGTACTCTACCTCTACTGTACTCCACTGTACTCTACCTCTACTCTACTCCACTGTACTCTTTCTCTACTGTACTCCACTGTACTCTACCTCTACTGTACTCCACTGTACTCAACCTCAACTGTACTCCACTGTACTCTACCTCTACTGTGCTCCACTGTACTCTACCTCTACTATACTCCACTGTACTCTTTCTCTACTGTACTCCACTGTACTCTACCTCTACTGTACTCCACTGTACTCTACCTCTACTGTACTCCACTGTACTCTACTCTACTGTACTCCACTGTACTCTACCTCTACTGTACTCTACCTCTACTGTGCTCCACTGTACTCTATCTCTACTGTACTCCACTGTACTCTACCTCTACTGTACTCCACCTCTAATGTGCTCCACTGTACTCTACCTCTACTGTATTCCACTGTACTCTACCTCTACTGTACTCCACTCTACTCTACCTCTACTGTGCTCTACTGTACTCTATCTCTACTGTGCTCCACTGTACTCTACCTCTACTGTACTCCACTGTACTCTATCACTACTTTGCTCCACTGTACTCTACTCTACTGTACTCCACTGTACTCTACCTCTACTGTGCTCCACTGTACTCTACCTCTAATGTGCTCCACTGTACTCTACCTCTACTGTACTCCACTGTACTCTACCTCTACTGTACTCCACTCTACTCTACCTCTACTGTGCTCTACTGTACTCTATCTCTACTGTGCTCCACTGTACTCTACCTCTACTGTACTCCACTGTACTCTACCTCTACTATACTCCACTGTACTCTTTCTCTACTGTACTCCACTGTACTCTACCTCTACTGTACTCCACTGTACTCAACCTCAACTGTACTCCACTGTACTCTACCTCTACTGTGCTCCATTGTACTCTACCTCTACTGTACTCCACTGTACTCTACCTCTACTGTGCTCCATTGTACTCCACCTCTACTGTGCTCCACTGTACTCCACTGTACTCTACCTCTACTGTGCTCCACTGTACTCTACCTCTACTGTACTCCACTGTACTCTACCTCTACTGTGCTCCACTGTACTCTACCTCTAATGTGCTCCACTGTACTCTACCTCTACTGTGCTCCACTGTACTCTACCTCTACTGTACTCCACTGTACTCTACCTCTACTGTGCTCTACTGTACTCTATCTCTACTGTGCTCCACTGTACTCTACCTCTACTGTACTCCACTGTACTCTACCTCTACTATACTCCACTATACTCTTTTTCTACTGTACTCCACTGTACTCTACCTCTACTGTACTCCACTGTACTCTACCTCTACTGTACTCCACTGTACTCTACCTCTACTGTACTCTACCTCTACTGTGCTCCACTGTACTCTATCTCTACTGTACTCCACTGTACTCTACCTCTACTGTACTCCACCTCTAATGTGCTCCACTGTACTCTACCTCTACTGTACTCCACTGTACTCTACCTCTACTGTACTCCACTGTACTCTACCTCTACTGTGCTCTACTGTACTCTATCTCTACTGTGCTCCACTGTACTCTACCTCTACTGTACTCCACTGTACTCTACCTCTACTGTACACTCCACTGTACTCTACCTCTACTGTACTCTACTCTACTCTACCTCTACTGTGCTCTACTGTACTCTATCTCTACTGTGCTCCACTGTACTCTATCTCTATTGAACTCCACTGTACTCTACCTCTACTGTACTCTACTGTTCTCTACCTCTACTGTACTCTACTGTACTCCACATCTGCTCTGCTCCTCTGTAATCCACTATACTCTACCTCTACTGTGCTCCACTGTACTCTACCTTTACTTTGCTCCACTGTACTCTACCTCTACTGTACTCCACTGTGCTCTACCTCTACTGTACTCTACTGTACTCCACCTCTACTGTGCTCCACTGTACTCCACTGTACTCTACCTCTACTGTGCTCCACTGTACTCTACCTCTACTGTACTCCACTGTACTCTACCTCTACTGTGCTCCACTGTACTCTACCTCTAATGTGCTCCACTGTACTCTACCTCTACTGTGCTCCACTGTACTCTACCTCTACTGTACTCCACTGTACTCTATCTCTACTGTATTCCACTGTACTCTACCTCTACTGTACTCCACCTCTAATGTGCTCCACTGTACTCTACCTCTACTATACTCCACTGTACTCTTTCTCTACTGTAATCCACTGTACTCTATCTCTACTGTACTCCACTGTACTCTACCTCTACTGTACTCCACTGTACTCTACTCTACTGTACTCCACTGTACTCTACCTCTACTGTACTCTACCTCTACTGTGCTCCACTGTACTCTATCTCAACTGTACTCCACTG
The DNA here is from genome assembly GCA_030578255.1 of Tiaroga cobitis. NCBI lineage: Eukaryota > Metazoa > Chordata > Actinopteri > Cypriniformes > Leuciscidae > Tiaroga > Tiaroga cobitis. The sequence goes on from CM060600.1 coordinate 2,463,707, forward strand.
TACTCTACCTCTACTGTACTCCACCTCTAATGTGCTCCACTGTACTCTACCTCTATTGTACTCCACTGTACTCTACCTCTACTGTACTCCACTCTACTCTACCTCTACTGTGCTCTACAGTACTCTATCTCTACTGTGCTCCACTGTACTCTACCTCTACTGTACTCCACTGTACTCTACCTCTACTCTACTCCACTGTACTCTTTCTCTACTGTACTCCACTGTACTCTACCTCTACTGTACTCCACTGTACTCAACCTCAACTGTACTCCACTGTACTCTACCTCTACTGTGCTCCACTGTACTCTACCTCTACTATACTCCACTGTACTCTTTCTCTACTGTACTCCACTGTACTCTACCTCTACTGTACTCCACTGTACTCTACCTCTACTGTACTCCACTGTACTCTACTCTACTGTACTCCACTGTACTCTACCTCTACTGTACTCTACCTCTACTGTGCTCCACTGTACTCTATCTCTACTGTACTCCACTGTACTCTACCTCTACTGTACTCCACCTCTAATGTGCTCCACTGTACTCTACCTCTACTGTATTCCACTGTACTCTACCTCTACTGTACTCCACTCTACTCTACCTCTACTGTGCTCTACTGTACTCTATCTCTACTGTGCTCCACTGTACTCTACCTCTACTGTACTCCACTGTACTCTATCACTACTTTGCTCCACTGTACTCTACTCTACTGTACTCCACTGTACTCTACCTCTACTGTGCTCCACTGTACTCTACCTCTAATGTGCTCCACTGTACTCTACCTCTACTGTACTCCACTGTACTCTACCTCTACTGTACTCCACTCTACTCTACCTCTACTGTGCTCTACTGTACTCTATCTCTACTGTGCTCCACTGTACTCTACCTCTACTGTACTCCACTGTACTCTACCTCTACTATACTCCACTGTACTCTTTCTCTACTGTACTCCACTGTACTCTACCTCTACTGTACTCCACTGTACTCAACCTCAACTGTACTCCACTGTACTCTACCTCTACTGTGCTCCATTGTACTCTACCTCTACTGTACTCCACTGTACTCTACCTCTACTGTGCTCCATTGTACTCCACCTCTACTGTGCTCCACTGTACTCCACTGTACTCTACCTCTACTGTGCTCCACTGTACTCTACCTCTACTGTACTCCACTGTACTCTACCTCTACTGTGCTCCACTGTACTCTACCTCTAATGTGCTCCACTGTACTCTACCTCTACTGTGCTCCACTGTACTCTACCTCTACTGTACTCCACTGTACTCTACCTCTACTGTGCTCTACTGTACTCTATCTCTACTGTGCTCCACTGTACTCTACCTCTACTGTACTCCACTGTACTCTACCTCTACTATACTCCACTATACTCTTTTTCTACTGTACTCCACTGTACTCTACCTCTACTGTACTCCACTGTACTCTACCTCTACTGTACTCCACTGTACTCTACCTCTACTGTACTCTACCTCTACTGTGCTCCACTGTACTCTATCTCTACTGTACTCCACTGTACTCTACCTCTACTGTACTCCACCTCTAATGTGCTCCACTGTACTCTACCTCTACTGTACTCCACTGTACTCTACCTCTACTGTACTCCACTGTACTCTACCTCTACTGTACTTCACTGTACTCTACCTCTACTGTGCTCCACTGTACTCTACCTCTAATGTGTTCCACTGTACTCTACCTCTACTGTGCTCCACTGTACTCTACCTCTACTGTACTCCACTGTACTCTACCTCTACTGTGCTCCACTTTACTCTATCTCTACTGTACTCCACTGTACTCTACCTCTACTGTACTCCACCTCTACTGTACTCTACTGTACTCTACCTCTACTATACTCCACTGTACTCAACCTCAACTGTACTCCACTGTACTCTACTCTACTGTACGCCACTGTACTCTACCTCTACTGTACTCTACCTCTACTGTACTCCACTGTACTCTATCTCTACTTTGCTCCACTGTACTCCACTGTACTCTACCTCTAGTATGCTCCACTGTACTCCACTGTACTCTACCTCTAGTATGCTCCACTGTACTCTACCTCTACTGTGCTCCACTGTACTCTACCTCTACTGTACTCCACTGTACTCTACCTCTACTGTGCTCTACTGTACTCTATCTCTACTGTGCTCCACTGTACTCTACCTCTACTGTACTCCACTGTACTCTACCTCTACTATACTCCACTGTACTCTTTCTCTACTGTACTCCACTGTACTCTACCTCTACTGTACTCCACTGTACTCTACCTCTACTGTACTCCACTGTACTCTACTCTACTGTACTCCACTGTACTCTACCTCTACTGTACTCTACCTCTACTGTGCTCCACTGTACTCTATCTCTACTGTACTCCACTGTACTCTACCTCTACTGTACTCCACCTCTAATGTGCTCCACTGTACTCTACCTCTACTGTACTCCACTGTAGTCTACCTCTACTGTACTCCACTCTACTCTACCTCTACTGTGCTCTACTGTACTCTATCTCTACTGTGCTCCACTGTACTCTACCTCTACTGTACTCCACTGTACTCTACTCTACTGTACTCCACTGTACTCTACCTCTACTGTACTCTACCTCTACTGTGCTCCACTGTACTCTATCTCAACTGTACTCCACTGTACTCTACCTCTACTGTACTCCACCTCTAATGTGCTCCACTGTACTCTACCTCTATTGTACTCCACTGTACTCTACCTCTACTGTACTCCACTCTACTCTACCTCTACTGTGCTCTACAGTACTCTATCTCTACTGTGCTCCACTGTACTCTACCTCTACTGTACTCCACTGTACTCTACCTCTACTCTACTCCACTGTACTCTTTCTCTACTGTACTCCACTGTACTCTACCTCTACTGTACTCCACTGTACTCAACCTCAACTGTACTCCACTGTACTCTACCTCTACTGTGCTCCACTGTACTCTACCTCTACTATACTCCACTGTACTCTTTCTCTACTGTACTCCACTGTACTCTACCTCTACTGTACTCCACTGTACTCTACCTCTACTGTACTCCACTGTACTCTACTCTACTGTACTCCACTGTACTCTACCTCTACTGTACTCTACCTCTACTGTGCTCCACTGTACTCTATCTCTACTGTACTCCACTGTACTCTACCTCTACTGTACTCCACCTCTAATGTGCTCCACTGTACTCTACCTCTACTGTATTCCACTGTACTCTACCTCTACTGTACTCCACTCTACTCTACCTCTACTGTGCTCTACTGTACTCTATCTCTACTGTGCTCCACTGTACTCTACCTCTACTGTACTCCACTGTACTCTATCACTACTTTGCTCCACTGTACTCTACTCTACTGTACTCCACTGTACTCTACCTCTACTGTGCTCCACTGTACTCTACCTCTAATGTGCTCCACTGTACTCTACCTCTACTGTACTCCACTGTACTCTACCTCTACTGTACTCCACTCTACTCTACCTCTACTGTGCTCTACTGTACTCTATCTCTACTGTGCTCCACTGTACTCTACCTCTACTGTACTCCACTGTACTCTACCTCTACTATACTCCACTGTACTCTTTCTCTACTGTACTCCACTGTACTCTACCTCTACTGTACTCCACTGTACTCAACCTCAACTGTACTCCACTGTACTCTACCTCTACTGTGCTCCATTGTACTCTACCTCTACTGTACTCCACTGTACTCTACCTCTACTGTGCTCCATTGTACTCCACCTCTACTGTGCTCCACTGTACTCCACTGTACTCTACCTCTACTGTGCTCCACTGTACTCTACCTCTACTGTACTCCACTGTACTCTACCTCTACTGTGCTCCACTGTACTCTACCTCTAATGTGCTCCACTGTACTCTACCTCTACTGTGCTCCACTGTACTCTACCTCTACTGTACTCCACTGTACTCTACCTCTACTGTGCTCTACTGTACTCTATCTCTACTGTGCTCCACTGTACTCTACCTCTACTGTACTCCACTGTACTCTACCTCTACTATACTCCACTATACTCTTTTTCTACTGTACTCCACTGTACTCTACCTCTACTGTACTCCACTGTACTCTACCTCTACTGTACTCCACTGTACTCTACCTCTACTGTACTCTACCTCTACTGTGCTCCACTGTACTCTATCTCTACTGTACTCCACTGTACTCTACCTCTACTGTACTCCACCTCTAATGTGCTCCACTGTACTCTACCTCTACTGTACTCCACTGTACTCTACCTCTACTGTACTCCACTGTACTCTACCTCTACTGTACTTCACTGTACTCTACCTCTACTGTGCTCCACTGTACTCTACCTCTAATGTGTTCCACTGTACTCTACCTCTACTGTGCTCCACTGTACTCTACCTCTACTGTACTCCACTGTACTCTACCTCTACTGTGCTCCACTTTACTCTATCTCTACTGTACTCCACTGTACTCTACCTCTACTGTACTCCACCTCTACTGTACTCTACTGTACTCTACCTCTACTATACTCCACTGTACTCAACCTCAACTGTACTCCACTGTACTCTACTCTACTGTACGCCACTGTACTCTACCTCTACTGTACTCTACCTCTACTGTACTCCACTGTACTCTATCTCTACTTTGCTCCACTGTACTCCACTGTACTCTACCTCTAGTATGCTCCACTGTACTCCACTGTACTCTACCTCTAGTATGCTCCACTGTACTCTACCTCTACTGTGCTCCACTGTACTCTACCTCTACTGTACTCCACTGTACTCTACCTCTACTGTGCTCTACTGTACTCTATCTCTACTGTGCTCCACTGTACTCTACCTCTACTGTACTCCACTGTACTCTACCTCTACTATACTCCACTGTACTCTTTCTCTACTGTACTCCACTGTACTCTACCTCTACTGTACTCCACTGTACTCTACCTCTACTGTACTCCACTGTACTCTACTCTACTGTACTCCACTGTACTCTACCTCTACTGTACTCTACCTCTACTGTGCTCCACTGTACTCTATCTCTACTGTACTCCACTGTACTCTACCTCTACTGTACTCCACCTCTAATGTGCTCCACTGTACTCTACCTCTACTGTACTCCACTGTAGTCTACCTCTACTGTACTCCACTCTACTCTACCTCTACTGTGCTCTACTGTACTCTATCTCTACTGTGCTCCACTGTACTCTACCTCTACTGTACTCCACTGTACTCTACCTCTACTATACTCCACTGTACTCTTTCTCTACTACTCCACTGTACTCTACCTCTACTGTACTCCACTGTACTCAACCTCAACTGTACTCCACTGTACTCTACCTCTACTGTGCTCCATTGTACTCTACCTCTACTGTACTCCACTGTACTCTACCTCTACTGTGCTCCATTGTACTCCACCTCTACTGTGCTCCACTGTACTCCACTGTACTCTACCTCTACTGTGCTCCACTGTACTCTACCTCTACTGTACTCCACTGTACTCTACCTCTACTGTGCTCCACTGTACTCTACCTCTAATGTGCTCCACTGTACTCTACCTCTACTGTGCTCCACTGTACTCTACCTCTACTGTACTCCACTGTACTCTACCTCTACTGTGCTCCACTGTACTCTATCTCTACTGTATTCCACTGTACTCTACCTCTACTGTACTCCACCTCTAATGTGCTCCACTGTACTCTACCTCTACTGTAATCCACTGTACTCTACCTCTACTGTACTCCACTCTACTCTACCTCTACTGTGCTCTACTGTACTCTATCTCTACTGTGCTCCACTGTACTCTACCTCTACTGTACTCCACTGTACTCTACCTCTACTATACTCCACTGTACTCTTTCTCTACTGTACTCCACTGTACTATACCTCTACTGTACTCCACTGTACTCTACCTCTACTGTACTCCACTGTACTCTACTCTACTGTACTCCACTGTACTCTACCTCTACTGTACTCTACCTCTATTGTGCTCCACTGTACTCTATCTCTACTGTACTCCACTGTACTCTACCTCTACTGTACTCCACCTCTAATGTGCTCCACTGTACTCTACCTCTACTGTACTCCCATGTACTCTACCTCTACTGTACTCCACTCTACTCTACCTCTACTGTGCTCTACTGTACTCTATCTCTACTGTGCTCCACTGTACTCTACCTCTACTGTACTCCACTGTACTCTACCTCTACTATACTCCACTGTACTCTTTCTCTACTGTACTCCACTGTACTCTACCTCTACTGTACTCCACTGTACTCAACCTCAACTGTACTCCACTGTACTCTACCTCTACTGTGCTCCACTGTACTCTACCTCTACTGTACTCCACTGTACTCTACCTCTACTGTACTCCACTGTACTCTACCTCTACTGTACTCTACTCTACTCTACCTCTACTGTGCTCTACTGTACTCTATCTCTACTGTGCTCCACTGTACTCTATCTCTATTGAACTCCACTGTACTCTACCTCTACTGTACTCTACTGTTCTCTACCTCTACTGTACTCTACTGTACTCCACATCTGCTCTGCTCCTCTGTAATCCACTATACTCTACCTCTACTGTGCTCCACTGTAGTCTACCTTTACTTTGCTCCACTGTACTCTACCTCTACTGTACTCCACTGTACTCTATCACTACTTTGCTCCACTGTACTCTACTCTACTGTACTCCACTGTACTCTACCTCTACTGTGCTCCACTGTACTCTACCTCTAATGTGCTCCACTGTACTCTACCTCTACTGTACTCCACTGTACTCTACCTCTACTGTACTCCACTCTACTCTACCTCTACTGTGCTCTACTGTACTCTATCTCTACTGTGCTCCACTGTACTCTACCTCTACTGTACTCCACTGTACTCTACCTCTACTATACTCCACTGTACTCTTTCTCTACTGTACTCCACTGTACTCTACCTCTACTGTACTCCACTGTACTCAACCTCAACTGTACTCCACTGTACTCTACCTCTACTGTGCTCCATTGTACTCTACCTCTACTGTACTCCACTGTACTCTACCTCTACTGTGCTCCATTGTACTCCACCTCTACTGTGCTCCACTGTACTCCACTGTACTCTACCTCTACTGTGCTCCACTGTACTCTACCTCTACTGTACTCCACTGTACTCTACCTCTACTGTGCTCCACTGTACTCTACCTCTAATGTGCTCCACTGTACTCTACCTCTACTGTGCTCCACTGTACTCTACCTCTACTGTACTCCACTGTACTCTACCTCTACTGTGCTCTACTGTACTCTATCTCTACTGTGCTCCACTGTACTCTACCTCTACTGTACTCCACTGTACTCTACCTCTACTATACTCCACTATACTCTTTCTCTACTGTACTCCACTGTACTCTACCTCTACTGTACTCCACTGTACTCTACCTCTACTGTACTCCACTGTACTCTACTCTACTGTACTCCACTGTACTCTACCTCTACTGTACTCCACTCTACTCTACCTCTACTGTGCTCTACAGTACTCTATCTCTACTGTGCTCCACTGTACTCTACCTCTACTGTACTCCACTGTACTCTACCTCTACTCTACTCCACTGTACTCTTTCTCTACTGTACTCCACTGTACTCTACCTCTACTGTACTCCACTGTACTCAACCTCAACTGTACTCCACTGTACTCTACCTCTACTCTGCTCCACTGTACTCTACCTCTACTATACTCCACTGTACTCTTTCTCTACTGTACTCCACTGTACTCTACCTCTACTGTACTCCACTGTACTCTACCTCTACTGTACTCCACTGTACTCTACTCTACTGTACTCCACTGTACTCTACCTCTACTGTACTCTACCTCTACTGTGCTCCACTGTACTCTATCTCTACTGTACTCCACTGTACTCTACCTCTACTGTACTCCACCTCTAATGTGCTCCACTGTACTCTACCTCTACTGTATTCCACTGTACTCTACCTCTACTGTACTCCACTCTACTCTACCTCTACTGTGCTCTACTGTACTCTATCTCTACTGTGCTCCACTGTACTCTACCTCTACTGTACTCCACTGTACTCTATCACTACTTTGCTCCACTGTACTCTACTCTACTGTACTCCACTGTACTCTACCTCTACTGTGCTCCACTGTACTCTACCTCTAATGTGCTCCACTGTACTCTACCTCTACTGTACTCCACTGTACTCTACCTCTACTGTACTCCACTCTACTCTACCTCTACTGTGCTCTACTGTACTCTATCTCTACTGTGCTCCACTGTACTCTACCTCTACTGTACTCCACTGTACTCTACCTCTACTATACTCCACTGTACTCTTTCTCTACTGTACTCCACTGTACTCTACCTCTACTGTACTCCACTGTACTCAACCTCAACTGTACTCCACTGTACTCTACCTCTACTGTGCTCCATTGTACTCTACCTCTACTGTACTCCACTGTACTCTACCTCTACTGTGCTCCATTGTACTCCACCTCTACTGTGCTCCACTGTACTCCACTGTACTCTACCTCTACTGTGCTCCACTGTACTCTACCTCTACTGTACTCCACTGTACTCTACCTCTACTGTGCTCCACTGTACTCTACCTCTAATGTGCTCCACTGTACTCTACCTCTACTGTGCTCCACTGTACTCTACCTCTACTGTACTCCACTGTACTCTACCTCTACTGTGCTCTACTGTACTCTATCTCTACTGTGCTCCACTGTACTCTACCTCTACTGTACTCCACTGTACTCTACCTCTACTATACTCCACTATACTCTTTCTCTACTGTACTCCACTGTACTCTACCTCTACTGTACTCCACTGTACTCTACCTCTACTGTACTCCACTGTACTCTACCTCTACTGTACTCTACCTCTACTGTGCTCCACTGTACTCTATCTCTACTGTACTCCACTGTACTCTACCTCTACTGTACTCCACCTCTAATGTGCTCCACTGTACTCTACCTCTACTGTACTCCACTGTACTCTACCTCTACTGTACTCCACTGTACTCTACCTCTACTGTACTTCACTGTACTCTACCTCTACTGTGCTCCACTGTACTCTACCTCTAATGTGTTCCACTGTACTCTACCTCTACTGTGCTCCACTGTACTCTACCTCTACTGTACTCCACTGTACTCTACCTCTACTGTGCTCCACTTTACTCTATCTCTACTGTACTCCACTGTACTCTACCTCTACTGTACTCCACCTCTACTGTACTCTACTGTACTCTACCTCTACTATACTCCACTGTACTCAACCTCAACTGTACTCCACTGTACTCTACTCTACTGTACGCCACTGTACTCTACCTGTACTGTACTCTACCTCTACTGTACTCCACTGTACTCTATCTCTACTTTGCTCCACTGTACTCCACTGTACTCTACCTCTAGTATGCTCCACTGTACTCCACTGTACTCTACCTCTAGTATGCTCCACTGTACTCTACCTCTACTGTGCTCCACTGTACTCTACCTCTACTGTACTCCACTGTACTCTACCTCTACTGTGCTCTACTGTACTCTATCTCTACTGTGCTCCACTGTACTCTACCTCTACTGTACTCCACTGTACTCTACCTCTACTATACTCCACTGTACTCTTTCTCTACTGTACTCCACTGTACTCTACCTCTACTGTACTCCACTGTACTCTACCTCTACTGTACTCCACTGTACTCTACTCTACTGTACTCCACTGTACTCTACCTCTACTGTACTCTACCTCTACTGTGCTCCACTGTACTCTATCTCTACTGTACTCCACTGTACTCTACCTCTACTGTACTCCACCTCTAATGTGCTCCACTGTACTCTACCTCTACTGTACTCCACTGTAGTCTACCTCTACTGTACTCCACTCTACTCTACCTCTACTGTGCTCTACTGTACTCTATCTCTACTGTGCTCCACTGTACTCTACCTCTACTGTACTCCACTGTACTCTACCTCTACTATACTCCACTGTACTCTTTCTCTACTACTCCACTGTACTCTACCTCTACTGTACTCCACTGTACTCAACCTCAACTGTACTCCACTGTACTCTACCTCTACTGTGCTCCATTGTACTCTACCTCTACTGTACTCCACTGTACTCTACCTCTACTGTGCTCCATTGTACTCCACCTCTACTGTGCTCCACTGTACTCCACTGTACTCTACCTCTACTGTGCTCCACTGTACTCTACCTCTACTGTACTCCACTGTACTCTACCTCTACTGTGCTCCACTGTACTCTACCTCTAATGTGCTCCACTGTACTCTACCTCTACTGTGCTCCACTGTACTCTACCTCTACTGTGCTCCACTGTACTCTACCTCTACTGTACTCCACTGTACTCTACCTCTACTGTACTCCACTCTACTCTACCTCTACTGTGCTCTACTGTACTCTATCTCTACTGTGCTCCACTGTACTCTACCTCTACTGTACTCCACTGTACTCTACCTCTACTATACTCCACTGTACTCTTTCTCTACTGTACTCCACTGTACTCTACCTCTACTGTACTCCACTGTACTCAACCTCAACTGTACTCCACTGTACTCTACCTCTACTGTGCTCCATTGTACTCTACCTCTACTGTACTCCACTGTACTCTACCTCTACTGTGCTCCATTGTACTCCACCTCTACTGTGCTCCACTGTACTCCACTGTACTCTACCTCTACTGTGCTCCACTGTACTCTACCTCTACTGTACTCCACTGTACTCTACCTCTACTGTGCTCCACTGTACTCTACCTCTAATGTGCTCCACTGTACTCTACCTCTACTGTGCTCCACTGTACTCTACCTCTACTGTACTCCACTGTACTCTACCTCTACTGTGCTCCACTGTACTCTACCTCTAATGTGCTCCACTGTACTCTACCTCTACTGTGCTCCACTGTACTCTACCTCTACTGTACTCCACTGTACTCTACCTCTACTGTGCTCTACTGTACTCTATCTCTACTGTGCTCCACTGTACTCTACCTCTACTGTACTCCACTGTACTCTACCTCTACTATACTCCACTATACTCTTTCTCTACTGTACTCCACTGTACTCTACCTCTACTGTACTCCACTGTACTCTACCTCTACTGTACTCCACTGTACTCTATCACTACTTTGCTCCACTGTACTCTACTCTACTGTACTCCACTGTACTCTACCTCTACTGTGCTCCACTGTACTCTACCTCTAATGTGCTCCACTGTACTCTACCTCTACTGTACTCCACTGTACTCTACCTCTACTGTACTCCACTCTACTCTACCTCTACTGTGCTCTACTGTACTCTATCTCTACTGTGCTCCACTGTACTCTACCTCTACTGTACTCCACTGTACTCTACCTCTACTATACTCCACTGTACTCTTTCTCTACTGTACTCCACTGTACTCTACCTCTACTGTACTCCACTGTACTCAACCTCAACTGTACTCCACTGTACTCTACCTCTACTGTGCTCCATTGTACTCTACCTCTACTGTACTCCACTGTACTCTACCTCTACTGTGCTCCATTGTACTCCACCTCTACTGTGCTCCACTGTACTCCACTGTACTCTACCTCTACTGTGCTCCACTGTACTCTACCTCTACTGTACTCCACTGTACTCTACCTCTACTGTGCTCCACTGTACTCTACCTCTAATGTGCTCCACTGTACTCTACCTCTACTGTGCTCCACTGTACTCTACCTCTACTGTACTCCACTGTACTCTACCTCTACTGTGCTCTACTGTACTCTATCTCTACTGTGCTCCACTGTACTCTACCTCTACTGTACTCCACTGTACTCTACCTCTACTATACTCCACTATACTCTTTCTCTACTGTACTCCACTGTACTCTACCTCTACTGTACTCCACTGTACTCTACCTCTACTGTACTCCACTGTACTCTACCTCTACTGTACTCTACCTCTACTGTGCTCCACTGTACTCTATCTCTACTGTACTCCACTGTACTCTACCTCTACTGTACTCCACCTCTAATGTGCTCCACTGTACTCTACCTCTACTGTACTCCACTGTACTCTACCTCTACTGTACTCCACTGTACTCTACCTCTACTGTACTTCACTGTACTCTACCTCTACTGTGCTCCACTGTACTCTACCTCTAATGTGTTCCACTGTACTCTACCTCTACTATGCTCCACTGTACTCTACCTCTACTGTACTCCACTGTACTCTACCTCTACTGTGCTCCACTTTACTCTATCTCTACTGTACTCCACTGTACTCTACCTCTACTGTACTCCACCTCTACTGTACTCTACTGTACTCTACCTCTACTATACTCCACTGTACTCAACCTCAACTGTACTCCACTGTACTCTACTCTACTGTACGCCACTGTACTCTACCTCTACTGTACTCTACCTCTACTGTACTCCACTGTACTCTATCTCTACTTTGCTCCACTGTACTCCACTGTACTCTACCTCTAGTATGCTCCACTGTACTCCACTGTACTCTACCTCTAGTATGCTCCACTGTACTCTACCTCTACTGTGCTCCACTGTACTCTACCTCTACTGTACTCCACTGTACTCTACCTCTACTGTGCTCTACTGTACTCTATCTCTACTGTGCTCCACTGTACTCTACCTCTACTGTACTCCACTGTACTCTACCTCTACTATACTCCACTGTACTCTTTCTCTACTGTACTCCACTGTACTCTACCTCTACTGTACTCCACTGTACTCTACCTCTACTGTACTCCACTGTACTCTACTCTACTGTACTCCACTGTACTCTACCTCTACTGTACTCTACCTCTACTGTGCTCCACTGTACTCTATCTCTACTGTACTCCACTGTACTCTACCTCTACTGTACTCCACCTCTAATGTGCTCCACTGTACTTTACCTCTACTGTACTCCACTGTAGTCTACCTCTACTGTACTCCACTCTACTCTACCTCTACTGTGCTCTACTGTACTCTATCTCTACTGTGCTCCACTGTACTCTACCTCTACTGTACTCCACTGTACTCTACCTCTACTATACTCCACTGTACTCTTTCTCTACTACTCCACTGTACTCTACCTCTACTGTACTCCACTGTACTCAACCTCAACTGTACTCCACTGTACTCTACCTCTACTGTGCTCCATTGTACTCTACCTCTACTGTACTCCACTGTACTCTACCTCTACTGTGCTCCATTGTACTCCACCTCTACTGTGCTCCACTGTACTCCACTGTACTCTACCTCTACTGTGCTCCACTGTACTCTACCTCTACTGTACTCCACTGTACTCTACCTCTACTGTGCTCCACTGTACTCTACCTCTAATGTGCTCCACTGTACTCTACCTCTACTGTGCTCCACTGTACTCTACCTCTACTGTGCTCCACTGTACTCTACCTCTACTGTACTCCACTGTACTCTACCTCTACTGTACTCCACTCTACTCTACCTCTACTGTGCTCTACTGTACTCTATCTCTACTGTGCTCCACTGTACTCTACCTCTACTGTACTCCACTGTACTCTACCTCTACTATACTCCACTGTACTCTTTCTCTACTGTACTCCACTGTACTCTACCTCTACTGTACTCCACTGTACTCAACCTCAACTGTACTCCACTGTACTCTACCTCTACTGTGCTCCATTGTACTCTACCTCTACTGTACTCCACTGTACTCTACCTCTACTGTGCTCCATTGTACTCCACCTCTACTGTGCTCCACTGTACTCCACTGTACTCTACCTCTACTGTGCTCCACTGTACTCTACCTCTACTGTACTCCACTGTACTCTACCTCTACTGTGCTCCACTGTACTCTACCTCTAATGTGCTCCACTGTACTCTACCTCTACTGTGCTCCACTGTACTCTACCTCTACTGTACTCCACTGTACTCTACCTCTACTGTGCTCTACTGTACTCTATCTCTACTGTGCTCCACTGTACTCTACCTCTACTGTACTCCACTGTACTCTACCTCTACTATACTCCACTATACTCTTTTTCTACTGTACTCCACTGTACTCTACCTCTACTGTACTCCACTGTACTCTACCTCTACTGTACTCCACTGTACTCTACCTCTACTGTACTCTACCTCTACTGTGCTCCACTGTACTCTATCTCTACTGTACTCCACTGTACTCTACCTCTACTGTACTCCACCTCTAATGTGCTCCACTGTACTCTACCTCTACTGTACTCCACTGTACTCTACCTCTACTGTACTCCACTGTACTCTACCTCTACTGTACTTCACTGTACTCTACCTCTACTGTGCTCCACTGTACTCTACCTCTAATGTGTTCCACTGTACTCTACCTCTACTGTGCTCCACTGTACTCTACCTCTACTGTACTCCACTGTACTCTACCTCTACTGTACTCCACTGTACTCTACCTCTACTGTACTCTACTCTACTCTACCTCTACTGTGCTCTACTGTACTCTATCTCTACTGTGCTCCACTGTACTCTATCTCTATTGAACTCCACTGTACTCTACCTCTACTGTACTCTACTGTTCTCTACCTCTACTGTACTCTACTGTACTCCACATCTGCTCTGCTCCTCTGTAATCCACTATACTCTACCTCTACTGTGCTCCACTGTAGTCTACCTTTACTTTGCTCCACTGTACTCTACCTCTACTGTACTCCACTGTACTCTATCACTACTTTGCTCCACTGTACTCTACTCTACTGTACTCCACTGTACTCTACCTCTACTGTGCTCCACTGTACTCTACCTCTAATGTGCTCCACTGTACTCTACCTCTACTGTACTCCACTGTACTCTACCTCTACTGTACTCCACTCTACTCTACCTCTACTGTGCTCTACTGTACTCTATCTCTACTGTGCTCCACTGTACTCTACCTCTACTGTACTCCACCGTACTCTACCTCTACTATACTCCACTGTACTCTTTCTCTACTGTACTCCACTGTACTCTACCTCTACTGTACTCCACTGTACTCAACCTCAACTGTACTCCACTGTACTCTACCTCTACTGTGCTCCATTGTACTCTACCTCTACTGTACTCCACTGTACTCTACCTCTACTGTGCTCCATTGTACTCCACCTCTACTGTGCTCCACTGTACTCCACTGTACTCTACCTCTACTGTGCTCCACTGTACTCTACCTCTACTGTACTCCACTGTACTCTACCTCTACTGTGCTCCACTGTACTCTACCTCTAATGTGCTCCACTGTACTCTACCTCTACTGTGCTCCACTGTACTCTACCTCTACTGTACTCCACTGTACTCTACCTCTACTGTGCTCTACTGTACTCTATCTCTACTGTGCTCCACTGTACTCTACCTCTACTGTACTCCACTGTACTCCACCTCTACTGTGCTCCACTGTACTCTACCTCTACTGTACTCCCATGTACTCTACCTCTACTGTACTCCACTCTACTCTACCTCTACTGTGCTCTACTGTACTCTATCTCTACTGTGCTCCACTGTACTCTACCTCTACTGTACTCCACTGTACTCTACCTCTACTATACTCCACTGTACTCTTTCTCTACTGTACTCCACTGTACTCTACCTCTACTGTACTCCACTGTACTCAACCTCAACTGTACTCCACTGTACTCTACCTCTACTATGCTCCACTGTACTCTACCTCTACTGTACTCCACTGTACTCTACCTCTACTGTACTCCACTGTACTCTACCTCTACTGTACTCTACTCTACTCTACCTCTACTGTGCTCTACTGTACTCTATCTCTACTGTGCTCCACTGTACTCTATCTCTATTGAACTCCACTGTACTCTACCTCTACTGTACTCTACTGTTCTCTACCTCTACTGTACTCTACTGTACTCCACATCTGCTCTGCTCCTCTGTAATCCACTATACTCTACCTCTACTGTGCTCCACTGTACTCTACCTTTACTTTGCTCCACTGTACTCTACCTCTACTGTACTCCACTGTGCTCTACCTCTACTGTACTCTACTGTACTCCACCTCTACTGTGCTCCACTGTACTCCACTGTACTCTACCTCTACTGTGCTCCACTGTACTCTACCTCTACTGTACTCCACTGTACTCTACCTCTACTGTGCTCCACTGTACTCTACCTCTAATGTGCTCCACTGTACTCTACCTCTACTGTGCTCCACTGTACTCTACCTCTACTGTACTCCACTGTACTCTATCTCTACTGTATTCCACTGTACTCTACCTCTACTGTACTCCACCTCTAATGTGCTCCACTGTACTCTACCTCTACTATACTCCACTGTACTCTTTCTCTACTGTAATCCACTGTACTCTACCTCTACTGTACTCCACTGTACTCTACCTCTACTGTACTCCACTGTACTCTACTCTACTGTACTCCACTGTACTCTACCTCTACTGTACTCTACCTCTACTGTGCTCCACTGTACTCTATCTCAACTGTACTCCACTGTACTCTACCTCTACTGTACTCCACCTCTAATGTGCTCCACTGTACTCTACCTCTATTGTACTCCACTGTACTCTACCTCTACTGTACTCCACTCTACTCTACCTCTACTGTGCTCTACAGTACTCTATCTCTACTGTGCTCCACTGTACTCTACCTCTACTGTACTCCACTGTACTCTACCTCTACTCTACTCCACTGTACTCTTTCTCTACTGTACTCCACTGTACTCTACCTCTACTGTACTCCACTGTACTCAACCTCAACTGTACTCCACTGTACTCTACCTCTACTGTGCTCCACTGTACTCTACCTCTACTATACTCCACTGTACTCTTTCTCTACTGTACTCCACTGTACTCTACCTCTACTGTACTCCACTGTACTCTACCTCTACTGTACTCCACTGTACTCTACTCTACTGTACTCCACTGTACTCTACCTCTACTGTACTCTACCTCTACTGTGCTCCACTGTACTCTATCTCTACTGTACTCCACTGTACTCTACCTCTACTGTACTCCACCTCTAATGTGCTCCACTGTACTCTACCTCTACTGTATTCCACTGTACTCTACCTCTACTGTACTCCACTCTACTCTACCTCTACTGTGCTCTACTGTACTCTATCTCTACTGTGCTCCACTGTACTCTACCTCTACTGTACTCCACTGTACTCTATCACTACTTTGCTCCACTGTACTCTACTCTACTGTACTCCACTGTACTCTACCTCTACTGTGCTCCACTGTACTCTACCTCTAATGTGCTCCACTGTACTCTACCTCTACTGTACTCCACTGTACTCTACCTCTACTGTACTCCACTCTACTCTACCTCTACTGTGCTCTACTGTACTCTATCTCTACTGTGCTCCACTGTACTCTACCTCTACTGTACTCCACTGTACTCTACCTCTACTATACTCCACTGTACTCTTTCTCTACTGTACTCCACTGTACTCTACCTCTACTGTACTCCACTGTACTCAACCTCAACTGTACTCCACTGTACTCTACCTCTACTGTGCTCCATTGTACTCTACCTCTACTGTACTCCACTGTACTCTACCTCTACTGTGCTCCATTGTACTCCACCTCTACTGTGCTCCACTGTACTCCACTGTACTCTACCTCTACTGTGCTCCACTGTACTCTACCTCTACTGTACTCCACTGTACTCTACCTCTACTGTGCTCCACTGTACTCTACCTCTAATGTGCTCCACTGTACTCTACCTCTACTGTGCTCCACTGTACTCTACCTCTACTGTACTCCACTGTACTCTACCTCTACTGTGCTCTACTGTACTCTATCTCTACTGTGCTCCACTGTACTCTACCTCTACTGTACTCCACTGTACTCTACCTCTACTATACTCCACTATACTCTTTTTCTACTGTACTCCACTGTACTCTACCTCTACTGTACTCCACTGTACTCTACCTCTACTGTACTCCACTGTACTCTACCTCTACTGTACTTCACTGTACTCTACCTCTACTGTGCTCCACTGTACTCTACCTCTAATGTGTTCCACTGTACTCTACCTCTACTGTGCTCCACTGTACTCTACCTCTACTGTACTCCACTGTACTCTACCTCTACTGTGCTCCACTTTACTCTATCTCTACTGTACTCCACTGTACTCTACCTCTACTGTACTCCACCTCTACTGTACTCTACTGTACTCTACCTCTACTATACTCCACTGTACTCAACCTCAACTGTACTCCACTGTACTCTACTCTACTGTACGCCACTGTACTCTACCTCTACTGTACTCCACTGTACTCTATCTCTACTTTGCTCCACTGTACTCCACTGTACTCTACCTCTAGTATGCTCCACTGTACTCCACTGTACTCTACCTCTAGTATGCTCCACTGTACTCTACCTCTACTGTGCTCCACTGTACTCTACCTCTACTGTACTCCACTGTACTCTACCTCTACTGTGCTCTACTGTACTCTATCTCTACTGTGCTCCACTGTACTCTACCTCTACTGTACTCCACTGTACTCTACCTCTACTATACTCCACTGTACTCTTTCTCTACTGTACTCCACTGTACTCTACCTCTACTGTACTCCACTGTACTCTACCTCTACTGTACTCCACTGTACTCTACTCTACTGTACTCCACTGTACTCTACCTCTACTGTACTCTACCTCTACTGTGCTCCACTGTACTCTATCTCTACTGTACTCCACTGTACTCTACCTCTACTGTACTCCACCTCTAATGTGCTCCACTGTACTCTACCTCTACTGTACTCCACTGTAGTCTACCTCTACTGTACTCCACTCTACTCTACCTCTACTGTGCTCTACTGTACTCTATCTCTACTGTGCTCCACTGTACTCTACCTCTACTGTACTCCACTGTACTCTACCTCTACTATACTCCACTGTACTCTTTCTCTACTACTCCACTGTACTCTACCTCTACTGTACTCCACTGTACTCAACCTCAACTGTACTCCACTGTACTCTACCTCTACTGTGCTCCATTGTACTCTACCTCTACTGTACTCCACTGTACTCTACCTCTACTGTGCTCCATTGTACTCCACCTCTACTGTGCTCCACTGTACTCCACTGTACTCTACCTCTACTGTGCTCCACTGTACTCTACCTCTACTGTACTCCACTGTACTCTACCTCTACTGTGCTCCACTGTACTCTACCTCTAATGTGCTCCACTGTACTCTACCTCTACTGTGCTCCACTGTACTCTACCTCTACTGTACTCCACTGTACTCTACCTCTACTGTGCTCCACTGTACTCTATCTCTACTGTATTCCACTGTACTCTACCTCTACTGTACTCCACCTCTAATGTGCTCCACTGTACTCTACCTCTACTGTAATCCACTGTACTCTACCTCTACTGTACTCCACTCTACTCTACCTCTACTGTGCTCTACTGTACTCTATCTCTACTGTGCTCCACTGTACTCTACCTCTACTGTACTCCACTGTACTCTACCTCTACTATACTCCACTGTACTCTTTCTCTACTGTACTCCACTGTACTATACCTCTACTGTACTCCACTGTACTCTACCTCTACTGTACTCCACTGTACTCTACTCTACTGTACTCCACTGTACTCTACCTCTACTGTACTCTACCTCTACTGTGCTCCACTGTACTCTATCTCTACTGTACTCCACTGTACTCTACCTCTACTGTACTCCACCTCTAATGTGCTCCACTGTACTCTACCTCTACTGTACTCCCATGTACTCTACCTCTACTGTACTCCACTCTACTCTACCTCTACTGTGCTCTACTGTACTCTATCTCTACTGTGCTCCACTGTACTCTACCTCTACTGTACTCCACTGTACTCTACCTCTACTATACTCCACTGTACTCTTTCTCTACTGTACTCCACTGTACTCTACCTCTACTGTACTCCACTGTACTCAACCTCAACTGTACTCCACTGTACTCTACCTCTACTGTGCTCCACTGTACTCTACCTCTACTGTACTCCACTGTACTCTACCTCTACTGTACTCCACTGTACTCTACCTCTACTGTACTCTACTCTACTCTACCTCTACTGTGCTCTACTGTACTCTATCTCTACTGTGCTCCACTGTACTCTATCTCTATTGAACTCCACTGTACTCTACCTCTACTGTACTCTACTGTTCTCTACCTCTACTGTACTCTACTGTACTCCACATCTGCTCTGCTCCTCTGTAATCCACTATACTCTACCTCTACTGTGCTCCACTGTAGTCTACCTTTACTTTGCTCCACTGTACTCTACCTCTACTGTACTCCACTGTACTCTATCACTACTTTGCTCCACTGTACTCTACTCTACTGTACTCCACTGTACTCTACCTCTACTGTGCTCCACTGTACTCTACCTCTAATGTGCTCCACTGTACTCTACCTCTACTGTACTCCACTGTACTCTACCTCTACTGTACTCCACTCTACTCTACCTCTACTGTGCTCTACTGTACTCTATCTCTACTGTGCTCCACTGTACTCTACCTCTACTGTACTCCACTGTACTCTACCTCTACTATACTCCACTGTACTCTTTCTCTACTGTACTCCACTTTACTCTACCTCTACTGTACTCCACTGTACTCAACCTCAACTGTACTCCACTGTACTCTACCTCTACTGTGCTCCATTGTACTCTACCTCTACTGTACTCCACTGTACTCTACCTCTACTGTGCTCCATTGTACTCCACCTCTACTGTGCTCCACTGTACTCCACTGTACTCTACCTCTACTGTGCTCCACTGTACTCTACCTCTACTGTACTCCACTGTACTCTACCTCTACTGTGCTCCACTGTACTCTACCTCTAATGTGCTCCACTGTACTCTACCTCTACTGTACTCCACTGTACTCTACCTCTACTGTGCTCTACTGTACTCTATCTCTACTGTGCTCCACTGTACTCTACCACTACTGTACTCCACTGTACTCCACCTCTACTGTGCTCCACTGTACTCTACCTCTACTGTACTCCCATGTACTCTACCTCTACTGTACTCCACTCTACTCTACCTCTACTGTGCTCTACTGTACTCTATCTCTACTGTGCTCCACTGTACTCTACCTCTACTGTACTCCACTGTACTCTACCTCTACTATACTCCACTGTACTCTTTCTCTACTGTACTCCACTGTACTCTACCTCTACTGTACTCCACTGTACTCAACCTCAACTGTACTCCACTGTACTCTACCTCTACTATGCTCCACTGTACTCTACCTCTACTGTACTCCACTGTACTCTACCTCTACTGTACTCCACTGTACTCTACCTCTACTGTACTCTACTCTACTCTACCTCTACTGTGCTCTACTGTACTCTATCTCTACTGTGCTCCACTGTACTCTATCTCTATTGAACTCCACTGTACTCTACCTCTACTGTACTCTACTGTTCTCTACCTCTACTGTACTCTACTGTACTCCACATCTGCTCTGCTCCTCTGTAATCCACTATACTCTACCTCTACTGTGCTCCACTGTACTCTACCTTTACTTTGCTCCACTGTACTCTACCTCTACTGTACTCCACTGTGCTCTACCTCTACTGTACTCTACTGTACTCCACCTCTACTGTGCTCCACTGTACTCCACTGTACTCTACCTCTACTGTGCTCCACTGTACTCTACCTCTACTGTACTCCACTGTACTCTACCTCTACTGTGCTCCACTGTACTCTACCTCTAATGTGCTCCACTGTACTCTACCTCTACTGTGCTCCACTGTACTCTACCTCTACTGTACTCCACTGTACTCTATCTCTACTGTATTCCACTGTACTCTACCTCTACTGTACTCCACTGTACTCTACCTCTACTGTACTCCACTGTACTCTACCTCTACTGTACTCTACTCTACTCTACCTCTACTGTGCTCTACTGTACTCTATCTCTACTGTGCTCCACTGTACTCTATCTCTATTGAACTCCACTGTACTCTACCTCTACTGTACTCTACTGTTCTCTACCTCTACTGTACTCTACTGTACTCCACATCTGCTCTGCTCCTCTGTAATCCACTATACTCTACCTCTACTGTGCTCCACTGTACTCTACCTTTACTTTGCTCCACTGTACTCTACCTCTACTGTACTCCACTGTGCTCTACCTCTACTGTACTCTACTGTACTCCACCTCTACTGTGCTCCACTGTACTCCACTGTACTCTACCTCTACTGTGCTCCACTGTACTCTACCTCTACTGTACTCCACTGTACTCTACCTCTACTGTGCTCCACTGTACTCTACCTCTAATGTGCTCCACTGTACTCTACCTCTACTGTGCTCCACTGTACTCTACCTCTACTGTACTCCACTGTACTCTATCTCTACTGTATTCCACTGTACTCTACCTCTACTGTACTCCACCTCTAATGTGCTCCACTGTACTCTACCTCTACTATACTCCACTGTACTCTTTCTCTACTGTAATCCACTGTACTCTACCTCTACTGTACTCCACTGTACTCTACCTCTACTGTACTCCACTGTACTCTACTCTACTGTACTCCACTGTACTCTACCTCTACTGTACTCTACATCTACTGTGCTCCACTGTACTCTATCTCAACTGTACTCCACTGTACTCTACCTCTACTGTACTCCACCTCTAATGTGCTCCACTGTACTCTACCTCTATTGTACTCCACTGTACTCTACCTCTACTGTACTCCACTCTACTCTACCTCTACTGTGCTCTACAGTACTCTATCTCTACTGTGCTCCACTGTACTCTACCTCTACTGTACTCCACTGTACTCTACCTCTACTCTACTCCACTGTACTCTTTCTCTACTGTACTCCACTGTACTCTACCTCTACTGTACTCCACTGTACTCAACCTCAACTGTACTCCACTGTACTCTACCTCTACTGTGCTCCACTCTACTCTACCTCTACTATACTCCACTGTACTCTTTCTCTACTGTACTCCACTGTACTCTACCTCTACTGTACTCCACTGTACTCTACCTCTACTGTACTCCACTGTACTCTACTCTACTGTACTCCACTGTACTCTACCTCTACTGTACTCTACCTCTACTGTGCTCCACTGTACTCTATCTCTACTGTACTCCACTGTACTCTACCTCTACTGTACTCCACCTCTAATGTGCTCCACTGTACTCTACCTCTACTGTATTCCACTGTACTCTACCTCTACTGTACTCCACACTACTCTACCTCTACTGTGCTCTACTGTACTCTATCTCTACTGTGCTCCACTGTACTCTACCTCTACTGTACTCCACTGTACTCTATCACTACTTTGCTCCACTGTACTCTACTCTACTGTACTCCACTGTACTCTACCTCTACTGTGCTCCACTGTACTCTACCTCTAATGTGCTCCACTGTACTCTACCTCTACTGTACTCCACTGTACTCTACCTCTACTGTACTCCACTCTACTCTACCTCTACTGTGCTCTACTGTACTCTATCTCTACTGTGCTCCACTGTACTCTACCTCTACTGTACTCCACTGTACTCTACCTCTACTATACTCCACTGTACTCTTTCTCTACTGTACTCCACTGTACTCTACCTCTACTGTACTCCACTGTACTCAACCTCAACTGTACTCCACTGTACTCTACCTCTACTGTGCTCCATTGTACTCTACCTCTACTGTACTCCACTGTACTCTACCTCTACTGTGCTCCATTGTACTCCACCTCTACTGTGCTCCACTGTACTCCACTGTACTCTACCTCTACTGTGCTCCACTGTACTCTACCTCTACTGTACTCCACTGTACTCTACCTCTACTGTGCTCCACTGTACTCTACCTCTAATGTGCTCCACTGTACTCTACCTCTACTGTGCTCCACTGTACTCTACCTCTACTGTACTCCACTGTACTCTACCTCTACTGTGCTCTACTGTACTCTATCTCTACTGTGCTCCACTGTACTCTACCTCTACTGTACTCCACTGTACTCTACCTCTACTATACTCCACTATACTCTTTTTCTACTGTACTCCACTGTACTCTACCTCTACTGTACTCCACTGTACTCTACCTCTACTGTACTCCACTGTACTCTACCTCTACTGTACTTCACTGTACTCTACCTCTACTGTGCTCCACTGTACTCTACCTCTAATGTGTTCCACTGTACTCTACCTCTACTGTGCTCCACTGTACTCTACCTCTACTGTACTCCACTGTACTCTACCTCTACTGTGCTCCACTTTACTCTATCTCTACTGTACTCCACTGTATTCTACCTCTACTGTACTCCACCTCTACTGTACTCTACTGTACTCTACCTCTACTATACTCCACTGTACTCAACCTCAACTGTACTCCACTGTACTCTACTCTACTGTACGCCACTGTACTCTACCTCTACTGTACTCCACTGTACTCTATCTCTACTTTGCTCCACTGTACTCCACTGTACTCTACCTCTAGTATGCTCCACTGTACTCCACTGTACTCTACCTCTAGTATGCTCCACTGTACTCTACCTCTACTGTGCTCCACTGTACTCTACCTCTACTGTACTCCACTGTACTCTACCTCTACTGTGCTCTACTGTACTCTATCTCTACTGTGCTCCACTGTACTCTACCTCTACTGTACTCCACTGTACTCTACCTCTACTATACTCCACTGTACTCTTTCTCTACTGTACTCCACTGTACTCTACCTCTACTGTACTCCACTGTACTCTACCTCTACTGTACTCCACTGTACTCTACTCTACTGTACTCCACTGTACTCTACCTCTACTGTACTCTACCTCTACTGTGCTCCACTGTACTCTATCTCTACTGTACTCCACTGTACTCTACCTCTACTGTACTCCACCTCTAATGTGCTCCACTGTACTCTACCTCTACTGTACTCCACTGTAGTCTACCTCTACTGTACTCCACTCTACTCTACCTCTACTGTGCTCTACTGTACTCTATCTCTACTGTGCTCCACTGTACTCTACCTCTACTGTACTCCACTGTACTCTACCTCTACTATACTCCACTGTACTCTTTCTCTACTACTCCACTGTACTCTACCTCTACTGTACTCCACTGTACTCAACCTCAACTGTACTCCACTGTACTCTACCTCTACTGTGCTCCATTGTACTCTACCTCTACTGTACTCCACTGTACTCTACCTCTACTGTGCTCCATTGTACTCCACCTCTACTGTGCTCCACTGTACTCCACTGTACTCTACCTCTACTGTGCTCCACTGTACTCTACCTCTACTGTACTCCACTGTACTCTACCTCTACTGTGCTCCACTGTACTCTACCTCTAATGTGCTCCACTGTACTCTACCTCTACTGTGCTCCACTGTACTCTACCTCTACTGTACTCCACTGTACTCTACCTCTACTGTGCTCCACTGTACTCTATCTCTACTGTATTCCACTGTACTCTACCTCTACTGTACTCCACCTCTAATGTGCTCCACTGTACTCTACCTCTACTGTAATCCACTGTACTCTACCTCTACTGTACTCCACTCTACTCTACCTCTACTGTGCTCTACTGTACTCTATCTCTACTGTGCTCCACTGTACTCTACCTCTACTGTACTCCACTGTACTCTACCTCTACTATACTCCACTGTACTCTTTCTCTACTGTACTCCACTGTACTATACCTCTACTGTACTCCACTGTACTCTACCTCTACTGTACTCCACTGTACTCTACTCTACTGTACTCCACTGTACTCTACCTCTACTGTACTCTACCTCTACTGTGCTCCACTGTACTCTATCTCTACTGTACTCCACTGTACTCTACCTCTACTGTACTCCACCTCTAATGTGCTCCACTGTACTCTACCTCTACTGTACTCCCATGTACTCTACCTCTACTGTACTCCACTCTACTCTACCTCTACTGTGCTCTACTGTACTCTATCTCTACTGTGCTCCACTGTACTCTACCTCTACTGTACTCCACTGTACTCTACCTCTACTATACTCCACTGTACTCTTTCTCTACTGTACTCCACTGTACTCTACCTCTACTGTACTCCACTGTACTCAACCTCAACTGTACTCCACTGTACTCTACCTCTACTGTGCTCCACTGTACTCTACCTCTACTGTACTCCACTGTACTCTACCTCTACTGTACTCCACTGTACTCTACCTCTACTGTACTCTACTCTACTCTACCTCTACTGTGCTCTACTGTACTCTATCTCTACTGTGCTCCACTGTACTCTATCTCTATTGAACTCCACTGTACTCTACCTCTACTGTACTCTACTGTTCTCTACCTCTACTGTACTCTACTGTACTCCACATCTGCTCTGCTCCTCTGTAATCCACTATACTCTACCTCTACTGTGCTCCACTGTAGTCTACCTTTACTTTGCTCCACTGTACTCTACCTCTACTGTACTCCACTGTACTCTATCACTACTTTGCTCCACTGTACTCTACTCTACTGTACTCCACTGTACTCTACCTCTACTGTGCTCCACTGTACTCTACCTCTAATGTGCTCCACTGTACTCTACCTCTACTGTACTCCACTGTACTCTACCTCTACTGTACTCCACTCTACTCTACCTCTACTGTGCTCTACTGTACTCTATCTCTACTGTGCTCCACTGTACTCTACCTCTACTGTACTCCACTGTACTCTACCTCTACTATACTCCACTGTACTCTTTCTCTACTGTACTCCACTGTACTCTACCTCTACTGTACTCCACTGTACTCTATCTCTACTTTGCTCCACTGTACTCTATCTCTACTGAACTCCACTCTACTCTACCTCTACTGTACTCTACTGTTCTCTACCTCTACTGTACTCTACTGTACTCCACCTCTACTGTGCTCCACTGTACTCCACTGTACTCTACCTCTAGTATGCTCCACTGTACTCTACCTGTACTGTGCTCTACTGTACTCTATCTCTACTGTGCTCCACTGTACTCTATCTCTATTGAACTCCACTGTACTCTACCTCTACTGTACTCTACTGTTCTCTACCTCTACTGTACTCTACTGTACTCCACATCTGCTCTGCTCCTCTGTAATCCACTATACTCTACCTCTACTGTGCTCCACTGTACTCTACCTTTACTTTGCTCCACTGTACTCTACCTCTACTGTACTCCACTGTGCTCTACCTCTACTGTACTCTACTGTACTCCACCTCTACTGTGCTCCACTGTACTCCACTGTACTCTACCTCTACTGTGCTCCACTGTACTCTACCTCTACTGTACTCCACTGTACTCTACCTCTACTGTGCTCCACTGTACTCTACCTCTAATGTGCTCCACTGTACTCTACCTCTACTGTGCTCCACTGTACTCTACCTCTACTGTACTCCACTGTACTCTATCTCTACTGTATTCCACTGTACTCTACCTCTACTGTACTCCACCTCTAATGTGCTCCACTGTACTCTACCTCTACTATACTCCACTGTACTCTTTCTCTACTGTAATCCACTGTACTCTACCTCTACTGTACTCCACTGTACTCTACCTCTACTGTACTCCACTGTACTCTACTCTACTGTACTCCACTGTACTCTACCTCTACTGTACTCTACCTCTACTGTGCTCCACTGTACTCTATCTCAACTGTACTCCACTGTACTCTACCTCTACTGTACTCCACCTCTAATGTGCTCCACTGTACTCTACCTCTATTGTACTCCACTGTACTCTACCTCTACTGTACTCCACTCTACTCTACCTCTACTGTGCTCTACAGTACTCTATCTCTACTGTGCTCCACTGTACTCTACCTCTACTGTACTCCACTGTACTCAACCTCAACTGTACTCCACTGTACTCTACCTCTACTGTGCTCCACTGTACTCTACCTCTACTATACTCCACTGTACTCTTTCTCTACTGTACTCCACTGTACTCTACCTCTACTGTACTCCACTGTACTCTACCTCTACTGTACTCCACTGTACTCTACTCTACTGTACTCCACTGTACTCTACCTCTACTGTACTCTACCTCTACTGTGCTCCACTGTACTCTATCTCTACTGTACTCCACTGTACTCTACCTCTACTGTACTCCACCTCTAATGTGCTCCACTGTACTCTACCTCTACTGTATTCCACTGTACTCTACCTCTACTGTACTCCACACTACTCTACCTCTACTGTGCTCTACTGTACTCTATCTCTACTGTGCTCCACTGTACTCTACCTCTACTGTACTCCACTGTACTCTATCACTACTTTGCTCCACTGTACTCTACTCTACTGTACTCCACTGTACTCTACCTCTACTGTGCTCCACTGTACTCTACCTCTAATGTGCTCCACTGTACTCTACCTCTACTGTACTCCACTGTACTCTACCTCTACTGTACTCCACTCTACTCTACCTCTACTGTGCTCTACTGTACTCTATCTCTACTGTGCTCCACTGTACTCTACCTCTACTGTACTCCACTGTACTCTACCTCTACTATACTCCACTGTACTCTTTCTCTACTGTACTCCACTGTACTCTACCTCTACTGTACTCCACTGTACTCAACCTCAACTGTACTCCACTGTACTCTACCTCTACTGTGCTCCATTGTACTCTACCTCTACTGTACTCCACTGTACTCTACCTCTACTGTGCTCCATTGTACTCCACCTCTACTGTGCTCCACTGTACTCCACTGTACTCTACCTCTACTGTGCTCCACTGTACTCTACCTCTACTGTACTCCACTGTACTCTACCTCTACTGTGCTCCACTGTACTCTACCTCTAATGTGCTCCACTGTACTCTACCTCTACTGTGCTCCACTGTACTCTACCTCTACTGTACTCCACTGTACTCTACCTCTACTGTGCTCTACTGTACTCTATCTCTACTGTGCTCCACTGTACTCTACCTCTACTGTACTCCACTGTACTCTACCTCTACTATACTCCACTATACTCTTTTTCTACTGTACTCCACTGTACTCTACCTCTACTGTACTCCACTGTACTCTACCTCTACTGTACTCCACTGTACTCTACCTCTACTGTACTTCACTGTACTCTACCTCTACTGTGCTCCACTGTACTCTACCTCTAATGTGTTCCACTGTACTCTACCTCTACTGTGCTCCACTGTACTCTACCTCTACTGTACTCCACTGTACTCTACCTCTACTGTGCTCCACTTTACTCTATCTCTACTGTACTCCACTGTATTCTACCTCTACTGTACTCCACCTCTACTGTACTCTACTGTACTCTACCTCTACTATACTCCACTGTACTCAACCTCAACTGTACTCCACTGTACTCTACTCTACTGTACGCCACTGTACTCTACCTCTACTGTACTCCACTGTACTCTATCTCTACTTTGCTCCACTGTACTCCACTGTACTCTACCTCTAGTATGCTCTACTGTACTCCACTGTACTCTACCTCTAGTATGCTCCACTGTACTCTACCTCTACTGTGCTCCACTGTACTCTACCTCTACTGTACTCCACTGTACTCTACCTCTACTGTGCTCTACTGTACTCTATCTCTACTGTGCTCCACTGTACTCTACCTCTACTGTACTCCACTGTACTCTACCTCTACTATACTCCACTGTACTCTTTCTCTACTGTACTCCACTGTACTCTACCTCTACTGTACTCCACTGTACTCTACCTCTACTGTACTCCACTGTACTCTACTCTACTGTACTCCACTGTACTCTACCTCTACTGTACTCTACCTCTACTGTGCTCCACTGTACTCTATCTCTACTGTACTCCACTGTACTCTACCTCTACTGTACTCCACCTCTAATGTGCTCCACTGTACTCTACCTCTACTGTACTCCACTGTAGTCTACCTCTACTGTACTCCACTCTACTCTACCTCTACTGTGCTCTACTGTACTCTATCTCTACTGTGCTCCACTGTACTCTACCTCTACTGTACTCCACTGTACTCTACCTCTACTATACTCCACTGTACTCTTTCTCTACTACTCCACTGTACTCTACCTCTACTGTACTCCACTGTACTCAACCTCAACTGTACTCCACTGTACTCTACCTCTACTGTGCTCCATTGTACTCTACCTCTACTGTACTCCACTGTACTCTACCTCTACTGTGCTCCATTGTACTCCACCTCTACTGTGCTCCACTGTACTCCACTGTACTCTACCTCTACTGTGCTCCACTGTACTCTACCTCTACTGTACTCCACTGTACTCTACCTCTACTGTGCTCCACTGTACTCTACCTCTAATGTGCTCCACTGTACTCTACCTCTACTGTGCTCCACTGTACTCTACCTCTACTGTACTCCACTGTACTCTACCTCTACTGTGCTCCACTGTACTCTATCTCTACTGTATTCCACTGTACTCTACCTCTACTGTACTCCACCTCTAATGTGCTCCACTGTACTCTACCTCTACTGTAATCCACTGTACTCTACCTCTACTGTACTCCACTCTACTCTACCTCTACTGTGCTCTACTGTACTCTATCTCTACTGTGCTCCACTGTACTCTACCTCTACTGTACTCCACTGTACTCTACCTCTACTATACTCCACTGTACTCTTTCTCTACTGTACTCCACTGTACTATACCTCTACTGTACTCCACTGTACTCTACCTCTACTGTACTCCACTGTACTCTACTCTACTGTACTCCACTGTACTCTACCTCTACTGTACTCTACCTCTACTGTGCTCCACTGTACTCTATCTCTACTGTACTCCACTGTACTCTACCTCTACTGTACTCCACCTCTAATGTGCTCCACTGTACTCTACCTCTACTGTACTCCCATGTACTCTACCTCTACTGTACTCCACTCTACTCTACCTCTACTGTGCTCTACTGTACTCTATCTCTACTGTGCTCCACTGTACTCTACCTCTACTGTACTCCACTGTACTCTACCTCTACTATACTCCACTGTACTCTTTCTCTACTGTACTCCACTGTACTCTACCTCTACTGTACTCCACTGTACTCAACCTCAACTGTACTCCACTGTACTCTACCTCTACTGTGCTCCACTGTACTCTACCTCTACTGTACTCCACTGTACTCTACCTCTACTGTACTCCACTGTACTCTACCTCTACTGTACTCTACTCTACTCTACCTCTACTGTGCTCTACTGTACTCTATCTCTACTGTGCTCCACTGTACTCTATCTCTATTGAACTCCACTGTACTCTACCTCTACTGTACTCTACTGTTCTCTACCTCTACTGTACTCTACTGTACTCCACATCTGCTCTGCTCCTCTGTAATCCACTATACTCTACCTCTACTGTGCTCCACTGTAGTCTACCTTTACTTTGCTCCACTGTACTCTACCTCTACTGTACTCCACTGTACTCTATCACTACTTTGCTCCACTGTACTCTACTCTACTGTACTCCACTGTACTCTACCTCTACTGTGCTCCACTGTACTCTACCTCTAATGTGCTCCACTGTACTCTACCTCTACTGTACTCCACTGTACTCTACCTCTACTGTACTCCACTCTACTCTACCTCTACTGTGCTCTACTGTACTCTATCTCTACTGTGCTCCACTGTACTCTACCTCTACTGTACTCCACTGTACTCTACCTCTACTATACTCCACTGTACTCTTTCTCTACTGTACTCCACTGTACTCTACCTCTACTGTACTCCACTGTACTCAACCTCAACTGTACTCCACTGTACTCTACCTCTACTGTGCTCCATTGTACTCTACCTCTACTGTACTCCACTGTACTCTACCTCTACTGTGCTCCATTGTACTCCACCTCTACTGTGCTCCACTGTACTCCACTGTACTCTACCTCTACTGTGCTCCACTGTACTCTACCTCTACTGTACTCCACTGTACTCTACCTCTACTGTGCTCCACTGTACTCTACCTCTAATGTGCTCCACTGTACTCTACCTCTACTGTGCTCCACTGTACTCTACCTCTACTGTACTCCACTGTACTCTACCTCTACTGTGCTCTACTGTACTCTATCTCTACTGTGCTCCACTGTACTCTACCACTACTGTACTCCACTGTACTCCACCTCTACTGTGCTCCACTGTACTCTACCTCTACTGTACTCCCATGTACTCTACCTCTACTGTACTCCACTCTACTCTACCTCTACTGTGCTCTACTGTACTCTATCTCTACTGTGCTCCACTGTACTCTACCTCTACTGTACTCCACTGTACTCTACCTCTACTATACTCCACTGTACTCTTTCTCTACTGTACTCCACTGTACTCTACCTCTACTGTACTCCACTGTACTCAACCTCAACTGTACTCCACTGTACTCTACCTCTACTATGCTCCACTGTACTCTACCTCTACTGTACTCCACTGTACTCTACCTCTACTGTACTCCACTGTACTCTACCTCTACTGTACTCTACTCTACTCTACCTCTACTGTGCTCTACTGTACTCTATCTCTACTGTGCTCCACTGTACTCTATCTCTATTGAACTCCACTGTACTCTACCTCTACTGTACTCTACTGTTCTCTACCTCTACTGTACTCTACTGTACTCCACATCTGCTCTGCTCCTCTGTAATCCACTATACTCTACCTCTACTGTGCTCCACTGTACTCTACCTTTACTTTGCTCCACTGTACTCTACCTCTACTGTACTCCACTGTGCTCTACCTCTACTGTACTCTACTGTACTCCACCTCTACTGTGCTCCACTGTACTCCACTGTACTCTACCTCTACTGTGCTCCACTGTACTCTACCTCTACTGTACTCCACTGTACTCTACCTCTACTGTGCTCCACTGTACTCTACCTCTAATGTGCTCCACTGTACTCTACCTCTACTGTGCTCCACTGTACTCTACCTCTACTGTACTCCACTGTACTCTATCTCTACTGTATTCCACTGTACTCTACCTCTACTGTACTCCACCTCTAATGTGCTCCACTGTACTCTACCTCTACTATACTCCACTGTACTCTTTCTCTACTGTAATCCACTGTACTCTACCTCTACTGTACTCCACTGTACTCTACCTCTACTGTACTCCACTGTACTCTACTCTACTGTACTCCACTGTACTCTACCTCTACTGTACTCTACCTCTACTGTGCTCCACTGTACTCTATCTCAACTGTACTCCACTGTACTCTACCTCTACTGTACTCCACTGTACTCTACCTCTACTGTGCTCTACTGTACTCTATCTCTACTGTGCTCCACTGTACTCTACCTCTACTGTACTCCACTGTACTCTACCTCTACTATACTCCACTATACTCTTTCTCTACTGTACTCCACTGTACTCTACCTCTACTGTACTCCACTGTACTCTACCTCTACTGTACTCCACTGTACTCTACTCTACTGTACTCCACTGTACTCTACCTCTACTGTACTCCACTCTACTCTACCTCTACTCTGCTCTACAGTACTCTATCTCTACTGTGCTCCACTGTACTCTACCTCTACTGTACTCCACTGTACTCTACCTCTACTCTACTCCACTGTACTCTTTCTCTACTGTACTCCACTGTACTCTACCTCTACTGTACTCCACTGTACTCAACCTCAACTGTACTCCACTGTACTCTACCTCTACTCTGCTCCACTGTACTCTACCTCTACTATACTCCACTGTACTCTTTCTCTACTGTACTCCACTGTACTCTACCTCTACTGTACTCCACTGTACTCTACCTCTACTGTACTCCACTGTACTCTACTCTACTGTACTCCACTGTACTCTACCTCTACTGTACTCTACCTCTACTGTGCTCCACTGTACTCTATCTCTACTGTACTCCACTGTACTCTACCTCTACTGTACTCCACCTCTAATGTGCTCCACTGTACTCTACCTCTACTGTATTCCACTGTACTCTACCTCTACTGTACTCCACTCTACTCTACCTCTACTGTGCTCTACTGTACTCTATCTCTACTGTGCTCCACTGTACTCTACCTCTACTGTACTCCACTGTACTCTATCACTACTTTGCTCCACTGTACTCTACTCTACTGTACTCCACTGTACTCTACCTCTACTGTGCTCCACTGTACTCTACCTCTAATGTGCTCCACTGTACTCTACCTCTACTGTACTCCACTGTACTCTACCTCTACTGTACTCCACTCTACTCTACCTCTACTGTGCTCTACTGTACTCTATCTCTACTGTGCTCCACTGTACTCTACCTCTACTGTACTCCACTGTACTCTACCTCTACTATACTCCACTGTACTCTTTCTCTACTGTACTCCACTGTACTCTACCTCTACTGTACTCCACTGTACTCAACCTCAACTGTACTCCACTGTACTCTACCTCTACTGTGCTCCATTGTACTCTACCTCTACTGTACTCCACTGTACTCTACCTCTACTGTGCTCCATTGTACTCCACCTCTACTGTGCTCCACTGTACTCCACTGTACTCTACCTCTACTGTGCTCCACTGTACTCTACCTCTACTGTACTCCACTGTACTCTACCTCTACTGTGCTCCACTGTACTCTACCTCTAATGTGCTCCACTGTACTCTACCTCTACTGTGCTCCACTGTACTCTACCTCTACTGTACTCCACTGTACTCTACCTCTACTGTGCTCTACTGTACTCTATCTCTACTGTGCTCCACTGTACTCTACCTCTACTGTACTCCACTGTACTCTACCTCTACTATACTCCACTATACTCTTTCTCTACTGTACTCCACTGTACTCTACCTCTACTGTACTCCACTGTACTCTACCTCTACTGTACTCCACTGTACTCTACCTCTACTGTACTCTACCTCTACTGTGCTCCACTGTACTCTATCTCTACTGTACTCCACTGTACTCTACCTCTACTGTACTCCACCTCTAATGTGCTCCACTGTACTCTACCTCTACTGTACTCCACTGTACTCTACCTCTACTGTACTCCACTGTACTCTACCTCTACTGTACTTCACTGTACTCTACCTCTACTGTGCTCCACTGTACTCTACCTCTAATGTGTTCCACTGTACTCTACCTCTACTATGCTCCACTGTACTCTACCTCTACTGTACTCCACTGTACTCTACCTCTACTGTGCTCCACTTTACTCTATCTCTACTGTACTCCACTGTACTCTACCTCTACTGTACTCCACCTCTACTGTACTCTACTGTACTCTACCTCTACTATACTCCACTGTACTCAACCTCAACTGTACTCCACTGTACTCTACTCTACTGTACGCCACTGTACTCTACCTCTACTGTACTCTACCTCTACTGTACTCCACTGTACTCTATCTCTACTTTGCTCCACTGTACTCCACTGTACTCTACCTCTAGTATGCTCCACTGTACTCCACTGTACTCTACCTCTAGTATGCTCCACTGTACTCTACCTCTACTGTGCTCCACTGTACTCTACCTCTACTGTACTCCACTGTACTCTACCTCTACTGTGCTCTACTGTACTCTATCTCTACTGTGCTCCACTGTACTCTACCTCTACTGTACTCCACTGTACTCTACCTCTACTATACTCCACTGTACTCTTTCTCTACTGTACTCCACTGTACTCTACCTCTACTGTACTCCACTGTACTCTACCTCTACTGTACTCCACTGTACTCTACTCTACTGTACTCCACTGTACTCTACCTCTACTGTACTCTACCTCTACTGTGCTCCACTGTACTCTATCTCTACTGTACTCCACTGTACTCTACCTCTACTGTACTCCACCTCTAATGTGCTCCACTGTACTTTACCTCTACTGTACTCCACTGTAGTCTACCTCTACTGTACTCCACTCTACTCTACCTCTACTGTGCTCTACTGTACTCTATCTCTACTGTGCTCCACTGTACTCTACCTCTACTGTACTCCACTGTACTCTACCTCTACTATACTCCACTGTACTCTTTCTCTACTACTCCACTGTACTCTACCTCTACTGTACTCCACTGTACTCAACCTCAACTGTACTCCACTGTACTCTACCTCTACTGTGCTCCATTGTACTCTACCTCTACTGTACTCCACTGTACTCTACCTCTACTGTGCTCCATTGTACTCCACCTCTACTGTGCTCCACTGTACTCCACTGTACTCTACCTCTACTGTGCTCCACTGTACTCTACCTCTACTGTACTCCACTGTACTCTACCTCTACTGTGCTCCACTGTACTCTACCT
Organism: Tiaroga cobitis; assembly: GCA_030578255.1. Taxonomy (NCBI): domain Eukaryota; kingdom Metazoa; phylum Chordata; class Actinopteri; order Cypriniformes; family Leuciscidae; genus Tiaroga; species Tiaroga cobitis. The sequence goes on from CM060600.1 coordinate 2,499,776, forward strand.
CTAATGTGCTCCACTGTACTCTACCTCTACTGTGCTCCACTGTACTCTACCTCTACTGTGCTCCACTGTACTCTACCTCTACTCTACTCCACTGTACTCTACCTCTACTGTACTCCACTCTACTCTACCTCTACTGTGCTCTACTGTACTCTATCTCTACTGTGCTCCACTGTACTCTACCTCTACTGTACTCCACTGTACTCTACCTCTACTATACTCCACTGTACTCTTTCTCTACTGTACTCCACTGTACTCTACCTCTACTGTACTCCACTGTACTCAACCTCAACTGTACTCCACTGTACTCTACCTCTACTGTGCTCCATTGTACTCTACCTCTACTGTACTCCACTGTACTCTACCTCTACTGTGCTCCATTGTACTCCACCTCTACTGTGCTCCACTGTACTCCACTGTACTCTACCTCTACTGTGCTCCACTGTACTCTACCTCTACTGTACTCCACTGTACTCTACCTCTACTGTGCTCCACTGTACTCTACCTCTAATGTGCTCCACTGTACTCTACCTCTACTGTGCTCCACTGTACTCTACCTCTACTGTACTCCACTGTACTCTACCTCTACTGTGCTCTACTGTACTCTATCTCTACTGTGCTCCACTGTACTCTACCTCTACTGTACTCCACTGTACTCTACCTCTACTATACTCCACTATACTCTTTTTCTACTGTACTCCACTGTACTCTACCTCTACTGTACTCCACTGTACTCTACCTCTACTGTACTCCACTGTACTCTACCTCTACTGTACTCTACCTCTACTGTGCTCCACTGTACTCTATCTCTACTGTACTCCACTGTACTCTACCTCTACTGTACTCCACCTCTAATGTGCTCCACTGTACTCTACCTCTACTGTACTCCACTGTACTCTACCTCTACTGTACTCCACTGTACTCTACCTCTACTGTACTTCACTGTACTCTACCTCTACTGTGCTCCACTGTACTCTACCTCTAATGTGTTCCACTGTACTCTACCTCTACTGTGCTCCACTGTACTCTACCTCTACTGTACTCCACTGTACTCTACCTCTACTGTACTCCACTGTACTCTACCTCTACTGTACTCTACTCTACTCTACCTCTACTGTGCTCTACTGTACTCTATCTCTACTGTGCTCCACTGTACTCTATCTCTATTGAACTCCACTGTACTCTACCTCTACTGTACTCTACTGTTCTCTACCTCTACTGTACTCTACTGTACTCCACATCTGCTCTGCTCCTCTGTAATCCACTATACTCTACCTCTACTGTGCTCCACTGTAGTCTACCTTTACTTTGCTCCACTGTACTCTACCTCTACTGTACTCCACTGTACTCTATCACTACTTTGCTCCACTGTACTCTACTCTACTGTACTCCACTGTACTCTACCTCTACTGTGCTCCACTGTACTCTACCTCTAATGTGCTCCACTGTACTCTACCTCTACTGTACTCCACTGTACTCTACCTCTACTGTACTCCACTCTACTCTACCTCTACTGTGCTCTACTGTACTCTATCTCTACTGTGCTCCACTGTACTCTACCTCTACTGTACTCCACCGTACTCTACCTCTACTATACTCCACTGTACTCTTTCTCTACTGTACTCCACTGTACTCTACCTCTACTGTACTCCACTGTACTCAACCTCAACTGTACTCCACTGTACTCTACCTCTACTGTGCTCCATTGTACTCTACCTCTACTGTACTCCACTGTACTCTACCTCTACTGTGCTCCATTGTACTCCACCTCTACTGTGCTCCACTGTACTCCACTGTACTCTACCTCTACTGTGCTCCACTGTACTCTACCTCTACTGTACTCCACTGTACTCTACCTCTACTGTGCTCCACTGTACTCTACCTCTAATGTGCTCCACTGTACTCTACCTCTACTGTGCTCCACTGTACTCTACCTCTACTGTACTCCACTGTACTCTACCTCTACTGTGCTCTACTGTACTCTATCTCTACTGTGCTCCACTGTACTCTACCTCTACTGTACTCCACTGTACTCCACCTCTACTGTGCTCCACTGTACTCTACCTCTACTGTACTCCCATGTACTCTACCTCTACTGTACTCCACTCTACTCTACCTCTACTGTGCTCTACTGTACTCTATCTCTACTGTGCTCCACTGTACTCTACCTCTACTGTACTCCACTGTACTCTACCTCTACTATACTCCACTGTACTCTTTCTCTACTGTACTCCACTGTACTCTACCTCTACTGTACTCCACTGTACTCAACCTCAACTGTACTCCACTGTACTCTACCTCTACTATGCTCCACTGTACTCTACCTCTACTGTACTCCACTGTACTCTACCTCTACTGTACTCCACTGTACTCTACCTCTACTGTACTCTACTCTACTCTACCTCTACTGTGCTCTACTGTACTCTATCTCTACTGTGCTCCACTGTACTCTATCTCTATTGAACTCCACTGTACTCTACCTCTACTGTACTCTACTGTTCTCTACCTCTACTGTACTCTACTGTACTCCACATCTGCTCTGCTCCTCTGTAATCCACTATACTCTACCTCTACTGTGCTCCACTGTACTCTACCTTTACTTTGCTCCACTGTACTCTACCTCTACTGTACTCCACTGTGCTCTACCTCTACTGTACTCTACTGTACTCCACCTCTACTGTGCTCCACTGTACTCCACTGTACTCTACCTCTACTGTGCTCCACTGTACTCTACCTCTACTGTACTCCACTGTACTCTACCTCTACTGTGCTCCACTGTACTCTACCTCTAATGTGCTCCACTGTACTCTACCTCTACTGTGCTCCACTGTACTCTACCTCTACTGTACTCCACTGTACTCTATCTCTACTGTATTCCACTGTACTCTACCTCTACTGTGCTCCACTGTACTCTACCTCTACTGTACTCCACTGTACTCTACCTCTACTGTGCTCCACTGTACTCTATCTCTACTGTATTCCACTGTACTCTACCTCTACTGTACTCCACCTCTAATGTGCTCCACTGTACTCTACCTCTACTGTAATCCACTGTACTCTACCTCTACTGTACTCCACTCTACTCTACCTCTACTGTGCTCTACTGTACTCTATCTCTACTGTGCTCCACTGTACTCTACCTCTACTGTACTCCACTGTACTCTACCTCTACTATACTCCACTGTACTCTTTCTCTACTGTACTCCACTGTACTATACCTCTACTGTACTCCACTGTACTCTACCTCTACTGTACTCCACTGTACTCTACTCTACTGTACTCCACTGTACTCTACCTCTACTGTACTCTACCTCTATTGTGCTCCACTGTACTCTATCTCTACTGTACTCCACTGTACTCTACCTCTACTGTACTCCACCTCTAATGTGCTCCACTGTACTCTACCTCTACTGTACTCCCATGTACTCTACCTCTACTGTACTCCACTCTACTCTACCTCTACTGTGCTCTACTGTACTCTATCTCTACTGTGCTCCACTGTACTCTACCTCTACTGTACTCCACTGTACTCTACCTCTACTATACTCCACTGTACTCTTTCTCTACTGTACTCCACTGTACTCTACCTCTACTGTACTCCACTGTACTCAACCTCAACTGTACTCCACTGTACTCTACCTCTACTGTGCTCCACTGTACTCTACCTCTACTGTACTCCACTGTACTCTACCTCTACTGTACTCCACTGTACTCTACCTCTACTGTACTCTACTCTACTCTACCTCTACTGTGCTCTACTGTACTCTATCTCTACTGTGCTCCACTGTACTCTATCTCTATTGAACTCCACTGTACTCTACCTCTACTGTACTCTACTGTTCTCTACCTCTACTGTACTCTACTGTACTCCACATCTGCTCTGCTCCTCTGTAATCCACTATACTCTACCTCTACTGTGCTCCACTGTAGTCTACCTTTACTTTGCTCCACTGTACTCTACCTCTACTGTACTCCACTGTACTCTATCACTACTTTGCTCCACTGTACTCTACTCTACTGTACTCCACTGTACTCTACCTCTACTGTGCTCCACTGTACTCTACCTCTAATGTGCTCCACTGTACTCTACCTCTACTGTACTCCACTGTACTCTACCTCTACTGTACTCCACTCTACTCTACCTCTACTGTGCTCTACTGTACTCTATCTCTACTGTGCTCCACTGTACTCTACCTCTACTGTACTCCACTGTACTCTACCTCTACTATACTCCACTGTACTCTTTCTCTACTGTACTCCACTGTACTCTACCTCTACTGTACTCCACTGTACTCAACCTCAACTGTACTCCACTGTACTCTACCTCTACTGTGCTCCATTGTACTCTACCTCTACTGTACTCCACTGTACTCTACCTCTACTGTGCTCCATTGTACTCCACCTCTACTGTGCTCCACTGTACTCCACTGTACTCTACCTCTACTGTGCTCCACTGTACTCTACCTCTACTGTACTCCACTGTACTCTACCTCTACTGTGCTCCACTGTACTCTACCTCTAATGTGCTCCACTGTACTCTACCTCTACTGTGCTCCACTGTACTCTACCTCTACTGTACTCCACTGTACTCTACCTCTACTGTGCTCTACTGTACTCTATCTCTACTGTGCTCCACTGTACTCTACCTCTACTGTACTCCACTGTACTCTACCTCTACTATACTCCACTATACTCTTTCTCTACTGTACTCCACTGTACTCTACCTCTACTGTACTCCACTGTACTCTACCTCTACTGTACTCCACTGTACTCTACTCTACTGTACTCCACTGTACTCTACCTCTACTGTACTCCACTCTACTCTACCTCTACTGTGCTCTACAGTACTCTATCTCTACTGTGCTCCACTGTACTCTACCTCTACTGTACTCCACTGTACTCTACCTCTACTCTACTCCACTGTACTCTTTCTCTACTGTACTCCACTGTACTCTACCTCTACTGTACTCCACTGTACTCAACCTCAACTGTACTCCACTGTACTCTACCTCTACTCTGCTCCACTGTACTCTACCTCTACTATACTCCACTGTACTCTTTCTCTACTGTACTCCACTGTACTCTACCTCTACTGTACTCCACTGTACTCTACCTCTACTGTACTCCACTGTACTCTACTCTACTGTACTCCACTGTACTCTACCTCTACTGTACTCTACCTCTACTGTGCTCCACTGTACTCTATCTCTACTGTACTCCACTGTACTCTACCTCTACTGTACTCCACCTCTAATGTGCTCCACTGTACTCTACCTCTACTGTATTCCACTGTACTCTACCTCTACTGTACTCCACTCTACTCTACCTCTACTGTGCTCTACTGTACTCTATCTCTACTGTGCTCCACTGTACTCTACCTCTACTGTACTCCACTGTACTCTATCACTACTTTGCTCCACTGTACTCTACTCTACTGTACTCCACTGTACTCTACCTCTACTGTGCTCCACTGTACTCTACCTCTAATGTGCTCCACTGTACTCTACCTCTACTGTACTCCACTGTACTCTACCTCTACTGTACTCCACTCTACTCTACCTCTACTGTGCTCTACTGTACTCTATCTCTACTGTGCTCCACTGTACTCTACCTCTACTGTACTCCACTGTACTCTACCTCTACTATACTCCACTGTACTCTTTCTCTACTGTACTCCACTGTACTCTACCTCTACTGTACTCCACTGTACTCAACCTCAACTGTACTCCACTGTACTCTACCTCTACTGTGCTCCATTGTACTCTACCTCTACTGTACTCCACTGTACTCTACCTCTACTGTGCTCCATTGTACTCCACCTCTACTGTGCTCCACTGTACTCCACTGTACTCTACCTCTACTGTGCTCCACTGTACTCTACCTCTACTGTACTCCACTGTACTCTACCTCTACTGTGCTCCACTGTACTCTACCTCTAATGTGCTCCACTGTACTCTACCTCTACTGTGCTCCACTGTACTCTACCTCTACTGTACTCCACTGTACTCTACCTCTACTGTGCTCTACTGTACTCTATCTCTACTGTGCTCCACTGTACTCTACCTCTACTGTACTCCACTGTACTCTACCTCTACTATACTCCACTATACTCTTTCTCTACTGTACTCCACTGTACTCTACCTCTACTGTACTCCACTGTACTCTACCTCTACTGTACTCCACTGTACTCTACCTCTACTGTACTCTACCTCTACTGTGCTCCACTGTACTCTATCTCTACTGTACTCCACTGTACTCTACCTCTACTGTACTCCACCTCTAATGTGCTCCACTGTACTCTACCTCTACTGTACTCCACTGTACTCTACCTCTACTGTACTCCACTGTACTCTACCTCTACTGTACTTCACTGTACTCTACCTCTACTGTGCTCCACTGTACTCTACCTCTAATGTGTTCCACTGTACTCTACCTCTACTGTGCTCCACTGTACTCTACCTCTACTGTACTCCACTGTACTCTACCTCTACTGTGCTCCACTTTACTCTATCTCTACTGTACTCCACTGTACTCTACCTCTACTGTACTCCACCTCTACTGTACTCTACTGTACTCTACCTCTACTATACTCCACTGTACTCAACCTCAACTGTACTCCACTGTACTCTACTCTACTGTACGCCACTGTACTCTACCTGTACTGTACTCTACCTCTACTGTACTCCACTGTACTCTATCTCTACTTTGCTCCACTGTACTCCACTGTACTCTACCTCTAGTATGCTCCACTGTACTCCACTGTACTCTACCTCTAGTATGCTCCACTGTACTCTACCTCTACTGTGCTCCACTGTACTCTACCTCTACTGTACTCCACTGTACTCTACCTCTACTGTGCTCTACTGTACTCTATCTCTACTGTGCTCCACTGTACTCTACCTCTACTGTACTCCACTGTACTCTACCTCTACTATACTCCACTGTACTCTTTCTCTACTGTACTCCACTGTACTCTACCTCTACTGTACTCCACTGTACTCTACCTCTACTGTACTCCACTGTACTCTACTCTACTGTACTCCACTGTACTCTACCTCTACTGTACTCTACCTCTACTGTGCTCCACTGTACTCTATCTCTACTGTACTCCACTGTACTCTACCTCTACTGTACTCCACCTCTAATGTGCTCCACTGTACTCTACCTCTACTGTACTCCACTGTAGTCTACCTCTACTGTACTCCACTCTACTCTACCTCTACTGTGCTCTACTGTACTCTATCTCTACTGTGCTCCACTGTACTCTACCTCTACTGTACTCCACTGTACTCTACCTCTACTATACTCCACTGTACTCTTTCTCTACTACTCCACTGTACTCTACCTCTACTGTACTCCACTGTACTCAACCTCAACTGTACTCCACTGTACTCTACCTCTACTGTGCTCCATTGTACTCTACCTCTACTGTACTCCACTGTACTCTACCTCTACTGTGCTCCATTGTACTCCACCTCTACTGTGCTCCACTGTACTCCACTGTACTCTACCTCTACTGTGCTCCACTGTACTCTACCTCTACTGTACTCCACTGTACTCTACCTCTACTGTGCTCCACTGTACTCTACCTCTAATGTGCTCCACTGTACTCTACCTCTACTGTGCTCCACTGTACTCTACCTCTACTGTGCTCCACTGTACTCTACCTCTACTGTACTCCACTGTACTCTACCTCTACTGTACTCCACTCTACTCTACCTCTACTGTGCTCTACTGTACTCTATCTCTACTGTGCTCCACTGTACTCTACCTCTACTGTACTCCACTGTACTCTACCTCTACTATACTCCACTGTACTCTTTCTCTACTGTACTCCACTGTACTCTACCTCTACTGTACTCCACTGTACTCAACCTCAACTGTACTCCACTGTACTCTACCTCTACTGTGCTCCATTGTACTCTACCTCTACTGTACTCCACTGTACTCTACCTCTACTGTGCTCCATTGTACTCCACCTCTACTGTGCTCCACTGTACTCCACTGTACTCTACCTCTACTGTGCTCCACTGTACTCTACCTCTACTGTACTCCACTGTACTCTACCTCTACTGTGCTCCACTGTACTCTACCTCTAATGTGCTCCACTGTACTCTACCTCTACTGTGCTCCACTGTACTCTACCTCTACTGTACTCCACTGTACTCTACCTCTACTGTGCTCCACTGTACTCTACCTCTAATGTGCTCCACTGTACTCTACCTCTACTGTGCTCCACTGTACTCTACCTCTACTGTACTCCACTGTACTCTACCTCTACTGTGCTCTACTGTACTCTATCTCTACTGTGCTCCACTGTACTCTACCTCTACTGTACTCCACTGTACTCTACCTCTACTATACTCCACTATACTCTTTCTCTACTGTACTCCACTGTACTCTACCTCTACTGTACTCCACTGTACTCTACCTCTACTGTACTCCACTGTACTCTATCACTACTTTGCTCCACTGTACTCTACTCTACTGTACTCCACTGTACTCTACCTCTACTGTGCTCCACTGTACTCTACCTCTAATGTGCTCCACTGTACTCTACCTCTACTGTACTCCACTGTACTCTACCTCTACTGTACTCCACTCTACTCTACCTCTACTGTGCTCTACTGTACTCTATCTCTACTGTGCTCCACTGTACTCTACCTCTACTGTACTCCACTGTACTCTACCTCTACTATACTCCACTGTACTCTTTCTCTACTGTACTCCACTGTACTCTACCTCTACTGTACTCCACTGTACTCAACCTCAACTGTACTCCACTGTACTCTACCTCTACTGTGCTCCATTGTACTCTACCTCTACTGTACTCCACTGTACTCTACCTCTACTGTGCTCCATTGTACTCCACCTCTACTGTGCTCCACTGTACTCCACTGTACTCTACCTCTACTGTGCTCCACTGTACTCTACCTCTACTGTACTCCACTGTACTCTACCTCTACTGTGCTCCACTGTACTCTACCTCTAATGTGCTCCACTGTACTCTACCTCTACTGTGCTCCACTGTACTCTACCTCTACTGTACTCCACTGTACTCTACCTCTACTGTGCTCTACTGTACTCTATCTCTACTGTGCTCCACTGTACTCTACCTCTACTGTACTCCACTGTACTCTACCTCTACTATACTCCACTATACTCTTTCTCTACTGTACTCCACTGTACTCTACCTCTACTGTACTCCACTGTACTCTACCTCTACTGTACTCCACTGTACTCTACCTCTACTGTACTCTACCTCTACTGTGCTCCACTGTACTCTATCTCTACTGTACTCCACTGTACTCTACCTCTACTGTACTCCACCTCTAATGTGCTCCACTGTACTCTACCTCTACTGTACTCCACTGTACTCTACCTCTACTGTACTCCACTGTACTCTACCTCTACTGTACTTCACTGTACTCTACCTCTACTGTGCTCCACTGTACTCTACCTCTAATGTGTTCCACTGTACTCTACCTCTACTATGCTCCACTGTACTCTACCTCTACTGTACTCCACTGTACTCTACCTCTACTGTGCTCCACTTTACTCTATCTCTACTGTACTCCACTGTACTCTACCTCTACTGTACTCCACCTCTACTGTACTCTACTGTACTCTACCTCTACTATACTCCACTGTACTCAACCTCAACTGTACTCCACTGTACTCTACTCTACTGTACGCCACTGTACTCTACCTCTACTGTACTCTACCTCTACTGTACTCCACTGTACTCTATCTCTACTTTGCTCCACTGTACTCCACTGTACTCTACCTCTAGTATGCTCCACTGTACTCCACTGTACTCTACCTCTAGTATGCTCCACTGTACTCTACCTCTACTGTGCTCCACTGTACTCTACCTCTACTGTACTCCACTGTACTCTACCTCTACTGTGCTCTACTGTACTCTATCTCTACTGTGCTCCACTGTACTCTACCTCTACTGTACTCCACTGTACTCTACCTCTACTATACTCCACTGTACTCTTTCTCTACTGTACTCCACTGTACTCTACCTCTACTGTACTCCACTGTACTCTACCTCTACTGTACTCCACTGTACTCTACTCTACTGTACTCCACTGTACTCTACCTCTACTGTACTCTACCTCTACTGTGCTCCACTGTACTCTATCTCTACTGTACTCCACTGTACTCTACCTCTACTGTACTCCACCTCTAATGTGCTCCACTGTACTTTACCTCTACTGTACTCCACTGTAGTCTACCTCTACTGTACTCCACTCTACTCTACCTCTACTGTGCTCTACTGTACTCTATCTCTACTGTGCTCCACTGTACTCTACCTCTACTGTACTCCACTGTACTCTACCTCTACTATACTCCACTGTACTCTTTCTCTACTACTCCACTGTACTCTACCTCTACTGTACTCCACTGTACTCAACCTCAACTGTACTCCACTGTACTCTACCTCTACTGTGCTCCATTGTACTCTACCTCTACTGTACTCCACTGTACTCTACCTCTACTGTGCTCCATTGTACTCCACCTCTACTGTGCTCCACTGTACTCCACTGTACTCTACCTCTACTGTGCTCCACTGTACTCTACCTCTACTGTACTCCACTGTACTCTACCTCTACTGTGCTCCACTGTACTCTACCTCTAATGTGCTCCACTGTACTCTACCTCTACTGTGCTCCACTGTACTCTACCTCTACTGTGCTCCACTGTACTCTACCTCTACTGTACTCCACTGTACTCTACCTCTACTGTACTCCACTCTACTCTACCTCTACTGTGCTCTACTGTACTCTATCTCTACTGTGCTCCACTGTACTCTACCTCTACTGTACTCCACTGTACTCTACCTCTACTATACTCCACTGTACTCTTTCTCTACTGTACTCCACTGTACTCTACCTCTACTGTACTCCACTGTACTCAACCTCAACTGTACTCCACTGTACTCTACCTCTACTGTGCTCCATTGTACTCTACCTCTACTGTACTCCACTGTACTCTACCTCTACTGTGCTCCATTGTACTCCACCTCTACTGTGCTCCACTGTACTCCACTGTACTCTACCTCTACTGTGCTCCACTGTACTCTACCTCTACTGTACTCCACTGTACTCTACCTCTACTGTGCTCCACTGTACTCTACCTCTAATGTGCTCCACTGTACTCTACCTCTACTGTGCTCCACTGTACTCTACCTCTACTGTACTCCACTGTACTCTACCTCTACTGTGCTCTACTGTACTCTATCTCTACTGTGCTCCACTGTACTCTACCTCTACTGTACTCCACTGTACTCTACCTCTACTATACTCCACTATACTCTTTTTCTACTGTACTCCACTGTACTCTACCTCTACTGTACTCCACTGTACTCTACCTCTACTGTACTCCACTGTACTCTACCTCTACTGTACTCTACCTCTACTGTGCTCCACTGTACTCTATCTCTACTGTACTCCACTGTACTCTACCTCTACTGTACTCCACCTCTAATGTGCTCCACTGTACTCTACCTCTACTGTACTCCACTGTACTCTACCTCTACTGTACTCCACTGTACTCTACCTCTACTGTACTTCACTGTACTCTACCTCTACTGTGCTCCACTGTACTCTACCTCTAATGTGTTCCACTGTACTCTACCTCTACTGTGCTCCACTGTACTCTACCTCTACTGTACTCCACTGTACTCTACCTCTACTGTACTCCACTGTACTCTACCTCTACTGTACTCTACTCTACTCTACCTCTACTGTGCTCTACTGTACTCTATCTCTACTGTGCTCCACTGTACTCTATCTCTATTGAACTCCACTGTACTCTACCTCTACTGTACTCTACTGTTCTCTACCTCTACTGTACTCTACTGTACTCCACATCTGCTCTGCTCCTCTGTAATCCACTATACTCTACCTCTACTGTGCTCCACTGTAGTCTACCTTTACTTTGCTCCACTGTACTCTACCTCTACTGTACTCCACTGTACTCTATCACTACTTTGCTCCACTGTACTCTACTCTACTGTACTCCACTGTACTCTACCTCTACTGTGCTCCACTGTACTCTACCTCTAATGTGCTCCACTGTACTCTACCTCTACTGTACTCCACTGTACTCTACCTCTACTGTACTCCACTCTACTCTACCTCTACTGTGCTCTACTGTACTCTATCTCTACTGTGCTCCACTGTACTCTACCTCTACTGTACTCCACCGTACTCTACCTCTACTATACTCCACTGTACTCTTTCTCTACTGTACTCCACTGTACTCTACCTCTACTGTACTCCACTGTACTCAACCTCAACTGTACTCCACTGTACTCTACCTCTACTGTGCTCCATTGTACTCTACCTCTACTGTACTCCACTGTACTCTACCTCTACTGTGCTCCATTGTACTCCACCTCTACTGTGCTCCACTGTACTCCACTGTACTCTACCTCTACTGTGCTCCACTGTACTCTACCTCTACTGTACTCCACTGTACTCTACCTCTACTGTGCTCCACTGTACTCTACCTCTAATGTGCTCCACTGTACTCTACCTCTACTGTGCTCCACTGTACTCTACCTCTACTGTACTCCACTGTACTCTACCTCTACTGTGCTCTACTGTACTCTATCTCTACTGTGCTCCACTGTACTCTACCTCTACTGTACTCCACTGTACTCCACCTCTACTGTGCTCCACTGTACTCTACCTCTACTGTACTCCCATGTACTCTACCTCTACTGTACTCCACTCTACTCTACCTCTACTGTGCTCTACTGTACTCTATCTCTACTGTGCTCCACTGTACTCTACCTCTACTGTACTCCACTGTACTCTACCTCTACTATACTCCACTGTACTCTTTCTCTACTGTACTCCACTGTACTCTACCTCTACTGTACTCCACTGTACTCAACCTCAACTGTACTCCACTGTACTCTACCTCTACTATGCTCCACTGTACTCTACCTCTACTGTACTCCACTTTACTCTACCTCTACTGTACTCCACTGTACTCTACCTCTACTGTACTCTACTCTACTCTACCTCTACTGTGCTCTACTGTACTCTATCTCTACTGTGCTCCACTGTACTCTATCTCTATTGAACTCCACTGTACTCTACCTCTACTGTACTCTACTGTTCTCTACCTCTACTGTACTCTACTGTACTCCACATCTGCTCTGCTCCTCTGTAATCCACTATACTCTACCTCTACTGTGCTCCACTGTACTCTACCTTTACTTTGCTCCACTGTACTCTACCTCTACTGTACTCCACTGTGCTCTACCTCTACTGTACTCTACTGTACTCCACCTCTACTGTGCTCCACTGTACTCCACTGTACTCTACCTCTACTGTGCTCCACTGTACTCTACCTCTACTGTACTCCACTGTACTCTACCTCTACTGTGCTCCACTGTACTCTACCTCTAATGTGCTCCACTGTACTCTACCTCTACTGTGCTCCACTGTACTCTACCTCTACTGTACTCCACTGTACTCTATCTCTACTGTATTCCACTGTACTCTACCTCTACTGTACTCCACCTCTAATGTGCTCCACTGTACTCTACCTCTACTATACTCCACTGTACTCTTTCTCTACTGTAATCCACTGTACTCTACCTCTACTGTACTCCACTGTACTCTACCTCTACTGTACTCCACTGTACTCTACTCTACTGTACTCCACTGTACTCTACCTCTACTGTACTCTACCTCTACTGTGCTCCACTGTACTCTATCTCAACTGTACTCCACTGTACTCTACCTCTACTGTACTCCACCTCTAATGTGCTCCACTGTACTCTACCTCTATTGTACTCCACTGTACTCTACCTCTACTGTACTCCACTCTACTCTACCTCTACTGTGCTCTACAGTACTCTATCTCTACTGTGCTCCACTGTACTCTACCTCTACTGTACTCCACTGTACTCTACCTCTACTCTACTCCACTGTACTCTTTCTCTACTGTACTCCACTGTACTCTACCTCTACTGTACTCCACTGTACTCAACCTCAACTGTACTCCACTGTACTCTACCTCTACTGTGCTCCACTGTACTCTACCTCTACTATACTCCACTGTACTCTTTCTCTACTGTACTCCACTGTACTCTACCTCTACTGTACTCCACTGTACTCTACCTCTACTGTACTCCACTGTACTCTACTCTACTGTACTCCACTGTACTCTACCTCTACTGTACTCTACCTCTACTGTGCTCCACTGTACTCTATCTCTACTGTACTCCACTGTACTCTACCTCTACTGTACTCCACCTCTAATGTGCTCCACTGTACTCTACCTCTACTGTATTCCACTGTACTCTACCTCTACTGTACTCCACTCTACTCTACCTCTACTGTGCTCTACTGTACTCTATCTCTACTGTGCTCCACTGTACTCTACCTCTACTGTACTCCACTGTACTCTATCACTACTTTGCTCCACTGTACTCTACTCTACTGTACTCCACTGTACTCTACCTCTACTGTGCTCCACTGTACTCTACCTCTAATGTGCTCCACTGTACTCTACCTCTACTGTACTCCACTGTACTCTACCTCTACTGTACTCCACTCTACTCTACCTCTACTGTGCTCTACTGTACTCTATCTCTACTGTGCTCCACTGTACTCTACCTCTACTGTACTCCACTGTACTCTACCTCTACTATACTCCACTGTACTCTTTCTCTACTGTACTCCACTGTACTCTACCTCTACTGTACTCCACTGTACTCAACCTCAACTGTACTCCACTGTACTCTACCTCTACTGTGCTCCATTGTACTCTACCTCTACTGTACTCCACTGTACTCTACCTCTACTGTGCTCCATTGTACTCCACCTCTACTGTGCTCCACTGTACTCCACTGTACTCTACCTCTACTGTGCTCCACTGTACTCTACCTCTACTGTACTCCACTGTACTCTACCTCTACTGTGCTCCACTGTACTCTACCTCTAATGTGCTCCACTGTACTCTACCTCTACTGTGCTCCACTGTACTCTACCTCTACTGTACTCCACTGTACTCTACCTCTACTGTGCTCTACTGTACTCTATCTCTACTGTGCTCCACTGTACTCTACCTCTACTGTACTCCACTGTACTCTACCTCTACTATACTCCACTATACTCTTTTTCTACTGTACTCCACTGTACTCTACCTCTACTGTACTCCACTGTACTCTACCTCTACTGTACTCCACTGTACTCTACCTCTACTGTACTTCACTGTACTCTACCTCTACTGTGCTCCACTGTACTCTACCTCTAATGTGTTCCACTGTACTCTACCTCTACTGTGCTCCACTGTACTCTACCTCTACTGTACTCCACTGTACTCTACCTCTACTGTGCTCCACTTTACTCTATCTCTACTGTACTCCACTGTACTCTACCTCTACTGTACTCCACCTCTACTGTACTCTACTGTACTCTACCTCTACTATACTCCACTGTACTCAACCTCAACTGTACTCCACTGTACTCTACTCTACTGTACGCCACTGTACTCTACCTCTACTGTACTCCACTGTACTCTATCTCTACTTTGCTCCACTGTACTCCACTGTACTCTACCTCTAGTATGCTCCACTGTACTCCACTGTACTCTACCTCTAGTATGCTCCACTGTACTCTACCTCTACTGTGCTCCACTGTACTCTACCTCTACTGTACTCCACTGTACTCTACCTCTACTGTGCTCTACTGTACTCTATCTCTACTGTGCTCCACTGTACTCTACCTCTACTGTACTCCACTGTACTCTACCTCTACTATACTCCACTGTACTCTTTCTCTACTGTACTCCACTGTACTCTACCTCTACTGTACTCCACTGTACTCTACCTCTACTGTACTCCACTGTACTCTACTCTACTGTACTCCACTGTACTCTACCTCTACTGTACTCTACCTCTACTGTGCTCCACTGTACTCTATCTCTACTGTACTCCACTGTACTCTACCTCTACTGTACTCCACCTCTAATGTGCTCCACTGTACTCTACCTCTACTGTACTCCACTGTAGTCTACCTCTACTGTACTCCACTCTACTCTACCTCTACTGTGCTCTACTGTACTCTATCTCTACTGTGCTCCACTGTACTCTACCTCTACTGTACTCCACTGTACTCTACCTCTACTATACTCCACTGTACTCTTTCTCTACTACTCCACTGTACTCTACCTCTACTGTACTCCACTGTACTCAACCTCAACTGTACTCCACTGTACTCTACCTCTACTGTGCTCCATTGTACTCTACCTCTACTGTACTCCACTGTACTCTACCTCTACTGTGCTCCATTGTACTCCACCTCTACTGTGCTCCACTGTACTCCACTGTACTCTACCTCTACTGTGCTCCACTGTACTCTACCTCTACTGTACTCCACTGTACTCTACCTCTACTGTGCTCCACTGTACTCTACCTCTAATGTGCTCCACTGTACTCTACCTCTACTGTGCTCCACTGTACTCTACCTCTACTGTACTCCACTGTACTCTACCTCTACTGTGCTCCACTGTACTCTATCTCTACTGTATTCCACTGTACTCTACCTCTACTGTACTCCACCTCTAATGTGCTCCACTGTACTCTACCTCTACTGTAATCCACTGTACTCTACCTCTACTGTACTCCACTCTACTCTACCTCTACTGTGCTCTACTGTACTCTATCTCTACTGTGCTCCACTGTACTCTACCTCTACTGTACTCCACTGTACTCTACCTCTACTATACTCCACTGTACTCTTTCTCTACTGTACTCCACTGTACTATACCTCTACTGTACTCCACTGTACTCTACCTCTACTGTACTCCACTGTACTCTACTCTACTGTACTCCACTGTACTCTACCTCTACTGTACTCTACCTCTACTGTGCTCCACTGTACTCTATCTCTACTGTACTCCACTGTACTCTACCTCTACTGTACTCCACCTCTAATGTGCTCCACTGTACTCTACCTCTACTGTACTCCCATGTACTCTACCTCTACTGTACTCCACTCTACTCTACCTCTACTGTGCTCTACTGTACTCTATCTCTACTGTGCTCCACTGTACTCTACCTCTACTGTACTCCACTGTACTCTACCTCTACTATACTCCACTGTACTCTTTCTCTACTGTACTCCACTGTACTCTACCTCTACTGTACTCCACTGTACTCAACCTCAACTGTACTCCACTGTACTCTACCTCTACTGTGCTCCACTGTACTCTACCTCTACTGTACTCCACTGTACTCTACCTCTACTGTACTCCACTGTACTCTACCTCTACTGTACTCTACTCTACTCTACCTCTACTGTGCTCTACTGTACTCTATCTCTACTGTGCTCCACTGTACTCTATCTCTATTGAACTCCACTGTACTCTACCTCTACTGTACTCTACTGTTCTCTACCTCTACTGTACTCTACTGTACTCCACATCTGCTCTGCTCCTCTGTAATCCACTATACTCTACCTCTACTGTGCTCCACTGTAGTCTACCTTTACTTTGCTCCACTGTACTCTACCTCTACTGTACTCCACTGTACTCTATCACTACTTTGCTCCACTGTACTCTACTCTACTGTACTCCACTGTACTCTACCTCTACTGTGCTCCACTGTACTCTACCTCTAATGTGCTCCACTGTACTCTACCTCTACTGTACTCCACTGTACTCTACCTCTACTGTACTCCACTCTACTCTACCTCTACTGTGCTCTACTGTACTCTATCTCTACTGTGCTCCACTGTACTCTACCTCTACTGTACTCCACTGTACTCTACCTCTACTATACTCCACTGTACTCTTTCTCTACTGTACTCCACTTTACTCTACCTCTACTGTACTCCACTGTACTCAACCTCAACTGTACTCCACTGTACTCTACCTCTACTGTGCTCCATTGTACTCTACCTCTACTGTACTCCACTGTACTCTACCTCTACTGTGCTCCATTGTACTCCACCTCTACTGTGCTCCACTGTACTCCACTGTACTCTACCTCTACTGTGCTCCACTGTACTCTACCTCTACTGTACTCCACTGTACTCTACCTCTACTGTGCTCCACTGTACTCTACCTCTAATGTGCTCCACTGTACTCTACCTCTACTGTACTCCACTGTACTCTACCTCTACTGTGCTCTACTGTACTCTATCTCTACTGTGCTCCACTGTACTCTACCACTACTGTACTCCACTGTACTCCACCTCTACTGTGCTCCACTGTACTCTACCTCTACTGTACTCCCATGTACTCTACCTCTACTGTACTCCACTCTACTCTACCTCTACTGTGCTCTACTGTACTCTATCTCTACTGTGCTCCACTGTACTCTACCTCTACTGTACTCCACTGTACTCTACCTCTACTATACTCCACTGTACTCTTTCTCTACTGTACTCCACTGTACTCTACCTCTACTGTACTCCACTGTACTCAACCTCAACTGTACTCCACTGTACTCTACCTCTACTATGCTCCACTGTACTCTACCTCTACTGTACTCCACTGTACTCTACCTCTACTGTACTCCACTGTACTCTACCTCTACTGTACTCTACTCTACTCTACCTCTACTGTGCTCTACTGTACTCTATCTCTACTGTGCTCCACTGTACTCTATCTCTATTGAACTCCACTGTACTCTACCTCTACTGTACTCTACTGTTCTCTACCTCTACTGTACTCTACTGTACTCCACATCTGCTCTGCTCCTCTGTAATCCACTATACTCTACCTCTACTGTGCTCCACTGTACTCTACCTTTACTTTGCTCCACTGTACTCTACCTCTACTGTACTCCACTGTGCTCTACCTCTACTGTACTCTACTGTACTCCACCTCTACTGTGCTCCACTGTACTCCACTGTACTCTACCTCTACTGTGCTCCACTGTACTCTACCTCTACTGTACTCCACTGTACTCTACCTCTACTGTGCTCCACTGTACTCTACCTCTAATGTGCTCCACTGTACTCTACCTCTACTGTGCTCCACTGTACTCTACCTCTACTGTACTCCACTGTACTCTATCTCTACTGTATTCCACTGTACTCTACCTCTACTGTACTCCACTGTACTCTACCTCTACTGTACTCCACTGTACTCTACCTCTACTGTACTCTACTCTACTCTACCTCTACTGTGCTCTACTGTACTCTATCTCTACTGTGCTCCACTGTACTCTATCTCTATTGAACTCCACTGTACTCTACCTCTACTGTACTCTACTGTTCTCTACCTCTACTGTACTCTACTGTACTCCACATCTGCTCTGCTCCTCTGTAATCCACTATACTCTACCTCTACTGTGCTCCACTGTACTCTACCTTTACTTTGCTCCACTGTACTCTACCTCTACTGTACTCCACTGTGCTCTACCTCTACTGTACTCTACTGTACTCCACCTCTACTGTGCTCCACTGTACTCCACTGTACTCTACCTCTACTGTGCTCCACTGTACTCTACCTCTACTGTACTCCACTGTACTCTACCTCTACTGTGCTCCACTGTACTCTACCTCTAATGTGCTCCACTGTACTCTACCTCTACTGTGCTCCACTGTACTCTACCTCTACTGTACTCCACTGTACTCTATCTCTACTGTATTCCACTGTACTCTACCTCTACTGTACTCCACCTCTAATGTGCTCCACTGTACTCTACCTCTACTATACTCCACTGTACTCTTTCTCTACTGTAATCCACTGTACTCTACCTCTACTGTACTCCACTGTACTCTACCTCTACTGTACTCCACTGTACTCTACTCTACTGTACTCCACTGTACTCTACCTCTACTGTACTCTACCTCTACTGTGCTCCACTGTACTCTATCTCAACTGTACTCCACTGTACTCTACCTCTACTGTACTCCACCTCTAATGTGCTCCACTGTACTCTACCTCTATTGTACTCCACTGTACTCTACCTCTACTGTACTCCACTCTACTCTACCTCTACTGTGCTCTACAGTACTCTATCTCTACTGTGCTCCACTGTACTCTACCTCTACTGTACTCCACTGTACTCTACCTCTACTCTACTCCACTGTACTCTTTCTCTACTGTACTCCACTGTACTCTACCTCTACTGTACTCCACTGTACTCAACCTCAACTGTACTCCACTGTACTCTACCTCTACTGTGCTCCACTCTACTCTACCTCTACTATACTCCACTGTACTCTTTCTCTACTGTACTCCACTGTACTCTACCTCTACTGTACTCCACTGTACTCTACCTCTACTGTACTCCACTGTACTCTACTCTACTGTACTCCACTGTACTCTACCTCTACTGTACTCTACCTCTACTGTGCTCCACTGTACTCTATCTCTACTGTACTCCACTGTACTCTACCTCTACTGTACTCCACCTCTAATGTGCTCCACTGTACTCTACCTCTACTGTATTCCACTGTACTCTACCTCTACTGTACTCCACACTACTCTACCTCTACTGTGCTCTACTGTACTCTATCTCTACTGTGCTCCACTGTACTCTACCTCTACTGTACTCCACTGTACTCTATCACTACTTTGCTCCACTGTACTCTACTCTACTGTACTCCACTGTACTCTACCTCTACTGTGCTCCACTGTACTCTACCTCTAATGTGCTCCACTGTACTCTACCTCTACTGTACTCCACTGTACTCTACCTCTACTGTACTCCACTCTACTCTACCTCTACTGTGCTCTACTGTACTCTATCTCTACTGTGCTCCACTGTACTCTACCTCTACTGTACTCCACTGTACTCTACCTCTACTATACTCCACTGTACTCTTTCTCTACTGTACTCCACTGTACTCTACCTCTACTGTACTCCACTGTACTCAACCTCAACTGTACTCCACTGTACTCTACCTCTACTGTGCTCCATTGTACTCTACCTCTACTGTACTCCACTGTACTCTACCTCTACTGTGCTCCATTGTACTCCACCTCTACTGTGCTCCACTGTACTCCACTGTACTCTACCTCTACTGTGCTCCACTGTACTCTACCTCTACTGTACTCCACTGTACTCTACCTCTACTGTGCTCCACTGTACTCTACCTCTAATGTGCTCCACTGTACTCTACCTCTACTGTGCTCCACTGTACTCTACCTCTACTGTACTCCACTGTACTCTACCTCTACTGTGCTCTACTGTACTCTATCTCTACTGTGCTCCACTGTACTCTACCTCTACTGTACTCCACTGTACTCTACCTCTACTATACTCCACTATACTCTTTTTCTACTGTACTCCACTGTACTCTACCTCTACTGTACTCCACTGTACTCTACCTCTACTGTACTCCACTGTACTCTACCTCTACTGTACTTCACTGTACTCTACCTCTACTGTGCTCCACTGTACTCTACCTCTAATGTGTTCCACTGTACTCTACCTCTACTGTGCTCCACTGTACTCTACCTCTACTGTACTCCACTGTACTCTACCTCTACTGTGCTCCACTTTACTCTATCTCTACTGTACTCCACTGTATTCTACCTCTACTGTACTCCACCTCTACTGTACTCTACTGTACTCTACCTCTACTATACTCCACTGTACTCAACCTCAACTGTACTCCACTGTACTCTACTCTACTGTACGCCACTGTACTCTACCTCTACTGTACTCCACTGTACTCTATCTCTACTTTGCTCCACTGTACTCCACTGTACTCTACCTCTAGTATGCTCCACTGTACTCCACTGTACTCTACCTCTAGTATGCTCCACTGTACTCTACCTCTACTGTGCTCCACTGTACTCTACCTCTACTGTACTCCACTGTACTCTACCTCTACTGTGCTCTACTGTACTCTATCTCTACTGTGCTCCACTGTACTCTACCTCTACTGTACTCCACTGTACTCTACCTCTACTATACTCCACTGTACTCTTTCTCTACTGTACTCCACTGTACTCTACCTCTACTGTACTCCACTGTACTCTACCTCTACTGTACTCCACTGTACTCTACTCTACTGTACTCCACTGTACTCTACCTCTACTGTACTCTACCTCTACTGTGCTCCACTGTACTCTATCTCTACTGTACTCCACTGTACTCTACCTCTACTGTACTCCACCTCTAATGTGCTCCACTGTACTCTACCTCTACTGTACTCCACTGTAGTCTACCTCTACTGTACTCCACTCTACTCTACCTCTACTGTGCTCTACTGTACTCTATCTCTACTGTGCTCCACTGTACTCTACCTCTACTGTACTCCACTGTACTCTACCTCTACTATACTCCACTGTACTCTTTCTCTACTACTCCACTGTACTCTACCTCTACTGTACTCCACTGTACTCAACCTCAACTGTACTCCACTGTACTCTACCTCTACTGTGCTCCATTGTACTCTACCTCTACTGTACTCCACTGTACTCTACCTCTACTGTGCTCCATTGTACTCCACCTCTACTGTGCTCCACTGTACTCCACTGTACTCTACCTCTACTGTGCTCCACTGTACTCTACCTCTACTGTACTCCACTGTACTCTACCTCTACTGTGCTCCACTGTACTCTACCTCTAATGTGCTCCACTGTACTCTACCTCTACTGTGCTCCACTGTACTCTACCTCTACTGTACTCCACTGTACTCTACCTCTACTGTGCTCCACTGTACTCTATCTCTACTGTATTCCACTGTACTCTACCTCTACTGTACTCCACCTCTAATGTGCTCCACTGTACTCTACCTCTACTGTAATCCACTGTACTCTACCTCTACTGTACTCCACTCTACTCTACCTCTACTGTGCTCTACTGTACTCTATCTCTACTGTGCTCCACTGTACTCTACCTCTACTGTACTCCACTGTACTCTACCTCTACTATACTCCACTGTACTCTTTCTCTACTGTACTCCACTGTACTATACCTCTACTGTACTCCACTGTACTCTACCTCTACTGTACTCTACCTCTACTGTGCTCCACTGTACTCTATCTCTACTGTACTCCACTGTACTCTACCTCTACTGTACTCCACCTCTAATGTGCTCCACTGTACTCTACCTCTACTGTACTCCCATGTACTCTACCTCTACTGTACTCCACTCTACTCTACCTCTACTGTGCTCTACTGTACTCTATCTCTACTGTGCTCCACTGTACTCTACCTCTACTGTACTCCACTGTACTCTACCTCTACTATACTCCACTGTACTCTTTCTCTACTGTACTCCACTGTACTCTACCTCTACTGTACTCCACTGTACTCAACCTCAACTGTACTCCACTGTACTCTACCTCTACTGTGCTCCACTGTACTCTACCTCTACTGTACTCCACTGTACTCTACCTCTACTGTACTCCACTGTACTCTACCTCTACTGTACTCTACTCTACTCTACCTCTACTGTGCTCTACTGTACTCTATCTCTACTGTGCTCCACTGTACTCTATCTCTATTGAACTCCACTGTACTCTACCTCTACTGTACTCTACTGTTCTCTACCTCTACTGTACTCTACTGTACTCCACATCTGCTCTGCTCCTCTGTAATCCACTATACTCTACCTCTACTGTGCTCCACTGTAGTCTACCTTTACTTTGCTCCACTGTACTCTACCTCTACTGTACTCCACTGTACTCTATCACTACTTTGCTCCACTGTACTCTACTCTACTGTACTCCACTGTACTCTACCTCTACTGTGCTCCACTGTACTCTACCTCTAATGTGCTCCACTGTACTCTACCTCTACTGTACTCCACTGTACTCTACCTCTACTGTACTCCACTCTACTCTACCTCTACTGTGCTCTACTGTACTCTATCTCTACTGTGCTCCACTGTACTCTACCTCTACTGTACTCCACTGTACTCTACCTCTACTATACTCCACTGTACTCTTTCTCTACTGTACTCCACTGTACTCTACCTCTACTGTACTCCACTGTACTCTATCTCTACTTTGCTCCACTGTACTCTATCTCTACTGAACTCCACTCTACTCTACCTCTACTGTACTCTACTGTTCTCTACCTCTACTGTACTCTACTGTACTCCACCTCTACTGTGCTCCACTGTACTCCACTGTACTCTACCTCTAGTATGCTCCACTGTACTCTACCTGTACTGTGCTCTACTGTACTCTATCTCTACTGTGCTCCACTGTACTCTATCTCTATTGAACTCCACTGTACTCTACCTCTACTGTACTCTACTGTTCTCTACCTCTACTGTACTCTACTGTACTCCACATCTGCTCTGCTCCTCTGTAATCCACTATACTCTACCTCTACTGTGCTCCACTGTACTCTACCTTTACTTTGCTCCACTGTACTCTACCTCTACTGTACTCCACTGTGCTCTACCTCTACTGTACTCTACTGTACTCCACCTCTACTGTGCTCCACTGTACTCCACTGTACTCTACCTCTACTGTGCTCCACTGTACTCTACCTCTACTGTACTCCACTGTACTCTACCTCTACTGTGCTCCACTGTACTCTACCTCTAATGTGCTCCACTGTACTCTACCTCTACTGTGCTCCACTGTACTCTACCTCTACTGTACTCCACTGTACTCTATCTCTACTGTATTCCACTGTACTCTACCTCTACTGTACTCCACCTCTAATGTGCTCCACTGTACTCTACCTCTACTATACTCCACTGTACTCTTTCTCTACTGTAATCCACTGTACTCTACCTCTACTGTACTCCACTGTACTCTACCTCTACTGTACTCCACTGTACTCTACTCTACTGTACTCCACTGTACTCTACCTCTACTGTACTCTACCTCTACTGTGCTCCACTGTACTCTATCTCAACTGTACTCCACTGTACTCTACCTCTACTGTACTCCACCTCTAATGTGCTCCACTGTACTCTACCTCTATTGTACTCCACTGTACTCTACCTCTACTGTACTCCACTCTACTCTACCTCTACTGTGCTCTACAGTACTCTATCTCTACTGTGCTCCACTGTACTCTACCTCTACTGTACTCCACTGTACTCTACCTCTACTCTACTCCACTGTACTCTTTCTCTACTGTACTCCACTGTACTCTACCTCTACTGTACTCCACTGTACTCAACCTCAACTGTACTCCACTGTACTCTACCTCTACTGTGCTCCACTCTACTCTACCTCTACTATACTCCACTGTACTCTTTCTCTACTGTACTCCACTGTACTCTACCTCTACTGTACTCCACTGTACTCTACCTCTACTGTACTCCACTGTACTCTACTCTACTGTACTCCACTGTACTCTACCTCTACTGTACTCTACCTCTACTGTGCTCCACTGTACTCTATCTCTACTGTACTCCACTGTACTCTACCTCTACTGTACTCCACCTCTAATGTGCTCCACTGTACTCTACCTCTACTGTATTCCACTGTACTCTACCTCTACTGTACTCCACACTACTCTACCTCTACTGTGCTCTACTGTACTCTATCTCTACTGTGCTCCACTGTACTCTACCTCTACTGTACTCCACTGTACTCTATCACTACTTTGCTCCACTGTACTCTACTCTACTGTACTCCACTGTACTCTACCTCTACTGTGCTCCACTGTACTCTACCTCTAATGTGCTCCACTGTACTCTACCTCTACTGTACTCCACTGTACTCTACCTCTACTGTACTCCACTCTACTCTACCTCTACTGTGCTCTACTGTACTCTATCTCTACTGTGCTCCACTGTACTCTACCTCTACTGTACTCCACTGTACTCTACCTCTACTATACTCCACTGTACTCTTTCTCTACTGTACTCCACTGTACTCTACCTCTACTGTACTCCACTGTACTCAACCTCAACTGTACTCCACTGTACTCTACCTCTACTGTGCTCCATTGTACTCTACCTCTACTGTACTCCACTGTACTCTACCTCTACTGTGCTCCATTGTACTCCACCTCTACTGTGCTCCACTGTACTCCACTGTACTCTACCTCTACTGTGCTCCACTGTACTCTACCTCTACTGTACTCCACTGTACTCTACCTCTACTGTGCTCCACTGTACTCTACCTCTAATGTGCTCCACTGTACTCTACCTCTACTGTGCTCCACTGTACTCTACCTCTACTGTACTCCACTGTACTCTACCTCTACTGTGCTCTACTGTACTCTATCTCTACTGTGCTCCACTGTACTCTACCTCTACTGTACTCCACTGTACTCTACCTCTACTATACTCCACTATACTCTTTTTCTACTGTACTCCACTGTACTCTACCTCTACTGTACTCCACTGTACTCTACCTCTACTGTACTCCACTGTACTCTACCTCTACTGTACTTCACTGTACTCTACCTCTACTGTGCTCCACTGTACTCTACCTCTAATGTGTTCCACTGTACTCTACCTCTACTGTGCTCCACTGTACTCTACCTCTACTGTACTCCACTGTACTCTACCTCTACTGTGCTCCACTTTACTCTATCTCTACTGTACTCCACTGTATTCTACCTCTACTGTACTCCACCTCTACTGTACTCTACTGTACTCTACCTCTACTATACTCCACTGTACTCAACCTCAACTGTACTCCACTGTACTCTACTCTACTGTACGCCACTGTACTCTACCTCTACTGTACTCCACTGTACTCTATCTCTACTTTGCTCCACTGTACTCCACTGTACTCTACCTCTAGTATGCTCCACTGTACTCCACTGTACTCTACCTCTAGTATGCTCCACTGTACTCTACCTCTACTGTGCTCCACTGTACTCTACCTCTACTGTACTCCACTGTACTCTACCTCTACTGTGCTCTACTGTACTCTATCTCTACTGTGCTCCACTGTACTCTACCTCTACTGTACTCCACTGTACTCTACCTCTACTATACTCCACTGTACTCTTTCTCTACTGTACTCCACTGTACTCTACCTCTACTGTACTCCACTGTACTCTACCTCTACTGTACTCCACTGTACTCTACTCTACTGTACTCCACTGTACTCTACCTCTACTGTACTCTACCTCTACTGTGCTCCACTGTACTCTATCTCTACTGTACTCCACTGTACTCTACCTCTACTGTACTCCACCTCTAATGTGCTCCACTGTACTCTACCTCTACTGTACTCCACTGTAGTCTACCTCTACTGTACTCCACTCTACTCTACCTCTACTGTGCTCTACTGTACTCTATCTCTACTGTGCTCCACTGTACTCTACCTCTACTGTACTCCACTGTACTCTACCTCTACTATACTCCACTGTACTCTTTCTCTACTACTCCACTGTACTCTACCTCTACTGTACTCCACTGTACTCAACCTCAACTGTACTCCACTGTACTCTACCTCTACTGTGCTCCATTGTACTCTACCTCTACTGTACTCCACTGTACTCTACCTCTACTGTGCTCCATTGTACTCCACCTCTACTGTGCTCCACTGTACTCCACTGTACTCTACCTCTACTGTGCTCCACTGTACTCTACCTCTACTGTACTCCACTGTACTCTACCTCTACTGTGCTCCACTGTACTCTACCTCTAATGTGCTCCACTGTACTCTACCTCTACTGTGCTCCACTGTACT
Source organism: Tiaroga cobitis (assembly GCA_030578255.1). Lineage (NCBI taxonomy): Eukaryota > Metazoa > Chordata > Actinopteri > Cypriniformes > Leuciscidae > Tiaroga > Tiaroga cobitis. The sequence goes on from CM060600.1 coordinate 2,527,340, forward strand.
CTACCTCTACTGTACTCCACTGTACTCTACCTCTACTGTGCTCCACTGTACTCTATCTCTACTGTATTCCACTGTACTCTACCTCTACTGTACTCCACCTCTAATGTGCTCCACTGTACTCTACCTCTACTGTAATCCACTGTACTCTACCTCTACTGTACTCCACTCTACTCTACCTCTACTGTGCTCTACTGTACTCTATCTCTACTGTGCTCCACTGTACTCTACCTCTACTGTACTCCACTGTACTCTACCTCTACTATACTCCACTGTACTCTTTCTCTACTGTACTCCACTGTACTATACCTCTACTGTACTCCACTGTACTCTACCTCTACTGTACTCCACTGTACTCTACTCTACTGTACTCCACTGTACTCTACCTCTACTGTACTCTACCTCTACTGTGCTCCACTGTACTCTATCTCTACTGTACTCCACTGTACTCTACCTCTACTGTACTCCACCTCTAATGTGCTCCACTGTACTCTACCTCTACTGTACTCCCATGTACTCTACCTCTACTGTACTCCACTCTACTCTACCTCTACTGTGCTCTACTGTACTCTATCTCTACTGTGCTCCACTGTACTCTACCTCTACTGTACTCCACTGTACTCTACCTCTACTATACTCCACTGTACTCTTTCTCTACTGTACTCCACTGTACTCTACCTCTACTGTACTCCACTGTACTCAACCTCAACTGTACTCCACTGTACTCTACCTCTACTGTGCTCCACTGTACTCTACCTCTACTGTACTCCACTGTACTCTACCTCTACTGTACTCCACTGTACTCTACCTCTACTGTACTCTACTCTACTCTACCTCTACTGTGCTCTACTGTACTCTATCTCTACTGTGCTCCACTGTACTCTATCTCTATTGAACTCCACTGTACTCTACCTCTACTGTACTCTACTGTTCTCTACCTCTACTGTACTCTACTGTACTCCACATCTGCTCTGCTCCTCTGTAATCCACTATACTCTACCTCTACTGTGCTCCACTGTAGTCTACCTTTACTTTGCTCCACTGTACTCTACCTCTACTGTACTCCACTGTACTCTATCACTACTTTGCTCCACTGTACTCTACTCTACTGTACTCCACTGTACTCTACCTCTACTGTGCTCCACTGTACTCTACCTCTAATGTGCTCCACTGTACTCTACCTCTACTGTACTCCACTGTACTCTACCTCTACTGTACTCCACTCTACTCTACCTCTACTGTGCTCTACTGTACTCTATCTCTACTGTGCTCCACTGTACTCTACCTCTACTGTACTCCACTGTACTCTACCTCTACTATACTCCACTGTACTCTTTCTCTACTGTACTCCACTGTACTCTACCTCTACTGTACTCCACTGTACTCTATCTCTACTTTGCTCCACTGTACTCTATCTCTACTGAACTCCACTCTACTCTACCTCTACTGTACTCTACTGTTCTCTACCTCTACTGTACTCTACTGTACTCCACCTCTACTGTGCTCCACTGTACTCCACTGTACTCTACCTCTAGTATGCTCCACTGTACTCTACCTGTACTGTGCTCTACTGTACTCTATCTCTACTGTGCTCCACTGTACTCTATCTCTATTGAACTCCACTGTACTCTACCTCTACTGTACTCTACTGTTCTCTACCTCTACTGTACTCTACTGTACTCCACATCTGCTCTGCTCCTCTGTAATCCACTATACTCTACCTCTACTGTGCTCCACTGTACTCTACCTTTACTTTGCTCCACTGTACTCTACCTCTACTGTACTCCACTGTGCTCTACCTCTACTGTACTCTACTGTACTCCACCTCTACTGTGCTCCACTGTACTCCACTGTACTCTACCTCTACTGTGCTCCACTGTACTCTACCTCTACTGTACTCCACTGTACTCTACCTCTACTGTGCTCCACTGTACTCTACCTCTAATGTGCTCCACTGTACTCTACCTCTACTGTGCTCCACTGTACTCTACCTCTACTGTACTCCACTGTACTCTATCTCTACTGTATTCCACTGTACTCTACCTCTACTGTACTCCACCTCTAATGTGCTCCACTGTACTCTACCTCTACTATACTCCACTGTACTCTTTCTCTACTGTAATCCACTGTACTCTACCTCTACTGTACTCCACTGTACTCTACCTCTACTGTACTCCACTGTACTCTACTCTACTGTACTCCACTGTACTCTACCTCTACTGTACTCTACCTCTACTGTGCTCCACTGTACTCTATCTCAACTGTACTCCACTGTACTCTACCTCTACTGTACTCCACCTCTAATGTGCTCCACTGTACTCTACCTCTATTGTACTCCACTGTACTCTACCTCTACTGTACTCCACTCTACTCTACCTCTACTGTGCTCTACAGTACTCTATCTCTACTGTGCTCCACTGTACTCTACCTCTACTGTACTCCACTGTACTCTACCTCTACTCTACTCCACTGTACTCTTTCTCTACTGTACTCCACTGTACTCTACCTCTACTGTACTCCACTGTACTCAACCTCAACTGTACTCCACTGTACTCTACCTCTACTGTGCTCCACTGTACTCTACCTCTACTATACTCCACTGTACTCTTTCTCTACTGTACTCCACTGTACTCTACCTCTACTGTACTCCACTGTACTCTACCTCTACTGTACTCCACTGTACTCTACTCTACTGTACTCCACTGTACTCTACCTCTACTGTACTCTACCTCTACTGTGCTCCACTGTACTCTATCTCTACTGTACTCCACTGTACTCTACCTCTACTGTACTCCACCTCTAATGTGCTCCACTGTACTCTACCTCTACTGTATTCCACTGTACTCTACCTCTACTGTACTCCACACTACTCTACCTCTACTGTGCTCTACTGTACTCTATCTCTACTGTGCTCCACTGTACTCTACCTCTACTGTACTCCACTGTACTCTATCACTACTTTGCTCCACTGTACTCTACTCTACTGTACTCCACTGTACTCTACCTCTACTGTGCTCCACTGTACTCTACCTCTAATGTGCTCCACTGTACTCTACCTCTACTGTACTCCACTGTACTCTACCTCTACTGTACTCCACTCTACTCTACCTCTACTGTGCTCTACTGTACTCTATCTCTACTGTGCTCCACTGTACTCTACCTCTACTGTACTCCACTGTACTCTACCTCTACTATACTCCACTGTACTCTTTCTCTACTGTACTCCACTGTACTCTACCTCTACTGTACTCCACTGTACTCAACCTCAACTGTACTCCACTGTACTCTACCTCTACTGTGCTCCATTGTACTCTACCTCTACTGTACTCCACTGTACTCTACCTCTACTGTGCTCCATTGTACTCCACCTCTACTGTGCTCCACTGTACTCCACTGTACTCTACCTCTACTGTGCTCCACTGTACTCTACCTCTACTGTACTCCACTGTACTCTACCTCTACTGTGCTCCACTGTACTCTACCTCTAATGTGCTCCACTGTACTCTACCTCTACTGTGCTCCACTGTACTCTACCTCTACTGTACTCCACTGTACTCTACCTCTACTGTGCTCTACTGTACTCTATCTCTACTGTGCTCCACTGTACTCTACCTCTACTGTACTCCACTGTACTCTACCTCTACTATACTCCACTATACTCTTTTTCTACTGTACTCCACTGTACTCTACCTCTACTGTACTCCACTGTACTCTACCTCTACTGTACTCCACTGTACTCTACCTCTACTGTACTTCACTGTACTCTACCTCTACTGTGCTCCACTGTACTCTACCTCTAATGTGTTCCACTGTACTCTACCTCTACTGTGCTCCACTGTACTCTACCTCTACTGTACTCCACTGTACTCTACCTCTACTGTGCTCCACTTTACTCTATCTCTACTGTACTCCACTGTATTCTACCTCTACTGTACTCCACCTCTACTGTACTCTACTGTACTCTACCTCTACTATACTCCACTGTACTCAACCTCAACTGTACTCCACTGTACTCTACTCTACTGTACGCCACTGTACTCTACCTCTACTGTACTCCACTGTACTCTATCTCTACTTTGCTCCACTGTACTCCACTGTACTCTACCTCTAGTATGCTCCACTGTACTCCACTGTACTCTACCTCTAGTATGCTCCACTGTACTCTACCTCTACTGTGCTCCACTGTACTCTACCTCTACTGTACTCCACTGTACTCTACCTCTACTGTGCTCTACTGTACTCTATCTCTACTGTGCTCCACTGTACTCTACCTCTACTGTACTCCACTGTACTCTACCTCTACTATACTCCACTGTACTCTTTCTCTACTGTACTCCACTGTACTCTACCTCTACTGTACTCCACTGTACTCTACCTCTACTGTACTCCACTGTACTCTACTCTACTGTACTCCACTGTACTCTACCTCTACTGTACTCTACCTCTACTGTGCTCCACTGTACTCTATCTCTACTGTACTCCACTGTACTCTACCTCTACTGTACTCCACCTCTAATGTGCTCCACTGTACTCTACCTCTACTGTACTCCACTGTAGTCTACCTCTACTGTACTCCACTCTACTCTACCTCTACTGTGCTCTACTGTACTCTATCTCTACTGTGCTCCACTGTACTCTACCTCTACTGTACTCCACTGTACTCTACCTCTACTATACTCCACTGTACTCTTTCTCTACTACTCCACTGTACTCTACCTCTACTGTACTCCACTGTACTCAACCTCAACTGTACTCCACTGTACTCTACCTCTACTGTGCTCCATTGTACTCTACCTCTACTGTACTCCACTGTACTCTACCTCTACTGTGCTCCATTGTACTCCACCTCTACTGTGCTCCACTGTACTCCACTGTACTCTACCTCTACTGTGCTCCACTGTACTCTACCTCTACTGTACTCCACTGTACTCTACCTCTACTGTGCTCCACTGTACTCTACCTCTAATGTGCTCCACTGTACTCTACCTCTACTGTGCTCCACTGTACTCTACCTCTACTGTACTCCACTGTACTCTACCTCTACTGTGCTCCACTGTACTCTATCTCTACTGTATTCCACTGTACTCTACCTCTACTGTACTCCACCTCTAATGTGCTCCACTGTACTCTACCTCTACTGTAATCCACTGTACTCTACCTCTACTGTACTCCACTCTACTCTACCTCTACTGTGCTCTACTGTACTCTATCTCTACTGTGCTCCACTGTACTCTACCTCTACTGTACTCCACTGTACTCTACCTCTACTATACTCCACTGTACTCTTTCTCTACTGTACTCCACTGTACTATACCTCTACTGTACTCCACTGTACTCTACCTCTACTGTACTCCACTGTACTCTACTCTACTGTACTCCACTGTACTCTACCTCTACTGTACTCTACCTCTACTGTGCTCCACTGTACTCTATCTCTACTGTACTCCACTGTACTCTACCTCTACTGTACTCCACCTCTAATGTGCTCCACTGTACTCTACCTCTACTGTACTCCCATGTACTCTACCTCTACTGTACTCCACTCTACTCTACCTCTACTGTGCTCTACTGTACTCTATCTCTACTGTGCTCCACTGTACTCTACCTCTACTGTACTCCACTGTACTCTACCTCTACTATACTCCACTGTACTCTTTCTCTACTGTACTCCACTGTACTCTACCTCTACTGTACTCCACTGTACTCAACCTCAACTGTACTCCACTGTACTCTACCTCTACTGTGCTCCACTGTACTCTACCTCTACTGTACTCCACTGTACTCTACCTCTACTGTACTCCACTGTACTCTACCTCTACTGTACTCTACTCTACTCTACCTCTACTGTGCTCTACTGTACTCTATCTCTACTGTGCTCCACTGTACTCTATCTCTATTGAACTCCACTGTACTCTACCTCTACTGTACTCTACTGTTCTCTACCTCTACTGTACTCTACTGTACTCCACATCTGCTCTGCTCCTCTGTAATCCACTATACTCTACCTCTACTGTGCTCCACTGTAGTCTACCTTTACTTTGCTCCACTGTACTCTACCTCTACTGTACTCCACTGTACTCTATCACTACTTTGCTCCACTGTACTCTACTCTACTGTACTCCACTGTACTCTACCTCTACTGTGCTCCACTGTACTCTACCTCTAATGTGCTCCACTGTACTCTACCTCTACTGTACTCCACTGTACTCTACCTCTACTGTACTCCACTCTACTCTACCTCTACTGTGCTCTACTGTACTCTATCTCTACTGTGCTCCACTGTACTCTACCTCTACTGTACTCCACTGTACTCTACCTCTACTATACTCCACTGTACTCTTTCTCTACTGTACTCCACTGTACTCTACCTCTACTGTACTCCACTGTACTCAACCTCAACTGTACTCCACTGTACTCTACCTCTACTGTGCTCCATTGTACTCTACCTCTACTGTACTCCACTGTACTCTACCTCTACTGTGCTCCATTGTACTCCACCTCTACTGTGCTCCACTGTACTCCACTGTACTCTACCTCTACTGTGCTCCACTGTACTCTACCTCTACTGTACTCCACTGTACTCTACCTCTACTGTGCTCCACTGTACTCTACCTCTAATGTGCTCCACTGTACTCTACCTCTACTGTGCTCCACTGTACTCTACCTCTACTGTACTCCACTGTACTCTACCTCTACTGTGCTCTACTGTACTCTATCTCTACTGTGCTCCACTGTACTCTACCACTACTGTACTCCACTGTACTCCACCTCTACTGTGCTCCACTGTACTCTACCTCTACTGTACTCCCATGTACTCTACCTCTACTGTACTCCACTCTACTCTACCTCTACTGTGCTCTACTGTACTCTATCTCTACTGTGCTCCACTGTACTCTACCTCTACTGTACTCCACTGTACTCTACCTCTACTATACTCCACTGTACTCTTTCTCTACTGTACTCCACTGTACTCTACCTCTACTGTACTCCACTGTACTCAACCTCAACTGTACTCCACTGTACTCTACCTCTACTATGCTCCACTGTACTCTACCTCTACTGTACTCCACTGTACTCTACCTCTACTGTACTCCACTGTACTCTACCTCTACTGTACTCTACTCTACTCTACCTCTACTGTGCTCTACTGTACTCTATCTCTACTGTGCTCCACTGTACTCTATCTCTATTGAACTCCACTGTACTCTACCTCTACTGTACTCTACTGTTCTCTACCTCTACTGTACTCTACTGTACTCCACATCTGCTCTGCTCCTCTGTAATCCACTATACTCTACCTCTACTGTGCTCCACTGTACTCTACCTTTACTTTGCTCCACTGTACTCTACCTCTACTGTACTCCACTGTGCTCTACCTCTACTGTACTCTACTGTACTCCACCTCTACTGTGCTCCACTGTACTCCACTGTACTCTACCTCTACTGTGCTCCACTGTACTCTACCTCTACTGTACTCCACTGTACTCTACCTCTACTGTGCTCCACTGTACTCTACCTCTAATGTGCTCCACTGTACTCTACCTCTACTGTGCTCCACTGTACTCTACCTCTACTGTACTCCACTGTACTCTATCTCTACTGTATTCCACTGTACTCTACCTCTACTGTACTCCACCTCTAATGTGCTCCACTGTACTCTACCTCTACTATACTCCACTGTACTCTTTCTCTACTGTAATCCACTGTACTCTACCTCTACTGTACTCCACTGTACTCTACCTCTACTGTACTCCACTGTACTCTACTCTACTGTACTCCACTGTACTCTACCTCTACTGTACTCTACCTCTACTGTGCTCCACTGTACTCTATCTCAACTGTACTCCACTGTACTCTACCTCTACTGTACTCCACTGTACTCTACCTCTACTGTGCTCTACTGTACTCTATCTCTACTGTGCTCCACTGTACTCTACCTCTACTGTACTCCACTGTACTCTACCTCTACTATACTCCACTATACTCTTTCTCTACTGTACTCCACTGTACTCTACCTCTACTGTACTCCACTGTACTCTACCTCTACTGTACTCCACTGTACTCTACTCTACTGTACTCCACTGTACTCTACCTCTACTGTACTCCACTCTACTCTACCTCTACTCTGCTCTACAGTACTCTATCTCTACTGTGCTCCACTGTACTCTACCTCTACTGTACTCCACTGTACTCTACCTCTACTCTACTCCACTGTACTCTTTCTCTACTGTACTCCACTGTACTCTACCTCTACTGTACTCCACTGTACTCAACCTCAACTGTACTCCACTGTACTCTACCTCTACTCTGCTCCACTGTACTCTACCTCTACTATACTCCACTGTACTCTTTCTCTACTGTACTCCACTGTACTCTACCTCTACTGTACTCCACTGTACTCTACCTCTACTGTACTCCACTGTACTCTACTCTACTGTACTCCACTGTACTCTACCTCTACTGTACTCTACCTCTACTGTGCTCCACTGTACTCTATCTCTACTGTACTCCACTGTACTCTACCTCTACTGTACTCCACCTCTAATGTGCTCCACTGTACTCTACCTCTACTGTATTCCACTGTACTCTACCTCTACTGTACTCCACTCTACTCTACCTCTACTGTGCTCTACTGTACTCTATCTCTACTGTGCTCCACTGTACTCTACCTCTACTGTACTCCACTGTACTCTATCACTACTTTGCTCCACTGTACTCTACTCTACTGTACTCCACTGTACTCTACCTCTACTGTGCTCCACTGTACTCTACCTCTAATGTGCTCCACTGTACTCTACCTCTACTGTACTCCACTGTACTCTACCTCTACTGTACTCCACTCTACTCTACCTCTACTGTGCTCTACTGTACTCTATCTCTACTGTGCTCCACTGTACTCTACCTCTACTGTACTCCACTGTACTCTACCTCTACTATACTCCACTGTACTCTTTCTCTACTGTACTCCACTGTACTCTACCTCTACTGTACTCCACTGTACTCAACCTCAACTGTACTCCACTGTACTCTACCTCTACTGTGCTCCATTGTACTCTACCTCTACTGTACTCCACTGTACTCTACCTCTACTGTGCTCCATTGTACTCCACCTCTACTGTGCTCCACTGTACTCCACTGTACTCTACCTCTACTGTGCTCCACTGTACTCTACCTCTACTGTACTCCACTGTACTCTACCTCTACTGTGCTCCACTGTACTCTACCTCTAATGTGCTCCACTGTACTCTACCTCTACTGTGCTCCACTGTACTCTACCTCTACTGTACTCCACTGTACTCTACCTCTACTGTGCTCTACTGTACTCTATCTCTACTGTGCTCCACTGTACTCTACCTCTACTGTACTCCACTGTACTCTACCTCTACTATACTCCACTATACTCTTTCTCTACTGTACTCCACTGTACTCTACCTCTACTGTACTCCACTGTACTCTACCTCTACTGTACTCCACTGTACTCTACCTCTACTGTACTCTACCTCTACTGTGCTCCACTGTACTCTATCTCTACTGTACTCCACTGTACTCTACCTCTACTGTACTCCACCTCTAATGTGCTCCACTGTACTCTACCTCTACTGTACTCCACTGTACTCTACCTCTACTGTACTCCACTGTACTCTACCTCTACTGTACTTCACTGTACTCTACCTCTACTGTGCTCCACTGTACTCTACCTCTAATGTGTTCCACTGTACTCTACCTCTACTATGCTCCACTGTACTCTACCTCTACTGTACTCCACTGTACTCTACCTCTACTGTGCTCCACTTTACTCTATCTCTACTGTACTCCACTGTACTCTACCTCTACTGTACTCCACCTCTACTGTACTCTACTGTACTCTACCTCTACTATACTCCACTGTACTCAACCTCAACTGTACTCCACTGTACTCTACTCTACTGTACGCCACTGTACTCTACCTCTACTGTACTCTACCTCTACTGTACTCCACTGTACTCTATCTCTACTTTGCTCCACTGTACTCCACTGTACTCTACCTCTAGTATGCTCCACTGTACTCCACTGTACTCTACCTCTAGTATGCTCCACTGTACTCTACCTCTACTGTGCTCCACTGTACTCTACCTCTACTGTACTCCACTGTACTCTACCTCTACTGTGCTCTACTGTACTCTATCTCTACTGTGCTCCACTGTACTCTACCTCTACTGTACTCCACTGTACTCTACCTCTACTATACTCCACTGTACTCTTTCTCTACTGTACTCCACTGTACTCTACCTCTACTGTACTCCACTGTACTCTACCTCTACTGTACTCCACTGTACTCTACTCTACTGTACTCCACTGTACTCTACCTCTACTGTACTCTACCTCTACTGTGCTCCACTGTACTCTATCTCTACTGTACTCCACTGTACTCTACCTCTACTGTACTCCACCTCTAATGTGCTCCACTGTACTTTACCTCTACTGTACTCCACTGTAGTCTACCTCTACTGTACTCCACTCTACTCTACCTCTACTGTGCTCTACTGTACTCTATCTCTACTGTGCTCCACTGTACTCTACCTCTACTGTACTCCACTGTACTCTACCTCTACTATACTCCACTGTACTCTTTCTCTACTACTCCACTGTACTCTACCTCTACTGTACTCCACTGTACTCAACCTCAACTGTACTCCACTGTACTCTACCTCTACTGTGCTCCATTGTACTCTACCTCTACTGTACTCCACTGTACTCTACCTCTACTGTGCTCCATTGTACTCCACCTCTACTGTGCTCCACTGTACTCCACTGTACTCTACCTCTACTGTGCTCCACTGTACTCTACCTCTACTGTACTCCACTGTACTCTACCTCTACTGTGATCCACTGTACTCTACCTCTAATGTGCTCCACTGTACTCTACCTCTACTGTGCTCCACTGTACTCTACCTCTACTGTGCTCCACTGTACTCTACCTCTACTCTACTCCACTGTACTCTACCTCTACTGTACTCCACTCTACTCTACCTCTACTGTGCTCTACTGTACTCTATCTCTACTGTGCTCCACTGTACTCTACCTCTACTGTACTCCACTGTACTCTACCTCTACTATACTCCACTGTACTCTTTCTCTACTGTACTCCACTGTACTCTACCTCTACTGTACTCCACTGTACTCAACCTCAACTGTACTCCACTGTACTCTACCTCTACTGTGCTCCATTGTACTCTACCTCTACTGTACTCCACTGTACTCTACCTCTACTGTGCTCCATTGTACTCCACCTCTACTGTGCTCCACTGTACTCCACTGTACTCTACCTCTACTGTGCTCCACTGTACTCTACCTCTACTGTACTCCACTGTACTCTACCTCTACTGTGCTCCACTGTACTCTACCTCTAATGTGCTCCACTGTACTCTACCTCTACTGTGCTCCACTGTACTCTACCTCTACTGTACTCCACTGTACTCTACCTCTACTGTGCTCTACTGTACTCTATCTCTACTGTGCTCCACTGTACTCTACCTCTACTGTACTCCACTGTACTCTACCTCTACTATACTCCACTATACTCTTTTTCTACTGTACTCCACTGTACTCTACCTCTACTGTACTCCACTGTACTCTACCTCTACTGTACTCCACTGTACTCTACCTCTACTGTACTCTACCTCTACTGTGCTCCACTGTACTCTATCTCTACTGTACTCCACTGTACTCTACCTCTACTGTACTCCACCTCTAATGTGCTCCACTGTACTCTACCTCTACTGTACTCCACTGTACTCTACCTCTACTGTACTCCACTGTACTCTACCTCTACTGTACTTCACTGTACTCTACCTCTACTGTGCTCCACTGTACTCTACCTCTAATGTGTTCCACTGTACTCTACCTCTACTGTGCTCCACTGTACTCTACCTCTACTGTACTCCACTGTACTCTACCTCTACTGTACTCCACTGTACTCTACCTCTACTGTACTCTACTCTACTCTACCTCTACTGTGCTCTACTGTACTCTATCTCTACTGTGCTCCACTGTACTCTATCTCTATTGAACTCCACTGTACTCTACCTCTACTGTACTCTACTGTTCTCTACCTCTACTGTACTCTACTGTACTCCACATCTGCTCTGCTCCTCTGTAATCCACTATACTCTACCTCTACTGTGCTCCACTGTAGTCTACCTTTACTTTGCTCCACTGTACTCTACCTCTACTGTACTCCACTGTACTCTATCACTACTTTGCTCCACTGTACTCTACTCTACTGTACTCCACTGTACTCTACCTCTACTGTGCTCCACTGTACTCTACCTCTAATGTGCTCCACTGTACTCTACCTCTACTGTACTCCACTGTACTCTACCTCTACTGTACTCCACTCTACTCTACCTCTACTGTGCTCTACTGTACTCTATCTCTACTGTGCTCCACTGTACTCTACCTCTACTGTACTCCACCGTACTCTACCTCTACTATACTCCACTGTACTCTTTCTCTACTGTACTCCACTGTACTCTACCTCTACTGTACTCCACTGTACTCAACCTCAACTGTACTCCACTGTACTCTACCTCTACTGTGCTCCATTGTACTCTACCTCTACTGTACTCCACTGTACTCTACCTCTACTGTGCTCCATTGTACTCCACCTCTACTGTGCTCCACTGTACTCCACTGTACTCTACCTCTACTGTGCTCCACTGTACTCTACCTCTACTGTACTCCACTGTACTCTACCTCTACTGTGCTCCACTGTACTCTACCTCTAATGTGCTCCACTGTACTCTACCTCTACTGTGCTCCACTGTACTCTACCTCTACTGTACTCCACTGTACTCTACCTCTACTGTGCTCTACTGTACTCTATCTCTACTGTGCTCCACTGTACTCTACCTCTACTGTACTCCACTGTACTCCACCTCTACTGTGCTCCACTGTACTCTACCTCTACTGTACTCCCATGTACTCTACCTCTACTGTACTCCACTCTACTCTACCTCTACTGTGCTCTACTGTACTCTATCTCTACTGTGCTCCACTGTACTCTACCTCTACTGTACTCCACTGTACTCTACCTCTACTATACTCCACTGTACTCTTTCTCTACTGTACTCCACTGTACTCTACCTCTACTGTACTCCACTGTACTCAACCTCAACTGTACTCCACTGTACTCTACCTCTACTATGCTCCACTGTACTCTACCTCTACTGTACTCCACTGTACTCTACCTCTACTGTACTCCACTGTACTCTACCTCTACTGTACTCTACTCTACTCTACCTCTACTGTGCTCTACTGTACTCTATCTCTACTGTGCTCCACTGTACTCTATCTCTATTGAACTCCACTGTACTCTACCTCTACTGTACTCTACTGTTCTCTACCTCTACTGTACTCTACTGTACTCCACATCTGCTCTGCTCCTCTGTAATCCACTATACTCTACCTCTACTGTGCTCCACTGTACTCTACCTTTACTTTGCTCCACTGTACTCTACCTCTACTGTACTCCACTGTGCTCTACCTCTACTGTACTCTACTGTACTCCACCTCTACTGTGCTCCACTGTACTCCACTGTACTCTACCTCTACTGTGCTCCACTGTACTCTACCTCTACTGTACTCCACTGTACTCTACCTCTACTGTGCTCCACTGTACTCTACCTCTAATGTGCTCCACTGTACTCTACCTCTACTGTGCTCCACTGTACTCTACCTCTACTGTACTCCACTGTACTCTATCTCTACTGTATTCCACTGTACTCTACCTCTACTGTGCTCCACTGTACTCTACCTCTACTGTACTCCACTGTACTCTACCTCTACTGTGCTCCACTGTACTCTATCTCTACTGTATTCCACTGTACTCTACCTCTACTGTACTCCACCTCTAATGTGCTCCACTGTACTCTACCTCTACTGTAATCCACTGTACTCTACCTCTACTGTACTCCACTCTACTCTACCTCTACTGTGCTCTACTGTACTCTATCTCTACTGTGCTCCACTGTACTCTACCTCTACTGTACTCCACTGTACTCTACCTCTACTATACTCCACTGTACTCTTTCTCTACTGTACTCCACTGTACTATACCTCTACTGTACTCCACTGTACTCTACCTCTACTGTACTCCACTGTACTCTACTCTACTGTACTCCACTGTACTCTACCTCTACTGTACTCTACCTCTATTGTGCTCCACTGTACTCTATCTCTACTGTACTCCACTGTACTCTACCTCTACTGTACTCCACCTCTAATGTGCTCCACTGTACTCTACCTCTACTGTACTCCCATGTACTCTACCTCTACTGTACTCCACTCTACTCTACCTCTACTGTGCTCTACTGTACTCTATCTCTACTGTGCTCCACTGTACTCTACCTCTACTGTACTCCACTGTACTCTACCTCTACTATACTCCACTGTACTCTTTCTCTACTGTACTCCACTGTACTCTACCTCTACTGTACTCCACTGTACTCAACCTCAACTGTACTCCACTGTACTCTACCTCTACTGTGCTCCACTGTACTCTACCTCTACTGTACTCCACTGTACTCTACCTCTACTGTACTCCACTGTACTCTACCTCTACTGTACTCTACTCTACTCTACCTCTACTGTGCTCTACTGTACTCTATCTCTACTGTGCTCCACTGTACTCTATCTCTATTGAACTCCACTGTACTCTACCTCTACTGTACTCTACTGTTCTCTACCTCTACTGTACTCTACTGTACTCCACATCTGCTCTGCTCCTCTGTAATCCACTATACTCTACCTCTACTGTGCTCCACTGTAGTCTACCTTTACTTTGCTCCACTGTACTCTACCTCTACTGTACTCCACTGTACTCTATCACTACTTTGCTCCACTGTACTCTACTCTACTGTACTCCACTGTACTCTACCTCTACTGTGCTCCACTGTACTCTACCTCTAATGTGCTCCACTGTACTCTACCTCTACTGTACTCCACTGTACTCTACCTCTACTGTACTCCACTCTACTCTACCTCTACTGTGCTCTACTGTACTCTATCTCTACTGTGCTCCACTGTACTCTACCTCTACTGTACTCCACTGTACTCTACCTCTACTATACTCCACTGTACTCTTTCTCTACTGTACTCCACTGTACTCTACCTCTACTGTACTCCACTGTACTCAACCTCAACTGTACTCCACTGTACTCTACCTCTACTGTGCTCCATTGTACTCTACCTCTACTGTACTCCACTGTACTCTACCTCTACTGTGCTCCATTGTACTCCACCTCTACTGTGCTCCACTGTACTCCACTGTACTCTACCTCTACTGTGCTCCACTGTACTCTACCTCTACTGTACTCCACTGTACTCTACCTCTACTGTGCTCCACTGTACTCTACCTCTAATGTGCTCCACTGTACTCTACCTCTACTGTGCTCCACTGTACTCTACCTCTACTGTACTCCACTGTACTCTACCTCTACTGTGCTCTACTGTACTCTATCTCTACTGTGCTCCACTGTACTCTACCTCTACTGTACTCCACTGTACTCTACCTCTACTATACTCCACTATACTCTTTCTCTACTGTACTCCACTGTACTCTACCTCTACTGTACTCCACTGTACTCTACCTCTACTGTACTCCACTGTACTCTACTCTACTGTACTCCACTGTACTCTACCTCTACTGTACTCCACTCTACTCTACCTCTACTGTGCTCTACAGTACTCTATCTCTACTGTGCTCCACTGTACTCTACCTCTACTGTACTCCACTGTACTCTACCTCTACTCTACTCCACTGTACTCTTTCTCTACTGTACTCCACTGTACTCTACCTCTACTGTACTCCACTGTACTCAACCTCAACTGTACTCCACTGTACTCTACCTCTACTCTGCTCCACTGTACTCTACCTCTACTATACTCCACTGTACTCTTTCTCTACTGTACTCCACTGTACTCTACCTCTACTGTACTCCACTGTACTCTACCTCTACTGTACTCCACTGTACTCTACTCTACTGTACTCCACTGTACTCTACCTCTACTGTACTCTACCTCTACTGTGCTCCACTGTACTCTATCTCTACTGTACTCCACTGTACTCTACCTCTACTGTACTCCACCTCTAATGTGCTCCACTGTACTCTACCTCTACTGTATTCCACTGTACTCTACCTCTACTGTACTCCACTCTACTCTACCTCTACTGTGCTCTACTGTACTCTATCTCTACTGTGCTCCACTGTACTCTACCTCTACTGTACTCCACTGTACTCTATCACTACTTTGCTCCACTGTACTCTACTCTACTGTACTCCACTGTACTCTACCTCTACTGTGCTCCACTGTACTCTACCTCTAATGTGCTCCACTGTACTCTACCTCTACTGTACTCCACTGTACTCTACCTCTACTGTACTCCACTCTACTCTACCTCTACTGTGCTCTACTGTACTCTATCTCTACTGTGCTCCACTGTACTCTACCTCTACTGTACTCCACTGTACTCTACCTCTACTATACTCCACTGTACTCTTTCTCTACTGTACTCCACTGTACTCTACCTCTACTGTACTCCACTGTACTCAACCTCAACTGTACTCCACTGTACTCTACCTCTACTGTGCTCCATTGTACTCTACCTCTACTGTACTCCACTGTACTCTACCTCTACTGTGCTCCATTGTACTCCACCTCTACTGTGCTCCACTGTACTCCACTGTACTCTACCTCTACTGTGCTCCACTGTACTCTACCTCTACTGTACTCCACTGTACTCTACCTCTACTGTGCTCCACTGTACTCTACCTCTAATGTGCTCCACTGTACTCTACCTCTACTGTGCTCCACTGTACTCTACCTCTACTGTACTCCACTGTACTCTACCTCTACTGTGCTCTACTGTACTCTATCTCTACTGTGCTCCACTGTACTCTACCTCTACTGTACTCCACTGTACTCTACCTCTACTATACTCCACTATACTCTTTCTCTACTGTACTCCACTGTACTCTACCTCTACTGTACTCCACTGTACTCTACCTCTACTGTACTCCACTGTACTCTACCTCTACTGTACTCTACCTCTACTGTGCTCCACTGTACTCTATCTCTACTGTACTCCACTGTACTCTACCTCTACTGTACTCCACCTCTAATGTGCTCCACTGTACTCTACCTCTACTGTACTCCACTGTACTCTACCTCTACTGTACTCCACTGTACTCTACCTCTACTGTACTTCACTGTACTCTACCTCTACTGTGCTCCACTGTACTCTACCTCTAATGTGTTCCACTGTACTCTACCTCTACTGTGCTCCACTGTACTCTACCTCTACTGTACTCCACTGTACTCTACCTCTACTGTGCTCCACTTTACTCTATCTCTACTGTACTCCACTGTACTCTACCTCTACTGTACTCCACCTCTACTGTACTCTACTGTACTCTACCTCTACTATACTCCACTGTACTCAACCTCAACTGTACTCCACTGTACTCTACTCTACTGTACGCCACTGTACTCTACCTGTACTGTACTCTACCTCTACTGTACTCCACTGTACTCTATCTCTACTTTGCTCCACTGTACTCCACTGTACTCTACCTCTAGTATGCTCCACTGTACTCCACTGTACTCTACCTCTAGTATGCTCCACTGTACTCTACCTCTACTGTGCTCCACTGTACTCTACCTCTACTGTACTCCACTGTACTCTACCTCTACTGTGCTCTACTGTACTCTATCTCTACTGTGCTCCACTGTACTCTACCTCTACTGTACTCCACTGTACTCTACCTCTACTATACTCCACTGTACTCTTTCTCTACTGTACTCCACTGTACTCTACCTCTACTGTACTCCACTGTACTCTACCTCTACTGTACTCCACTGTACTCTACTCTACTGTACTCCACTGTACTCTACCTCTACTGTACTCTACCTCTACTGTGCTCCACTGTACTCTATCTCTACTGTACTCCACTGTACTCTACCTCTACTGTACTCCACCTCTAATGTGCTCCACTGTACTCTACCTCTACTGTACTCCACTGTAGTCTACCTCTACTGTACTCCACTCTACTCTACCTCTACTGTGCTCTACTGTACTCTATCTCTACTGTGCTCCACTGTACTCTACCTCTACTGTACTCCACTGTACTCTACCTCTACTATACTCCACTGTACTCTTTCTCTACTACTCCACTGTACTCTACCTCTACTGTACTCCACTGTACTCAACCTCAACTGTACTCCACTGTACTCTACCTCTACTGTGCTCCATTGTACTCTACCTCTACTGTACTCCACTGTACTCTACCTCTACTGTGCTCCATTGTACTCCACCTCTACTGTGCTCCACTGTACTCCACTGTACTCTACCTCTACTGTGCTCCACTGTACTCTACCTCTACTGTACTCCACTGTACTCTACCTCTACTGTGCTCCACTGTACTCTACCTCTAATGTGCTCCACTGTACTCTACCTCTACTGTGCTCCACTGTACTCTACCTCTACTGTGCTCCACTGTACTCTACCTCTACTGTACTCCACTGTACTCTACCTCTACTGTACTCCACTCTACTCTACCTCTACTGTGCTCTACTGTACTCTATCTCTACTGTGCTCCACTGTACTCTACCTCTACTGTACTCCACTGTACTCTACCTCTACTATACTCCACTGTACTCTTTCTCTACTGTACTCCACTGTACTCTACCTCTACTGTACTCCACTGTACTCAACCTCAACTGTACTCCACTGTACTCTACCTCTACTGTGCTCCATTGTACTCTACCTCTACTGTACTCCACTGTACTCTACCTCTACTGTGCTCCATTGTACTCCACCTCTACTGTGCTCCACTGTACTCCACTGTACTCTACCTCTACTGTGCTCCACTGTACTCTACCTCTACTGTACTCCACTGTACTCTACCTCTACTGTGCTCCACTGTACTCTACCTCTAATGTGCTCCACTGTACTCTACCTCTACTGTGCTCCACTGTACTCTACCTCTACTGTACTCCACTGTACTCTACCTCTACTGTGCTCCACTGTACTCTACCTCTAATGTGCTCCACTGTACTCTACCTCTACTGTGCTCCACTGTACTCTACCTCTACTGTACTCCACTGTACTCTACCTCTACTGTGCTCTACTGTACTCTATCTCTACTGTGCTCCACTGTACTCTACCTCTACTGTACTCCACTGTACTCTACCTCTACTATACTCCACTATACTCTTTCTCTACTGTACTCCACTGTACTCTACCTCTACTGTACTCCACTGTACTCTACCTCTACTGTACTCCACTGTACTCTATCACTACTTTGCTCCACTGTACTCTACTCTACTGTACTCCACTGTACTCTACCTCTACTGTGCTCCACTGTACTCTACCTCTAATGTGCTCCACTGTACTCTACCTCTACTGTACTCCACTGTACTCTACCTCTACTGTACTCCACTCTACTCTACCTCTACTGTGCTCTACTGTACTCTATCTCTACTGTGCTCCACTGTACTCTACCTCTACTGTACTCCACTGTACTCTACCTCTACTATACTCCACTGTACTCTTTCTCTACTGTACTCCACTGTACTCTACCTCTACTGTACTCCACTGTACTCAACCTCAACTGTACTCCACTGTACTCTACCTCTACTGTGCTCCATTGTACTCTACCTCTACTGTACTCCACTGTACTCTACCTCTACTGTGCTCCATTGTACTCCACCTCTACTGTGCTCCACTGTACTCCACTGTACTCTACCTCTACTGTGCTCCACTGTACTCTACCTCTACTGTACTCCACTGTACTCTACCTCTACTGTGCTCCACTGTACTCTACCTCTAATGTGCTCCACTGTACTCTACCTCTACTGTGCTCCACTGTACTCTACCTCTACTGTACTCCACTGTACTCTACCTCTACTGTGCTCTACTGTACTCTATCTCTACTGTGCTCCACTGTACTCTACCTCTACTGTACTCCACTGTACTCTACCTCTACTATACTCCACTATACTCTTTCTCTACTGTACTCCACTGTACTCTACCTCTACTGTACTCCACTGTACTCTACCTCTACTGTACTCCACTGTACTCTACCTCTACTGTACTCTACCTCTACTGTGCTCCACTGTACTCTATCTCTACTGTACTCCACTGTACTCTACCTCTACTGTACTCCACCTCTAATGTGCTCCACTGTACTCTACCTCTACTGTACTCCACTGTACTCTACCTCTACTGTACTCCACTGTACTCTACCTCTACTGTACTTCACTGTACTCTACCTCTACTGTGCTCCACTGTACTCTACCTCTAATGTGTTCCACTGTACTCTACCTCTACTATGCTCCACTGTACTCTACCTCTACTGTACTCCACTGTACTCTACCTCTACTGTGCTCCACTTTACTCTATCTCTACTGTACTCCACTGTACTCTACCTCTACTGTACTCCACCTCTACTGTACTCTACTGTACTCTACCTCTACTATACTCCACTGTACTCAACCTCAACTGTACTCCACTGTACTCTACTCTACTGTACGCCACTGTACTCTACCTCTACTGTACTCTACCTCTACTGTACTCCACTGTACTCTATCTCTACTTTGCTCCACTGTACTCCACTGTACTCTACCTCTAGTATGCTCCACTGTACTCCACTGTACTCTACCTCTAGTATGCTCCACTGTACTCTACCTCTACTGTGCTCCACTGTACTCTACCTCTACTGTACTCCACTGTACTCTACCTCTACTGTGCTCTACTGTACTCTATCTCTACTGTGCTCCACTGTACTCTACCTCTACTGTACTCCACTGTACTCTACCTCTACTATACTCCACTGTACTCTTTCTCTACTGTACTCCACTGTACTCTACCTCTACTGTACTCCACTGTACTCTACCTCTACTGTACTCCACTGTACTCTACTCTACTGTACTCCACTGTACTCTACCTCTACTGTACTCTACCTCTACTGTGCTCCACTGTACTCTATCTCTACTGTACTCCACTGTACTCTACCTCTACTGTACTCCACCTCTAATGTGCTCCACTGTACTTTACCTCTACTGTACTCCACTGTAGTCTACCTCTACTGTACTCCACTCTACTCTACCTCTACTGTGCTCTACTGTACTCTATCTCTACTGTGCTCCACTGTACTCTACCTCTACTGTACTCCACTGTACTCTACCTCTACTATACTCCACTGTACTCTTTCTCTACTACTCCACTGTACTCTACCTCTACTGTACTCCACTGTACTCAACCTCAACTGTACTCCACTGTACTCTACCTCTACTGTGCTCCATTGTACTCTACCTCTACTGTACTCCACTGTACTCTACCTCTACTGTGCTCCATTGTACTCCACCTCTACTGTGCTCCACTGTACTCCACTGTACTCTACCTCTACTGTGCTCCACTGTACTCTACCTCTACTGTACTCCACTGTACTCTACCTCTACTGTGCTCCACTGTACTCTACCTCTAATGTGCTCCACTGTACTCTACCTCTACTGTGCTCCACTGTACTCTACCTCTACTGTGCTCCACTGTACTCTACCTCTACTGTACTCCACTGTACTCTACCTCTACTGTACTCCACTGTACTCTACCTCTACTGTGCTCCACTGTACTCTACCTCTACTGTACTCCACTGTACTCTACCTCTACTGTGCTCCACTGTACTCTACCTCTAATGTGCTCCACTGTACTCTACCTCTACTGTGCTCCACTGTACTCTACCTCTACTGTACTCCACTGTACTCTACCTCTACTGTGCTCTACTGTACTCTATCTCTACTGTGCTCCACTGTACTCTACCTCTACTGTACTCCACTGTACTCTACCTCTACTATACTCCACTATACTCTTTTTCTACTGTACTCCACTGTACTCTACCTCTACTGTACTCCACTGTACTCTACCTCTACTGTACTCCACTGTACTCTACCTCTACTGTACTCTACCTCTACTGTGCTCCACTGTACTCTATCTCTACTGTACTCCACTGTACTCTACCTCTACTGTACTCCACCTCTAATGTGCTCCACTGTACTCTACCTCTACTGTACTCCACTGTACTCCACTGTACTCTACCTCTACTGTGCTCCACTGTACTCTACCTCTACTGTACTCCACTGTACTCTACCTCTACTGTGCTCCACTGTACTCTACCTCTACTGTACTCCACTGTACTCTACCTCTACTGTGCTCCACTGTACTCTACCTCTAATGTGCTCCACTGTACTCTACCTCTACTGTGCTCCACTGTACTCTACCTCTACTGTACTCCACTGTACTCTACCTCTACTGTGCTCTACTGTACTCTATCTCTACTGTGCTCCACTGTACTCTACCTCTACTGTACTCCACTGTACTCTACCTCTACTATACTCCACTATACTCTTTTTCTACTGTACTCCACTGTACTCTACCTCTACTGTACTCCACTGTACTCTACCTCTACTGTACTCCACTGTACTCTACCTCTACTGTACTCTACCTCTACTGTGCTCCACTGTACTCTATCTCTACTGTACTCCACTGTACTCTACCTCTACTGTACTCCACCTCTAATGTGCTCCACTGTACTCTACCTCTACTGTGCTCCACTGTACTCCACTGTACTCTACCTCTACTGTGCTCCACTGTACTCTACCTCTACTGTACTCCACTGTACTCTACCTCTACTGTGCTCCACTGTACTCTACCTCTAATGTGCTCCACTGTACTCTACCTCTACTGTGCTCCACTGTACTCTACCTCTACTGTGCTCCACTGTACTCTACCTCTACTGTACTCCACTGTACTCTACCTCTACTGTACTCCACTGTACTCTACCTCTACTGTGCTCCACTGTACTCTACCTCTACTGTACTCCACTGTACTCTACCTCTACTGTGCTCCACTGTACTCTACCTCTAATGTGCTCCACTGTACTCTACCTCTACTGTGCTCCACTGTACTCTACCTCTACTGTACTCCACTGTACTCTACCTCTACTGTGCTCTACTGTACTCTATCTCTACTGTGCTCCACTGTACTCTACCTCTACTGTACTCCACTGTACTCTACCTCTACTATACTCCACTATACTCTTTTTCTACTGTACTCCACTGTACTCTACCTCTACTGTACTCCACTGTACTCTACCTCTACTGTACTCCACTGTACTCTACCTCTACTGTACTCTACCTCTACTGTGCTCCACTGTACTCTATCTCTACTGTACTCCACTGTACTCTACCTCTACTGTACTCCACCTCTAATGTGCTCCACTGTACTCTACCTCTACTGTACTCCACTGTACTCTACCTCTACTGTACTCCACTGTACTCTACCTCTACTGTACTTCACTGTACTCTACCTCTACTGTGCTCCACTGTACTCTACCTCTAATGTGTTCCACTGTACTCTACCTCTACTGTGCTCCACTGTACTCTACCTCTACTGTACTCCACTGTACTCTACCTCTACTGTACTCCACTGTACTCTACCTCTACTGTACTCTACTCTACTCTACCTCTACTGTGCTCTACTGTACTCTATCTCTACTGTGCTCCACTGTACTCTATCTCTATTGAACTCCACTGTACTCTACCTCTACTGTACTCTACTGTTCTCTACCTCTACTGTACTCTACTGTACTCCACATCTGCTCTGCTCCTCTGTAATCCACTATACTCTACCTCTACTGTGCTCCACTGTAGTCTACCTTTACTTTGCTCCACTGTACTCTACCTCTACTGTACTCCACTGTACTCTATCACTACTTTGCTCCACTGTACTCTACTCTACTGTACTCCACTGTACTCTACCTCTACTGTGCTCCACTGTACTCTACCTCTAATGTGCTCCACTGTACTCTACCTCTACTGTACTCCACTGTACTCTACCTCTACTGTACTCCACTCTACTCTACCTCTACTGTGCTCTACTGTACTCTATCTCTACTGTGCTCCACTGTACTCTACCTCTACTGTACTCCACCGTACTCTACCTCTACTATACTCCACTGTACTCTTTCTCTACTGTACTCCACTGTACTCTACCTCTACTGTACTCCACTGTACTCAACCTCAACTGTACTCCACTGTACTCTACCTCTACTGTGCTCCATTGTACTCTACCTCTACTGTACTCCACTGTACTCTACCTCTACTGTGCTCCATTGTACTCCACCTCTACTGTGCTCCACTGTACTCCACTGTACTCTACCTCTACTGTGCTCCACTGTACTCTACCTCTACTGTACTCCACTGTACTCTACCTCTACTGTGCTCCACTGTACTCTACCTCTAATGTGCTCCACTGTACTCTACCTCTACTGTGCTCCACTGTACTCTACCTCTACTGTACTCCACTGTACTCTACCTCTACTGTGCTCTACTGTACTCTATCTCTACTGTGCTCCACTGTACTCTACCTCTACTGTACTCCACTGTACTCCACCTCTACTGTGCTCCACTGTACTCTACCTCTACTGTACTCCCATGTACTCTACCTCTACTGTACTCCACTCTACTCTACCTCTACTGTGCTCTACTGTACTCTATCTCTACTGTGCTCCACTGTACTCTACCTCTACTGTACTCCACTGTACTCTACCTCTACTATACTCCACTGTACTCTTTCTCTACTGTACTCCACTGTACTCTACCTCTACTGTACTCCACTGTACTCAACCTCAACTGTACTCCACTGTACTCTACCTCTACTATGCTCCACTGTACTCTACCTCTACTGTACTCCACTGTACTCTACCTCTACTGTTCTCCACTGTACTCTACCTCTACTGTACTCTACTCTACTCTACCTCTACTGTGCTCTACTGTACTCTATCTCTACTGTGCTCCACTGTACTCTATCTCTATTGAACTCCACTGTACTCTACCTCTACTGTACTCTACTGTTCTCTACCTCTACTGTACTCTACTGTACTCCACATCTGCTCTGCTCCTCTGTAATCCACTATACTCTACCTCTACTGTGCTCCACTGTACTCTACCTTTACTTTGCTCCACTGTACTCTACCTCTACTGTACTCCACTGTGCTCTACCTCTACTGTACTCTACTGTACTCCACCTCTACTGTGCTCCACTGTACTCCACTGTACTCTACCTCTACTGTGCTCCACTGTACTCTACCTCTACTGTACTCCACTGTACTCTACCTCTACTGTGCTCCACTGTACTCTACCTCTAATGTGCTCCACTGTACTCTACCTCTACTGTGCTCCACTGTACTCTACCTCTACTGTACTCCACTGTACTCTATCTCTACTGTATTCCACTGTACTCTACCTCTACTGTGCTCCACTGTACTCTACCTCTACTGTACTCCACTGTACTCTACCTCTACTGTGCTCCACTGTACTCTATCTCTACTGTATTCCACTGTACTCTACCTCTACTGTACTCCACCTCTAATGTGCTCCACTGTACTCTACCTCTACTGTAATCCACTGTACTCTACCTCTACTGTACTCCACTCTACTCTACCTCTACTGTGCTCTACTGTACTCTATCTCTACTGTGCTCCACTGTACTCTACCTCTACTGTACTCCACTGTACTCTACCTCTACTATACTCCACTGTACTCTTTCTCTACTGTACTCCACTGTACTATACCTCTACTGTACTCCACTGTACTCTACCTCTACTGTACTCCACTGTACTCTACTCTACTGTACTCCACTGTACTCTACCTCTACTGTACTCTACCTCTATTGTGCTCCACTGTACTCTATCTCTACTGTACTCCACTGTACTCTACCTCTACTGTACTCCACCTCTAATGTGCTCCACTGTACTCTACCTCTACTGTACTCCCATGTACTCTACCTCTACTGTACTCCACTCTACTCTACCTCTACTGTGCTCTACTGTACTCTATCTCTACTGTGCTCCACTGTACTCTACCTCTACTGTACTCCACTGTACTCTACCTCTACTATACTCCACTGTACTCTTTCTCTACTGTACTCCACTGTACTCTACCTCTACTGTACTCCACTGTACTCAACCTCAACTGTACTCCACTGTACTCTACCTCTACTGTGCTCCACTGTACTCTACCTCTACTGTACTCCACTGTACTCTACCTCTACTGTACTCCACTGTACTCTACCTCTACTGTACTCTACTCTACTCTACCTCTACTGTGCTCTACTGTACTCTATCTCTACTGTGCTCCACTGTACTCTATCTCTATTGAACTCCACTGTACTCTACCTCTACTGTACTCTACTGTTCTCTACCTCTACTGTACTCTACTGTACTCCACATCTGCTCTGCTCCTCTGTAATCCACTATACTCTACCTCTACTGTGCTCCACTGTAGTCTACCTTTACTTTGCTCCACTGTACTCTACCTCTACTGTACTCCACTGTACTCTATCACTACTTTGCTCCACTGTACTCTACTCTACTGTACTCCACTGTACTCTACCTCTACTGTGCTCCACTGTACTCTACCTCTAATGTGCTCCACTGTACTCTACCTCTACTGTACTCCACTGTACTCTACCTCTACTGTACTCCACTCTACTCTACCTCTACTGTGCTCTACTGTACTCTATCTCTACTGTGCTCCACTGTACTCTACCTCTACTGTACTCCACTGTACTCTACCTCTACTATACTCCACTGTACTCTTTCTCTACTGTACTCCACTGTACTCTACCTCTACTGTACTCCACTGTACTCAACCTCAACTGTACTCCACTGTACTCTACCTCTACTGTGCTCCATTGTACTCTACCTCTACTGTACTCCACTGTACTCTACCTCTACTGTGCTCCATTGTACTCCACCTCTACTGTGCTCCACTGTACTCCACTGTACTCTACCTCTACTGTGCTCCACTGTACTCTACCTCTACTGTACTCCACTGTACTCTACCTCTACTGTGCTCCACTGTACTCTACCTCTAATGTGCTCCACTGTACTCTACCTCTACTGTGCTCCACTGTACTCTACCTCTACTGTACTCCACTGTACTCTACCTCTACTGTGCTCTACTGTACTCTATCTCTACTGTGCTCCACTGTACTCTACCTCTACTGTACTCCACTGTACTCTACCTCTACTATACTCCACTATACTCTTTCTCTACTGTACTCCACTGTACTCTACCTCTACTGTACTCCACTGTACTCTACCTCTACTGTACTCCACTGTACTCTACTCTACTGTACTCCACTGTACTCTACCTCTACTGTACTCCACTCTACTCTACCTCTACTGTGCTCTACAGTACTCTATCTCTACTGTGCTCCACTGTACTCTACCTCTACTGTACTCCACTGTACTCTACCTCTACTCTACTCCACTGTACTCTTTCTCTACTGTACTCCACTGTACTCTACCTCTACTGTACTCCACTGTACTCAACCTCAACTGTACTCCACTGTACTCTACCTCTACTCTGCTCCACTGTACTCTACCTCTACTATACTCCACTGTACTCTTTCTCTACTGTACTCCACTGTACTCTACCTCTACTGTACTCCACTGTACTCTACCTCTACTGTACTCCACTGTACTCTACTCTACTGTACTCCACTGTACTCTACCTCTACTGTACTCTACCTCTACTGTGCTCCACTGTACTCTATCTCTACTGTACTCCACTGTACTCTACCTCTACTGTACTCCACCTCTAATGTGCTCCACTGTACTCTACCTCTACTGTATTCCACTGTACTCTACCTCTACTGTACTCCACTCTACTCTACCTCTACTGTGCTCTACTGTACTCTATCTCTACTGTGCTCCACTGTACTCTACCTCTACTGTACTCCACTGTACTCTATCACTACTTTGCTCCACTGTACTCTACTCTACTGTACTCCACTGTACTCTACCTCTACTGTGCTCCACTGTACTCTACCTCTAATGTGCTCCACTGTACTCTACCTCTACTGTACTCCACTGTACTCTACCTCTACTGTACTCCACTCTACTCTACCTCTACTGTGCTCTACTGTACTCTATCTCTACTGTGCTCCACTGTACTCTACCTCTACTGTACTCCACTGTACTCTACCTCTACTATACTCCACTGTACTCTTTCTCTACTGTACTCCACTGTACTCTACCTCTACTGTACTCCACTGTACTCAACCTCAACTGTACTCCACTGTACTCTACCTCTACTGTGCTCCATTGTACTCTACCTCTACTGTACTCCACTGTACTCTACCTCTACTGTGCTCCATTGTACTCCACCTCTACTGTGCTCCACTGTACTCCACTGTACTCTACCTCTACTGTGCTCCACTGTACTCTACCTCTACTGTACTCCACTGTACTCTACCTCTACTGTGCTCCACTGTACTCTACCTCTAATGTGCTCCACTGTACTCTACCTCTACTGTGCTCCACTGTACTCTACCTCTACTGTACTCCACTGTACTCTACCTCTACTGTGCTCTACTGTACTCTATCTCTACTGTGCTCCACTGTACTCTACCTCTACTGTACTCCACTGTACTCTACCTCTACTATACTCCACTATACTCTTTCTCTACTGTACTCCACTGTACTCTACCTCTACTGTACTCCACTGTACTCTACCTCTACTGTACTCCACTGTACTCTACCTCTACTGTACTCTACCTCTACTGTGCTCCACTGTACTCTATCTCTACTGTACTCCACTGTACTCTACCTCTACTGTACTCCACCTCTAATGTGCTCCACTGTACTCTACCTCTACTGTACTCCACTGTACTCTACCTCTACTGTACTCCACTGTACTCTACCTCTACTGTACTTCACTGTACTCTACCTCTACTGTGCTCCACTGTACTCTACCTCTAATGTGTTCCACTGTACTCTACCTCTACTGTGCTCCACTGTACTCTACCTCTACTGTACTCCACTGTACTCTACCTCTACTGTGCTCCACTTTACTCTATCTCTACTGTACTCCACTGTACTCTACCTCTACTGTACTCCACCTCTACTGTACTCTACTGTACTCTACCTCTACTATACTCCACTGTACTCAACCTCAACTGTACTCCACTGTACTCTACTCTACTGTACGCCACTGTACTCTACCTGTACTGTACTCTACCTCTACTGTACTCCACTGTACTCTATCTCTACTTTGCTCCACTGTACTCCACTGTACTCTACCTCTAGTATGCTCCACTGTACTCCACTGTACTCTACCTCTAGTATGCTCCACTGTACTCTACCTCTACTGTGCTCCACTGTACTCTACCTCTACTGTACTCCACTGTACTCTACCTCTACTGTGCTCTACTGTACTCTATCTCTACTGTGCTCCACTGTACTCTACCTCTACTGTACTCCACTGTACTCTACCTCTACTATACTCCACTGTACTCTTTCTCTACTGTACTCCACTGTACTCTACCTCTACTGTACTCCACTGTACTCTACCTCTACTGTACTCCACTGTACTCTACTCTACTGTACTCCACTGTACTCTACCTCTACTGTACTCTACCTCTACTGTGCTCCACTGTACTCTATCTCTACTGTACTCCACTGTACTCTACCTCTACTGTACTCCACCTCTAATGTGCTCCACTGTACTCTACCTCTACTGTACTCCACTGTAGTCTACCTCTACTGTACTCCACTCTACTCTACCTCTACTGTGCTCTACTGTACTCTATCTCTACTGTGCTCCACTGTACTCTACCTCTACTGTACTCCACTGTACTCTACCTCTACTATACTCCACTGTACTCTTTCTCTACTACTCCACTGTACTCTACCTCTACTGTACTCCACTGTACTCAACCTCAACTGTACTCCACTGTACTCTACCTCTACTGTGCTCCATTGTACTCTACCTCTACTGTACTCCACTGTACTCTACCTCTACTGTGCTCCATTGTACTCCACCTCTACTGTGCTCCACTGTACTCCACTGTACTCTACCTCTACTGTGCTCCACTGTACTCTACCTCTACTGTACTCCACTGTACTCTACCTCTACTGTGCTCCACTGTACTCTACCTCTAATGTGCTCCACTGTACTCTACCTCTACTGTGCTCCACTGTACTCTACCTCTACTGTGCTCCACTGTACTCTACCTCTACTGTACTCCACTGTACTCTACCTCTACTGTACTCCACTCTACTCTACCTCTACTGTGCTCTACTGTACTCTATCTCTACTGTGCTCCACTGTACTCTACCTCTACTGTACTCCACTGTACTCTACCTCTACTATACTCCACTGTACTCTTTCTCTACTGTACTCCACTGTACTCTACCTCTACTGTACTCCACTGTACTCAACCTCAACTGTACTCCACTGTACTCTACCTCTACTGTGCTCCATTGTACTCTACCTCTACTGTACTCCACTGTACTCTACCTCTACTGTGCTCCATTGTACTCCACCTCTACTGTGCTCCACTGTACTCCACTGTACTCTACCTCTACTGTGCTCCACTGTACTCTACCTCTACTGTACTCCACTGTACTCTACCTCTACTGTGCTCCACTGTACTCTACCTCTAATGTGCTCCACTGTACTCTACCTCTACTGTGCTCCACTGTACTCTACCTCTACTGTACTCCACTGTACTCTACCTCTACTGTGCTCCACTGTACTCTACCTCTAATGTGCTCCACTGTACTCTACCTCTACTGTGCTCCACTGTACTCTACCTCTACTGTACTCCACTGTACTCTACCTCTACTGTGCTCTACTGTACTCTATCTCTACTGTGCTCCACTGTACTCTACCTCTACTGTACTCCACTGTACTCTACCTCTACTATACTCCACTATACTCTTTCTCTACTGTACTCCACTGTACTCTACCTCTACTGTACTCCACTGTACTCTACCTCTACTGTACTCCACTGTACTCTATCACTACTTTGCTCCACTGTACTCTACTCTACTGTACTCCACTGTACTCTACCTCTACTGTGCTCCACTGTACTCTACCTCTAATGTGCTCCACTGTACTCTACCTCTACTGTACTCCACTGTACTCTACCTCTACTGTACTCCACTCTACTCTACCTCTACTGTGCTCTACTGTACTCTATCTCTACTGTGCTCCACTGTACTCTACCTCTACTGTACTCCACTGTACTCTACCTCTACTATACTCCACTGTACTCTTTCTCTACTGTACTCCACTGTACTCTACCTCTACTGTACTCCACTGTACTCAACCTCAACTGTACTCCACTGTACTCTACCTCTACTGTGCTCCATTGTACTCTACCTCTACTGTACTCCACTGTACTCTACCTCTACTGTGCTCCATTGTACTCCACCTCTACTGTGCTCCACTGTACTCCACTGTACTCTACCTCTACTGTGCTCCACTGTACTCTACCTCTACTGTACTCCACTGTACTCTACCTCTACTGTGCTCCACTGTACTCTACCTCTAATGTGCTCCACTGTACTCTACCTCTACTGTGCTCCACTGTACTCTACCTCTACTGTACTCCACTGTACTCTACCTCTACTGTGCTCTACTGTACTCTATCTCTACTGTGCTCCACTGTACTCTACCTCTACTGTACTCCACTGTACTCTACCTCTACTATACTCCACTATACTCTTTCTCTACTGTACTCCACTGTACTCTACCTCTACTGTACTCCACTGTACTCTACCTCTACTGTACTCCACTGTACTCTACCTCTACTGTACTCTACCTCTACTGTGCTCCACTGTACTCTATCTCTACTGTACTCCACTGTACTCTACCTCTACTGTACTCCACCTCTAATGTGCTCCACTGTACTCTACCTCTACTGTACTCCACTGTACTCTACCTCTACTGTACTCCACTGTACTCTACCTCTACTGTACTTCACTGTACTCTACCTCTACTGTGCTCCACTGTACTCTACCTCTAATGTGTTCCACTGTACTCTACCTCTACTATGCTCCACTGTACTCTACCTCTACTGTACTCCACTGTACTCTACCTCTACTGTGCTCCACTTTACTCTATCTCTACTGTACTCCACTGTACTCTACCTCTACTGTACTCCACCTCTACTGTACTCTACTGTACTCTACCTCTACTATACTCCACTGTACTCAACCTCAACTGTACTCCACTGTACTCTACTCTACTGTACGCCACTGTACTCTACCTCTACTGTACTCTACCTCTACTGTACTCCACTGTACTCTATCTCTACTTTGCTCCACTGTACTCCACTGTACTCTACCTCTAGTATGCTCCACTGTACTCCACTGTACTCTACCTCTAGTATGCTCCACTGTACTCTACCTCTACTGTGCTCCACTGTACTCTACCTCTACTGTACTCCACTGTACTCTACCTCTACTGTGCTCTACTGTACTCTATCTCTACTGTGCTCCACTGTACTCTACCTCTACTGTACTCCACTGTACTCTACCTCTACTATACTCCACTGTACTCTTTCTCTACTGTACTCCACTGTACTCTACCTCTACTGTACTCCACTGTACTCTACCTCTACTGTACTCCACTGTACTCTACTCTACTGTACTCCACTGTACTCTACCTCTACTGTACTCTACCTCTACTGTGCTCCACTGTACTCTATCTCTACTGTACTCCACTGTACTCTACCTCTACTGTACTCCACCTCTAATGTGCTCCACTGTACTTTACCTCTACTGTACTCCACTGTAGTCTACCTCTACTGTACTCCACTCTACTCTACCTCTACTGTGCTCTACTGTACTCTATCTCTACTGTGCTCCACTGTACTCTACCTCTACTGTACTCCACTGTACTCTACCTCTACTATACTCCACTGTACTCTTTCTCTACTACTCCACTGTACTCTACCTCTACTGTACTCCACTGTACTCAACCTCAACTGTACTCCACTGTACTCTACCTCTACTGTGCTCCATTGTACTCTACCTCTACTGTACTCCACTGTACTCTACCTCTACTGTGCTCCATTGTACTCCACCTCTACTGTGCTCCACTGTACTCCACTGTACTCTACCTCTACTGTGCTCCACTGTACTCTACCTCTACTGTACTCCACTGTACTCTACCTCTACTGTGCTCCACTGTACTCTACCTCTAATGTGCTCCACTGTACTCTACCTCTACTGTGCTCCACTGTACTCTACCTCTACTGTGCTCCACTGTACTCTACCTCTACTGTACTCCACTGTACTCTACCTCTACTGTACTCCACTCTACTCTACCTCTACTGTGCTCTACTGTACTCTATCTCTACTGTGCTCCACTGTACTCTACCTCTACTGTACTCCACTGTACTCTACCTCTACTATACTCCACTGTACTCTTTCTCTACTGTACTCCACTGTACTCTACCTCTACTGTACTCCACTGTACTCAACCTCAACTGTACTCCACTGTACTCTACCTCTACTGTGCTCCATTGTACTCTACCTCTACTGTACTCCACTGTACTCTACCTCTACTGTGCTCCATTGTACTCCACCTCTACTGTGCTCCACTGTACTCCACTGTACTCTACCTCTACTGTGCTCCACTGTACTCTACCTCTACTGTACTCCACTGTACTCTACCTCTACTGTGCTCCACTGTACTCTACCTCTAATGTGCTCCACTGTACTCTACCTCTACTGTGCTCCACTGTACTCTACCTCTACTGTACTCCACTGTACTCTACCTCTACTGTGCTCTACTGTACTCTATCTCTACTGTGCTCCACTGTACTCTACCTCTACTGTACTCCACTGTACTCTACCTCTACTATACTCCACTATACTCTTTTTCTACTGTACTCCACTGTACTCTACCTCTACTGTACTCCACTGTACTCTACCTCTACTGTACTCCACTGTACTCTACCTCTACTGTACTCTACCTCTACTGTGCTCCACTGTACTCTATCTCTACTGTACTCCACTGTACTCTACCTCTACTGTACTCCACCTCTAATGTGCTCCACTGTACTCTACCTCTACTGTACTCCACTGTACTCTACCTCTACTGTACTCCACTGTACTCTACCTCTACTGTACTTCACTGTACTCTACCTCTACTGTGCTCCACTGTACTCTACCTCTAATGTGTTCCACTGTACTCTACCTCTACTGTGCTCCACTGTACTCTACCTCTACTGTACTCCACTGTACTCTACCTCTACTGTACTCCACTGTACTCTACCTCTACTGTACTCTACTCTACTCTACCTCTACTGTGCTCTACTGTACTCTATCTCTACTGTGCTCCACTGTACTCTATCTCTATTGAACTCCACTGTACTCTACCTCTACTGTACTCTACTGTTCTCTACCTCTACTGTACTCTACTGTACTCCACATCTGCTCTGCTCCTCTGTAATCCACTATACTCTACCTCTACTGTGCTCCACTGTAGTCTACCTTTACTTTGCTCCACTGTACTCTACCTCTACTGTACTCCACTGTACTCTATCACTACTTTGCTCCACTGTACTCTACTCTACTGTACTCCACTGTACTCTACCTCTACTGTGCTCCACTGTACTCTACCTCTAATGTGCTCCACTGTACTCTACCTCTACTGTACTCCACTGTACTCTACCTCTACTGTACTCCACTCTACTCTACCTCTACTGTGCTCTACTGTACTCTATCTCTACTGTGCTCCACTGTACTCTACCTCTACTGTACTCCACCGTACTCTACCTCTACTATACTCCACTGTACTCTTTCTCTACTGTACTCCACTGTACTCTACCTCTACTGTACTCCACTGTACTCAACCTCAACTGTACTCCACTGTACTCTACCTCTACTGTGCTCCATTGTACTCTACCTCTACTGTACTCCACTGTACTCTACCTCTACTGTGCTCCATTGTACTCCACCTCTACTGTGCTCCACTGTACTCCACTGTACTCTACCTCTACTGTGCTCCACTGTACTCTACCTCTACTGTACTCCACTGTACTCTACCTCTACTGTGCTCCACTGTACTCTACCTCTAATGTGCTCCACTGTACTCTACCTCTACTGTGCTCCACTGTACTCTACCTCTACTGTACTCCACTGTACTCTACCTCTACTGTGCTCTACTGTACTCTATCTCTACTGTGCTCCACTGTACTCTACCTCTACTGTACTCCACTGTACTCCACCTCTACTGTGCTCCACTGTACTCTACCTCTACTGTACTCCCATGTACTCTACCTCTACTGTACTCCACTCTACTCTACCTCTACTGTGCTCTACTGTACTCTATCTCTACTGTGCTCCACTGTACTCTACCTCTACTGTACTCCACTGTACTCTACCTCTACTATACTCCACTGTACTCTTTCTCTACTGTACTCCACTGTACTCTACCTCTACTGTACTCCACTGTACTCAACCTCAACTGTACTCCACTGTACTCTACCTCTACTATGCTCCACTGTACTCTACCTCTACTGTACTCCACTTTACTCTACCTCTACTGTACTCCACTGTACTCTACCTCTACTGTACTCTACTCTACTCTACCTCTACTGTGCTCTACTGTACTCTATCTCTACTGTGCTCCACTGTACTCTATCTCTATTGAACTCCACTGTACTCTACCTCTACTGTACTCTACTGTTCTCTACCTCTACTGTACTCTACTGTACTCCACATCTGCTCTGCTCCTCTGTAATCCACTATACTCTACCTCTACTGTGCTCCACTGTACTCTACCTTTACTTTGCTCCACTGTACTCTACCTCTACTGTACTCCACTGTGCTCTACCTCTACTGTACTCTACTGTACTCCACCTCTACTGTGCTCCACTGTACTCCACTGTACTCTACCTCTACTGTGCTCCACTGTACTCTACCTCTACTGTACTCCACTGTACTCTACCTCTACTGTGCTCCACTGTACTCTACCTCTAATGTGCTCCACTGTACTCTACCTCTACTGTGCTCCACTGTACTCTACCTCTACTGTACTCCACTGTACTCTATCTCTACTGTATTCCACTGTACTCTACCTCTACTGTACTCCACCTCTAATGTGCTCCACTGTACTCTACCTCTACTATACTCCACTGTACTCTTTCTCTACTGTAATCCACTGTACTCTACCTCTACTGTACTCCACTGTACTCTACCTCTACTGTACTCCACTGTACTCTACTCTACTGTACTCCACTGTACTCTACCTCTACTGTACTCTACCTCTACTGTGCTCCACTGTACTCTATCTCAACTGTACTCCACTGTACTCTACCTCTACTGTACTCCACCTCTAATGTGCTCCACTGTACTCTACCTCTATTGTACTCCACTGTACTCTACCTCTACTGTACTCCACTCTACTCTACCTCTACTGTGCTCTACAGTACTCTATCTCTACTGTGCTCCACTGTACTCTACCTCTACTGTACTCCACTGTACTCTACCTCTACTCTACTCCACTGTACTCTTTCTCTACTGTACTCCACTATACTCTACCTCTACTGTACTCCACTGTACTCAACCTCAACTGTACTCCACTGTACTCTACCTCTACTGTGCTCCACTGTACTCTACCTCTACTATACTCCACTGTACTCTTTCTCTACTGTACTCCACTGTACTCTACCTCTACTGTACTCCACTGTACTCTACCTCTACTGTACTCCACTGTACTCTACTCTACTGTACTCCACTGTACTCTACCTCTACTGTACTCTACCTCTACTGTGCTCCACTGTACTCTATCTCTACTGTACTCCACTGTACTCTACCTCTACTGTACTCCACCTCTAATGTGCTCCACTGTACTCTACCTCTACTGTATTCCACTGTACTCTACCTCTACTGTACTCCACTCTACTCTACCTCTACTGTGCTCTACTGTACTCTATCTCTACTGTGCTCCACTGTACTCTACCTCTACTGTACTCCACTGTACTCTATCACTACTTTGCTCCACTGTACTCTACTCTACTGTACTCCACTGTACTCTACCTCTACTGTGCTCCACTGTACTCTACCTCTAATGTGCTCCACTGTACTCTACCTCTACTGTACTCCACTGTACTCTACCTCTAAAGTACTCCACTCTACTCTACCTCTACTGTGCTCTACTGTACTCTATCTCTACTGTGCTCCACTGTACTCTACCTCTACTGTACTCCACTGTACTCTACCTCTACTATACTCCACTGTACTCTTTCTCTACTGTACTCCACTGTACTCTACCTCTACTGTACTCCACTGTACTCAACCTCAACTGTACTCCACTGTACTCTACCTCTACTGTGCTCCATTGTACTCTACCTCTACTGTACTCCACTGTACTCTACCTCTACTGTGCTCCATTGTACTCCACCTCTACTGTGCTCCACTGTACTCCACTGTACTCTACCTCTACTGTGCTCCACTGTACTCTACCTCTACTGTACTCCACTGTACTCTACCTCTACTGTGCTCCACTGTACTCTACCTCTAATGTGCTCCACTGTACTCTACCTCTACTGTGCTCCACTGTACTCTACCTCTACTGTACTCCACTGTACTCTACCTCTACTGTGCTCTACTGTACTCTATCTCTACTGTGCTCCACTGTACTCTACCTCTACTGTACTCCACTGTACTCTACCTCTACTATACTCCACTATACTCTTTTTCTACTGTACTCCACTGTACTCTACCTCTACTGTACTCCACTGTACTCTACCTCTACTGTACTCCACTGTACTCTACCTCTACTGTACTTCACTGTACTCTACCTCTACTGTGCTCCACTGTACTCTACCTCTAATGTGTTCCACTGTACTCTACCTCTACTGTGCTCCACTGTACTCTACCTCTACTGTACTCCACTGTACTCTACCTCTACTGTGCTCCACTTTACTCTATCTCTACTGTACTCCACTGTACTCTACCTCTACTGTACTCCACCTCTACTGTACTCTACTGTACTCTACCTCTACTATACTCCACTGTACTCAACCTCAACTGTACTCCACTGTACTCTACTCTACTGTACGCCACTGTACTCTACCTCTACTGTACTCCACTGTACTCTATCTCTACTTTGCTCCACTGTACTCCACTGTACTCTACCTCTAGTATGCTCCACTGTACTCCACTGTACTCTACCTCTAGTATGCTCCACTGTACTCTACCTCTACTGTGCTCCACTGTACTCTACCTCTACTGTACTCCACTGTACTCTACCTCTACTGTGCTCTACTGTACTCTATCTCTACTGTGCTCCACTGTACTCTACCTCTACTGTACTCCACTGTACTCTACCTCTACTATACTCCACTGTACTCTTTCTCTACTGTACTCCACTGTACTCTACCTCTACTGTACTCCACTGTACTCTACCTCTACTGTACTCCACTGTACTCTACTCTACTGTACTCCACTGTACTCTACCTCTACTGTACTCTACCTCTACTGTGCTCCACTGTACTCTATCTCTACTGTACTCCACTGTACTCTACCTCTACTGTACTCCACCTCTAATGTGCTCCACTGTACTCTACCTCTACTGTACTCCACTGTAGTCTACCTCTACTGTACTCCACTCTACTC
Organism: Tiaroga cobitis; assembly: GCA_030578255.1. Classification (NCBI taxonomy): domain Eukaryota; kingdom Metazoa; phylum Chordata; class Actinopteri; order Cypriniformes; family Leuciscidae; genus Tiaroga; species Tiaroga cobitis. Next base: position 2,565,862 of record CM060600.1, read on the forward strand.
TACCTCTACTGTGCTCTACTGTACTCTATCTCTACTGTGCTCCACTGTACTCTACCTCTACTGTACTCCACTGTACTCTACCTCTACTATACTCCACTGTACTCTTTCTCTACTACTCCACTGTACTCTACCTCTACTGTACTCCACTGTACTCAACCTCAACTGTACTCCACTGTACTCTACCTCTACTGTGCTCCATTGTACTCTACCTCTACTGTACTCCACTGTACTCTACCTCTACTGTGCTCCATTGTACTCCACCTCTACTGTGCTCCACTGTACTCCACTGTACTCTACCTCTACTGTGCTCCACTGTACTCTACCTCTACTGTACTCCACTGTACTCTACCTCTACTGTGCTCCACTGTACTCTACCTCTAATGTGCTCCACTGTACTCTACCTCTACTGTGCTCCACTGTACTCTACCTCTACTGTACTCCACTGTACTCTACCTCTACTGTGCTCCACTGTACTCTATCTCTACTGTATTCCACTGTACTCTACCTCTACTGTACTCCACCTCTAATGTGCTCCACTGTACTCTACCTCTACTGTAATCCACTGTACTCTACCTCTACTGTACTCCACTCTACTCTACCTCTACTGTGCTCTACTGTACTCTATCTCTACTGTGCTCCACTGTACTCTACCTCTACTGTACTCCACTGTACTCTACCTCTACTATACTCCACTGTACTCTTTCTCTACTGTACTCCACTGTACTATACCTCTACTGTACTCCACTGTACTCTACCTCTACTGTACTCCACTGTACTCTACTCTACTGTACTCCACTGTACTCTACCTCTACTGTACTCTACCTCTACTGTGCTCCACTGTACTCTATCTCTACTGTACTCCACTGTACTCTACCTCTACTGTACTCCACCTCTAATGTGCTCCACTGTACTCTACCTCTACTGTACTCCCATGTACTCTACCTCTACTGTACTCCACTCTACTCTACCTCTACTGTGCTCTACTGTACTCTATCTCTACTGTGCTCCACTGTACTCTACCTCTACTGTACTCCACTGTACTCTACCTCTACTATACTCCACTGTACTCTTTCTCTACTGTACTCCACTGTACTCTACCTCTACTGTACTCCACTGTACTCAACCTCAACTGTACTCCACTGTACTCTACCTCTACTGTGCTCCACTGTACTCTACCTCTACTGTACTCCACTGTACTCTACCTCTACTGTACTCCACTGTACTCTACCTCTACTGTACTCTACTCTACTCTACCTCTACTGTGCTCTACTGTACTCTATCTCTACTGTGCTCCACTGTACTCTATCTCTATTGAACTCCACTGTACTCTACCTCTACTGTACTCTACTGTTCTCTACCTCTACTGTACTCTACTGTACTCCACATCTGCTCTGCTCCTCTGTAATCCACTATACTCTACCTCTACTGTGCTCCACTGTAGTCTACCTTTACTTTGCTCCACTGTACTCTACCTCTACTGTACTCCACTGTACTCTATCACTACTTTGCTCCACTGTACTCTACTCTACTGTACTCCACTGTACTCTACCTCTACTGTGCTCCACTGTACTCTACCTCTAATGTGCTCCACTGTACTCTACCTCTACTGTACTCCACTGTACTCTACCTCTACTGTACTCCACTCTACTCTACCTCTACTGTGCTCTACTGTACTCTATCTCTACTGTGCTCCACTGTACTCTACCTCTACTGTACTCCACTGTACTCTACCTCTACTATACTCCACTGTACTCTTTCTCTACTGTACTCCACTTTACTCTACCTCTACTGTACTCCACTGTACTCAACCTCAACTGTACTCCACTGTACTCTTCCTCTACTGTGCTCCATTGTACTCTACCTCTACTGTACTCCACTGTACTCTACCTCTACTGTGCTCCATTGTACTCCACCTCTACTGTGCTCCACTGTACTCCACTGTACTCTACCTCTACTGTGCTCCACTGTACTCTACCTCTACTGTACTCCACTGTACTCTACCTCTACTGTGCTCCACTGTACTCTACCTCTAATGTGCTCCACTGTACTCTACCTCTACTGTACTCCACTGTACTCTACCTCTACTGTGCTCTACTGTACTCTATCTCTACTGTGCTCCACTGTACTCTACCACTACTGTACTCCACTGTACTCCACCTCTACTGTGCTCCACTGTACTCTACCTCTACTGTACTCCCATGTACTCTACCTCTACTGTACTCCACTCTACTCTACCTCTACTGTGCTCTACTGTACTCTATCTCTACTGTGCTCCACTGTACTCTACCTCTACTGTACTCCACTGTACTCTACCTCTACTATACTCCACTGTACTCTTTCTCTACTGTACTCCACTGTACTCTACCTCTACTGTACTCCACTGTACTCAACCTCAACTGTACTCCACTGTACTCTACCTCTACTATGCTCCACTGTACTCTACCTCTACTGTACTCCACTGTACTCTACCTCTACTGTACTCCACTGTACTCTACCTCTACTGTACTCTACTCTACTCTACCTCTACTGTGCTCTACTGTACTCTATCTCTACTGTGCTCCACTGTACTCTATCTCTATTGAACTCCACTGTACTCTACCTCTACTGTACTCTACTGTTCTCTACCTCTACTGTACTCTACTGTACTCCACATCTGCTCTGCTCCTCTGTAATCCACTATACTCTACCTCTACTGTGCTCCACTGTACTCTACCTTTACTTTGCTCCACTGTACTCTACCTCTACTGTACTCCACTGTGCTCTACCTCTACTGTACTCTACTGTACTCCACCTCTACTGTGCTCCACTGTACTCCACTGTACTCTACCTCTACTGTGCTCCACTGTACTCTACCTCTACTGTACTCCACTGTACTCTACCTCTACTGTGCTCCACTGTACTCTACCTCTAATGTGCTCCACTGTACTCTACCTCTACTGTGCTCCACTGTACTCTACCTCTACTGTACTCCACTGTACTCTATCTCTACTGTATTCCACTGTACTCTACCTCTACTGTACTCCACTGTACTCTACCTCTACTGTACTCCACTGTACTCTACCTCTACTGTACTCTACTCTACTCTACCTCTACTGTGCTCTACTGTACTCTATCTCTACTGTGCTCCACTGTACTCTATCTCTATTGAACTCCACTGTACTCTACCTCTACTGTACTCTACTGTTCTCTACCTCTACTGTACTCTACTGTACTCCACATCTGCTCTGCTCCTCTGTAATCCACTATACTCTACCTCTACTGTGCTCCACTGTACTCTACCTTTACTTTGCTCCACTGTACTCTACCTCTACTGTACTCCACTGTGCTCTACCTCTACTGTACTCTACTGTACTCCACCTCTACTGTGCTCCACTGTACTCCACTGTACTCTACCTCTACTGTGCTCCACTGTACTCTACCTCTACTGTACTCCACTGTACTCTACCTCTACTGTGCTCCACTGTACTCTACCTCTACTGTACTCCACTGTACTCTACCTCTACTGTACTCCACTGTACTCTACCTCTACTGTACTCCACTGTACTCTACCTCTACTGTACTTCACTGTACTCTACCTCTACTGTGCTCCACTGTACTCTACCTCTAATGTGTTCCACTGTACTCTACCTCTACTGTGCTCCACTGTACTCTACCTCTACTGTACTCCACTGTACTCTACCTCTACTGTGCTCCACTTTACTCTATCTCTACTGTACTCCACTGTACTCTACCTCTACTGTACTCCACCTCTACTGTACTCTACTGTACTCTACCTCTACTATACTCCACTGTACTCAACCTCAACTGTACTCCACTGTACTCTACTCTACTGTACGCCACTGTACTCTACCTCTACTGTACTCCACTGTACTCTATCTCTACTTTGCTCCACTGTACTCCACTGTACTCTACCTCTAGTATGCTCCACTGTACTCCACTGTACTCTACCTCTAGTATGCTCCACTGTACTCTACCTCTACTGTGCTCCACTGTACTCTACCTCTACTGTACTCCACTGTACTCTACCTCTACTGTGCTCTACTGTACTCTATCTCTACTGTGCTCCACTGTACTCTACCTCTACTGTACTCCACTGTACTCTACCTCTACTATACTCCACTGTACTCTTTCTCTACTGTACTCCACTGTACTCTACCTCTACTGTACTCCACTGTACTCTACCTCTACTGTACTCCACTGTACTCTACTCTACTGTACTCCACTGTACTCTACCTCTACTGTACTCTACCTCTACTGTGCTCCACTGTACTCTATCTCTACTGTACTCCACTGTACTCTACCTCTACTGTACTCCACCTCTAATGTGCTCCACTGTACTCTACCTCTACTGTACTCCACTGTAGTCTACCTCTACTGTACTCCACTCTACTCTACCTCTACTGTGCTCTACTGTACTCTATCTCTACTGTGCTCCACTGTACTCTACCTCTACTGTACTCCACTGTACTCTACCTCTACTATACTCCACTGTACTCTTTCTCTACTACTCCACTGTACTCTACCTCTACTGTACTCCACTGTACTCAACCTCAACTGTACTCCACTGTACTCTACCTCTACTGTGCTCCATTGTACTCTACCTCTACTGTACTCCACTGTACTCTACCTCTACTGTGCTCCATTGTACTCCACCTCTACTGTGCTCCACTGTACTCCACTGTACTCTACCTCTACTGTGCTCCACTGTACTCTACCTCTACTGTACTCCACTGTACTCTACCTCTACTGTGCTCCACTGTACTCTACCTCTAATGTGCTCCACTGTACTCTACCTCTACTGTGCTCCACTGTACTCTACCTCTACTGTACTCCACTGTACTCTACCTCTACTGTGCTCCACTGTACTCTATCTCTACTGTATTCCACTGTACTCTACCTCTACTGTACTCCACCTCTAATGTGCTCCACTGTACTCTACCTCTACTGTAATCCACTGTACTCTACCTCTACTGTACTCCACTCTACTCTACCTCTACTGTGCTCTACTGTACTCTATCTCTACTGTGCTCCACTGTACTCTACCTCTACTGTACTCCACTGTACTCTACCTCTACTATACTCCACTGTACTCTTTCTCTACTGTACTCCACTGTACTATACCTCTACTGTACTCCACTGTACTCTACCTCTACTGTACTCCACTGTACTCTACTCTACTGTACTCCACTGTACTCTACCTCTACTGTACTCTACCTCTACTGTGCTCCACTGTACTCTATCTCTACTGTACTCCACTGTACTCTACCTCTACTGTACTCCACCTCTAATGTGCTCCACTGTACTCTACCTCTACTGTACTCCCATGTACTCTACCTCTACTGTACTCCACTCTACTCTACCTCTACTGTGCTCTACTGTACTCTATCTCTACTGTGCTCCACTGTACTCTACCTCTACTGTACTCCACTGTACTCTACCTCTACTATACTCCACTGTACTCTTTCTCTACTGTACTCCACTGTACTCTACCTCTACTGTACTCCACTGTACTCAACCTCAACTGTACTCCACTGTACTCTACCTCTACTGTGCTCCACTGTACTCTACCTCTACTGTACTCCACTGTACTCTACCTCTACTGTACTCCACTGTACTCTACCTCTACTGTACTCTACTCTACTCTACCTCTACTGTGCTCTACTGTACTCTATCTCTACTGTGCTCCACTGTACTCTATCTCTATTGAACTCCACTGTACTCTACCTCTACTGTACTCTACTGTTCTCTACCTCTACTGTACTCTACTGTACTCCACATCTGCTCTGCTCCTCTGTAATCCACTATACTCTACCTCTACTGTGCTCCACTGTAGTCTACCTTTACTTTGCTCCACTGTACTCTACCTCTACTGTACTCCACTGTACTCTATCACTACTTTGCTCCACTGTACTCTACTCTACTGTACTCCACTGTACTCTACCTCTACTGTGCTCCACTGTACTCTACCTCTAATGTGCTCCACTGTACTCTACCTCTACTGTACTCCACTGTACTCTACCTCTACTGTACTCCACTCTACTCTACCTCTACTGTGCTCTACTGTACTCTATCTCTACTGTGCTCCACTGTACTCTACCTCTACTGTACTCCACTGTACTCTACCTCTACTATACTCCACTGTACTCTTTCTCTACTGTACTCCACTTTACTCTACCTCTACTGTACTCCACTGTACTCAACCTCAACTGTACTCCACTGTACTCTACCTCTACTGTGCTCCATTGTACTCTACCTCTACTGTACTCCACTGTACTCTACCTCTACTGTGCTCCATTGTACTCCACCTCTACTGTGCTCCACTGTACTCCACTGTACTCTACCTCTACTGTGCTCCACTGTACTCTACCTCTACTGTACTCCACTGTACTCTACCTCTACTGTGCTCCACTGTACTCTACCTCTAATGTGCTCCACTGTACTCTACCTCTACTGTACTCCACTGTACTCTACCTCTACTGTGCTCTACTGTACTCTATCTCTACTGTGCTCCACTGTACTCTACCACTACTGTACTCCACTGTACTCCACCTCTACTGTGCTCCACTGTACTCTACCTCTACTGTACTCCCATGTACTCTACCTCTACTGTACTCCACTCTACTCTACCTCTACTGTGCTCTACTGTACTCTATCTCTACTGTGCTCCACTGTACTCTACCTCTACTGTACTCCACTGTACTCTACCTCTACTATACTCCACTGTACTCTTTCTCTACTGTACTCCACTGTACTCTACCTCTACTGTACTCCACTGTACTCAACCTCAACTGTACTCCACTGTACTCTACCTCTACTATGCTCCACTGTACTCTACCTCTACTGTACTCCACTGTACTCTACCTCTACTGTACTCCACTGTACTCTACCTCTACTGTACTCTACTCTACTCTACCTCTACTGTGCTCTACTGTACTCTATCTCTACTGTGCTCCACTGTACTCTATCTCTATTGAACTCCACTGTACTCTACCTCTACTGTACTCTACTGTTCTCTACCTCTACTGTACTCTACTGTACTCCACATCTGCTCTGCTCCTCTGTAATCCACTATACTCTACCTCTACTGTGCTCCACTGTACTCTACCTTTACTTTGCTCCACTGTACTCTACCTCTACTGTACTCCACTGTGCTCTACCTCTACTGTACTCTACTGTACTCCACCTCTACTGTGCTCCACTGTACTCCACTGTACTCTACCTCTACTGTGCTCCACTGTACTCTACCTCTACTGTACTCCACTGTACTCTACCTCTACTGTGCTCCACTGTACTCTACCTCTAATGTGCTCCACTGTACTCTACCTCTACTGTGCTCCACTGTACTCTACCTCTACTGTACTCCACTGTACTCTATCTCTACTGTATTCCACTGTACTCTACCTCTACTGTACTCCACTGTACTCTACCTCTACTGTACTCCACTGTACTCTACCTCTACTGTACTCTACTCTACTCTACCTCTACTGTGCTCTACTGTACTCTATCTCTACTGTGCTCCACTGTACTCTATCTCTATTGAACTCCACTGTACTCTACCTCTACTGTACTCTACTGTTCTCTACCTCTACTGTACTCTACTGTACTCCACATCTGCTCTGCTCCTCTGTAATCCACTATACTCTACCTCTACTGTGCTCCACTGTACTCTACCTTTACTTTGCTCCACTGTACTCTACCTCTACTGTACTCCACTGTGCTCTACCTCTACTGTACTCTACTGTACTCCACCTCTACTGTGCTCCACTGTACTCCACTGTACTCTACCTCTACTGTGCTCCACTGTACTCTACCTCTACTGTACTCCACTGTACTCTACCTCTACTGTGCTCCACTGTACTCTACCTCTAATGTGCTCCACTGTACTCTACCTCTACTGTGCTCCACTGTACTCTACCTCTACTGTACTCCACTGTACTCTATCTCTACTGTATTCCACTGTACTCTACCTCTACTGTACTCCACCTCTAATGTGCTCCACTGTACTCTACCTCTACTATACTCCACTGTACTCTTTCTCTACTGTAATCCACTGTACTCTACCTCTACTGTACTCCACTGTACTCTACCTCTACTGTACTCCACTGTACTCTACTCTACTGTACTCCACTGTACTCTACCTCTACTGTACTCTACCTCTACTGTGCTCCACTGTACTCTATCTCAACTGTACTCCACTGTACTCTACCTCTACTGTACTCCACCTCTAATGTGCTCCACTGTACTCTACCTCTATTGTACTCCACTGTACTCTACCTCTACTGTACTCCACTCTACTCTACCTCTACTGTGCTCTACAGTACTCTATCTCTACTGTGCTCCACTGTACTCTACCTCTACTGTACTCCACTGTACTCTACCTCTACTCTACTCCACTGTACTCTTTCTCTACTGTACTCCACTGTACTCTACCTCTACTGTACTCCACTGTACTCAACCTCAACTGTACTCCACTGTACTCTACCTCTACTGTGCTCCACTCTACTCTACCTCTACTATACTCCACTGTACTCTTTCTCTACTGTACTCCACTGTACTCTACCTCTACTGTACTCCACTGTACTCTACCTCTACTGTACTCCACTGTACTCTACTCTACTGTACTCCACTGTACTCTACCTCTACTGTACTCTACCTCTACTGTGCTCCACTGTACTCTATCTCTACTGTACTCCACTGTACTCTACCTCTACTGTACTCCACCTCTAATGTGCTCCACTGTACTCTACCTCTACTGTATTCCACTGTACTCTACCTCTACTGTACTCCACACTACTCTACCTCTACTGTGCTCTACTGTACTCTATCTCTACTGTGCTCCACTGTACTCTACCTCTACTGTACTCCACTGTACTCTATCACTACTTTGCTCCACTGTACTCTACTCTACTGTACTCCACTGTACTCTACCTCTACTGTGCTCCACTGTACTCTACCTCTAATGTGCTCCACTGTACTCTACCTCTACTGTACTCCACTGTACTCTACCTCTACTGTACTCCACTCTACTCTACCTCTACTGTGCTCTACTGTACTCTATCTCTACTGTGCTCCACTGTACTCTACCTCTACTGTACTCCACTGTACTCTACCTCTACTATACTCCACTGTACTCTTTCTCTACTGTACTCCACTGTACTCTACCTCTACTGTACTCCACTGTACTCAACCTCAACTGTACTCCACTGTACTCTACCTCTACTGTGCTCCATTGTACTCTACCTCTACTGTACTCCACTGTACTCTACCTCTACTGTGCTCCATTGTACTCCACCTCTACTGTGCTCCACTGTACTCCACTGTACTCTACCTCTACTGTGCTCCACTGTACTCTACCTCTACTGTACTCCACTGTACTCTACCTCTACTGTGCTCCACTGTACTCTACCTCTAATGTGCTCCACTGTACTCTACCTCTACTGTGCTCCACTGTACTCTACCTCTACTGTACTCCACTGTACTCTACCTCTACTGTGCTCTACTGTACTCTATCTCTACTGTGCTCCACTGTACTCTACCTCTACTGTACTCCACTGTACTCTACCTCTACTATACTCCACTATACTCTTTTTCTACTGTACTCCACTGTACTCTACCTCTACTGTACTCCACTGTACTCTACCTCTACTGTACTCCACTGTACTCTACCTCTACTGTACTTCACTGTACTCTACCTCTACTGTGCTCCACTGTACTCTACCTCTAATGTGTTCCACTGTACTCTACCTCTACTGTGCTCCACTGTACTCTACCTCTACTGTACTCCACTGTACTCTACCTCTACTGTGCTCCACTTTACTCTATCTCTACTGTACTCCACTGTATTCTACCTCTACTGTACTCCACCTCTACTGTACTCTACTGTACTCTACCTCTACTATACTCCACTGTACTCAACCTCAACTGTACTCCACTGTACTCTACTCTACTGTACGCCACTGTACTCTACCTCTACTGTACTCCACTGTACTCTATCTCTACTTTGCTCCACTGTACTCCACTGTACTCTACCTCTAGTATGCTCCACTGTACTCCACTGTACTCTACCTCTAGTATGCTCCACTGTACTCTACCTCTACTGTGCTCCACTGTACTCTACCTCTACTGTACTCCACTGTACTCTACCTCTACTGTGCTCTACTGTACTCTATCTCTACTGTGCTCCACTGTACTCTACCTCTACTGTACTCCACTGTACTCTACCTCTACTATACTCCACTGTACTCTTTCTCTACTGTACTCCACTGTACTCTACCTCTACTGTACTCCACTGTACTCTACCTCTACTGTACTCCACTGTACTCTACTCTACTGTACTCCACTGTACTCTACCTCTACTGTACTCTACCTCTACTGTGCTCCACTGTACTCTATCTCTACTGTACTCCACTGTACTCTACCTCTACTGTACTCCACCTCTAATGTGCTCCACTGTACTCTACCTCTACTGTACTCCACTGTAGTCTACCTCTACTGTACTCCACTCTACTCTACCTCTACTGTGCTCTACTGTACTCTATCTCTACTGTGCTCCACTGTACTCTACCTCTACTGTACTCCACTGTACTCTACCTCTACTATACTCCACTGTACTCTTTCTCTACTACTCCACTGTACTCTACCTCTACTGTACTCCACTGTACTCAACCTCAACTGTACTCCACTGTACTCTACCTCTACTGTGCTCCATTGTACTCTACCTCTACTGTACTCCACTGTACTCTACCTCTACTGTGCTCCATTGTACTCCACCTCTACTGTGCTCCACTGTACTCCACTGTACTCTACCTCTACTGTGCTCCACTGTACTCTACCTCTACTGTACTCCACTGTACTCTACCTCTACTGTGCTCCACTGTACTCTACCTCTAATGTGCTCCACTGTACTCTACCTCTACTGTGCTCCACTGTACTCTACCTCTACTGTACTCCACTGTACTCTACCTCTACTGTGCTCCACTGTACTCTATCTCTACTGTATTCCACTGTACTCTACCTCTACTGTACTCCACCTCTAATGTGCTCCACTGTACTCTACCTCTACTGTAATCCACTGTACTCTACCTCTACTGTACTCCACTCTACTCTACCTCTACTGTGCTCTACTGTACTCTATCTCTACTGTGCTCCACTGTACTCTACCTCTACTGTACTCCACTGTACTCTACCTCTACTATACTCCACTGTACTCTTTCTCTACTGTACTCCACTGTACTATACCTCTACTGTACTCCACTGTACTCTACCTCTACTGTACTCCACTGTACTCTACTCTACTGTACTCCACTGTACTCTACCTCTACTGTACTCTACCTCTACTGTGCTCCACTGTACTCTATCTCTACTGTACTCCACTGTACTCTACCTCTACTGTACTCCACCTCTAATGTGCTCCACTGTACTCTACCTCTACTGTACTCCCATGTACTCTACCTCTACTGTACTCCACTCTACTCTACCTCTACTGTGCTCTACTGTACTCTATCTCTACTGTGCTCCACTGTACTCTACCTCTACTGTACTCCACTGTACTCTACCTCTACTATACTCCACTGTACTCTTTCTCTACTGTACTCCACTGTACTCTACCTCTACTGTACTCCACTGTACTCAACCTCAACTGTACTCCACTGTACTCTACCTCTACTGTGCTCCACTGTACTCTACCTCTACTGTACTCCACTGTACTCTACCTCTACTGTACTCCACTGTACTCTACCTCTACTGTACTCTACTCTACTCTACCTCTACTGTGCTCTACTGTACTCTATCTCTACTGTGCTCCACTGTACTCTATCTCTATTGAACTCCACTGTACTCTACCTCTACTGTACTCTACTGTTCTCTACCTCTACTGTACTCTACTGTACTCCACATCTGCTCTGCTCCTCTGTAATCCACTATACTCTACCTCTACTGTGCTCCACTGTAGTCTACCTTTACTTTGCTCCACTGTACTCTACCTCTACTGTACTCCACTGTACTCTATCACTACTTTGCTCCACTGTACTCTACTCTACTGTACTCCACTGTACTCTACCTCTACTGTGCTCCACTGTACTCTACCTCTAATGTGCTCCACTGTACTCTACCTCTACTGTACTCCACTGTACTCTACCTCTACTGTACTCCACTCTACTCTACCTCTACTGTGCTCTACTGTACTCTATCTCTACTGTGCTCCACTGTACTCTACCTCTACTGTACTCCACTGTACTCTACCTCTACTATACTCCACTGTACTCTTTCTCTACTGTACTCCACTGTACTCTACCTCTACTGTACTCCACTGTACTCTATCTCTACTTTGCTCCACTGTACTCTATCTCTACTGAACTCCACTCTACTCTACCTCTACTGTACTCTACTGTTCTCTACCTCTACTGTACTCTACTGTACTCCACCTCTACTGTGCTCCACTGTACTCCACTGTACTCTACCTCTAGTATGCTCCACTGTACTCTACCTGTACTGTGCTCTACTGTACTCTATCTCTACTGTGCTCCACTGTACTCTATCTCTATTGAACTCCACTGTACTCTACCTCTACTGTACTCTACTGTTCTCTACCTCTACTGTACTCTACTGTACTCCACATCTGCTCTGCTCCTCTGTAATCCACTATACTCTACCTCTACTGTGCTCCACTGTACTCTACCTTTACTTTGCTCCACTGTACTCTACCTCTACTGTACTCCACTGTGCTCTACCTCTACTGTACTCTACTGTACTCCACCTCTACTGTGCTCCACTGTACTCCACTGTACTCTACCTCTACTGTGCTCCACTGTACTCTACCTCTACTGTACTCCACTGTACTCTACCTCTACTGTGCTCCACTGTACTCTACCTCTAATGTGCTCCACTGTACTCTACCTCTACTGTGCTCCACTGTACTCTACCTCTACTGTACTCCACTGTACTCTATCTCTACTGTATTCCACTGTACTCTACCTCTACTGTACTCCACCTCTAATGTGCTCCACTGTACTCTACCTCTACTATACTCCACTGTACTCTTTCTCTACTGTAATCCACTGTACTCTACCTCTACTGTACTCCACTGTACTCTACCTCTACTGTACTCCACTGTACTCTACTCTACTGTACTCCACTGTACTCTACCTCTACTGTACTCTACCTCTACTGTGCTCCACTGTACTCTATCTCAACTGTACTCCACTGTACTCTACCTCTACTGTACTCCACCTCTAATGTGCTCCACTGTACTCTACCTCTATTGTACTCCACTGTACTCTACCTCTACTGTACTCCACTCTACTCTACCTCTACTGTGCTCTACAGTACTCTATCTCTACTGTGCTCCACTGTACTCTACCTCTACTGTACTCCACTGTACTCTACCTCTACTCTACTCCACTGTACTCTTTCTCTACTGTACTCCACTGTACTCTACCTCTACTGTACTCCACTGTACTCAACCTCAACTGTACTCCACTGTACTCTACCTCTACTGTGCTCCACTCTACTCTACCTCTACTATACTCCACTGTACTCTTTCTCTACTGTACTCCACTGTACTCTACCTCTACTGTACTCCACTGTACTCTACCTCTACTGTACTCCACTGTACTCTACTCTACTGTACTCCACTGTACTCTACCTCTACTGTACTCTACCTCTACTGTGCTCCACTGTACTCTATCTCTACTGTACTCCACTGTACTCTACCTCTACTGTACTCCACCTCTAATGTGCTCCACTGTACTCTACCTCTACTGTATTCCACTGTACTCTACCTCTACTGTACTCCACACTACTCTACCTCTACTGTGCTCTACTGTACTCTATCTCTACTGTGCTCCACTGTACTCTACCTCTACTGTACTCCACTGTACTCTATCACTACTTTGCTCCACTGTACTCTACTCTACTGTACTCCACTGTACTCTACCTCTACTGTGCTCCACTGTACTCTACCTCTAATGTGCTCCACTGTACTCTACCTCTACTGTACTCCACTGTACTCTACCTCTACTGTACTCCACTCTACTCTACCTCTACTGTGCTCTACTGTACTCTATCTCTACTGTGCTCCACTGTACTCTACCTCTACTGTACTCCACTGTACTCTACCTCTACTATACTCCACTGTACTCTTTCTCTACTGTACTCCACTGTACTCTACCTCTACTGTACTCCACTGTACTCAACCTCAACTGTACTCCACTGTACTCTACCTCTACTGTGCTCCATTGTACTCTACCTCTACTGTACTCCACTGTACTCTACCTCTACTGTGCTCCATTGTACTCCACCTCTACTGTGCTCCACTGTACTCCACTGTACTCTACCTCTACTGTGCTCCACTGTACTCTACCTCTACTGTACTCCACTGTACTCTACCTCTACTGTGCTCCACTGTACTCTACCTCTAATGTGCTCCACTGTACTCTACCTCTACTGTGCTCCACTGTACTCTACCTCTACTGTACTCCACTGTACTCTACCTCTACTGTGCTCTACTGTACTCTATCTCTACTGTGCTCCACTGTACTCTACCTCTACTGTACTCCACTGTACTCTACCTCTACTATACTCCACTATACTCTTTTTCTACTGTACTCCACTGTACTCTACCTCTACTGTACTCCACTGTACTCTACCTCTACTGTACTCCACTGTACTCTACCTCTACTGTACTTCACTGTACTCTACCTCTACTGTGCTCCACTGTACTCTACCTCTAATGTGTTCCACTGTACTCTACCTCTACTGTGCTCCACTGTACTCTACCTCTACTGTACTCCACTGTACTCTACCTCTACTGTGCTCCACTTTACTCTATCTCTACTGTACTCCACTGTATTCTACCTCTACTGTACTCCACCTCTACTGTACTCTACTGTACTCTACCTCTACTATACTCCACTGTACTCAACCTCAACTGTACTCCACTGTACTCTACTCTACTGTACGCCACTGTACTCTACCTCTACTGTACTCCACTGTACTCTATCTCTACTTTGCTCCACTGTACTCCACTGTACTCTACCTCTAGTATGCTCCACTGTACTCCACTGTACTCTACCTCTAGTATGCTCCACTGTACTCTACCTCTACTGTGCTCCACTGTACTCTACCTCTACTGTACTCCACTGTACTCTACCTCTACTGTGCTCTACTGTACTCTATCTCTACTGTGCTCCACTGTACTCTACCTCTACTGTACTCCACTGTACTCTACCTCTACTATACTCCACTGTACTCTTTCTCTACTGTACTCCACTGTACTCTACCTCTACTGTACTCCACTGTACTCTACCTCTACTGTACTCCACTGTACTCTACTCTACTGTACTCCACTGTACTCTACCTCTACTGTACTCTACCTCTACTGTGCTCCACTGTACTCTATCTCTACTGTACTCCACTGTACTCTACCTCTACTGTACTCCACCTCTAATGTGCTCCACTGTACTCTACCTCTACTGTACTCCACTGTAGTCTACCTCTACTGTACTCCACTCTACTCTACCTCTACTGTGCTCTACTGTACTCTATCTCTACTGTGCTCCACTGTACTCTACCTCTACTGTACTCCACTGTACTCTACCTCTACTATACTCCACTGTACTCTTTCTCTACTACTCCACTGTACTCTACCTCTACTGTACTCCACTGTACTCAACCTCAACTGTACTCCACTGTACTCTACCTCTACTGTGCTCCATTGTACTCTACCTCTACTGTACTCCACTGTACTCTACCTCTACTGTGCTCCATTGTACTCCACCTCTACTGTGCTCCACTGTACTCCACTGTACTCTACCTCTACTGTGCTCCACTGTACTCTACCTCTACTGTACTCCACTGTACTCTACCTCTACTGTGCTCCACTGTACTCTACCTCTAATGTGCTCCACTGTACTCTACCTCTACTGTGCTCCACTGTACTCTACCTCTACTGTACTCCACTGTACTCTACCTCTACTGTGCTCCACTGTACTCTATCTCTACTGTATTCCACTGTACTCTACCTCTACTGTACTCCACCTCTAATGTGCTCCACTGTACTCTACCTCTACTGTAATCCACTGTACTCTACCTCTACTGTACTCCACTCTACTCTACCTCTACTGTGCTCTACTGTACTCTATCTCTACTGTGCTCCACTGTACTCTACCTCTACTGTACTCCACTGTACTCTACCTCTACTATACTCCACTGTACTCTTTCTCTACTGTACTCCACTGTACTATACCTCTACTGTACTCCACTGTACTCTACCTCTACTGTACTCCACTGTACTCTACTCTACTGTACTCCACTGTACTCTACCTCTACTGTACTCTACCTCTACTGTGCTCCACTGTACTCTATCTCTACTGTACTCCACTGTACTCTACCTCTACTGTACTCCACCTCTAATGTGCTCCACTGTACTCTACCTCTACTGTACTCCCATGTACTCTACCTCTACTGTACTCCACTCTACTCTACCTCTACTGTGCTCTACTGTACTCTATCTCTACTGTGCTCCACTGTACTCTACCTCTACTGTACTCCACTGTACTCTACCTCTACTATACTCCACTGTACTCTTTCTCTACTGTACTCCACTGTACTCTACCTCTACTGTACTCCACTGTACTCAACCTCAACTGTACTCCACTGTACTCTACCTCTACTGTGCTCCACTGTACTCTACCTCTACTGTACTCCACTGTACTCTACCTCTACTGTACTCCACTGTACTCTACCTCTACTGTACTCTACTCTACTCTACCTCTACTGTGCTCTACTGTACTCTATCTCTACTGTGCTCCACTGTACTCTATCTCTATTGAACTCCACTGTACTCTACCTCTACTGTACTCTACTGTTCTCTACCTCTACTGTACTCTACTGTACTCCACATCTGCTCTGCTCCTCTGTAATCCACTATACTCTACCTCTACTGTGCTCCACTGTAGTCTACCTTTACTTTGCTCCACTGTACTCTACCTCTACTGTACTCCACTGTACTCTATCACTACTTTGCTCCACTGTACTCTACTCTACTGTACTCCACTGTACTCTACCTCTACTGTGCTCCACTGTACTCTACCTCTAATGTGCTCCACTGTACTCTACCTCTACTGTACTCCACTGTACTCTACCTCTACTGTACTCCACTCTACTCTACCTCTACTGTGCTCTACTGTACTCTATCTCTACTGTGCTCCACTGTACTCTACCTCTACTGTACTCCACTGTACTCTACCTCTACTATACTCCACTGTACTCTTTCTCTACTGTACTCCACTGTACTCTACCTCTACTGTACTCCACTGTACTCTATCTCTACTTTGCTCCACTGTACTCTATCTCTACTGAACTCCACTCTACTCTACCTCTACTGTACTCTACTGTTCTCTACCTCTACTGTACTCTACTGTACTCCACCTCTACTGTGCTCCACTGTACTCCACTGTACTCTACCTCTAGTATGCTCCACTGTACTCTACCTGTACTGTGCTCTACTGTACTCTATCTCTACTGTGCTCCACTGTACTCTATCTCTATTGAACTCCACTGTACTCTACCTCTACTGTACTCTACTGTTCTCTACCTCTACTGTACTCTACTGTACTCCACATCTGCTCTGCTCCTCTGTAATCCACTATACTCTACCTCTACTGTGCTCCACTGTACTCTACCTTTACTTTGCTCCACTGTACTCTACCTCTACTGTACTCCACTGTGCTCTACCTCTACTGTACTCTACTGTACTCCACCTCTACTGTGCTCCACTGTACTCCACTGTACTCTACCTCTACTGTGCTCCACTGTACTCTACCTCTACTGTACTCCACTGTACTCTACCTCTACTGTGCTCCACTGTACTCTACCTCTAATGTGCTCCACTGTACTCTACCTCTACTGTGCTCCACTGTACTCTACCTCTACTGTACTCCACTGTACTCTATCTCTACTGTATTCCACTGTACTCTACCTCTACTGTACTCCACCTCTAATGTGCTCCACTGTACTCTACCTCTACTATACTCCACTGTACTCTTTCTCTACTGTAATCCACTGTACTCTACCTCTACTGTACTCCACTGTACTCTACCTCTACTGTACTCCACTGTACTCTACTCTACTGTACTCCACTGTACTCTACCTCTACTGTACTCTACCTCTACTGTGCTCCACTGTACTCTATCTCAACTGTACTCCACTGTACTCTACCTCTACTGTACTCCACCTCTAATGTGCTCCACTGTACTCTACCTCTATTGTACTCCACTGTACTCTACCTCTACTGTACTCCACTCTACTCTACCTCTACTGTGCTCTACAGTACTCTATCTCTACTGTGCTCCACTGTACTCTACCTCTACTGTACTCCACTGTACTCTACCTCTACTCTACTCCACTGTACTCTTTCTCTACTGTACTCCACTGTACTCTACCTCTACTGTACTCCACTGTACTCAACCTCAACTGTACTCCACTGTACTCTACCTCTACTGTGCTCCACTGTACTCTACCTCTACTATACTCCACTGTACTCTTTCTCTACTGTACTCCACTGTACTCTACCTCTACTGTACTCCACTGTACTCTACCTCTACTGTACTCCACTGTACTCTACTCTACTGTACTCCACTGTACTCTACCTCTACTGTACTCTACCTCTACTGTGCTCCACTGTACTCTATCTCTACTGTACTCCACTGTACTCTACCTCTACTGTACTCCACCTCTAATGTGCTCCACTGTACTCTACCTCTACTGTATTCCACTGTACTCTACCTCTACTGTACTCCACACTACTCTACCTCTACTGTGCTCTACTGTACTCTATCTCTACTGTGCTCCACTGTACTCTACCTCTACTGTACTCCACTGTACTCTATCACTACTTTGCTCCACTGTACTCTACTCTACTGTACTCCACTGTACTCTACCTCTACTGTGCTCCACTGTACTCTACCTCTAATGTGCTCCACTGTACTCTACCTCTACTGTACTCCACTGTACTCTACCTCTACTGTACTCCACTCTACTCTACCTCTACTGTGCTCTACTGTACTCTATCTCTACTGTGCTCCACTGTACTCTACCTCTACTGTACTCCACTGTACTCTACCTCTACTATACTCCACTGTACTCTTTCTCTACTGTACTCCACTGTACTCTACCTCTACTGTACTCCACTGTACTCAACCTCAACTGTACTCCACTGTACTCTACCTCTACTGTGCTCCATTGTACTCTACCTCTACTGTACTCCACTGTACTCTACCTCTACTGTGCTCCATTGTACTCCACCTCTACTGTGCTCCACTGTACTCCACTGTACTCTACCTCTACTGTGCTCCACTGTACTCTACCTCTACTGTACTCCACTGTACTCTACCTCTACTGTGCTCCACTGTACTCTACCTCTAATGTGCTCCACTGTACTCTACCTCTACTGTGCTCCACTGTACTCTACCTCTACTGTACTCCACTGTACTCTACCTCTACTGTGCTCTACTGTACTCTATCTCTACTGTGCTCCACTGTACTCTACCTCTACTGTACTCCACTGTACTCTACCTCTACTATACTCCACTATACTCTTTTTCTACTGTACTCCACTGTACTCTACCTCTACTGTACTCCACTGTACTCTACCTCTACTGTACTCCACTGTACTCTACCTCTACTGTACTTCACTGTACTCTACCTCTACTGTGCTCCACTGTACTCTACCTCTAATGTGTTCCACTGTACTCTACCTCTACTGTGCTCCACTGTACTCTACCTCTACTGTACTCCACTGTACTCTACCTCTACTGTGCTCCACTTTACTCTATCTCTACTGTACTCCACTGTATTCTACCTCTACTGTACTCCACCTCTACTGTACTCTACTGTACTCTACCTCTACTATACTCCACTGTACTCAACCTCAACTGTACTCCACTGTACTCTACTCTACTGTACGCCACTGTACTCTACCTCTACTGTACTCCACTGTACTCTATCTCTACTTTGCTCCACTGTACTCCACTGTACTCTACCTCTAGTATGCTCCACTGTACTCCACTGTACTCTACCTCTAGTATGCTCCACTGTACTCTACCTCTACTGTGCTCCACTGTACTCTACCTCTACTGTACTCCACTGTACTCTACCTCTACTGTGCTCTACTGTACTCTATCTCTACTGTGCTCCACTGTACTCTACCTCTACTGTACTCCACTGTACTCTACCTCTACTATACTCCACTGTACTCTTTCTCTACTGTACTCCACTGTACTCTACCTCTACTGTACTCCACTGTACTCTACCTCTACTGTACTCCACTGTACTCTACTCTACTGTACTCCACTGTACTCTACCTCTACTGTACTCTACCTCTACTGTGCTCCACTGTACTCTATCTCTACTGTACTCCACTGTACTCTACCTCTACTGTACTCCACCTCTAATGTGCTCCACTGTACTCTACCTCTACTGTACTCCACTGTAGTCTACCTCTACTGTACTCCACTCTACTCTACCTCTACTGTGCTCTACTGTACTCTATCTCTACTGTGCTCCACTGTACTCTACCTCTACTGTACTCCACTGTACTCTACCTCTACTATACTCCACTGTACTCTTTCTCTACTACTCCACTGTACTCTACCTCTACTGTACTCCACTGTACTCAACCTCAACTGTACTCCACTGTACTCTACCTCTACTGTGCTCCATTGTACTCTACCTCTACTGTACTCCACTGTACTCTACCTCTACTGTGCTCCATTGTACTCCACCTCTACTGTGCTCCACTGTACTCCACTGTACTCTACCTCTACTGTGCTCCACTGTACTCTACCTCTACTGTACTCCACTGTACTCTACCTCTACTGTGCTCCACTGTACTCTACCTCTAATGTGCTCCACTGTACTCTACCTCTACTGTGCTCCACTGTACTCTACCTCTACTGTACTCCACTGTACTCTACCTCTACTGTGCTCCACTGTACTCTATCTCTACTGTATTCCACTGTACTCTACCTCTACTGTACTCCACCTCTAATGTGCTCCACTGTACTCTACCTCTACTGTAATCCACTGTACTCTACCTCTACTGTACTCCACTCTACTCTACCTCTACTGTGCTCTACTGTACTCTATCTCTACTGTGCTCCACTGTACTCTACCTCTACTGTACTCCACTGTACTCTACCTCTACTATACTCCACTGTACTCTTTCTCTACTGTACTCCACTGTACTATACCTCTACTGTACTCCACTGTACTCTACCTCTACTGTACTCCACTGTACTCTACTCTACTGTACTCCACTGTACTCTACCTCTACTGTACTCTACCTCTACTGTGCTCCACTGTACTCTATCTCTACTGTACTCCACTGTACTCTACCTCTACTGTACTCCACCTCTAATGTGCTCCACTGTACTCTACCTCTACTGTACTCCCATGTACTCTACCTCTACTGTACTCCACTCTACTCTACCTCTACTGTGCTCTACTGTACTCTATCTCTACTGTGCTCCACTGTACTCTACCTCTACTGTACTCCACTGTACTCTACCTCTACTATACTCCACTGTACTCTTTCTCTACTGTACTCCACTGTACTCTACCTCTACTGTACTCCACTGTACTCAACCTCAACTGTACTCCACTGTACTCTACCTCTACTGTGCTCCACTGTACTCTACCTCTACTGTACTCCACTGTACTCTACCTCTACTGTACTCCACTGTACTCTACCTCTACTGTACTCTACTCTACTCTACCTCTACTGTGCTCTACTGTACTCTATCTCTACTGTGCTCCACTGTACTCTATCTCTATTGAACTCCACTGTACTCTACCTCTACTGTACTCTACTGTTCTCTACCTCTACTGTACTCTACTGTACTCCACATCTGCTCTGCTCCTCTGTAATCCACTATACTCTACCTCTACTGTGCTCCACTGTAGTCTACCTTTACTTTGCTCCACTGTACTCTACCTCTACTGTACTCCACTGTACTCTATCACTACTTTGCTCCACTGTACTCTACTCTACTGTACTCCACTGTACTCTACCTCTACTGTGCTCCACTGTACTCTACCTCTAATGTGCTCCACTGTACTCTACCTCTACTGTACTCCACTGTACTCTACCTCTACTGTACTCCACTCTACTCTACCTCTACTGTGCTCTACTGTACTCTATCTCTACTGTGCTCCACTGTACTCTACCTCTACTGTACTCCACTGTACTCTACCTCTACTATACTCCACTGTACTCTTTCTCTACTGTACTCCACTGTACTCTACCTCTACTGTACTCCACTGTACTCAACCTCAACTGTACTCCACTGTACTCTACCTCTACTGTGCTCCATTGTACTCTACCTCTACTGTACTCCACTGTACTCTACCTCTACTGTGCTCCATTGTACTCCACCTCTACTGTGCTCCACTGTACTCCACTGTACTCTACCTCTACTGTGCTCCACTGTACTCTACCTCTACTGTACTCCACTGTACTCTACCTCTACTGTGCTCCACTGTACTCTACCTCTAATGTGCTCCACTGTACTCTACCTCTACTGTGCTCCACTGTACTCTACCTCTACTGTACTCCACTGTACTCTACCTCTACTGTGCTCTACTGTACTCTATCTCTACTGTGCTCCACTGTACTCTACCACTACTGTACTCCACTGTACTCCACCTCTACTGTGCTCCACTGTACTCTACCTCTACTGTACTCCCATGTACTCTACCTCTACTGTACTCCACTCTACTCTACCTCTACTGTGCTCTACTGTACTCTATCTCTACTGTGCTCCACTGTACTCTACCTCTACTGTACTCCACTGTACTCTACCTCTACTATACTCCACTGTACTCTTTCTCTACTGTACTCCACTGTACTCTACCTCTACTGTACTCCACTGTACTCAACCTCAACTGTACTCCACTGTACTCTACCTCTACTATGCTCCACTGTACTCTACCTCTACTGTACTCCACTGTACTCTACCTCTACTGTACTCCACTGTACTCTACCTCTACTGTACTCTACTCTACTCTACCTCTACTGTGCTCTACTGTACTCTATCTCTACTGTGCTCCACTGTACTCTATCTCTATTGAACTCCACTGTACTCTACCTCTACTGTACTCTACTGTTCTCTACCTCTACTGTACTCTACTGTACTCCACATCTGCTCTGCTCCTCTGTAATCCACTATACTCTACCTCTACTGTGCTCCACTGTACTCTACCTTTACTTTGCTCCACTGTACTCTACCTCTACTGTACTCCACTGTGCTCTACCTCTACTGTACTCTACTGTACTCCACCTCTACTGTGCTCCACTGTACTCCACTGTACTCTACCTCTACTGTGCTCCACTGTACTCTACCTCTACTGTACTCCACTGTCCTCTACCTCTACTGTGCTCCACTGTACTCTACCTCTAATGTGCTCCACTGTACTCTACCTCTACTGTGCTCCACTGTACTCTACCTCTACTGTACTCCACTGTACTCTATCTCTACTGTATTCCACTGTACTCTACCTCTACTGTACTCCACCTCTAATGTGCTCCACTGTACTCTACCTCTACTATACTCCACTGTACTCTTTCTCTACTGTAATCCACTGTACTCTACCTCTACTGTACTCCACTGTACTCTACCTCTACTGTACTCCACTGTACTCTACTCTACTGTACTCCACTGTACTCTACCTCTACTGTACTCTACCTCTACTGTGCTCCACTGTACTCTATCTCAACTGTACTCCACTGTACTCTACCTCTACTGTACTCCACTGTACTCTACCTCTACTGTGCTCTACTGTACTCTATCTCTACTGTGCTCCACTGTACTCTACCTCTACTGTACTCCACTGTACTCTACCTCTACTATACTCCACTATACTCTTTCTCTACTGTACTCCACTGTACTCTACCTCTACTGTACTCCACTGTACTCTACCTCTACTGTACTCCACTGTACTCTACTCTACTGTACTCCACTGTACTCTACCTCTACTGTACTCCACTCTACTCTACCTCTACTCTGCTCTACAGTACTCTATCTCTACTGTGCTCCACTGTACTCTACCTCTACTGTACTCCACTGTACTCTACCTCTACTCTACTCCACTGTACTCTTTCTCTACTGTACTCCACTGTACTCTACCTCTACTGTACTCCACTGTACTCAACCTCAACTGTACTCCACTGTACTCTACCTCTACTCTGCTCCACTGTACTCTACCTCTACTATACTCCACTGTACTCTTTCTCTACTGTACTCCACTGTACTCTACCTCTACTGTACTCCACTGTACTCTACCTCTACTGTACTCCACTGTACTCTACTCTACTGTACTCCACTGTACTCTACCTCTACTGTACTCTACCTCTACTGTGCTCCACTGTACTCTATCTCTACTGTACTCCACTGTACTCTACCTCTACTGTACTCCACCTCTAATGTGCTCCACTGTACTCTACCTCTACTGTATTCCACTGTACTCTACCTCTACTGTACTCCACTCTACTCTACCTCTACTGTGCTCTACTGTACTCTATCTCTACTGTGCTCCACTGTACTCTACCTCTACTGTACTCCACTGTACTCTATCACTACTTTGCTCCACTGTACTCTACTCTACTGTACTCCACTGTACTCTACCTCTACTGTGCTCCACTGTACTCTACCTCTAATGTGCTCCACTGTACTCTACCTCTACTGTACTCCACTGTACTCTACCTCTACTGTACTCCACTCTACTCTACCTCTACTGTGCTCTACTGTACTCTATCTCTACTGTGCTCCACTGTACTCTACCTCTACTGTACTCCACTGTACTCTACCTCTACTATACTCCACTGTACTCTTTCTCTACTGTACTCCACTGTACTCTACCTCTACTGTACTCCACTGTACTCAACCTCAACTGTACTCCACTGTACTCTACCTCTACTGTGCTCCATTGTACTCTACCTCTACTGTACTCCACTGTACTCTACCTCTACTGTGCTCCATTGTACTCCACCTCTACTGTGCTCCACTGTACTCCACTGTACTCTACCTCTACTGTGCTCCACTGTACTCTACCTCTACTGTACTCCACTGTACTCTACCTCTACTGTGCTCCACTGTACTCTACCTCTAATGTGCTCCACTGTACTCTACCTCTACTGTGCTCCACTGTACTCTACCTCTACTGTACTCCACTGTACTCTACCTCTACTGTGCTCTACTGTACTCTATCTCTACTGTGCTCCACTGTACTCTACCTCTACTGTACTCCACTGTACTCTACCTCTACTATACTCCACTATACTCTTTCTCTACTGTACTCCACTGTACTCTACCTCTACTGTACTCCACTGTACTCTACCTCTACTGTACTCCACTGTACTCTACCTCTACTGTACTCTACCTCTACTGTGCTCCACTGTACTCTATCTCTACTGTACTCCACTGTACTCTACCTCTACTGTACTCCACCTCTAATGTGCTCCACTGTACTCTACCTCTACTGTACTCCACTGTACTCTACCTCTACTGTACTCCACTGTACTCTACCTCTACTGTACTTCACTGTACTCTACCTCTACTGTGCTCCACTGTACTCTACCTCTAATGTGTTCCACTGTACTCTACCTCTACTATGCTCCACTGTACTCTACCTCTACTGTACTCCACTGTACTCTACCTCTACTGTGCTCCACTTTACTCTATCTCTACTGTACTCCACTGTACTCTACCTCTACTGTACTCCACCTCTACTGTACTCTACTGTACTCTACCTCTACTATACTCCACTGTACTCAACCTCAACTGTACTCCACTGTACTCTACTCTACTGTACGCCACTGTACTCTACCTCTACTGTACTCTACCTCTACTGTACTCCACTGTACTCTATCTCTACTTTGCTCCACTGTACTCCACTGTACTCTACCTCTAGTATGCTCCACTGTACTCCACTGTACTCTACCTCTAGTATGCTCCACTGTACTCTACCTCTACTGTGCTCCACTGTACTCTACCTCTACTGTACTCCACTGTACTCTACCTCTACTGTGCTCTACTGTACTCTATCTCTACTGTGCTCCACTGTACTCTACCTCTACTGTACTCCACTGTACTCTACCTCTACTATACTCCACTGTACTCTTTCTCTACTGTACTCCACTGTACTCTACCTCTACTGTACTCCACTGTACTCTACCTCTACTGTACTCCACTGTACTCTACTCTACTGTACTCCACTGTACTCTACCTCTACTGTACTCTACCTCTACTGTGCTCCACTGTACTCTATCTCTACTGTACTCCACTGTACTCTACCTCTACTGTACTCCACCTCTAATGTGCTCCACTGTACTTTACCTCTACTGTACTCCACTGTAGTCTACCTCTACTGTACTCCACTCTACTCTACCTCTACTGTGCTCTACTGTACTCTATCTCTACTGTGCTCCACTGTACTCTACCTCTACTGTACTCCACTGTACTCTACCTCTACTATACTCCACTGTACTCTTTCTCTACTACTCCACTGTACTCTACCTCTACTGTACTCCACTGTACTCAACCTCAACTGTACTCCACTGTACTCTACCTCTACTGTGCTCCATTGTACTCTACCTCTACTGTACTCCACTGTACTCTACCTCTACTGTGCTCCATTGTACTCCACCTCTACTGTGCTCCACTGTACTCCACTGTACTCTACCTCTACTGTGCTCCACTGTACTCTACCTCTACTGTACTCCACTGTACTCTACCTCTACTGTGCTCCACTGTACTCTACCTCTAATGTGCTCCACTGTACTCTACCTCTACTGTGCTCCACTGTACTCTACCTCTACTGTGCTCCACTGTACTCTACCTCTACTCTACTCCACTGTACTCTACCTCTACTGTACTCCACTCTACTCTACCTCTACTGTGCTCTACTGTACTCTATCTCTACTGTGCTCCACTGTACTCTACCTCTACTGTACTCCACTGTACTCTACCTCTACTATACTCCACTGTACTCTTTCTCTACTGTACTCCACTGTACTCTACCTCTACTGTACTCCACTGTACTCAACCTCAACTGTACTCCACTGTACTCTACCTCTACTGTGCTCCATTGTACTCTACCTCTACTGTACTCCACTGTACTCTACCTCTACTGTGCTCCATTGTACTCCACCTCTACTGTGCTCCACTGTACTCCACTGTACTCTACCTCTACTGTGCTCCACTGTACTCTACCTCTACTGTACTCCACTGTACTCTACCTCTACTGTGCTCCACTGTACTCTACCTCTAATGTGCTCCACTGTACTCTACCTCTACTGTGCTCCACTGTACTCTACCTCTACTGTACTCCACTGTACTCTACCTCTACTGTGCTCTACTGTACTCTATCTCTACTGTGCTCCACTGTACTCTACCTCTACTGTACTCCACTGTACTCTACCTCTACTATACTCCACTATACTCTTTTTCTACTGTACTCCACTGTACTCTACCTCTACTGTACTCCACTGTACTCTACCTCTACTGTACTCCACTGTACTCTACCTCTACTGTACTCTACCTCTACTGTGCTCCACTGTACTCTATCTCTACTGTACTCCACTGTACTCTACCTCTACTGTACTCCACCTCTAATGTGCTCCACTGTACTCTACCTCTACTGTACTCCACTGTACTCTACCTCTACTGTACTCCACTGTACTCTACCTCTACTGTACTTCACTGTACTCTACCTCTACTGTGCTCCACTGTACTCTACCTCTAATGTGTTCCACTGTACTCTACCTCTACTGTGCTCCACTGTACTCTACCTCTACTGTACTCCACTGTACTCTACCTCTACTGTACTCCACTGTACTCTACCTCTACTGTACTCTACTCTACTCTACCTCTACTGTGCTCTACTGTACTCTATCTCTACTGTGCTCCACTGTACTCTATCTCTATTGAACTCCACTGTACTCTACCTCTACTGTACTCTACTGTTCTCTACCTCTACTGTACTCTACTGTACTCCACATCTGCTCTGCTCCTCTGTAATCCACTATACTCTACCTCTACTGTGCTCCACTGTAGTCTACCTTTACTTTGCTCCACTGTACTCTACCTCTACTGTACTCCACTGTACTCTATCACTACTTTGCTCCACTGTACTCTACTCTACTGTACTCCACTGTACTCTACCTCTACTGTGCTCCACTGTACTCTACCTCTAATGTGCTCCACTGTACTCTACCTCTACTGTACTCCACTGTACTCTACCTCTACTGTACTCCACTCTACTCTACCTCTACTGTGCTCTACTGTACTCTATCTCTACTGTGCTCCACTGTACTCTACCTCTACTGTACTCCACCGTACTCTACCTCTACTATACTCCACTGTACTCTTTCTCTACTGTACTCCACTGTACTCTACCTCTACTGTACTCCACTGTACTCAACCTCAACTGTACTCCACTGTACTCTACCTCTACTGTGCTCCATTGTACTCTACCTCTACTGTACTCCACTGTACTCTACCTCTACTGTGCTCCATTGTACTCCACCTCTACTGTGCTCCACTGTACTCCACTGTACTCTACCTCTACTGTGCTCCACTGTACTCTA
The DNA here is from genome assembly GCA_030578255.1 of Tiaroga cobitis. Classification (NCBI taxonomy): domain Eukaryota; kingdom Metazoa; phylum Chordata; class Actinopteri; order Cypriniformes; family Leuciscidae; genus Tiaroga; species Tiaroga cobitis. The sequence goes on from CM060600.1 coordinate 2,594,504, forward strand.
CCTCTACTGTACTCCACTGTACTCTACCTCTACTGTGCTCCACTGTACTCTACCTCTAATGTGCTCCACTGTACTCTACCTCTACTGTGCTCCACTGTACTCTACCTCTACTGTACTCCACTGTACTCTACCTCTACTGTGCTCTACTGTACTCTATCTCTACTGTGCTCCACTGTACTCTACCTCTACTGTACTCCACTGTACTCCACCTCTACTGTGCTCCACTGTACTCTACCTCTACTGTACTCCCATGTACTCTACCTCTACTGTACTCCACTCTACTCTACCTCTACTGTGCTCTACTGTACTCTATCTCTACTGTGCTCCACTGTACTCTACCTCTACTGTACTCCACTGTACTCTACCTCTACTATACTCCACTGTACTCTTTCTCTACTGTACTCCACTGTACTCTACCTCTACTGTACTCCACTGTACTCAACCTCAACTGTACTCCACTGTACTCTACCTCTACTATGCTCCACTGTACTCTACCTCTACTGTACTCCACTGTACTCTACCTCTACTGTACTCCACTGTACTCTACCTCTACTGTACTCTACTCTACTCTACCTCTACTGTGCTCTACTGTACTCTATCTCTACTGTGCTCCACTGTACTCTATCTCTATTGAACTCCACTGTACTCTACCTCTACTGTACTCTACTGTTCTCTACCTCTACTGTACTCTACTGTACTCCACATCTGCTCTGCTCCTCTGTAATCCACTATACTCTACCTCTACTGTGCTCCACTGTACTCTACCTTTACTTTGCTCCACTGTACTCTACCTCTACTGTACTCCACTGTGCTCTACCTCTACTGTACTCTACTGTACTCCACCTCTACTGTGCTCCACTGTACTCCACTGTACTCTACCTCTACTGTGCTCCACTGTACTCTACCTCTACTGTACTCCACTGTACTCTACCTCTACTGTGCTCCACTGTACTCTACCTCTAATGTGCTCCACTGTACTCTACCTCTACTGTGCTCCACTGTACTCTACCTCTACTGTACTCCACTGTACTCTATCTCTACTGTATTCCACTGTACTCTACCTCTACTGTGCTCCACTGTACTCTACCTCTACTGTACTCCACTGTACTCTACCTCTACTGTGCTCCACTGTACTCTATCTCTACTGTATTCCACTGTACTCTACCTCTACTGTACTCCACCTCTAATGTGCTCCACTGTACTCTACCTCTACTGTAATCCACTGTACTCTACCTCTACTGTACTCCACTCTACTCTACCTCTACTGTGCTCTACTGTACTCTATCTCTACTGTGCTCCACTGTACTCTACCTCTACTGTACTCCACTGTACTCTACCTCTACTATACTCCACTGTACTCTTTCTCTACTGTACTCCACTGTACTATACCTCTACTGTACTCCACTGTACTCTACCTCTACTGTACTCCACTGTACTCTACTCTACTGTACTCCACTGTACTCTACCTCTACTGTACTCTACCTCTATTGTGCTCCACTGTACTCTATCTCTACTGTACTCCACTGTACTCTACCTCTACTGTACTCCACCTCTAATGTGCTCCACTGTACTCTACCTCTACTGTACTCCCATGTACTCTACCTCTACTGTACTCCACTCTACTCTACCTCTACTGTGCTCTACTGTACTCTATCTCTACTGTGCTCCACTGTACTCTACCTCTACTGTACTCCACTGTACTCTACCTCTACTATACTCCACTGTACTCTTTCTCTACTGTACTCCACTGTACTCTACCTCTACTGTACTCCACTGTACTCAACCTCAACTGTACTCCACTGTACTCTACCTCTACTGTGCTCCACTGTACTCTACCTCTACTGTACTCCACTGTACTCTACCTCTACTGTACTCCACTGTACTCTACCTCTACTGTACTCTACTCTACTCTACCTCTACTGTGCTCTACTGTACTCTATCTCTACTGTGCTCCACTGTACTCTATCTCTATTGAACTCCACTGTACTCTACCTCTACTGTACTCTACTGTTCTCTACCTCTACTGTACTCTACTGTACTCCACATCTGCTCTGCTCCTCTGTAATCCACTATACTCTACCTCTACTGTGCTCCACTGTAGTCTACCTTTACTTTGCTCCACTGTACTCTACCTCTACTGTACTCCACTGTACTCTATCACTACTTTGCTCCACTGTACTCTACTCTACTGTACTCCACTGTACTCTACCTCTACTGTGCTCCACTGTACTCTACCTCTAATGTGCTCCACTGTACTCTACCTCTACTGTACTCCACTGTACTCTACCTCTACTGTACTCCACTCTACTCTACCTCTACTGTGCTCTACTGTACTCTATCTCTACTGTGCTCCACTGTACTCTACCTCTACTGTACTCCACTGTACTCTACCTCTACTATACTCCACTGTACTCTTTCTCTACTGTACTCCACTGTACTCTACCTCTACTGTACTCCACTGTACTCAACCTCAACTGTACTCCACTGTACTCTACCTCTACTGTGCTCCATTGTACTCTACCTCTACTGTACTCCACTGTACTCTACCTCTACTGTGCTCCATTGTACTCCACCTCTACTGTGCTCCACTGTACTCCACTGTACTCTACCTCTACTGTGCTCCACTGTACTCTACCTCTACTGTACTCCACTGTACTCTACCTCTACTGTGCTCCACTGTACTCTACCTCTAATGTGCTCCACTGTACTCTACCTCTACTGTGCTCCACTGTACTCTACCTCTACTGTACTCCACTGTACTCTACCTCTACTGTGCTCTACTGTACTCTATCTCTACTGTGCTCCACTGTACTCTACCTCTACTGTACTCCACTGTACTCTACCTCTACTATACTCCACTATACTCTTTCTCTACTGTACTCCACTGTACTCTACCTCTACTGTACTCCACTGTACTCTACCTCTACTGTACTCCACTGTACTCTACTCTACTGTACTCCACTGTACTCTACCTCTACTGTACTCCACTCTACTCTACCTCTACTGTGCTCTACAGTACTCTATCTCTACTGTGCTCCACTGTACTCTACCTCTACTGTACTCCACTGTACTCTACCTCTACTCTACTCCACTGTACTCTTTCTCTACTGTACTCCACTGTACTCTACCTCTACTGTACTCCACTGTACTCAACCTCAACTGTACTCCACTGTACTCTACCTCTACTCTGCTCCACTGTACTCTACCTCTACTATACTCCACTGTACTCTTTCTCTACTGTACTCCACTGTACTCTACCTCTACTGTACTCCACTGTACTCTACCTCTACTGTACTCCACTGTACTCTACTCTACTGTACTCCACTGTACTCTACCTCTACTGTACTCTACCTCTACTGTGCTCCACTGTACTCTATCTCTACTGTACTCCACTGTACTCTACCTCTACTGTACTCCACCTCTAATGTGCTCCACTGTACTCTACCTCTACTGTATTCCACTGTACTCTACCTCTACTGTACTCCACTCTACTCTACCTCTACTGTGCTCTACTGTACTCTATCTCTACTGTGCTCCACTGTACTCTACCTCTACTGTACTCCACTGTACTCTATCACTACTTTGCTCCACTGTACTCTACTCTACTGTACTCCACTGTACTCTACCTCTACTGTGCTCCACTGTACTCTACCTCTAATGTGCTCCACTGTACTCTACCTCTACTGTACTCCACTGTACTCTACCTCTACTGTACTCCACTCTACTCTACCTCTACTGTGCTCTACTGTACTCTATCTCTACTGTGCTCCACTGTACTCTACCTCTACTGTACTCCACTGTACTCTACCTCTACTATACTCCACTGTACTCTTTCTCTACTGTACTCCACTGTACTCTACCTCTACTGTACTCCACTGTACTCAACCTCAACTGTACTCCACTGTACTCTACCTCTACTGTGCTCCATTGTACTCTACCTCTACTGTACTCCACTGTACTCTACCTCTACTGTGCTCCATTGTACTCCACCTCTACTGTGCTCCACTGTACTCCACTGTACTCTACCTCTACTGTGCTCCACTGTACTCTACCTCTACTGTACTCCACTGTACTCTACCTCTACTGTGCTCCACTGTACTCTACCTCTAATGTGCTCCACTGTACTCTACCTCTACTGTGCTCCACTGTACTCTACCTCTACTGTACTCCACTGTACTCTACCTCTACTGTGCTCTACTGTACTCTATCTCTACTGTGCTCCACTGTACTCTACCTCTACTGTACTCCACTGTACTCTACCTCTACTATACTCCACTATACTCTTTCTCTACTGTACTCCACTGTACTCTACCTCTACTGTACTCCACTGTACTCTACCTCTACTGTACTCCACTGTACTCTACCTCTACTGTACTCTACCTCTACTGTGCTCCACTGTACTCTATCTCTACTGTACTCCACTGTACTCTACCTCTACTGTACTCCACCTCTAATGTGCTCCACTGTACTCTACCTCTACTGTACTCCACTGTACTCTACCTCTACTGTACTCCACTGTACTCTACCTCTACTGTACTTCACTGTACTCTACCTCTACTGTGCTCCACTGTACTCTACCTCTAATGTGTTCCACTGTACTCTACCTCTACTGTGCTCCACTGTACTCTACCTCTACTGTACTCCACTGTACTCTACCTCTACTGTGCTCCACTTTACTCTATCTCTACTGTACTCCACTGTACTCTACCTCTACTGTACTCCACCTCTACTGTACTCTACTGTACTCTACCTCTACTATACTCCACTGTACTCAACCTCAACTGTACTCCACTGTACTCTACTCTACTGTACGCCACTGTACTCTACCTGTACTGTACTCTACCTCTACTGTACTCCACTGTACTCTATCTCTACTTTGCTCCACTGTACTCCACTGTACTCTACCTCTAGTATGCTCCACTGTACTCCACTGTACTCTACCTCTAGTATGCTCCACTGTACTCTACCTCTACTGTGCTCCACTGTACTCTACCTCTACTGTACTCCACTGTACTCTACCTCTACTGTGCTCTACTGTACTCTATCTCTACTGTGCTCCACTGTACTCTACCTCTACTGTACTCCACTGTACTCTACCTCTACTATACTCCACTGTACTCTTTCTCTACTGTACTCCACTGTACTCTACCTCTACTGTACTCCACTGTACTCTACCTCTACTGTACTCCACTGTACTCTACTCTACTGTACTCCACTGTACTCTACCTCTACTGTACTCTACCTCTACTGTGCTCCACTGTACTCTATCTCTACTGTACTCCACTGTACTCTACCTCTACTGTACTCCACCTCTAATGTGCTCCACTGTACTCTACCTCTACTGTACTCCACTGTAGTCTACCTCTACTGTACTCCACTCTACTCTACCTCTACTGTGCTCTACTGTACTCTATCTCTACTGTGCTCCACTGTACTCTACCTCTACTGTACTCCACTGTACTCTACCTCTACTATACTCCACTGTACTCTTTCTCTACTACTCCACTGTACTCTACCTCTACTGTACTCCACTGTACTCAACCTCAACTGTACTCCACTGTACTCTACCTCTACTGTGCTCCATTGTACTCTACCTCTACTGTACTCCACTGTACTCTACCTCTACTGTGCTCCATTGTACTCCACCTCTACTGTGCTCCACTGTACTCCACTGTACTCTACCTCTACTGTGCTCCACTGTACTCTACCTCTACTGTACTCCACTGTACTCTACCTCTACTGTGCTCCACTGTACTCTACCTCTAATGTGCTCCACTGTACTCTACCTCTACTGTGCTCCACTGTACTCTACCTCTACTGTGCTCCACTGTACTCTACCTCTACTGTACTCCACTGTACTCTACCTCTACTGTACTCCACTCTACTCTACCTCTACTGTGCTCTACTGTACTCTATCTCTACTGTGCTCCACTGTACTCTACCTCTACTGTACTCCACTGTACTCTACCTCTACTATACTCCACTGTACTCTTTCTCTACTGTACTCCACTGTACTCTACCTCTACTGTACTCCACTGTACTCAACCTCAACTGTACTCCACTGTACTCTACCTCTACTGTGCTCCATTGTACTCTACCTCTACTGTACTCCACTGTACTCTACCTCTACTGTGCTCCATTGTACTCCACCTCTACTGTGCTCCACTGTACTCCACTGTACTCTACCTCTACTGTGCTCCACTGTACTCTACCTCTACTGTACTCCACTGTACTCTACCTCTACTGTGCTCCACTGTACTCTACCTCTAATGTGCTCCACTGTACTCTACCTCTACTGTGCTCCACTGTACTCTACCTCTACTGTACTCCACTGTACTCTACCTCTACTGTGCTCCACTGTACTCTACCTCTAATGTGCTCCACTGTACTCTACCTCTACTGTGCTCCACTGTACTCTACCTCTACTGTACTCCACTGTACTCTACCTCTACTGTGCTCTACTGTACTCTATCTCTACTGTGCTCCACTGTACTCTACCTCTACTGTACTCCACTGTACTCTACCTCTACTATACTCCACTATACTCTTTCTCTACTGTACTCCACTGTACTCTACCTCTACTGTACTCCACTGTACTCTACCTCTACTGTACTCCACTGTACTCTATCACTACTTTGCTCCACTGTACTCTACTCTACTGTACTCCACTGTACTCTACCTCTACTGTGCTCCACTGTACTCTACCTCTAATGTGCTCCACTGTACTCTACCTCTACTGTACTCCACTGTACTCTACCTCTACTGTACTCCACTCTACTCTACCTCTACTGTGCTCTACTGTACTCTATCTCTACTGTGCTCCACTGTACTCTACCTCTACTGTACTCCACTGTACTCTACCTCTACTATACTCCACTGTACTCTTTCTCTACTGTACTCCACTGTACTCTACCTCTACTGTACTCCACTGTACTCAACCTCAACTGTACTCCACTGTACTCTACCTCTACTGTGCTCCATTGTACTCTACCTCTACTGTACTCCACTGTACTCTACCTCTACTGTGCTCCATTGTACTCCACCTCTACTGTGCTCCACTGTACTCCACTGTACTCTACCTCTACTGTGCTCCACTGTACTCTACCTCTACTGTACTCCACTGTACTCTACCTCTACTGTGCTCCACTGTACTCTACCTCTAATGTGCTCCACTGTACTCTACCTCTACTGTGCTCCACTGTACTCTACCTCTACTGTACTCCACTGTACTCTACCTCTACTGTGCTCTACTGTACTCTATCTCTACTGTGCTCCACTGTACTCTACCTCTACTGTACTCCACTGTACTCTACCTCTACTATACTCCACTATACTCTTTCTCTACTGTACTCCACTGTACTCTACCTCTACTGTACTCCACTGTACTCTACCTCTACTGTACTCCACTGTACTCTACCTCTACTGTACTCTACCTCTACTGTGCTCCACTGTACTCTATCTCTACTGTACTCCACTGACTCTACCTCTACTGTACTCCACCTCTAATGTGCTCCACTGTACTCTACCTCTACTGTACTCCACTGTACTCTACCTCTACTGTACTCCACTGTACTCTACCTCTACTGTACTTCACTGTACTCTACCTCTACTGTGCTCCACTGTACTCTACCTCTAATGTGTTCCACTGTACTCTACCTCTACTATGCTCCACTGTACTCTACCTCTACTGTACTCCACTGTACTCTACCTCTACTGTGCTCCACTTTACTCTATCTCTACTGTACTCCACTGTACTCTACCTCTACTGTACTCCACCTCTACTGTACTCTACTGTACTCTACCTCTACTATACTCCACTGTACTCAACCTCAACTGTACTCCACTGTACTCTACTCTACTGTACGCCACTGTACTCTACCTCTACTGTACTCTACCTCTACTGTACTCCACTGTACTCTATCTCTACTTTGCTCCACTGTACTCCACTGTACTCTACCTCTAGTATGCTCCACTGTACTCCACTGTACTCTACCTCTAGTATGCTCCACTGTACTCTACCTCTACTGTGCTCCACTGTACTCTACCTCTACTGTACTCCACTGTACTCTACCTCTACTGTGCTCTACTGTACTCTATCTCTACTGTGCTCCACTGTACTCTACCTCTACTGTACTCCACTGTACTCTACCTCTACTATACTCCACTGTACTCTTTCTCTACTGTACTCCACTGTACTCTACCTCTACTGTACTCCACTGTACTCTACCTCTACTGTACTCCACTGTACTCTACTCTACTGTACTCCACTGTACTCTACCTCTACTGTACTCTACCTCTACTGTGCTCCACTGTACTCTATCTCTACTGTACTCCACTGTACTCTACCTCTACTGTACTCCACCTCTAATGTGCTCCACTGTACTTTACCTCTACTGTACTCCACTGTAGTCTACCTCTACTGTACTCCACTCTACTCTACCTCTACTGTGCTCTACTGTACTCTATCTCTACTGTGCTCCACTGTACTCTACCTCTACTGTACTCCACTGTACTCTACCTCTACTATACTCCACTGTACTCTTTCTCTACTACTCCACTGTACTCTACCTCTACTGTACTCCACTGTACTCAACCTCAACTGTACTCCACTGTACTCTACCTCTACTGTGCTCCATTGTACTCTACCTCTACTGTACTCCACTGTACTCTACCTCTACTGTGCTCCATTGTACTCCACCTCTACTGTGCTCCACTGTACTCCACTGTACTCTACCTCTACTGTGCTCCACTGTACTCTACCTCTACTGTACTCCACTGTACTCTACCTCTACTGTGCTCCACTGTACTCTACCTCTAATGTGCTCCACTGTACTCTACCTCTACTGTGCTCCACTGTACTCTACCTCTACTGTGCTCCACTGTACTCTACCTCTACTGTACTCCACTGTACTCTACCTCTACTGTACTCCACTCTACTCTACCTCTACTGTGCTCTACTGTACTCTATCTCTACTGTGCTCCACTGTACTCTACCTCTACTGTACTCCACTGTACTCTACCTCTACTATACTCCACTGTACTCTTTCTCTACTGTACTCCACTGTACTCTACCTCTACTGTACTCCACTGTACTCAACCTCAACTGTACTCCACTGTACTCTACCTCTACTGTGCTCCATTGTACTCTACCTCTACTGTACTCCACTGTACTCTACCTCTACTGTGCTCCATTGTACTCCACCTCTACTGTGCTCCACTGTACTCCACTGTACTCTACCTCTACTGTGCTCCACTGTACTCTACCTCTACTGTACTCCACTGTACTCTACCTCTACTGTGCTCCACTGTACTCTACCTCTAATGTGCTCCACTGTACTCTACCTCTACTGTGCTCCACTGTACTCTACCTCTACTGTACTCCACTGTACTCTACCTCTACTGTGCTCTACTGTACTCTATCTCTACTGTGCTCCACTGTACTCTACCTCTACTGTACTCCACTGTACTCTACCTCTACTATACTCCACTATACTCTTTTTCTACTGTACTCCACTGTACTCTACCTCTACTGTACTCCACTGTACTCTACCTCTACTGTACTCCACTGTACTCTACCTCTACTGTACTCTACCTCTACTGTGCTCCACTGTACTCTATCTCTACTGTACTCCACTGTACTCTACCTCTACTGTACTCCACCTCTAATGTGCTCCACTGTACTCTACCTCTACTGTACTCCACTGTACTCTACCTCTACTGTACTCCACTGTACTCTACCTCTACTGTACTTCACTGTACTCTACCTCTACTGTGCTCCACTGTACTCTACCTCTAATGTGTTCCACTGTACTCTACCTCTACTGTGCTCCACTGTACTCTACCTCTACTGTACTCCACTGTACTCTACCTCTACTGTACTCCACTGTACTCTACCTCTACTGTACTCTACTCTACTCTACCTCTACTGTGCTCTACTGTACTCTATCTCTACTGTGCTCCACTGTACTCTATCTCTATTGAACTCCACTGTACTCTACCTCTACTGTACTCTACTGTTCTCTACCTCTACTGTACTCTACTGTACTCCACATCTGCTCTGCTCCTCTGTAATCCACTATACTCTACCTCTACTGTGCTCCACTGTAGTCTACCTTTACTTTGCTCCACTGTACTCTACCTCTACTGTACTCCACTGTACTCTATCACTACTTTGCTCCACTGTACTCTACTCTACTGTACTCCACTGTACTCTACCTCTACTGTGCTCCACTGTACTCTACCTCTAATGTGCTCCACTGTACTCTACCTCTACTGTACTCCACTGTACTCTACCTCTACTGTACTCCACTCTACTCTACCTCTACTGTGCTCTACTGTACTCTATCTCTACTGTGCTCCACTGTACTCTACCTCTACTGTACTCCACCGTACTCTACCTCTACTATACTCCACTGTACTCTTTCTCTACTGTACTCCACTGTACTCTACCTCTACTGTACTCCACTGTACTCAACCTCAACTGTACTCCACTGTACTCTACCTCTACTGTGCTCCATTGTACTCTACCTCTACTGTACTCCACTGTACTCTACCTCTACTGTGCTCCATTGTACTCCACCTCTACTGTGCTCCACTGTACTCCACTGTACTCTACCTCTACTGTGCTCCACTGTACTCTACCTCTACTGTACTCCACTGTACTCTACCTCTACTGTGCTCCACTGTACTCTACCTCTAATGTGCTCCACTGTACTCTACCTCTACTGTGCTCCACTGTACTCTACCTCTACTGTACTCCACTGTACTCTACCTCTACTGTGCTCTACTGTACTCTATCTCTACTGTGCTCCACTGTACTCTACCTCTACTGTACTCCACTGTACTCCACCTCTACTGTGCTCCACTGTACTCTACCTCTACTGTACTCCCATGTACTCTACCTCTACTGTACTCCACTCTACTCTACCTCTACTGTGCTCTACTGTACTCTATCTCTACTGTGCTCCACTGTACTCTACCTCTACTGTACTCCACTGTACTCTACCTCTACTATACTCCACTGTACTCTTTCTCTACTGTACTCCACTGTACTCTACCTCTACTGTACTCCACTGTACTCAACCTCAACTGTACTCCACTGTACTCTACCTCTACTATGCTCCACTGTACTCTACCTCTACTGTACTCCACTTTACTCTACCTCTACTGTACTCCACTGTACTCTACCTCTACTGTACTCTACTCTACTCTACCTCTACTGTGCTCTACTGTACTCTATCTCTACTGTGCTCCACTGTACTCTATCTCTATTGAACTCCACTGTACTCTACCTCTACTGTACTCTACTGTTCTCTACCTCTACTGTACTCTACTGTACTCCACATCTGCTCTGCTCCTCTGTAATCCACTATACTCTACCTCTACTGTGCTCCACTGTACTCTACCTTTACTTTGCTCCACTGTACTCTACCTCTACTGTACTCCACTGTGCTCTACCTCTACTGTACTCTACTGTACTCCACCTCTACTGTGCTCCACTGTACTCCACTGTACTCTACCTCTACTGTGCTCCACTGTACTCTACCTCTACTGTACTCCACTGTACTCTACCTCTACTGTGCTCCACTGTACTCTACCTCTAATGTGCTCCACTGTACTCTACCTCTACTGTGCTCCACTGTACTCTACCTCTACTGTACTCCACTGTACTCTATCTCTACTGTATTCCACTGTACTCTACCTCTACTGTACTCCACCTCTAATGTGCTCCACTGTACTCTACCTCTACTATACTCCACTGTACTCTTTCTCTACTGTAATCCACTGTACTCTACCTCTACTGTACTCCACTGTACTCTACCTCTACTGTACTCCACTGTACTCTACTCTACTGTACTCCACTGTACTCTACCTCTACTGTACTCTACCTCTACTGTGCTCCACTGTACTCTATCTCAACTGTACTCCACTGTACTCTACCTCTACTGTACTCCACCTCTAATGTGCTCCACTGTACTCTACCTCTATTGTACTCCACTGTACTCTACCTCTACTGTACTCCACTGTACTCAACCTCAACTGTACTCCACTGTACTCTACCTCTACTGTGCTCCACTGTACTCTACCTCTACTATACTCCACTGTACTCTTTCTCTACTGTACTCCACTGTACTCTACCTCTACTGTACTCCACTGTACTCTACCTCTACTGTACTCCACTGTACTCTACTCTACTGTACTCCACTGTACTCTACCTCTACTGTACTCTACCTCTACTGTGCTCCACTGTACTCTATCTCTACTGTACTCCACTGTACTCTACCTCTACTGTACTCCACCTCTAATGTGCTCCACTGTACTCTACCTCTACTGTATTCCACTGTACTCTACCTCTACTGTACTCCACTCTACTCTACCTCTACTGTGCTCTACTGTACTCTATCTCTACTGTGCTCCACTGTACTCTACCTCTACTGTACTCCACTGTACTCTATCACTACTTTGCTCCACTGTACTCTACTCTACTGTACTCCACTGTACTCTACCTCTACTGTGCTCCACTGTACTCTACCTCTAATGTGCTCCACTGTACTCTACCTCTACTGTACTCCACTGTACTCTACCTCTACTGTACTCCACTCTACTCTACCTCTACTGTGCTCTACTGTACTCTATCTCTACTGTGCTCCACTGTACTCTACCTCTACTGTACTCCACTGTACTCTACCTCTACTATACTCCACTGTACTCTTTCTCTACTGTACTCCACTGTACTCTACCTCTACTGTACTCCACTGTACTCAACCTCAACTGTACTCCACTGTACTCTACCTCTACTGTGCTCCATTGTACTCTACCTCTACTGTACTCCACTGTACTCTACCTCTACTGTGCTCCATTGTACTCCACCTCTACTGTGCTCCACTGTACTCCACTGTACTCTACCTCTACTGTGCTCCACTGTACTCTACCTCTACTGTACTCCACTGTACTCTACCTCTACTGTGCTCCACTGTACTCTACCTCTAATGTGCTCCACTGTACTCTACCTCTACTGTGCTCCACTGTACTCTACCTCTACTGTACTCCACTGTACTCTACCTCTACTGTGCTCTACTGTACTCTATCTCTACTGTGCTCCACTGTACTCTACCTCTACTGTACTCCACTGTACTCTACCTCTACTATACTCCACTATACTCTTTTTCTACTGTACTCCACTGTACTCTACCTCTACTGTACTCCACTGTACTCTACCTCTACTGTACTCCACTGTACTCTACCTCTACTGTACTTCACTGTACTCTACCTCTACTGTGCTCCACTGTACTCTACCTCTAATGTGTTCCACTGTACTCTACCTCTACTGTGCTCCACTGTACTCTACCTCTACTGTACTCCACTGTACTCTACCTCTACTGTGCTCCACTTTACTCTATCTCTACTGTACTCCACTGTACTCTACCTCTACTGTACTCCACCTCTACTGTACTCTACTGTACTCTACCTCTACTATACTCCACTGTACTCAACCTCAACTGTACTCCACTGTACTCTACTCTACTGTACGCCACTGTACTCTACCTCTACTGTACTCCACTGTACTCTATCTCTACTTTGCTCCACTGTACTCCACTGTACTCTACCTCTAGTATGCTCCACTGTACTCCACTGTACTCTACCTCTAGTATGCTCCACTGTACTCTACCTCTACTGTGCTCCACTGTACTCTACCTCTACTGTACTCCACTGTACTCTACCTCTACTGTGCTCTACTGTACTCTATCTCTACTGTGCTCCACTGTACTCTACCTCTACTGTACTCCACTGTACTCTACCTCTACTATACTCCACTGTACTCTTTCTCTACTGTACTCCACTGTACTCTACCTCTACTGTACTCCACTGTACTCTACCTCTACTGTACTCCACTGTACTCTACTCTACTGTACTCCACTGTACTCTACCTCTACTGTACTCTACCTCTACTGTGCTCCACTGTACTCTATCTCTACTGTACTCCACTGTACTCTACCTCTACTGTACTCCACCTCTAATGTGCTCCACTGTACTCTACCTCTACTGTACTCCACTGTAGTCTACCTCTACTGTACTCCACTCTACTCTACCTCTACTGTGCTCTACTGTACTCTATCTCTACTGTGCTCCACTGTACTCTACCTCTACTGTACTCCACTGTACTCTACCTCTACTATACTCCACTGTACTCTTTCTCTACTACTCCACTGTACTCTACCTCTACTGTACTCCACTGTACTCAACCTCAACTGTACTCCACTGTACTCTACCTCTACTGTGCTCCATTGTACTCTACCTCTACTGTACTCCACTGTACTCTACCTCTACTGTGCTCCATTGTACTCCACCTCTACTGTGCTCCACTGTACTCCACTGTACTCTACCTCTACTGTGCTCCACTGTACTCTACCTCTACTGTACTCCACTGTACTCTACCTCTACTGTGCTCCACTGTACTCTACCTCTAATGTGCTCCACTGTACTCTACCTCTACTGTGCTCCACTGTACTCTACCTCTACTGTACTCCACTGTACTCTACCTCTACTGTGCTCCACTGTACTCTATCTCTACTGTATTCCACTGTACTCTACCTCTACTGTACTCCACCTCTAATGTGCTCCACTGTACTCTACCTCTACTGTAATCCACTGTACTCTACCTCTACTGTACTCCACTCTACTCTACCTCTACTGTGCTCTACTGTACTCTATCTCTACTGTGCTCCACTGTACTCTACCTCTACTGTACTCCACTGTACTCTACCTCTACTATACTCCACTGTACTCTTTCTCTACTGTACTCCACTGTACTATACCTCTACTGTACTCCACTGTACTCTACCTCTACTGTACTCCACTGTACTCTACTCTACTGTACTCCACTGTACTCTACCTCTACTGTACTCTACCTCTACTGTGCTCCACTGTACTCTATCTCTACTGTACTCCACTGTACTCTACCTCTACTGTACTCCACCTCTAATGTGCTCCACTGTACTCTACCTCTACTGTACTCCCATGTACTCTACCTCTACTGTACTCCACTCTACTCTACCTCTACTGTGCTCTACTGTACTCTATCTCTACTGTGCTCCACTGTACTCTACCTCTACTGTACTCCACTGTACTCTACCTCTACTATACTCCACTGTACTCTTTCTCTACTGTACTCCACTGTACTCTACCTCTACTGTACTCCACTGTACTCAACCTCAACTGTACTCCACTGTACTCTACCTCTACTGTGCTCCACTGTACTCTACCTCTACTGTACTCCACTGTACTCTACCTCTACTGTACTCCACTGTACTCTACCTCTACTGTACTCTACTCTACTCTACCTCTACTGTGCTCTACTGTACTCTATCTCTACTGTGCTCCACTGTACTCTATCTCTATTGAACTCCACTGTACTCTACCTCTACTGTACTCTACTGTTCTCTACCTCTACTGTACTCTACTGTACTCCACATCTGCTCTGCTCCTCTGTAATCCACTATACTCTACCTCTACTGTGCTCCACTGTAGTCTACCTTTACTTTGCTCCACTGTACTCTACCTCTACTGTACTCCACTGTACTCTATCACTACTTTGCTCCACTGTACTCTACTCTACTGTACTCCACTGTACTCTACCTCTACTGTGCTCCACTGTACTCTACCTCTAATGTGCTCCACTGTACTCTACCTCTACTGTACTCCACTGTACTCTACCTCTACTGTACTCCACTCTACTCTACCTCTACTGTGCTCTACTGTACTCTATCTCTACTGTGCTCCACTGTACTCTACCTCTACTGTACTCCACTGTACTCTACCTCTACTATACTCCACTGTACTCTTTCTCTACTGTACTCCACTTTACTCTACCTCTACTGTACTCCACTGTACTCAACCTCAACTGTACTCCACTGTACTCTACCTCTACTGTGCTCCATTGTACTCTACCTCTACTGTACTCCACTGTACTCTACCTCTACTGTGCTCCATTGTACTCCACCTCTACTGTGCTCCACTGTACTCCACTGTACTCTACCTCTACTGTGCTCCACTGTACTCTACCTCTACTGTACTCCACTGTACTCTACCTCTACTGTGCTCCACTGTACTCTACCTCTAATGTGCTCCACTGTACTCTACCTCTACTGTACTCCACTGTACTCTACCTCTACTGTGCTCTACTGTACTCTATCTCTACTGTGCTCCACTGTACTCTACCACTACTGTACTCCACTGTACTCCACCTCTACTGTGCTCCACTGTACTCTACCTCTACTGTACTCCCATGTACTCTACCTCTACTGTACTCCACTCTACTCTACCTCTACTGTGCTCTACTGTACTCTATCTCTACTGTGCTCCACTGTACTCTACCTCTACTGTACTCCACTGTACTCTACCTCTACTATACTCCACTGTACTCTTTCTCTACTGTACTCCACTGTACTCTACCTCTACTGTACTCCACTGTACTCAACCTCAACTGTACTCCACTGTACTCTACCTCTACTATGCTCCACTGTACTCTACCTCTACTGTACTCCACTGTACTCTACCTCTACTGTACTCCACTGTACTCTACCTCTACTGTACTCTACTCTACTCTACCTCTACTGTGCTCTACTGTACTCTATCTCTACTGTGCTCCACTGTACTCTATCTCTATTGAACTCCACTGTACTCTACCTCTACTGTACTCTACTGTTCTCTACCTCTACTGTACTCTACTGTACTCCACATCTGCTCTGCTCCTCTGTAATCCACTATACTCTACCTCTACTGTGCTCCACTGTACTCTACCTTTACTTTGCTCCACTGTACTCTACCTCTACTGTACTCCACTGTGCTCTACCTCTACTGTACTCTACTGTACTCCACCTCTACTGTGCTCCACTGTACTCCACTGTACTCTACCTCTACTGTGCTCCACTGTACTCTACCTCTACTGTACTCCACTGTACTCTACCTCTACTGTGCTCCACTGTACTCTACCTCTAATGTGCTCCACTGTACTCTACCTCTACTGTGCTCCACTGTACTCTACCTCTACTGTACTCCACTGTACTCTATCTCTACTGTATTCCACTGTACTCTACCTCTACTGTACTCCACTGTACTCTACCTCTACTGTACTCCACTGTACTCTACCTCTACTGTACTCTACTCTACTCTACCTCTACTGTGCTCTACTGTACTCTATCTCTACTGTGCTCCACTGTACTCTATCTCTATTGAACTCCACTGTACTCTACCTCTACTGTACTCTACTGTTCTCTACCTCTACTGTACTCTACTGTACTCCACATCTGCTCTGCTCCTCTGTAATCCACTATACTCTACCTCTACTGTGCTCCACTGTACTCTACCTTTACTTTGCTCCACTGTACTCTACCTCTACTGTACTCCACTGTGCTCTACCTCTACTGTACTCTACTGTACTCCACCTCTACTGTGCTCCACTGTACTCCACTGTACTCTACCTCTACTGTGCTCCACTGTACTCTACCTCTACTGTACTCCACTGTACTCTACCTCTACTGTGCTCCACTGTACTCTACCTCTAATGTGCTCCACTGTACTCTACCTCTACTGTGCTCCACTGTACTCTACCTCTACTGTACTCCACTGTACTCTATCTCTACTGTATTCCACTGTACTCTACCTCTACTGTACTCCACCTCTAATGTGCTCCACTGTACTCTACCTCTACTATACTCCACTGTACTCTTTCTCTACTGTAATCCACTGTACTCTACCTCTACTGTACTCCACTGTACTCTACCTCTACTGTACTCCACTGTACTCTACTCTACTGTACTCCACTGTACTCTACCTCTACTGTACTCTACCTCTACTGTGCTCCACTGTACTCTATCTCAACTGTACTCCACTGTACTCTACCTCTACTGTACTCCACCTCTAATGTGCTCCACTGTACTCTACCTCTATTGTACTCCACTGTACTCTACCTCTACTGTACTCCACTCTACTCTACCTCTACTGTGCTCTACAGTACTCTATCTCTACTGTGCTCCACTGTACTCTACCTCTACTGTACTCCACTGTACTCTACCTCTACTCTACTCCACTGTACTCTTTCTCTACTGTACTCCACTGTACTCTACCTCTACTGTACTCCACTGTACTCAACCTCAACTGTACTCCACTGTACTCTACCTCTACTGTGCTCCACTCTACTCTACCTCTACTATACTCCACTGTACTCTTTCTCTACTGTACTCCACTGTACTCTACCTCTACTGTACTCCACTGTACTCTACCTCTACTGTACTCCACTGTACTCTACTCTACTGTACTCCACTGTACTCTACCTCTACTGTACTCTACCTCTACTGTGCTCCACTGTACTCTATCTCTACTGTACTCCACTGTACTCTACCTCTACTGTACTCCACCTCTAATGTGCTCCACTGTACTCTACCTCTACTGTATTCCACTGTACTCTACCTCTACTGTACTCCACACTACTCTACCTCTACTGTGCTCTACTGTACTCTATCTCTACTGTGCTCCACTGTACTCTACCTCTACTGTACTCCACTGTACTCTATCACTACTTTGCTCCACTGTACTCTACTCTACTGTACTCCACTGTACTCTACCTCTACTGTGCTCCACTGTACTCTACCTCTAATGTGCTCCACTGTACTCTACCTCTACTGTACTCCACTGTACTCTACCTCTACTGTACTCCACTCTACTCTACCTCTACTGTGCTCTACTGTACTCTATCTCTACTGTGCTCCACTGTACTCTACCTCTACTGTACTCCACTGTACTCTACCTCTACTATACTCCACTGTACTCTTTCTCTACTGTACTCCACTGTACTCTACCTCTACTGTACTCCACTGTACTCAACCTCAACTGTACTCCACTGTACTCTACCTCTACTGTGCTCCATTGTACTCTACCTCTACTGTACTCCACTGTACTCTACCTCTACTGTGCTCCATTGTACTCCACCTCTACTGTGCTCCACTGTACTCCACTGTACTCTACCTCTACTGTGCTCCACTGTACTCTACCTCTACTGTACTCCACTGTACTCTACCTCTACTGTGCTCCACTGTACTCTACCTCTAATGTGCTCCACTGTACTCTACCTCTACTGTGCTCCACTGTACTCTACCTCTACTGTACTCCACTGTACTCTACCTCTACTGTGCTCTACTGTACTCTATCTCTACTGTGCTCCACTGTACTCTACCTCTACTGTACTCCACTGTACTCTACCTCTACTATACTCCACTATACTCTTTTTCTACTGTACTCCACTGTACTCTACCTCTACTGTACTCCACTGTACTCTACCTCTACTGTACTCCACTGTACTCTACCTCTACTGTACTTCACTGTACTCTACCTCTACTGTGCTCCACTGTACTCTACCTCTAATGTGTTCCACTGTACTCTACCTCTACTGTGCTCCACTGTACTCTACCTCTACTGTACTCCACTGTACTCTACCTCTACTGTGCTCCACTTTACTCTATCTCTACTGTACTCCACTGTATTCTACCTCTACTGTACTCCACCTCTACTGTACTCTACTGTACTCTACCTCTACTATACTCCACTGTACTCAACCTCAACTGTACTCCACTGTACTCTACTCTACTGTACGCCACTGTACTCTACCTCTACTGTACTCCACTGTACTCTATCTCTACTTTGCTCCACTGTACTCCACTGTACTCTACCTCTAGTATGCTCCACTGTACTCCACTGTACTCTACCTCTAGTATGCTCCACTGTACTCTACCTCTACTGTGCTCCACTGTACTCTACCTCTACTGTACTCCACTGTACTCTACCTCTACTGTGCTCTACTGTACTCTATCTCTACTGTGCTCCACTGTACTCTACCTCTACTGTACTCCACTGTACTCTACCTCTACTATACTCCACTGTACTCTTTCTCTACTGTACTCCACTGTACTCTACCTCTACTGTACTCCACTGTACTCTACCTCTACTGTACTCCACTGTACTCTACTCTACTGTACTCCACTGTACTCTACCTCTACTGTACTCTACCTCTACTGTGCTCCACTGTACTCTATCTCTACTGTACTCCACTGTACTCTACCTCTACTGTACTCCACCTCTAATGTGCTCCACTGTACTCTACCTCTACTGTACTCCACTGTAGTCTACCTCTACTGTACTCCACTCTACTCTACCTCTACTGTGCTCTACTGTACTCTATCTCTACTGTGCTCCACTGTACTCTACCTCTACTGTACTCCACTGTACTCTACCTCTACTATACTCCACTGTACTCTTTCTCTACTACTCCACTGTACTCTACCTCTACTGTACTCCACTGTACTCAACCTCAACTGTACTCCACTGTACTCTACCTCTACTGTGCTCCATTGTACTCTACCTCTACTGTACTCCACTGTACTCTACCTCTACTGTGCTCCATTGTACTCCACCTCTACTGTGCTCCACTGTACTCCACTGTACTCTACCTCTACTGTGCTCCACTGTACTCTACCTCTACTGTACTCCACTGTACTCTACCTCTACTGTGCTCCACTGTACTCTACCTCTAATGTGCTCCACTGTACTCTACCTCTACTGTGCTCCACTGTACTCTACCTCTACTGTACTCCACTGTACTCTACCTCTACTGTGCTCCACTGTACTCTATCTCTACTGTATTCCACTGTACTCTACCTCTACTGTACTCCACCTCTAATGTGCTCCACTGTACTCTACCTCTACTGTAATCCACTGTACTCTACCTCTACTGTACTCCACTCTACTCTACCTCTACTGTGCTCTACTGTACTCTATCTCTACTGTGCTCCACTGTACTCTACCTCTACTGTACTCCACTGTACTCTACCTCTACTATACTCCACTGTACTCTTTCTCTACTGTACTCCACTGTACTATACCTCTACTGTACTCCACTGTACTCTACCTCTACTGTACTCCACTGTACTCTACTCTACTGTACTCCACTGTACTCTACCTCTACTGTACTCTACCTCTACTGTGCTCCACTGTACTCTATCTCTACTGTACTCCACTGTACTCTACCTCTACTGTACTCCACCTCTAATGTGCTCCACTGTACTCTACCTCTACTGTACTCCCATGTACTCTACCTCTACTGTACTCCACTCTACTCTACCTCTACTGTGCTCTACTGTACTCTATCTCTACTGTGCTCCACTGTACTCTACCTCTACTGTACTCCACTGTACTCTACCTCTACTATACTCCACTGTACTCTTTCTCTACTGTACTCCACTGTACTCTACCTCTACTGTACTCCACTGTACTCAACCTCAACTGTACTCCACTGTACTCTACCTCTACTGTGCTCCACTGTACTCTACCTCTACTGTACTCCACTGTACTCTACCTCTACTGTACTCCACTGTACTCTACCTCTACTGTACTCTACTCTACTCTACCTCTACTGTGCTCTACTGTACTCTATCTCTACTGTGCTCCACTGTACTCTATCTCTATTGAACTCCACTGTACTCTACCTCTACTGTACTCTACTGTTCTCTACCTCTACTGTACTCTACTGTACTCCACATCTGCTCTGCTCCTCTGTAATCCACTATACTCTACCTCTACTGTGCTCCACTGTAGTCTACCTTTACTTTGCTCCACTGTACTCTACCTCTACTGTACTCCACTGTACTCTATCACTACTTTGCTCCACTGTACTCTACTCTACTGTACTCCACTGTACTCTACCTCTACTGTGCTCCACTGTACTCTACCTCTAATGTGCTCCACTGTACTCTACCTCTACTGTACTCCACTGTACTCTACCTCTACTGTACTCCACTCTACTCTACCTCTACTGTGCTCTACTGTACTCTATCTCTACTGTGCTCCACTGTACTCTACCTCTACTGTACTCCACTGTACTCTACCTCTACTATACTCCACTGTACTCTTTCTCTACTGTACTCCACTGTACTCTACCTCTACTGTACTCCACTGTACTCTATCTCTACTTTGCTCCACTGTACTCTATCTCTACTGAACTCCACTCTACTCTACCTCTACTGTACTCTACTGTTCTCTACCTCTACTGTACTCTACTGTACTCCACCTCTACTGTGCTCCACTGTACTCCACTGTACTCTACCTCTAGTATGCTCCACTGTACTCTACCTGTACTGTGCTCTACTGTACTCTATCTCTACTGTGCTCCACTGTACTCTATCTCTATTGAACTCCACTGTACTCTACCTCTACTGTACTCTACTGTTCTCTACCTCTACTGTACTCTACTGTACTCCACATCTGCTCTGCTCCTCTGTAATCCACTATACTCTACCTCTACTGTGCTCCACTGTACTCTACCTTTACTTTGCTCCACTGTACTCTACCTCTACTGTACTCCACTGTGCTCTACCTCTACTGTACTCTACTGTACTCCACCTCTACTGTGCTCCACTGTACTCCACTGTACTCTACCTCTACTGTGCTCCACTGTACTCTACCTCTACTGTACTCCACTGTACTCTACCTCTACTGTGCTCCACTGTACTCTACCTCTAATGTGCTCCACTGTACTCTACCTCTACTGTGCTCCACTGTACTCTACCTCTACTGTACTCCACTGTACTCTATCTCTACTGTATTCCACTGTACTCTACCTCTACTGTACTCCACCTCTAATGTGCTCCACTGTACTCTACCTCTACTATACTCCACTGTACTCTTTCTCTACTGTAATCCACTGTACTCTACCTCTACTGTACTCCACTGTACTCTACCTCTACTGTACTCCACTGTACTCTACTCTACTGTACTCCACTGTACTCTACCTCTACTGTACTCTACCTCTACTGTGCTCCACTGTACTCTATCTCAACTGTACTCCACTGTACTCTACCTCTACTGTACTCCACCTCTAATGTGCTCCACTGTACTCTACCTCTATTGTACTCCACTGTACTCTACCTCTACTGTACTCCACTCTACTCTACCTCTACTGTGCTCTACAGTACTCTATCTCTACTGTGCTCCACTGTACTCTACCTCTACTGTACTCCACTGTACTCTACCTCTACTCTACTCCACTGTACTCTTTCTCTACTGTACTCCACTGTACTCTACCTCTACTGTACTCCACTGTACTCAACCTCAACTGTACTCCACTGTACTCTACCTCTACTGTGCTCCACTGTACTCTACCTCTACTATACTCCACTGTACTCTTTCTCTACTGTACTCCACTGTACTCTACCTCTACTGTACTCCACTGTACTCTACCTCTACTGTACTCCACTGTACTCTACTCTACTGTACTCCACTGTACTCTACCTCTACTGTACTCTACCTCTACTGTGCTCCACTGTACTCTATCTCTACTGTACTCCACTGTACTCTACCTCTACTGTACTCCACCTCTAATGTGCTCCACTGTACTCTACCTCTACTGTATTCCACTGTACTCTACCTCTACTGTACTCCACACTACTCTACCTCTACTGTGCTCTACTGTACTCTATCTCTACTGTGCTCCACTGTACTCTACCTCTACTGTACTCCACTGTACTCTATCACTACTTTGCTCCACTGTACTCTACTCTACTGTACTCCACTGTACTCTACCTCTACTGTGCTCCACTGTACTCTACCTCTAATGTGCTCCACTGTACTCTACCTCTACTGTACTCCACTGTACTCTACCTCTACTGTACTCCACTCTACTCTACCTCTACTGTGCTCTACTGTACTCTATCTCTACTGTGCTCCACTGTACTCTACCTCTACTGTACTCCACTGTACTCTACCTCTACTATACTCCACTGTACTCTTTCTCTACTGTACTCCACTGTACTCTACCTCTACTGTACTCCACTGTACTCAACCTCAACTGTACTCCACTGTACTCTACCTCTACTGTGCTCCATTGTACTCTACCTCTACTGTACTCCACTGTACTCTACCTCTACTGTGCTCCATTGTACTCCACCTCTACTGTGCTCCACTGTACTCCACTGTACTCTACCTCTACTGTGCTCCACTGTACTCTACCTCTACTGTACTCCACTGTACTCTACCTCTACTGTGCTCCACTGTACTCTACCTCTAATGTGCTCCACTGTACTCTACCTCTACTGTGCTCCACTGTACTCTACCTCTACTGTACTCCACTGTACTCTACCTCTACTGTGCTCTACTGTACTCTATCTCTACTGTGCTCCACTGTACTCTACCTCTACTGTACTCCACTGTACTCTACCTCTACTATACTCCACTATACTCTTTTTCTACTGTACTCCACTGTACTCTACCTCTACTGTACTCCACTGTACTCTACCTCTACTGTACTCCACTGTACTCTACCTCTACTGTACTTCACTGTACTCTACCTCTACTGTGCTCCACTGTACTCTACCTCTAATGTGTTCCACTGTACTCTACCTCTACTGTGCTCCACTGTACTCTACCTCTACTGTACTCCACTGTACTCTACCTCTACTGTGCTCCACTTTACTCTATCTCTACTGTACTCCACTGTATTCTACCTCTACTGTACTCCACCTCTACTGTACTCTACTGTACTCTACCTCTACTATACTCCACTGTACTCAACCTCAACTGTACTCCACTGTACTCTACTCTACTGTACGCCACTGTACTCTACCTCTACTGTACTCCACTGTACTCTATCTCTACTTTGCTCCACTGTACTCCACTGTACTCTACCTCTAGTATGCTCCACTGTACTCCACTGTACTCTACCTCTAGTATGCTCCACTGTACTCTACCTCTACTGTGCTCCACTGTACTCTACCTCTACTGTACTCCACTGTACTCTACCTCTACTGTGCTCTACTGTACTCTATCTCTACTGTGCTCCACTGTACTCTACCTCTACTGTACTCCACTGTACTCTACCTCTACTATACTCCACTGTACTCTTTCTCTACTGTACTCCACTGTACTCTACCTCTACTGTACTCCACTGTACTCTACCTCTACTGTACTCCACTGTACTCTACTCTACTGTACTCCACTGTACTCTACCTCTACTGTACTCTACCTCTACTGTGCTCCACTGTACTCTATCTCTACTGTACTCCACTGTACTCTACCTCTACTGTACTCCACCTCTAATGTGCTCCACTGTACTCTACCTCTACTGTACTCCACTGTAGTCTACCTCTACTGTACTCCACTCTACTCTACCTCTACTGTGCTCTACTGTACTCTATCTCTACTGTGCTCCACTGTACTCTACCTCTACTGTACTCCACTGTACTCTACCTCTACTATACTCCACTGTACTCTTTCTCTACTACTCCACTGTACTCTACCTCTACTGTACTCCACTGTACTCAACCTCAACTGTACTCCACTGTACTCTACCTCTACTGTGCTCCATTGTACTCTACCTCTACTGTACTCCACTGTACTCTACCTCTACTGTGCTCCATTGTACTCCACCTCTACTGTGCTCCACTGTACTCCACTGTACTCTACCTCTACTGTGCTCCACTGTACTCTACCTCTACTGTACTCCACTGTACTCTACCTCTACTGTGCTCCACTGTACTCTACCTCTAATGTGCTCCACTGTACTCTACCTCTACTGTGCTCCACTGTACTCTACCTCTACTGTACTCCACTGTACTCTACCTCTACTGTGCTCCACTGTACTCTATCTCTACTGTATTCCACTGTACTCTACCTCTACTGTACTCCACCTCTAATGTGCTCCACTGTACTCTACCTCTACTGTAATCCACTGTACTCTACCTCTACTGTACTCCACTCTACTCTACCTCTACTGTGCTCTACTGTACTCTATCTCTACTGTGCTCCACTGTACTCTACCTCTACTGTACTCCACTGTACTCTACCTCTACTATACTCCACTGTACTCTTTCTCTACTGTACTCCACTGTACTATACCTCTACTGTACTCCACTGTACTCTACCTCTACTGTACTCCACTGTACTCTACTCTACTGTACTCCACTGTACTCTACCTCTACTGTACTCTACCTCTACTGTGCTCCACTGTACTCTATCTCTACTGTACTCCACTGTACTCTACCTCTACTGTACTCCACCTCTAATGTGCTCCACTGTACTCTACCTCTACTGTACTCCCATGTACTCTACCTCTACTGTACTCCACTCTACTCTACCTCTACTGTGCTCTACTGTACTCTATCTCTACTGTGCTCCACTGTACTCTACCTCTACTGTACTCCACTGTACTCTACCTCTACTATACTCCACTGTACTCTTTCTCTACTGTACTCCACTGTACTCTACCTCTACTGTACTCCACTGTACTCAACCTCAACTGTACTCCACTGTACTCTACCTCTACTGTGCTCCACTGTACTCTACCTCTACTGTACTCCACTGTACTCTACCTCTACTGTACTCCACTGTACTCTACCTCTACTGTACTCTACTCTACTCTACCTCTACTGTGCTCTACTGTACTCTATCTCTACTGTGCTCCACTGTACTCTATCTCTATTGAACTCCACTGTACTCTACCTCTACTGTACTCTACTGTTCTCTACCTCTACTGTACTCTACTGTACTCCACATCTGCTCTGCTCCTCTGTAATCCACTATACTCTACCTCTACTGTGCTCCACTGTAGTCTACCTTTACTTTGCTCCACTGTACTCTACCTCTACTGTACTCCACTGTACTCTATCACTACTTTGCTCCACTGTACTCTACTCTACTGTACTCCACTGTACTCTACCTCTACTGTGCTCCACTGTACTCTACCTCTAATGTGCTCCACTGTACTCTACCTCTACTGTACTCCACTGTACTCTACCTCTACTGTACTCCACTCTACTCTACCTCTACTGTGCTCTACTGTACTCTATCTCTACTGTGCTCCACTGTACTCTACCTCTACTGTACTCCACTGTACTCTACCTCTACTATACTCCACTGTACTCTTTCTCTACTGTACTCCACTGTACTCTACCTCTACTGTACTCCACTGTACTCAACCTCAACTGTACTCCACTGTACTCTACCTCTACTGTGCTCCATTGTACTCTACCTCTACTGTACTCCACTGTACTCTACCTCTACTGTGCTCCATTGTACTCCACCTCTACTGTGCTCCACTGTACTCCACTGTACTCTACCTCTACTGTGCTCCACTGTACTCTACCTCTACTGTACTCCACTGTACTCTACCTCTACTGTGCTCCACTGTACTCTACCTCTAATGTGCTCCACTGTACTCTACCTCTACTGTGCTCCACTGTACTCTACCTCTACTGTACTCCACTGTACTCTACCTCTACTGTGCTCTACTGTACTCTATCTCTACTGTGCTCCACTGTACTCTACCACTACTGTACTCCACTGTACTCCACCTCTACTGTGCTCCACTGTACTCTACCTCTACTGTACTCCCATGTACTCTACCTCTACTGTACTCCACTCTACTCTACCTCTACTGTGCTCTACTGTACTCTATCTCTACTGTGCTCCACTGTACTCTACCTCTACTGTACTCCACTGTACTCTACCTCTACTATACTCCACTGTACTCTTTCTCTACTGTACTCCACTGTACTCTACCTCTACTGTACTCCACTGTACTCAACCTCAACTGTACTCCACTGTACTCTACCTCTACTATGCTCCACTGTACTCTACCTCTACTGTACTCCACTGTACTCTACCTCTACTGTACTCCACTGTACTCTACCTCTACTGTACTCTACTCTACTCTACCTCTACTGTGCTCTACTGTACTCTATCTCTACTGTGCTCCACTGTACTCTATCTCTATTGAACTCCACTGTACTCTACCTCTACTGTACTCTACTGTTCTCTACCTCTACTGTACTTTACTGTACTCCACATCTGCTCTGCTCCTCTGTAATCCACTATACTCTACCTCTACTGTGCTCCACTGTACTCTACCTTTACTTTGCTCCACTGTACTCTACCTCTACTGTACTCCACTGTGCTCTACCTCTACTGTACTCTACTGTACTCCACCTCTACTGTGCTCCACTGTACTCCACTGTACTCTACCTCTACTGTGCTCCACTGTACTCTACCTCTACTGTACTCCACTGTACTCTACCTCTACTGTGCTCCACTGTACTCTACCTCTAATGTGCTCCACTGTACTCTACCTCTACTGTGCTCCACTGTACTCTACCTCTACTGTACTCCACTGTACTCTATCTCTACTGTATTCCACTGTACTCTACCTCTACTGTACTCCACCTCTAATGTGCTCCACTG
This sequence comes from Tiaroga cobitis, assembly GCA_030578255.1. Classification (NCBI taxonomy): domain Eukaryota; kingdom Metazoa; phylum Chordata; class Actinopteri; order Cypriniformes; family Leuciscidae; genus Tiaroga; species Tiaroga cobitis. Next base: position 2,622,782 of record CM060600.1, read on the forward strand.
TACTCTACCTCTACTATACTCCACTGTACTCTTTCTCTACTGTAATCCACTGTACTCTACCTCTACTGTACTCCACTGTACTCTACCTCTACTGTACTCCACTGTACTCTACTCTACTGTACTCCACTGTACTCTACCTCTACTGTACTCTACCTCTACTGTGCTCCACTGTACTCTATCTCAACTGTACTCCACTGTACTCTACCTCTACTGTACTCCACTGTACTCTACCTCTACTGTGCTCTACTGTACTCTATCTCTACTGTGCTCCACTGTACTCTACCTCTACTGTACTCCACTGTACTCTACCTCTACTATACTCCACTATACTCTTTCTCTACTGTACTCCACTGTACTCTACCTCTACTGTACTCCACTGTACTCTACCTCTACTGTACTCCACTGTACTCTACTCTACTGTACTCCACTGTACTCTACCTCTACTGTACTCCACTCTACTCTACCTCTACTCTGCTCTACAGTACTCTATCTCTACTGTGCTCCACTGTACTCTACCTCTACTGTACTCCACTGTACTCTACCTCTACTCTACTCCACTGTACTCTTTCTCTACTGTACTCCACTGTACTCTACCTCTACTGTACTCCACTGTACTCAACCTCAACTGTACTCCACTGTACTCTACCTCTACTCTGCTCCACTGTACTCTACCTCTACTATACTCCACTGTACTCTTTCTCTACTGTACTCCACTGTACTCTACCTCTACTGTACTCCACTGTACTCTACCTCTACTGTACTCCACTGTACTCTACTCTACTGTACTCCACTGTACTCTACCTCTACTGTACTCTACCTCTACTGTGCTCCACTGTACTCTATCTCTACTGTACTCCACTGTACTCTACCTCTACTGTACTCCACCTCTAATGTGCTCCACTGTACTCTACCTCTACTGTATTCCACTGTACTCTACCTCTACTGTACTCCACTCTACTCTACCTCTACTGTGCTCTACTGTACTCTATCTCTACTGTGCTCCACTGTACTCTACCTCTACTGTACTCCACTGTACTCTATCACTACTTTGCTCCACTGTACTCTACTCTACTGTACTCCACTGTACTCTACCTCTACTGTGCTCCACTGTACTCTACCTCTAATGTGCTCCACTGTACTCTACCTCTACTGTACTCCACTGTACTCTACCTCTACTGTACTCCACTCTACTCTACCTCTACTGTGCTCTACTGTACTCTATCTCTACTGTGCTCCACTGTACTCTACCTCTACTGTACTCCACTGTACTCTACCTCTACTATACTCCACTGTACTCTTTCTCTACTGTACTCCACTGTACTCTACCTCTACTGTACTCCACTGTACTCAACCTCAACTGTACTCCACTGTACTCTACCTCTACTGTGCTCCATTGTACTCTACCTCTACTGTACTCCACTGTACTCTACCTCTACTGTGCTCCATTGTACTCCACCTCTACTGTGCTCCACTGTACTCCACTGTACTCTACCTCTACTGTGCTCCACTGTACTCTACCTCTACTGTACTCCACTGTACTCTACCTCTACTGTGCTCCACTGTACTCTACCTCTAATGTGCTCCACTGTACTCTACCTCTACTGTGCTCCACTGTACTCTACCTCTACTGTACTCCACTGTACTCTACCTCTACTGTGCTCTACTGTACTCTATCTCTACTGTGCTCCACTGTACTCTACCTCTACTGTACTCCACTGTACTCTACCTCTACTATACTCCACTATACTCTTTCTCTACTGTACTCCACTGTACTCTACCTCTACTGTACTCCACTGTACTCTACCTCTACTGTACTCCACTGTACTCTACCTCTACTGTACTCTACCTCTACTGTGCTCCACTGTACTCTATCTCTACTGTACTCCACTGTACTCTACCTCTACTGTACTCCACCTCTAATGTGCTCCACTGTACTCTACCTCTACTGTACTCCACTGTACTCTACCTCTACTGTACTCCACTGTACTCTACCTCTACTGTACTTCACTGTACTCTACCTCTACTGTGCTCCACTGTACTCTACCTCTAATGTGTTCCACTGTACTCTACCTCTACTATGCTCCACTGTACTCTACCTCTACTGTACTCCACTGTACTCTACCTCTACTGTGCTCCACTTTACTCTATCTCTACTGTACTCCACTGTACTCTACCTCTACTGTACTCCACCTCTACTGTACTCTACTGTACTCTACCTCTACTATACTCCACTGTACTCAACCTCAACTGTACTCCACTGTACTCTACTCTACTGTACGCCACTGTACTCTACCTCTACTGTACTCTACCTCTACTGTACTCCACTGTACTCTATCTCTACTTTGCTCCACTGTACTCCACTGTACTCTACCTCTAGTATGCTCCACTGTACTCCACTGTACTCTACCTCTAGTATGCTCCACTGTACTCTACCTCTACTGTGCTCCACTGTACTCTACCTCTACTGTACTCCACTGTACTCTACCTCTACTGTGCTCTACTGTACTCTATCTCTACTGTGCTCCACTGTACTCTACCTCTACTGTACTCCACTGTACTCTACCTCTACTATACTCCACTGTACTCTTTCTCTACTGTACTCCACTGTACTCTACCTCTACTGTACTCCACTGTACTCTACCTCTACTGTACTCCACTGTACTCTACTCTACTGTACTCCACTGTACTCTACCTCTACTGTACTCTACCTCTACTGTGCTCCACTGTACTCTATCTCTACTGTACTCCACTGTACTCTACCTCTACTGTACTCCACCTCTAATGTGCTCCACTGTACTTTACCTCTACTGTACTCCACTGTAGTCTACCTCTACTGTACTCCACTCTACTCTACCTCTACTGTGCTCTACTGTACTCTATCTCTACTGTGCTCCACTGTACTCTACCTCTACTGTACTCCACTGTACTCTACCTCTACTATACTCCACTGTACTCTTTCTCTACTACTCCACTGTACTCTACCTCTACTGTACTCCACTGTACTCAACCTCAACTGTACTCCACTGTACTCTACCTCTACTGTGCTCCATTGTACTCTACCTCTACTGTACTCCACTGTACTCTACCTCTACTGTGCTCCATTGTACTCCACCTCTACTGTGCTCCACTGTACTCCACTGTACTCTACCTCTACTGTGCTCCACTGTACTCTACCTCTACTGTACTCCACTGTACTCTACCTCTACTGTGCTCCACTGTACTCTACCTCTAATGTGCTCCACTGTACTCTACCTCTACTGTGCTCCACTGTACTCTACCTCTACTGTGCTCCACTGTACTCTACCTCTACTGTACTCCACTGTACTCTACCTCTACTGTACTCCACTCTACTCTACCTCTACTGTGCTCTACTGTACTCTATCTCTACTGTGCTCCACTGTACTCTACCTCTAATGTGCTCCACTGTACTCTACCTCTACTGTACTCCACTGTACTCTACCTCTACTGTACTCCACTCTACTCTACCTCTACTGTGCTCTACTGTACTCTATCTCTACTGTGCTCCACTGTACTCTACCTCTACTGTACTCCACCGTACTCTACCTCTACTATACTCCACTGTACTCTTTCTCTACTGTACTCCACTGTACTCTACCTCTACTGTACTCCACTGTACTCAACCTCAACTGTACTCCACTGTACTCTACCTCTACTGTGCTCCATTGTACTCTACCTCTACTGTACTCCACTGTACTCTACCTCTACTGTGCTCCATTGTACTCCACCTCTACTGTGCTCCACTGTACTCCACTGTACTCTACCTCTACTGTGCTCCACTGTACTCTACCTCTACTGTACTCCACTGTACTCTACCTCTACTGTGCTCCACTGTACTCTACCTCTAATGTGCTCCACTGTACTCTACCTCTACTGTGCTCCACTGTACTCTACCTCTACTGTACTCCACTGTACTCTACCTCTACTGTGCTCTACTGTACTCTATCTCTACTGTGCTCCACTGTACTCTACCTCTACTGTACTCCACTGTACTCCACCTCTACTGTGCTCCACTGTACTCTACCTCTACTGTACTCCCATGTACTCTACCTCTACTGTACTCCACTCTACTCTACCTCTACTGTGCTCTACTGTACTCTATCTCTACTGTGCTCCACTGTACTCTACCTCTACTGTACTCCACTGTACTCTACCTCTACTATACTCCACTGTACTCTTTCTCTACTGTACTCCACTGTACTCTACCTCTACTGTACTCCACTGTACTCAACCTCAACTGTACTCCACTGTACTCTACCTCTACTATGCTCCACTGTACTCTACCTCTACTGTACTCCACTGTACTCTACCTCTACTGTACTCCACTGTACTCTACCTCTACTGTACTCTACTCTACTCTACCTCTACTGTGCTCTACTGTACTCTATCTCTACTGTGCTCCACTGTACTCTATCTCTATTGAACTCCACTGTACTCTACCTCTACTGTACTCTACTGTTCTCTACCTCTACTGTACTCTACTGTACTCCACATCTGCTCTGCTCCTCTGTAATCCACTATACTCTACCTCTACTGTGCTCCACTGTACTCTACCTTTACTTTGCTCCACTGTACTCTACCTCTACTGTACTCCACTGTGCTCTACCTCTACTGTACTCTACTGTACTCCACCTCTACTGTGCTCCACTGTACTCCACTGTACTCTACCTCTACTGTGCTCCACTGTACTCTACCTCTACTGTACTCCACTGTACTCTACCTCTACTGTGCTCCACTGTACTCTACCTCTAATGTGCTCCACTGTACTCTACCTCTACTGTGCTCCACTGTACTCTACCTCTACTGTACTCCACTGTACTCTATCTCTACTGTATTCCACTGTACTCTACCTCTACTGTACTCCACCTCTAATGTGCTCCACTGTACTCTACCTCTACTATACTCCACTGTACTCTTTCTCTACTGTAATCCACTGTACTCTACCTCTACTGTACTCCACTGTACTCTACCTCTACTGTACTCCACTGTACTCTACTCTACTGTACTCCACTGTACTCTACCTCTACTGTACTCTACCTCTACTGTGCTCCACTGTACTCTATCTCAACTGTACTCCACTGTACTCTACCTCTACTGTACTCCACCTCTAATGTGCTCCACTGTACTCTACCTCTATTGTACTCCACTGTACTCTACCTCTACTGTACTCCACTCTACTCTACCTCTACTGTGCTCTACAGTACTCTATCTCTACTGTGCTCCACTGTACTCTACCTCTACTGTACTCCACTGTACTCTACCTCTACTCTACTCCACTGTACTCTTTCTCTACTGTACTCCACTGTACTCTACCTCTACTGTACTCCACTGTACTCAACCTCAACTGTACTCCACTGTACTCTACCTCTACTGTGCTCCACTGTACTCTACCTCTACTATACTCCACTGTACTCTTTCTCTACTGTACTCCACTGTACTCTACCTCTACTGTACTCCACTGTACTCTACCTCTACTGTACTCCACTGTACTCTACTCTACTGTACTCCACTGTACTCTACCTCTACTGTACTCTACCTCTACTGTGCTCCACTGTACTCTATCTCTACTGTACTCCACTGTACTCTACCTCTACTGTACTCCACCTCTAATGTGCTCCACTGTACTCTACCTCTACTGTATTCCACTGTACTCTACCTCTACTGTACTCCACTCTACTCTACCTCTACTGTGCTCTACTGTACTCTATCTCTACTGTGCTCCACTGTACTCTACCTCTACTGTACTCCACTGTACTCTATCACTACTTTGCTCCACTGTACTCTACTCTACTGTACTCCACTGTACTCTACCTCTACTGTGCTCCACTGTACTCTACCTCTAATGTGCTCCACTGTACTCTACCTCTACTGTACTCCACTGTACTCTACCTCTACTGTACTCCACTCTACTCTACCTCTACTGTGCTCTACTGTACTCTACCTCTACTGTGCTCCACTGTACTCTACCTCTACTGTACTCCACTGTACTCTACCTCTACTATACTCCACTGTACTCTTTCTCTACTGTACTCCACTGTACTCTACCTCTACTGTACTCCACTGTACTCAACCTCAACTGTACTCCACTGTACTCTACCTCTACTGTGCTCCATTGTACTCTACCTCTACTGTACTCCACTGTACTCTACCTCTACTGTGCTCCATTGTACTCCACCTCTACTGTGCTCCACTGTACTCCACTGTACTCTACCTCTACTGTGCTCCACTGTACTCTACCTCTACTGTACTCCACTGTACTCTACCTCTACTGTGCTCCACTGTACTCTACCTCTAATGTGCTCCACTGTACTCTACCTCTACTGTGCTCCACTGTACTCTACCTCTACTGTACTCCACTGTACTCTACCTCTACTGTGCTCTACTGTACTCTATCTCTACTGTGCTCCACTGTACTCTACCTCTACTGTACTCCACTGTACTCTACCTCTACTATACTCCACTATACTCTTTTTCTACTGTACTCCACTGTACTCTACCTCTACTGTACTCCACTGTACTCTACCTCTACTGTACTCCACTGTACTCTACCTCTACTGTACTTCACTGTACTCTACCTCTACTGTGCTCCACTGTACTCTACCTCTAATGTGTTCCACTGTACTCTACCTCTACTGTGCTCCACTGTACTCTACCTCTACTGTACTCCACTGTACTCTACCTCTACTGTGCTCCACTTTACTCTATCTCTACTGTACTCCACTGTACTCTACCTCTACTGTACTCCACCTCTACTGTACTCTACTGTACTCTACCTCTACTATACTCCACTGTACTCAACCTCAACTGTACTCCACTGTACTCTACTCTACTGTACGCCACTGTACTCTACCTCTACTGTACTCCACTGTACTCTATCTCTACTTTGCTCCACTGTACTCCACTGTACTCTACCTCTAGTATGCTCCACTGTACTCCACTGTACTCTACCTCTAGTATGCTCCACTGTACTCTACCTCTACTGTGCTCCACTGTACTCTACCTCTACTGTACTCCACTGTACTCTACCTCTACTGTGCTCTACTGTACTCTATCTCTACTGTGCTCCACTGTACTCTACCTCTACTGTACTCCACTGTACTCTACCTCTACTATACTCCACTGTACTCTTTCTCTACTGTACTCCACTGTACTCTACCTCTACTGTACTCCACTGTACTCTACCTCTACTGTACTCCACTGTACTCTACTCTACTGTACTCCACTGTACTCTACCTCTACTGTACTCTACCTCTACTGTGCTCCACTGTACTCTATCTCTACTGTACTCCACTGTACTCTACCTCTACTGTACTCCACCTCTAATGTGCTCCACTGTACTCTACCTCTACTGTACTCCACTGTAGTCTACCTCTACTGTACTCCACTCTACTCTACCTCTACTGTGCTCTACTGTACTCTATCTCTACTGTGCTCCACTGTACTCTACCTCTACTGTACTCCACTGTACTCTACCTCTACTATACTCCACTGTACTCTTTCTCTACTACTCCACTGTACTCTACCTCTACTGTACTCCACTGTACTCAACCTCAACTGTACTCCACTGTACTCTACCTCTACTGTGCTCCATTGTACTCTACCTCTACTGTACTCCACTGTACTCTACCTCTACTGTGCTCCATTGTACTCCACCTCTACTGTGCTCCACTGTACTCCACTGTACTCTACCTCTACTGTGCTCCACTGTACTCTACCTCTACTGTACTCCACTGTACTCTACCTCTACTGTGCTCCACTGTACTCTACCTCTAATGTGCTCCACTGTACTCTACCTCTACTGTGCTCCACTGTACTCTACCTCTACTGTACTCCACTGTACTCTACCTCTACTGTGCTCCACTGTACTCTATCTCTACTGTATTCCACTGTACTCTACCTCTACTGTACTCCACCTCTAATGTGCTCCACTGTACTCTACCTCTACTGTAATCCACTGTACTCTACCTCTACTGTACTCCACTCTACTCTACCTCTACTGTGCTCTACTGTACTCTATCTCTACTGTGCTCCACTGTACTCTACCTCTACTGTACTCCACTGTACTCTACCTCTACTATACTCCACTGTACTCTTTCTCTACTGTACTCCACTGTACTATACCTCTACTGTACTCCACTGTACTCTACCTCTACTGTACTCCACTGTACTCTACTCTACTGTACTCCACTGTACTCTACCTCTACTGTACTCTACCTCTACTGTGCTCCACTGTACTCTATCTCTACTGTACTCCACTGTACTCTACCTCTACTGTACTCCACCTCTAATGTGCTCCACTGTACTCTACCTCTACTGTACTCCCATGTACTCTACCTCTACTGTACTCCACTCTACTCTACCTCTACTGTGCTCTACTGTACTCTATCTCTACTGTGCTCCACTGTACTCTACCTCTACTGTACTCCACTGTACTCTACCTCTACTATACTCCACTGTACTCTTTCTCTACTGTACTCCACTGTACTCTACCTCTACTGTACTCCACTGTACTCAACCTCAACTGTACTCCACTGTACTCTACCTCTACTGTGCTCCACTGTACTCTACCTCTACTGTACTCCACTGTACTCTACCTCTACTGTACTCCACTGTACTCTACCTCTACTGTACTCTACTCTACTCTACCTCTACTGTGCTCTACTGTACTCTATCTCTACTGTGCTCCACTGTACTCTATCTCTATTGAACTCCACTGTACTCTACCTCTACTGTACTCTACTGTTCTCTACCTCTACTGTACTCTACTGTACTCCACATCTGCTCTGCTCCTCTGTAATCCACTATACTCTACCTCTACTGTGCTCCACTGTAGTCTACCTTTACTTTGCTCCACTGTACTCTACCTCTACTGTACTCCACTGTACTCTATCACTACTTTGCTCCACTGTACTCTACTCTACTGTACTCCACTGTACTCTACCTCTACTGTGCTCCACTGTACTCTACCTCTAATGTGCTCCACTGTACTCTACCTCTACTGTACTCCACTGTACTCTACCTCTACTGTACTCCACTCTACTCTACCTCTACTGTGCTCTACTGTACTCTATCTCTACTGTGCTCCACTGTACTCTACCTCTACTGTACTCCACTGTACTCTACCTCTACTATACTCCACTGTACTCTTTCTCTACTGTACTCCACTTTACTCTACCTCTACTGTACTCCACTGTACTCAACCTCAACTGTACTCCACTGTACTCTACCTCTACTGTGCTCCATTGTACTCTACCTCTACTGTACTCCACTGTACTCTACCTCTACTGTGCTCCATTGTACTCCACCTCTACTGTGCTCCACTGTACTCCACTGTACTCTACCTCTACTGTGCTCCACTGTACTCTACCTCTACTGTACTCCACTGTACTCTACCTCTACTGTGCTCCACTGTACTCTACCTCTAATGTGCTCCACTGTACTCTACCTCTACTGTACTCCACTGTACTCTACCTCTACTGTGCTCTACTGTACTCTATCTCTACTGTGCTCCACTGTACTCTACCACTACTGTACTCCACTGTACTCCACCTCTACTGTGCTCCACTGTACTCTACCTCTACTGTACTCCCATGTACTCTACCTCTACTGTACTCCACTCTACTCTACCTCTACTGTGCTCTACTGTACTCTATCTCTACTGTGCTCCACTGTACTCTACCTCTACTGTACTCCACTGTACTCTACCTCTACTATACTCCACTGTACTCTTTCTCTACTGTACTCCACTGTACTCTACCTCTACTGTACTCCACTGTACTCAACCTCAACTGTACTCCACTGTACTCTACCTCTACTGTGCTCCACTGTACTCTACCTCTACTGTACTCCACTGTACTCTACCTCTACTGTGCTCTACTGTACTCTATCTCTACTGTGCTCCACTGTACTCTACCACTACTGTACTCCACTGTACTCCACCTCTACTGTGCTCCACTGTACTCTACCTCTACTGTACTCCCATGTACTCTACCTCTACTGTACTCCACTCTACTCTACCTCTACTGTGCTCTACTGTACTCTATCTCTACTGTGCTCCACTGTACTCTACCTCTACTGTACTCCACTGTACTCTACCTCTACTATACTCCACTGTACTCTACCTCTACTGTACTCCACTGTACTCTACCTCTACTGTACTCCACTGTACTCTACCTCTACTGTGCTCTACTGTACTCTATCTCTACTGTGCTCCACTGTACTCTACCACTACTGTACTCCACTGTACTCCACCTCTACTGTGCTCCACTGTACTCTACCTCTACTGTACTCCCATGTACTCTACCTCTACTGTACTCCACTCTACTCTACCTCTACTGTGCTCTACTGTACTCTATCTCTACTGTGCTCCACTGTACTCTACCTCTACTGTACTCCACTGTACTCTACCTCTACTATACTCCACTGTACTCTTTCTCTACTGTACTCCACTGTACTCTACCTCTACTGTACTCCACTGTACTCAACCTCAACTGTACTCCACTGTACTCTACCTCTACTGTGCTCCACTGTACTCTACCTCTACTGTACTCCACTGTACTCTACCTCTACTGTACTCCACTGTACTCTACCTCTACTGTACTCTACTCTACTCTACCTCTACTGTGCTCTACTGTACTCTATCTCTACTGTGCTCCACTGTACTCTATCTCTATTGAACTCCACTGTACTCTACCTCTACTGTACTCTACTGTTCTCTACCTCTACTGTACTCTACTGTACTCCACATCTGCTCTGCTCCTCTGTAATCCACTATACTCTACCTCTACTGTGCTCCACTGTAGTCTACCTTTACTTTGCTCCACTGTACTCTACCTCTACTGTACTCCACTGTACTCTATCACTACTTTGCTCCACTGTACTCTACTCTACTGTACTCCACTGTACTCTACCTCTACTGTGCTCCACTGTACTCTACCTCTAATGTGCTCCACTGTACTCTACCTCTACTGTACTCCACTGTACTCTACCTCTACTGTACTCCACTCTACTCTACCTCTACTGTGCTCTACTGTACTCTATCTCTACTGTGCTCCACTGTACTCTACCTCTACTGTACTCCACTGTACTCTACCTCTACTATACTCCACTGTACTCTTTCTCTACTGTACTCCACTGTACTCTACCTCTACTGTACTCCACTGTACTCTATCTCTACTTTGCTCCACTGTACTCTATCTCTACTGAACTCCACTCTACTCTACCTCTACTGTACTCTACTGTTCTCTACCTCTACTGTACTCTACTGTACTCCACCTCTACTGTGCTCCACTGTACTCCACTGTACTCTACCTCTAGTATGCTCCACTGTACTCTACCTGTACTGTGCTCTACTGTACTCTATCTCTACTGTGCTCCACTGTACTCTATCTCTATTGAACTCCACTGTACTCTACCTCTACTGTACTCTACTGTTCTCTACCTCTACTGTACTCTACTGTACTCCACATCTGCTCTGCTCCTCTGTAATCCACTATACTCTACCTCTACTGTGCTCCACTGTACTCTACCTTTACTTTGCTCCACTGTACTCTACCTCTACTGTACTCCACTGTGCTCTACCTCTACTGTACTCTACTGTACTCCACCTCTACTGTGCTCCACTGTACTCCACTGTACTCTACCTCTACTGTGCTCCACTGTACTCTACCTCTACTGTACTCCACTGTACTCTACCTCTACTGTGCTCCACTGTACTCTACCTCTAATGTGCTCCACTGTACTCTACCTCTACTGTGCTCCACTGTACTCTACCTCTACTGTACTCCACTGTACTCTATCTCTACTGTATTCCACTGTACTCTACCTCTACTGTACTCCACCTCTAATGTGCTCCACTGTACTCTACCTCTACTATACTCCACTGTACTCTTTCTCTACTGTAATCCACTGTACTCTACCTCTACTGTACTCCACTGTACTCTACCTCTACTGTACTCCACTGTACTCTACTCTACTGTACTCCACTGTACTCTACCTCTACTGTACTCTACCTCTACTGTGCTCCACTGTACTCTATCTCAACTGTACTCCACTGTACTCTACCTCTACTGTACTCCACCTCTAATGTGCTCCACTGTACTCTACCTCTATTGTACTCCACTGTACTCTACCTCTACTGTACTCCACTCTACTCTACCTCTACTGTGCTCTACAGTACTCTATCTCTACTGTGCTCCACTGTACTCTACCTCTACTGTACTCCACTGTACTCTACCTCTACTCTACTCCACTGTACTCTTTCTCTACTGTACTCCACTGTACTCTACCTCTACTGTACTCCACTGTACTCAACCTCAACTGTACTCCACTGTACTCTACCTCTACTGTGCTCCACTGTACTCTACCTCTACTATACTCCACTGTACTCTTTCTCTACTGTACTCCACTGTACTCTACCTCTACTGTACTCCACTGTACTCTACCTCTACTGTACTCCACTGTACTCTACTCTACTGTACTCCACTGTACTCTACCTCTACTGTACTCTACCTCTACTGTGCTCCACTGTACTCTATCTCTACTGTACTCCACTGTACTCTACCTCTACTGTACTCCACCTCTAATGTGCTCCACTGTACTCTACCTCTACTGTATTCCACTGTACTCTACCTCTACTGTACTCCACACTACTCTACCTCTACTGTGCTCTACTGTACTCTATCTCTACTGTGCTCCACTGTACTCTACCTCTACTGTACTCCACTGTACTCTATCACTACTTTGCTCCACTGTACTCTACTCTACTGTACTCCACTGTACTCTACCTCTACTGTGCTCCACTGTACTCTACCTCTAATGTGCTCCACTGTACTCTACCTCTACTGTACTCCACTGTACTCTACCTCTACTGTACTCCACTCTACTCTACCTCTACTGTGCTCTACTGTACTCTATCTCTACTGTGCTCCACTGTACTCTACCTCTACTGTACTCCACTGTACTCTACCTCTACTATACTCCACTGTACTCTTTCTCTACTGTACTCCACTGTACTCTACCTCTACTGTACTCCACTGTACTCAACCTCAACTGTACTCCACTGTACTCTACCTCTACTGTGCTCCATTGTACTCTACCTCTACTGTACTCCACTGTACTCTACCTCTACTGTGCTCCATTGTACTCCACCTCTACTGTGCTCCACTGTACTCCACTGTACTCTACCTCTACTGTGCTCCACTGTACTCTACCTCTACTGTACTCCACTGTACTCTACCTCTACTGTGCTCCACTGTACTCTACCTCTAATGTGCTCCACTGTACTCTACCTCTACTGTGCTCCACTGTACTCTACCTCTACTGTACTCCACTGTACTCTACCTCTACTGTGCTCTACTGTACTCTATCTCTACTGTGCTCCACTGTACTCTACCTCTACTGTACTCCACTGTACTCTACCTCTACTATACTCCACTATACTCTTTTTCTACTGTACTCCACTGTACTCTACCTCTACTGTACTCCACTGTACTCTACCTCTACTGTACTCCACTGTACTCTACCTCTACTGTACTTCACTGTACTCTACCTCTACTGTGCTCCACTGTACTCTACCTCTAATGTGTTCCACTGTACTCTACCTCTACTGTGCTCCACTGTACTCTACCTCTACTGTACTCCACTGTACTCTACCTCTACTGTGCTCCACTTTACTCTATCTCTACTGTACTCCACTGTATTCTACCTCTACTGTACTCCACCTCTACTGTACTCTACTGTACTCTACCTCTACTATACTCCACTGTACTCAACCTCAACTGTACTCCACTGTACTCTACTCTACTGTACGCCACTGTACTCTACCTCTACTGTACTCCACTGTACTCTATCTCTACTTTGCTCCACTGTACTCCACTGTACTCTACCTCTAGTATGCTCCACTGTACTCCACTGTACTCTACCTCTAGTATGCTCCACTGTACTCTACCTCTACTGTGCTCCACTGTACTCTACCTCTACTGTACTCCACTGTACTCTACCTCTACTGTGCTCTACTGTACTCTATCTCTACTGTGCTCCACTGTACTCTACCTCTACTGTACTCCACTGTACTCTACCTCTACTATACTCCACTGTACTCTTTCTCTACTGTACTCCACTGTACTCTACCTCTACTGTACTCCACTGTACTCTACCTCTACTGTACTCCACTGTACTCTACTCTACTGTACTCCACTGTACTCTACCTCTACTGTACTCTACCTCTACTGTGCTCCACTGTACTCTATCTCTACTGTACTCCACTGTACTCTACCTCTACTGTACTCCACCTCTAATGTGCTCCACTGTACTCTACCTCTACTGTACTCCACTGTAGTCTACCTCTACTGTACTCCACTCTACTCTACCTCTACTGTGCTCTACTGTAATCTATCTCTACTGTGCTCCACTGTACTCTACCTCTACTGTACTCCACTGTACTCTACCTCTACTATACTCCACTGTACTCTTTCTCTACTACTCCACTGTACTCTACCTCTACTGTACTCCACTGTACTCAACCTCAACTGTACTCCACTGTACTCTACCTCTACTGTGCTCCATTGTACTCTACCTCTACTGTACTCCACTGTACTCTACCTCTACTGTGCTCCATTGTACTCCACCTCTACTGTGCTCCACTGTACTCCACTGTACTCTACCTCTACTGTGCTCCACTGTACTCTACCTCTACTGTACTCCACTGTACTCTACCTCTACTGTGCTCCACTGTACTCTACCTCTAATGTGCTCCACTGTACTCTACCTCTACTGTGCTCCACTGTACTCTACCTCTACTGTACTCCACTGTACTCTACCTCTACTGTGCTCCACTGTACTCTATCTCTACTGTATTCCACTGTACTCTACCTCTACTGTACTCCACCTCTAATGTGCTCCACTGTACTCTACCTCTACTGTAATCCACTGTACTCTACCTCTACTGTACTCCACTCTACTCTACCTCTACTGTGCTCTACTGTACTCTATCTCTACTGTGCTCCACTGTACTCTACCTCTACTGTACTCCACTGTACTCTACCTCTACTATACTCCACTGTACTCTTTCTCTACTGTACTCCACTGTACTATACCTCTACTGTACTCCACTGTACTCTACCTCTACTGTACTCCACTGTACTCTACTCTACTGTACTCCACTGTACTCTACCTCTACTGTACTCTACCTCTACTGTGCTCCACTGTACTCTATCTCTACTGTACTCCACTGTACTCTACCTCTACTGTACTCCACCTCTAATGTGCTCCACTGTACTCTACCTCTACTGTACTCCCATGTACTCTACCTCTACTGTACTCCACTCTACTCTACCTCTACTGTGCTCTACTGTACTCTATCTCTACTGTGCTCCACTGTACTCTACCTCTACTGTACTCCACTGTACTCTACCTCTACTATACTCCACTGTACTCTTTCTCTACTGTACTCCACTGTACTCTACCTCTACTGTACTCCACTGTACTCAACCTCAACTGTACTCCACTGTACTCTACCTCTACTGTGCTCCACTGTACTCTACCTCTACTGTACTCCACTGTACTCTACCTCTACTGTACTCCACTGTACTCTACCTCTACTGTACTCTACTCTACTCTACCTCTACTGTGCTCTACTGTACTCTATCTCTACTGTGCTCCACTGTACTCTATCTCTATTGAACTCCACTGTACTCTACCTCTACTGTACTCTACTGTTCTCTACCTCTACTGTACTCTACTGTACTCCACATCTGCTCTGCTCCTCTGTAATCCACTATACTCTACCTCTACTGTGCTCCACTGTAGTCTACCTTTACTTTGCTCCACTGTACTCTACCTCTACTGTACTCCACTGTACTCTATCACTACTTTGCTCCACTGTACTCTACTCTACTGTACTCCACTGTACTCTACCTCTACTGTGCTCCACTGTACTCTACCTCTAATGTGCTCCACTGTACTCTACCTCTACTGTACTCCACTGTACTCTACCTCTACTGTACTCCACTCTACTCTACCTCTACTGTGCTCTACTGTACTCTATCTCTACTGTGCTCCACTGTACTCTACCTCTACTGTACTCCACTGTACTCTACCTCTACTATACTCCACTGTACTCTTTCTCTACTGTACTCCACTGTACTCTACCTCTACTGTACTCCACTGTACTCAACCTCAACTGTACTCCACTGTACTCTACCTCTACTGTGCTCCATTGTACTCTACCTCTACTGTACTCCACTGTACTCTACCTCTACTGTGCTCCATTGTACTCCACCTCTACTGTGCTCCACTGTACTCCACTGTACTCTACCTCTACTGTGCTCCACTGTACTCTACCTCTACTGTACTCCACTGTACTCTACCTCTACTGTGCTCCACTGTACTCTACCTCTAATGTGCTCCACTGTACTCTACCTCTACTGTGCTCCACTGTACTCTACCTCTACTGTACTCCACTGTACTCTACCTCTACTGTGCTCTACTGTACTCTATCTCTACTGTGCTCCACTGTACTCTACCACTACTGTACTCCACTGTACTCCACCTCTACTGTGCTCCACTGTACTCTACCTCTACTGTACTCCCATGTACTCTACCTCTACTGTACTCCACTCTACTCTACCTCTACTGTGCTCTACTGTACTCTATCTCTACTGTGCTCCACTGTACTCTACCTCTACTGTACTCCACTGTACTCTACCTCTACTATACTCCACTGTACTCTTTCTCTACTGTACTCCACTGTACTCTACCTCTACTGTACTCCACTGTACTCAACCTCAACTGTACTCCACTGTACTCTACCTCTACTATGCTCCACTGTACTCTACCTCTACTGTACTCCACTGTACTCTACCTCTACTGTACTCCACTGTACTCTACCTCTACTGTACTCTACTCTACTCTACCTCTACTGTGCTCTACTGTACTCTATCTCTACTGTGCTCCACTGTACTCTATCTCTATTGAACTCCACTGTACTCTACCTCTACTGTACTCTACTGTTCTCTACCTCTACTGTACTCTACTGTACTCCACATCTGCTCTGCTCCTCTGTAATCCACTATACTCTACCTCTACTGTGCTCCACTGTACTCTACCTTTACTTTGCTCCACTGTACTCTACCTCTACTGTACTCCACTGTGCTCTACCTCTACTGTACTCTACTGTACTCCACCTCTACTGTGCTCCACTGTACTCCACTGTACTCTACCTCTACTGTGCTCCACTGTACTCTACCTCTACTGTACTCCACTGTACTCTACCTCTACTGTGCTCCACTGTACTCTACCTCTAATGTGCTCCACTGTACTCTACCTCTACTGTGCTCCACTGTACTCTACCTCTACTGTACTCCACTGTACTCTATCTCTACTGTATTCCACTGTACTCTACCTCTACTGTACTCCACCTCTAATGTGCTCCACTGTACTCTACCTCTACTATACTCCACTGTACTCTTTCTCTACTGTAATCCACTGTACTCTACCTCTACTGTACTCCACTGTACTCTACCTCTACTGTACTCCACTGTACTCTACTCTACTGTACTCCACTGTACTCTACCTCTACTGTACTCTACCTCTACTGTGCTCCACTGTACTCTATCTCAACTGTACTCCACTGTACTCTACCTCTACTGTACTCCACTGTACTCTACCTCTACTGTGCTCTACTGTACTCTATCTCTACTGTGCTCCACTGTACTCTACCTCTACTGTACTCCACTGTACTCTACCTCTACTATACTCCACTATACTCTTTCTCTACTGTACTCCACTGTACTCTACCTCTACTGTACTCCACTGTACTCTACCTCTACTGTACTCCACTGTACTCTACTCTACTGTACTCCACTGTACTCTACCTCTACTGTACTCCACTCTACTCTACCTCTACTCTGCTCTACAGTACTCTATCTCTACTGTGCTCCACTGTACTCTACCTCTACTGTACTCCACTGTACTCTACCTCTACTCTACTCCACTGTACTCTTTCTCTACTGTACTCCACTGTACTCTACCTCTACTGTACTCCACTGTACTCAACCTCAACTGTACTCCACTGTACTCTACCTCTACTCTGCTCCACTGTACTCTACCTCTACTATACTCCACTGTACTCTTTCTCTACTGTACTCCACTGTACTCTACCTCTACTGTACTCCACTGTACTCTACCTCTACTGTACTCCACTGTACTCTACTCTACTGTACTCCACTGTACTCTACCTCTACTGTACTCTACCTCTACTGTGCTCCACTGTACTCTATCTCTACTGTACTCCACTGTACTCTACCTCTACTGTACTCCACCTCTAATGTGCTCCACTGTACTCTACCTCTACTGTATTCCACTGTACTCTACCTCTACTGTACTCCACTCTACTCTACCTCTACTGTGCTCTACTGTACTCTATCTCTACTGTGCTCCACTGTACTCTACCTCTACTGTACTCCACTGTACTCTATCACTACTTTGCTCCACTGTACTCTACTCTACTGTACTCCACTGTACTCTACCTCTACTGTGCTCCACTGTACTCTACCTCTAATGTGCTCCACTGTACTCTACCTCTACTGTACTCCACTGTACTCTACCTCTACTGTACTCCACTCTACTCTACCTCTACTGTGCTCTACTGTACTCTATCTCTACTGTGCTCCACTGTACTCTACCTCTACTGTACTCCACTGTACTCTACCTCTACTATACTCCACTGTACTCTTTCTCTACTGTACTCCACTGTACTCTACCTCTACTGTACTCCACTGTACTCAACCTCAACTGTACTCCACTGTACTCTACCTCTACTGTGCTCCATTGTACTCTACCTCTACTGTACTCCACTGTACTCTACCTCTACTGTGCTCCATTGTACTCCACCTCTACTGTGCTCCACTGTACTCCACTGTACTCTACCTCTACTGTGCTCCACTGTACTCTACCTCTACTGTACTCCACTGTACTCTACCTCTACTGTGCTCCACTGTACTCTACCTCTAATGTGCTCCACTGTACTCTACCTCTACTGTGCTCCACTGTACTCTACCTCTACTGTACTCCACTGTACTCTACCTCTACTGTGCTCTACTGTACTCTATCTCTACTGTGCTCCACTGTACTCTACCTCTACTGTACTCCACTGTACTCTACCTCTACTATACTCCACTATACTCTTTCTCTACTGTACTCCACTGTACTCTACCTCTACTGTACTCCACTGTACTCTACCTCTACTGTACTCCACTGTACTCTACCTCTACTGTACTCTACCTCTACTGTGCTCCACTGTACTCTATCTCTACTGTACTCCACTGTACTCTACCTCTACTGTACTCCACCTCTAATGTGCTCCACTGTACTCTACCTCTACTGTACTCCACTGTACTCTACCTCTACTGTACTCCACTGTACTCTACCTCTACTGTACTTCACTGTACTCTACCTCTACTGTGCTCCACTGTACTCTACCTCTAATGTGTTCCACTGTACTCTACCTCTACTATGCTCCACTGTACTCTACCTCTACTGTACTCCACTGTACTCTACCTCTACTGTGCTCCACTTTACTCTATCTCTACTGTACTCCACTGTACTCTACCTCTACTGTACTCCACCTCTACTGTACTCTACTGTACTCTACCTCTACTATACTCCACTGTACTCAACCTCAACTGTACTCCACTGTACTCTACTCTACTGTACGCCACTGTACTCTACCTCTACTGTACTCTACCTCTACTGTACTCCACTGTACTCTATCTCTACTTTGCTCCACTGTACTCCACTGTACTCTACCTCTAGTATGCTCCACTGTACTCCACTGTACTCTACCTCTAGTATGCTCCACTGTACTCTACCTCTACTGTGCTCCACTGTACTCTACCTCTACTGTACTCCACTGTACTCTACCTCTACTGTGCTCTACTGTACTCTATCTCTACTGTGCTCCACTGTACTCTACCTCTACTGTACTCCACTGTACTCTACCTCTACTATACTCCACTGTACTCTTTCTCTACTGTACTCCACTGTACTCTACCTCTACTGTACTCCACTGTACTCTACCTCTACTGTACTCCACTGTACTCTACTCTACTGTACTCCACTGTACTCTACCTCTACTGTACTCTACCTCTACTGTGCTCCACTGTACTCTATCTCTACTGTACTCCACTGTACTCTACCTCTACTGTACTCCACCTCTAATGTGCTCCACTGTACTTTACCTCTACTGTACTCCACTGTAGTCTACCTCTACTGTACTCCACTCTACTCTACCTCTACTGTGCTCTACTGTACTCTATCTCTACTGTGCTCCACTGTACTCTACCTCTACTGTACTCCACTGTACTCTACCTCTACTATACTCCACTGTACTCTTTCTCTACTACTCCACTGTACTCTACCTCTACTGTACTCCACTGTACTCAACCTCAACTGTACTCCACTGTACTCTACCTCTACTGTGCTCCATTGTACTCTACCTCTACTGTACTCCACTGTACTCTACCTCTACTGTGCTCCATTGTACTCCACCTCTACTGTGCTCCACTGTACTCCACTGTACTCTACCTCTACTGTGCTCCACTGTACTCTACCTCTACTGTACTCCACTGTACTCTACCTCTACTGTGCTCCACTGTACTCTACCTCTAATGTGCTCCACTGTACTCTACCTCTACTGTGCTCCACTGTACTCTACCTCTACTGTGCTCCACTGTACTCTACCTCTACTGTACTCCACTGTACTCTACCTCTACTGTACTCCACTCTACTCTACCTCTACTGTGCTCTACTGTACTCTATCTCTACTGTGCTCCACTGTACTCTACCTCTACTGTACTCCACTGTACTCTACCTCTACTATACTCCACTGTACTCTTTCTCTACTGTACTCCACTGTACTCTACCTCTACTGTACTCCACTGTACTCAACCTCAACTGTACTCCACTGTACTCTACCTCTACTGTGCTCCATTGTACTCTACCTCTACTGTACTCCACTGTACTCTACCTCTACTGTGCTCCATTGTACTCCACCTCTACTGTGCTCCACTGTACTCCACTGTACTCTACCTCTACTGTGCTCCACTGTACTCTACCTCTACTGTACTCCACTGTACTCTACCTCTACTGTGCTCCACTGTACTCTACCTCTAATGTGCTCCACTGTACTCTACCTCTACTGTGCTCCACTGTACTCTACCTCTACTGTACTCCACTGTACTCTACCTCTACTGTGCTCTACTGTACTCTATCTCTACTGTGCTCCACTGTACTCTATCTCTACTGTACTCCACTGTACTCTACCTCTACTATACTCCACTATACTCTTTTTCTACTGTACTCCACTGTACTCTACCTCTACTGTACTCCACTGTACTCTACCTCTACTGTACTCCACTGTACTCTACCTCTACTGTACTCTACCTCTACTGTGCTCCACTGTACTCTATCTCTACTGTACTCCACTGTACTCTACCTCTACTGTACTCCACCTCTAATGTGCTCCACTGTACTCTACCTCTACTGTACTCCACTGTACTCTACCTCTACTGTACTCCACTGTACTCTACCTCTACTGTACTTCACTGTACTCTACCTCTACTGTGCTCCACTGTACTCTACCTCTAATGTGTTCCACTGTACTCTACCTCTACTGTGCTCCACTGTACTCTACCTCTACTGTACTCCACTGTACTCTACCTCTACTGTACTCCACTGTACTCTACCTCTACTGTACTCTACTCTACTCTACCTCTACTGTGCTCTACTGTACTCTATCTCTACTGTGCTCCACTGTACTCTATCTCTATTGAACTCCACTGTACTCTACCTCTACTGTACTCTACTGTTCTCTACCTCTACTGTACTCTACTGTACTCCACATCTGCTCTGCTCCTCTGTAATCCACTATACTCTACCTCTACTGTGCTCCACTGTAGTCTACCTTTACTTTGCTCCACTGTACTCTACCTCTACTGTACTCCACTGTACTCTATCACTACTTTGCTCCACTGTACTCTACTCTACTGTACTCCACTGTACTCTACCTCTACTGTGCTCCACTGTACTCTACCTCTAATGTGCTCCACTGTACTCTACCTCTACTGTACTCCACTGTACTCTACCTCTACTGTACTCCACTCTACTCTACCTCTACTGTGCTCTACTGTACTCTATCTCTACTGTGCTCCACTGTACTCTACCTCTACTGTACTCCACCGTACTCTACCTCTACTATACTCCACTGTACTCTTTCTCTACTGTACTCCACTGTACTCTACCTCTACTGTACTCCACTGTACTCAACCTCAACTGTACTCCACTGTACTCTACCTCTACTGTGCTCCATTGTACTCTACCTCTACTGTACTCCACTGTACTCTACCTCTACTGTGCTCCATTGTACTCCACCTCTACTGTGCTCCACTGTACTCCACTGTACTCTACCTCTACTGTGCTCCACTGTACTCTACCTCTACTGTACTCCACTGTACTCTACCTCTACTGTGCTCCACTGTACTCTACCTCTAATGTGCTCCACTGTACTCTACCTCTACTGTGCTCCACTGTACTCTACCTCTACTGTACTCCACTGTACTCTACCTCTACTGTGCTCTACTGTACTCTATCTCTACTGTGCTCCACTGTACTCTACCTCTACTGTACTCCACTGTACTCCACCTCTACTGTGCTCCACTGTACTCTACCTCTACTGTACTCCCATGTACTCTACCTCTACTGTACTCCACTCTACTCTACCTCTACTGTGCTCTACTGTACTCTATCTCTACTGTGCTCCACTGTACTCTACCTCTACTGTACTCCACTGTACTCTACCTCTACTATACTCCACTGTACTCTTTCTCTACTGTACTCCACTGTACTCTACCTCTACTGTACTCCACTGTACTCAACCTCAACTGTACTCCACTGTACTCTACCTCTACTATGCTCCACTGTACTCTACCTCTACTGTACTCCACTGTACTCTACCTCTACTGTACTCCACTGTACTCTACCTCTACTGTACTCTACTCTACTCTACCTCTACTGTGCTCTACTGTACTCTATCTCTACTGTGCTCCACTGTACTCTATCTCTATTGAACTCCACTGTACTCTACCTCTACTGTACTCTACTGTTCTCTACCTCTACTGTACTCTACTGTACTCCACATCTGCTCTGCTCCTCTGTAATCCACTATACTCTACCTCTACTGTGCTCCACTGTACTCTACCTTTACTTTGCTCCACTGTACTCTACCTCTACTGTACTCCACTGTGCTCTACCTCTACTGTACTCTACTGTACTCCACCTCTACTGTGCTCCACTGTACTCCACTGTACTCTACCTCTACTGTGCTCCACTGTACTCTACCTCTACTGTACTCCACTGTACTCTACCTCTACTGTGCTCCACTGTACTCTACCTCTAATGTGCTCCACTGTACTCTACCTCTACTGTGCTCCACTGTACTCTACCTCTACTGTACTCCACTGTACTCTATCTCTACTGTATTCCACTGTACTCTACCTCTACTGTACTCCACCTCTAATGTGCTCCACTGTACTCTACCTCTACTATACTCCACTGTACTCTTTCTCTACTGTAATCCACTGTACTCTACCTCTACTGTACTCCACTGTACTCTACCTCTACTGTACTCCACTGTACTCTACTCTACTGTACTCCACTGTACTCTACCTCTACTGTACTCTACCTCTACTGTGCTCCACTGTACTCTATCTCAACTGTACTCCACTGTACTCTACCTCTACTGTACTCCACCTCTAATGTGCTCCACTGTACTCTACCTCTATTGTACTCCACTGTACTCTACCTCTACTGTACTCCACTCTACTCTACCTCTACTGTGCTCTACAGTACTCTATCTCTACTGTGCTCCACTGTACTCTACCTCTACTGTACTCCACTGTACTCTACCTCTACTCTACTCCACTGTACTCTTTCTCTACTGTACTCCACTGTACTCTACCTCTACTGTACTCCACTGTACTCAACCTCAACTGTACTCCACTGTACTCTACCTCTACTGTGCTCCACTGTACTCTACCTCTACTATACTCCACTGTACTCTTTCTCTACTGTACTCCACTGTACTCTACCTCTACTGTACTCCACTGTACTCTACCTCTACTGTACTCCACTGTACTCTACTCTACTGTACTCCACTGTACTCTACCTCTACTGTACTCTACCTCTACTGTGCTCCACTGTACTCTATCTCTACTGTACTCCACTGTACTCTACCTCTACTGTACTCCACCTCTAATGTGCTCCACTGTACTCTACCTCTACTGTATTCCACTGTACTCTACCTCTACTGTACTCCACTCTACTCTACCTCTACTGTGCTCTACTGTACTCTATCTCTACTGTGCTCCACTGTACTCTACCTCTACTGTACTCCACTGTACTCTATCACTACTTTGCTCCACTGTACTCTACTCTACTGTACTCCACTGTACTCTACCTCTACTGTGCTCCACTGTACTCTACCTCTAATGTGCTCCACTGTACTCTACCTCTACTGTACTCCACTGTACTCTACCTCTACTGTACTCCACTCTACTCTACCTCTACTGTGCTCTACTGTACTCTACCTCTACTGTGCTCCACTGTACTCTACCTCTACTGTACTCCACTGTACTCTACCTCTACTATACTCCACTGTACTCTTTCTCTACTGTACTCCACTGTACTCTACCTCTACTGTACTCCACTGTACTCAACCTCAACTGTACTCCACTGTACTCTACCTCTACTGTGCTCCATTGTACTCTACCTCTACTGTACTCCACTGTACTCTACCTCTACTGTGCTCCATTGTACTCCACCTCTACTGTGCTCCACTGTACTCCACTGTACTCTACCTCTACTGTGCTCCACTGTACTCTACCTCTACTGTACTCCACTGTACTCTACCTCTACTGTGCTCCACTGTACTCTACCTCTAATGTGCTCCACTGTACTCTACCTCTACTGTGCTCCACTGTACTCTACCTCTACTGTACTCCACTGTACTCTACCTCTACTGTGCTCTACTGTACTCTATCTCTACTGTGCTCCACTGTACTCTACCTCTACTGTACTCCACTGTACTCTACCTCTACTATACTCCACTATACTCTTTTTCTACTGTACTCCACTGTACTCTACCTCTACTGTACTCCACTGTACTCTACCTCTACTGTACTCCACTGTACTCTACCTCTACTGTACTTCACTGTACTCTACCTCTACTGTGCTCCACTGTACTCTACCTCTAATGTGTTCCACTGTACTCTACCTCTACTGTGCTCCACTGTACTCTACCTCTACTGTACTCCACTGTACTCTACCTCTACTGTGCTCCACTTTACTCTATCTCTACTGTACTCCACTGTACTCTACCTCTACTGTACTCCACCTCTACTGTACTCTACTGTACTCTACCTCTACTATACTCCACTGTACTCAACCTCAACTGTACTCCACTGTACTCTACTCTACTGTACGCCACTGTACTCTACCTCTACTGTACTCCACTGTACTCTATCTCTACTTTGCTCCACTGTACTCCACTGTACTCTACCTCTAGTATGCTCCACTGTACTCCACTGTACTCTACCTCTAGTATGCTCCACTGTACTCTACCTCTACTGTGCTCCACTGTACTCTACCTCTACTGTACTCCACTGTACTCTACCTCTACTGTGCTCTACTGTACTCTATCTCTACTGTGCTCCACTGTACTCTACCTCTACTGTACTCCACTGTACTCTACCTCTACTATACTCCACTGTACTCTTTCTCTACTGTACTCCACTGTACTCTACCTCTACTGTACTCCACTGTACTCTACCTCTACTGTACTCCACTGTACTCTACTCTACTGTACTCCACTGTACTCTACCTCTACTGTACTCTACCTCTACTGTGCTCCACTGTACTCTATCTCTACTGTACTCCACTGTACTCTACCTCTACTGTACTCCACCTCTAATGTGCTCCACTGTACTCTACCTCTACTGTACTCCACTGTAGTCTACCTCTACTGTACTCCACTCTACTCTACCTCTACTGTGCTCTACTGTACTCTATCTCTACTGTGCTCCACTGTACTCTACCTCTACTGTACTCCACTGTACTCTACCTCTACTATACTCCACTGTACTCTTTCTCTACTACTCCACTGTACTCTACCTCTACTGTACTCCACTGTACTCAACCTCAACTGTACTCCACTGTACTCTACCTCTACTGTGCTCCATTGTACTCTACCTCTACTGTACTCCACTGTACTCTACCTCTACTGTGCTCCATTGTACTCCACCTCTACTGTGCTCCACTGTACTCCACTGTACTCTACCTCTACTGTGCTCCACTGTACTCTACCTCTACTGTACTCCACTGTACTCTACCTCTACTGTGCTCCACTGTACTCTACCTCTAATGTGCTCCACTGTACTCTACCTCTACTGTGCTCCACTGTACTCTACCTCTACTGTACTCCACTGTACTCTACCTCTACTGTGCTCCACTGTACTCTATCTCTACTGTATTCCACTGTACTCTACCTCTACTGTACTCCACCTCTAATGTGCTCCACTGTACTCTACCTCTACTGTAATCCACTGTACTCTACCTCTACTGTACTCCACTCTACTCTACCTCTACTGTGCTCTACTGTACTCTATCTCTACTGTGCTCCACTGTACTCTACCTCTACTGTACTCCACTGTACTCTACCTCTACTATACTCCACTGTACTCTTTCTCTACTGTACTCCACTGTACTATACCTCTACTGTACTCCACTGTACTCTACCTCTACTGTACTCCACTGTACTCTACTCTACTGTACTCCACTGTACTCTACCTCTACTGTACTCTACCTCTACTGTGCTCCACTGTACTCTATCTCTACTGTACTCCACTGTACTCTACCTCTACTGTACTCCACCTCTAATGTGCTCCACTGTACTCTACCTCTACTGTACTCCCATGTACTCTACCTCTACTGTACTCCACTCTACTCTACCTCTACTGTGCTCTACTGTACTCTATCTCTACTGTGCTCCACTGTACTCTACCTCTACTGTACTCCACTGTACTCTACCTCTACTATACTCCACTGTACTCTTTCTCTACTGTACTCCACTGTACTCTACCTCTACTGTACTCCACTGTACTCAACCTCAACTGTACTCCACTGTACTCTACCTCTACTGTGCTCCACTGTACTCTACCTCTACTGTACTCCACTGTACTCTACCTCTACTGTACTCCACTGTACTCTACCTCTACTGTACTCTACTCTACTCTACCTCTACTGTGCTCTACTGTACTCTATCTCTACTGTGCTCCACTGTACTCTATCTCTATTGAACTCCACTGTACTCTACCTCTACTGTACTCTACTGTTCTCTACCTCTACTGTACTCTACTGTACTCCACATCTGCTCTGCTCCTCTGTAATCCACTATACTCTACCTCTACTGTGCTCCACTGTAGTCTACCTTTACTTTGCTCCACTGTACTCTACCTCTACTGTACTCCACTGTACTCTATCACTACTTTGCTCCACTGTACTCTACTCTACTGTACTCCACTGTACTCTACCTCTACTGTGCTCCACTGTACTCTACCTCTAATGTGCTCCACTGTACTCTACCTCTACTGTACTCCACTGTACTCTACCTCTACTGTACTCCACTCTACTCTACCTCTACTGTGCTCTACTGTACTCTATCTCTACTGTGCTCCACTGTACTCTACCTCTACTGTACTCCACTGTACTCTACCTCTACTATACTCCACTGTACTCTTTCTCTACTGTACTCCACTTTACTCTACCTCTACTGTACTCCACTGTACTCAACCTCAACTGTACTCCACTGTACTCTACCTCTACTGTGCTCCATTGTACTCTACCTCTACTGTACTCCACTGTACTCTACCTCTACTGTGCTCCATTGTACTCCACCTCTACTGTGCTCCACTGTACTCCACTGTACTCTACCTCTACTGTGCTCCACTGTACTCTACCTCTACTGTACTCCACTGTACTCTACCTCTACTGTGCTCCACTGTACTCTACCTCTAATGTGCTCCACTGTACTCTACCTCTACTGTACTCCACTGTACTCTACCTCTACTGTGCTCTACTGTACTCTATCTCTACTGTGCTCCACTGTACTCTACCACTACTGTACTCCACTGTACTCCACCTCTACTGTGCTCCACTGTACTCTACCTCTACTGTACTCCCATGTACTCTACCTCTACTGTACTCCACTCTACTCTACCTCTACTGTGCTCTACTGTACTCTATCTCTACTGTGCTCCACTGTACTCTACCTCTACTGTACTCCACTGTACTCTACCTCTACTATACTCCACTGTACTCTTTCTCTACTGTACTCCACTGTACTCTACCTCTACTGTACTCCACTGTACTCAACCTCAACTGTACTCCACTGTACTCTACCTCTACTATGCTCCACTGTACTCTACCTCTACTGTACTCCACTGTACTCTACCTCTACTGTACTCCACTGTACTCTACCTCTACTGTACTCTACTCTACTCTACCTCTACTGTGCTCTACTGTACTCTATCTCTACTGTGCTCAACTGTACTCTATCTCTATTGAACTCCACTGTACTCTACCTCTACTGTACTCTACTGTTCTCTACCTCTACTGTACTCTACTGTACTCCACATCTGCTCTGCTCCTCTGTAATCCACTATACTCTACCTCTACTGTGCTCCACTGTACTCTACCTTTACTTTGCTCCACTGTACTCTACCTCTACTGTACTCCACTGTGCTCTACCTCTACTGTACTCTACTGTACTCCACCTCTACTGTGCTCCACTGTACTCCACTGTACTCTACCTCTACTGTGCTCCACTGTACTCTACCTCTACTGTACTCCACTGTACTCTACCTCTACTGTGCTCCACTGTACTCTACCTCTAATGTGCTCCACTGTACTCTACCTCTACTGTGCTCCACTGTACTCTACCTCTACTGTACTCCACTGTACTCTATCTCTACTGTATTCCACTGTACTCTACCTCTACTGTACTCCACTGTACTCTACCTCTACTGTACTCCACTGTACTCTACCTCTACTGTACTCTACTCTACTCTACCTCTACTGTGCTCTACTGTACTCTATCTCTACTGTGCTCCACTGTACTCTATCTCTATTGAACTCCACTGTACTCTACCTCTACTGTACTCTACTGTTCTCTACCTCTACTGTACTCTACTGTACTCCACATCTGCTCTGCTCCTCTGTAATCCACTATACTCTACCTCTACTGTGCTCCACTGTACTCTACCTTTACTTTGCTCCACTGTACTCTACCTCTACTGTACTCCACTGTGCTCTACCTCTACTGTACTCTACTGTACTCCACCTCTACTGTGCTCCACTGTACTCCACTGTACTCTACCTCTACTGTGCTCCACTGTACTCTACCTCTACTGTGCTCCACTGTACTCTACCTCTACTGTGCTCCACTGTACTCTACCTCTAATGTGCTCCACTGTACTCTACCTCTACTGTGCTCCACTGTACTCTACCTCTACTGTACTCCACTGTACTCTATCTCTACTGTATTCCACTGTACTCTACCTCTACTGTACTCCACCTCTAATGTGCTCCACTGTACTCTACCTCTACTATACTCCACTGTACTCTTTCTCTACTGTAATCCACTGTACTCTACCTCTACTGTACTCCACTGTACTCTACCTCTACTGTACTCCACTGTACTCTACTCTACTGTACTCCACTGTACTCTACCTCTACTGTACTCTACCTCTACTGTGCTCCACTGTACTCTATCTCAACTGTACTCCACTGTACTCTACCTCTACTGTACTCCACCTCTAATGTGCTCCACTGTACTCTACCTCTATTGTACTCCACTGTACTCTACCTCTACTGTACTCCACTCTACTCTACCTCTACTGTGCTCTACAGTACTCTATCTCTACTGTGCTCCACTGTACTCTACCTCTACTGTACTCCACTGTACTCTACCTCTACTCTACTCCACTGTACTCTTTCTCTACTGTACTCCACTGTACTCTACCTCTACTGTACTCCACTGTACTCAACCTCAACTGTACTCCACTGTACTCTACCTCTACTGTGCTCCACTGTACTCTACCTCTACTATACTCCACTGTACTCTTTCTCTACTGTACTCCACTGTACTCTACCTCTACTGTACTCCACTGTACTCTACCTCTACTGTACTCCACTGTACTCTACTCTACTGTACTCCACTGTACTCTACCTCTACTGTACTCTACCTCTACTGTGCTCCACTGTACTCTATCTCTACTGTACTCCACTGTACTCTACCTCTACTGTACTCCACCTCTAATGTGCTCCACTGTACTCTACCTCTACTGTATTCCACTGTACTCTACCTCTACTGTACTCCACACTACTCTACCTCTACTGTGCTCTACTGTACTCTATCTCTACTGTGCTCCACTGTACTCTACCTCTACTGTACTCCACTGTACTCTATCACTACTTTGCTCCACTGTACTCTACTCTACTGTACTCCACTGTACTCTACCTCTACTGTGCTCCACTGTACTCTACCTCTAATGTGCTCCACTGTACTCTACCTCTACTGTACTCCACTGTACTCTACCTCTACTGTACTCCACTCTACTCTACCTCTACTGTGCTCTACTGTACTCTATCTCTACTGTGCTCCACTGTACTCTACCTCTACTGTACTCCACTGTACTCTACCTCTACTATACTCCACTGTACTCTTTCTCTACTGTACTCCACTGTACTCTACCTCTACTGTACTCCACTGTACTCAACCTCAACTGTACTCCACTGTACTCTACCTCTACTGTGCTCCATTGTACTCTACCTCTACTGTACTCCACTGTACTCTACCTCTACTGTGCTCCATTGTACTCCACCTCTACTGTGCTCCACTGTACTCCACTGTACTCTACCTCTACTGTGCTCCACTGTACTCTACCTCTACTGTACTCCACTGTACTCTACCTCTACTGTGCTCCACTGTACTCTACCTCTAATGTGCTCCACTGTACTCTACCTCTACTGTGCTCCACTGTACTCTACCTCTACTGTACTCCACTGTACTCTACCTCTACTGTGCTCTACTGTACTCTATCTCTACTGTGCTCCACTGTACTCTACCTCTACTGTACTCCACTGTACTCTACCTCTACTATACTCCACTATACTCTTTTTCTACTGTACTCCACTGTACTCTACCTCTACTGTACTCCACTGTACTCTACCTCTACTGTACTCCACTGTACTCTACCTCTACTGTACTTCACTGTACTCTACCTCTACTGTGCTCCACTGTACTCTACCTCTAATGTGTTCCACTGTACTCTACCTCTACTGTGCTCCACTGTACTCTACCTCTACTGTACTCCACTGTACTCTACCTCTACTGTGCTCCACTTTACTCTATCTCTACTGTACTCCACTGTATTCTACCTCTACTGTACTCCACCTCTACTGTACTCTACTGTACTCTACCTCTACTATACTCCACTGTACTCAACCTCAACTGTACTCCACTGTACTCTACTCTACTGTACGCCACTGTACTCTACCTCTACTGTACTCCACTGTACTCTATCTCTACTTTGCTCCACTGTACTCCACTGTACTCTACCTCTAGTATGCTCCACTGTACTCCACTGTACTCTACCTCTAGTATGCTCCACTGTACTCTACCTCTACTGTGCTCCACTGTACTCTACCTCTACTGTACTCCACTGTACTCTACCTCTACTGTGCTCTACTGTACTCTATCTCTACTGTGCTCCACTGTACTCTACCTCTACTGTACTCCACTGTACTCTACCTCTACTATACTCCACTGTACTCTTTCTCTACTGTACTCCACTGTACTCTACCTCTACTGTACTCCACTGTACTCTACCTCTACTGTACTCCACTGTACTCTACTCTACTGTACTCCACTGTACTCTACCTCTACTGTACTCTACCTCTACTGTGCTCCACTGTACTCTATCTCTACTGTACTCCACTGTACTCTACCTCTACTGTACTCCACCTCTAATGTGCTCCACTGTACTCTACCTCTACTGTACTCCACTGTAGTCTACCTCTACTGTACTCCACTCTACTCTACCTCTACTGTGCTCTACTGTACTCTATCTCTACTGTGCTCCACTGTACTCTACCTCTACTGTACTCCACTGTACTCTACCTCTACTATACTCCACTGTACTCTTTCTCTACTACTCCACTGTACTCTACCTCTACTGTACTCCACTGTACTCAACCTCAACTGTACTCCACTGTACTCTACCTCTACTGTGCTCCATTGTACTCTACCTCTACTGTACTCCACTGTACTCTACCTCTACTGTGCTCCATTGTACTCCACCTCTACTGTGCTCCACTGTACTCCACTGTACTCTACCTCTACTGTGCTCCACTGTACTCTACCTCTACTGTACTCCACTGTACTCTACCTCTACTGTGCTCCACTGTACTCTACCTCTAATGTGCTCCACTGTACTCTACCTCTACTGTGCTCCACTGTACTCTACCTCTACTGTACTCCACTGTACTCTACCTCTACTGTGCTCCACTGTACTCTATCTCTACTGTATTCCACTGTACTCTACCTCTACTGTACTCCACCTCTAATGTGCTCCACTGTACTCTACCTCTACTGTAATCCACTGTACTCTACCTCTACTGTACTCCACTCTACTCTACCTCTACTGTGCTCTACTGTACTCTATCTCTACTGTGCTCCACTGTACTCTACCTCTACTGTACTCCACTGTACTCTACCTCTACTATACTCCACTGTACTCTTTCTCTACTGTACTCCACTGTACTATACCTCTACTGTACTCCACTGTACTCTACCTCTACTGTACTCCACTGTACTCTACTCTACTGTACTCCACTGTACTCTACCTCTACTGTACTCTACCTCTACTGTGCTCCACTGTACTCTATCTCTACTGTACTCCACTGTACTCTACCTCTACTGTACTCCACCTCTAATGTGCTCCACTGTACTCTACCTCTACTGTACTCCCATGTACTCTACCTCTACTGTACTCCACTCTACTCTACCTCTACTGTGCTCTACTGTACTCTATCTCTACTGTGCTCCACTGTACTCTACCTCTACTGTACTCCACTGTACTCTACCTCTACTATACTCCACTGTACTCTTTCTCTACTGTACTCCACTGTACTCTACCTCTACTGTACTCCACTGTACTCAACCTCAACTGTACTCCACTGTACTCTACCTCTACTGTGCTCCACTGTACTCTACCTCTACTGTACTCCACTGTACTCTACCTCTACTGTACTCCACTGTACTCTACCTCTACTGTACTCTACTCTACTCTACCTCTACTGTGCTCTACTGTACTCTATCTCTACTGTGCTCCACTGTACTCTATCTCTATTGAACTCCACTGTACTCTACCTCTACTGTACTCTACTGTTCTCTACCTCTACTGTACTCTACTGTACTCCACATCTGCTCTGCTCCTCTGTAATCCACTATACTCTACCTCTACTGTGCTCCACTGTAGTCTACCTTTACTTTGCTCCACTGTACTCTACCTCTACTGTACTCCACTGTACTCTATCACTACTTTGCTCCACTGTACTCTACTCTACTGTACTCCACTGTACTCTACCTCTACTGTGCTCCACTGTACTCTACCTCTAATGTGCTCCACTGTACTCTACCTCTACTGTACTCCACTGTACTCTACCTCTACTGTACTCCACTCTACTCTACCTCTACTGTGCTCTACTGTACTCTATCTCTACTGTGCTCCACTGTACTCTACCTCTACTGTACTCCACTGTACTCTACCTCTACTATACTCCACTGTACTCTTTCTCTACTGTACTCCACTGTACTCTACCTCTACTTTACTCCACTGTACTCTATCTCTACTTTGCTCCACTGTACTCTATCTCTACTGAACTCCACTCTACTCTACCTCTACTGTACTCTACTGTTCTCTACCTCTACTGTACTCTACTGTACTCCACCTCTACTGTGCTCCACTTTACTCCACTGTACTCTACCTCTAGTATGCTCCACTGTACTCTACCTGTACTGTGCTCTACTGTACTCTATCTCTACTGTGCTCCACTGTACTCTATCTCTATTGAACTCCACTGTACTCTACCTCTACTGTACTCTACTGTTCTCTACCTCTACTGTACTCTACTGTACTCCACATCTGCTCTGCTCCTCTGTAATCCACTATACTCTACCTCTACTGTGCTCCACTGTACTCTACCTTTACTTTGCTCCACTGTACTCTACCTCTACTGTACTCCACTGTGCTCTACCTCTACTGTACTCTACTGTACTCCACCTCTACTGTGCTCCACTGTACTCCACTGTACTCTACCTCTACTGTGCTCCACTGTACTCTACCTCTACTGTACTCCACTGTACTCTACCTCTACTGTGCTCCACTGTACTCTACCTCTAATGTGCTCCACTGTACTCTACCTCTACTGTGCTCCACTGTACTCTACCTCTACTGTACTCCACTGTACTCTATCTCTACTGTATTCCACTGTACTCTACCTCTACTGTACTCCACCTCTAATGTGCTCCACTGTACTCTACCTCTACTATACTCCACTGTACTCTTTCTCTACTGTAATCCACTGTACTCTACCTCTACTGTACTCCACTGTACTCTACCTCTACTGTACTCCACTGTACTCTACTCTACTGTACTCCACTGTACTCTACCTCTACTGTACTCTACCTCTACTGTGCTCCACTGTACTCTATCTCAACTGTACTCCACTGTACTCTACCTCTACTGTACTCCACCTCTAATGTGCTCCACTGTACTCTACCTCTATTGTACTCCACTGTACTCTACCTCTACTGTACTCCACTCTACTCTACCTCTACTGTGCTCTACAGTACTCTATCTCTACTGTGCTCCACTGTACTCTACCTCTACTGTACTCCACTGTACTCTACCTCTACTCTACTCCACTGTACTCTTTCTCTACTGTACTCCACTGTACTCTACCTCTACTGTACTCCACTGTACTCAACCTCAACTGTACTCCACTGTACTCTACCTCTACTGTGCTCCACTGTACTCTACCTCTACTATACTCCACTGTACTCTTTCTCTACTGTACTCCACTGTACTCTACCTCTACTGTACTCCACTGTACTCTACCTCTACTGTACTCCACTGTACTCTACTCTACTGTACTCCACTGTACTCTACCTCTACTGTACTCTACCTCTACTGTGCTCCACTGTACTCTATCTCTACTGTACTCCACTGTACTCTACCTCTACTGTACTCCACCTCTAATGTGCTCCACTGTACTCTACCTCTACTGTATTCCACTGTACTCTACCTCTACTGTACTCCACACTACTCTACCTCTACTGTGCTCTACTGTACTCTATCTCTACTGTGCTCCACTGTACTCTACCTCTACTGTACTCCACTGTACTCTATCACTACTTTGCTCCACTGTACTCTACTCTACTGTACTCCACTGTACTCTACCTCTACTGTGCTCCACTGTACTCTACCTCTAATGTGCTCCACTGTACTCTACCTCTACTGTACTCCACTGTACTCTACCTCTACTGTACTCCACTCTACTCTACCTCTACTGTGCTCTACTGTACTCTATCTCTACTGTGCTCCACTGTACTCTACCTCTACTGTACTCCACTGTACTCTACCTCTACTATACTCCACTGTACTCTTTCTCTACTGTACTCCACTGTACTCTACCTCTACTGTACTCCACTGTACTCAACCTCAACTGTACTCCACTGTACTCTACTCTACTGTACTCCACTGTACTCTACCTCTACTGTACTCTACCTCTACTGTGCTCCACTGTACTCTATCTCTACTGTACTCCACTGTACTCTACCTCTACTGTACTCCACCTCTAATGTGCTCCACTGTACTCTACCTCTACTGTATTCCACTGTACTCTACCTCTACTGTACTCCACACTACTCTACCTCTACTGTGCTCTACTGTACTCTATCTCTACTGTGCTCCACTGTACTCTACCTCTACTGTACTCCACTGTACTCTATCACTACTTTGCTCCACTGTACTCTACTCTACTGTACTCCACTGTACTCTACCTCTACTGTGCTCCACTGTACTCTACCTCTAATGTGCTCCACTGTACTCTACCTCTACTGTACTCCACTGTACTCTACCTCTACTGTACTCCACTCTACTCTACCTCTACTGTGCTCTACTGTACTCTATCTCTACTGTGCTCCACTGTACTCTACCTCTACTGTACTCCACTGTACTCTACCTCTACTATACTCCACTGTACTCTTTCTCTACTGTACTCCACTGTACTCTACCTCTACTGTACTCCACTGTACTCAACCTCAACTGTACTCCACTGTACTCTACCTCTACTGTGCTCCATTGTACTCTACCTCTACTGTACTCCACTGTACTCTACCTCTACTGTGCTCCATTGTACTCCACCTCTACTGTGCTCCACTGTACTCCACTGTACTCTACCTCTACTGTGCTCCACTGTACTCTACCTCTACTGTACTCCACTGTACTCTACCTCTACTGTGCTCCACTGTACTCTACCTCTAATGTGCTCCACTGTACTCTACCTCTACTGTGCTCCACTGTACTCTACCTCTACTGTACTCCACTGTACTCTACCTCTACTGTGCTCTACTGTACTCTATCTCTACTGTGCTCCACTGTACTCTACCTCTACTGTACTCCACTGTACTCTACCTCTACTATACTCCACTATACTCTTTTTCTACTGTACTCCACTGTACTCTACCTCTACTGTACTCCACTGTACTCTACCTCTACTGTACTCCACTGTACTCTACCTCTACTGTACTTCACTGTACTCTACCTCTACTGTGCTCCACTGTACTCTACCTCTAATGTGTTCCACTGTACTCTACCTCTACTGTGCTCCACTGTACTCTACCTCTACTGTACTCCACTGTACTCTACCTCTACTGTGCTCCACTTTACTCTATCTCTACTGTACTCCACTGTATTCTACCTCTACTGTACTCCACCTCTACTGTACTCTACTGTACTCTACCTCTACTATACTCCACTGTACTCAACCTCAACTGTACTCCACTGTACTCTACTCTACTGTACGCCACTGTACTCTACCTCTACTGTACTCCACTGTACTCTATCTCTACTTTGCTCCACTGTACTCCACTGTACTCTACCTCTAGTATGCTCCACTGTACTCCACTGTACTCTACCTCTAGTATGCTCCACTGTACTCTACCTCTACTGTGCTCCACTGTACTCTACCTCTACTGTACTCCACTGTACTCTACCTCTACTGTGCTCTACTGTACTCTATCTCTACTGTGCTCCACTGTACTCTACCTCTACTGTACTCCACTGTACTCTACCTCTACTATACTCCACTGTACTCTTTCTCTACTGTACTCCACTGTACTCTACCTCTACTGTACTCCACTGTACTCTACCTCTACTGTACTCCACTGTACTCTACTCTACTGTACTCCACTGTACTCTACCTCTACTGTACTCTACCTCTACTGTGCTCCACTGTACTCTATCTCTACTGTACTCCACTGTACTCTACCTCTACTGTACTCCACCTCTAATGTGCTCCACTGTACTCTACCTCTACTGTACTCCACTGTAGTCTACCTCTACTGTACTCCACTCTACTCTACCTCTACTGTGCTCTACTGTACTCTATCTCTACTGTGCTCCACTGTACTCTACCTCTACTGTACTCCACTGTACTCTACCTCTACTATACTCCACTGTACTCTTTCTCTACTACTCCACTGTACTCTACCTCTACTGTACTCCACTGTACTCAACCTCAACTGTACTCCACTGTACTCTACCTCTACTGTGCTCCATTGTACTCTACCTCTACTGTACTCCACTGTACTCTACCTCTACTGTGCTCCATTGTACTCCACCTCTACTGTGCTCCACTGTACTCCACTGTACTCTACCTCTACTGTGCTCCACTGTACTCTACCTCTACTGTACTCCACTGTACTCTACCTCTACTGTGCTCCACTGTACTCTACCTCTAATGTGCTCCACTGTACTCTACCTCTACTGTGCTCCACTGTACTCTACCTCTACTGTACTCCACTGTACTCTACCTCTACTGTGCTCCACTGTACTCTATCTCTACTGTATTCCACTGTACTCTACCTCTACTGTACTCCACCTCTAATGTGCTCCACTGTACTCTACCTCTACTGTAATCCACTGTACTCTACCTCTACTGTACTCCACTCTACTCTACCTCTACTGTGCTCTACTGTACTCTATCTCTACTGTGCTCCACTGTACTCTACCTCTACTGTACTCCACTGTACTCTACCTCTACTATACTCCACTGTACTCTTTCTCTACTGTACTCCACTGTACTATACCTCTACTGTACTCCACTGTACTCTACCTCTACTGTACTCCACTGTACTCTACTCTACTGTACTCCACTGTACTCTACCTCTACTGTACTCTACCTCTACTGTGCTCCACTGTACTCTATCTCTACTGTACTCCACTGTACTCTACCTCTACTGTACTCCACCTCTAATGTGCTCCACTGTACTCTACCTCTACTGTACTCCCATGTACTCTACCTCTACTGTACTCCACTCTACTCTACCTCTACTGTGCTCTACTGTACTCTATCTCTACTGTGCTCCACTGTACTCTACCTCTACTGTACTCCACTGTACTCTACCTCTACTATACTCCACTGTACTCTTTCTCTACTGTACTCCACTGTACTCTACCTCTACTGTACTCCACTGTACTCAACCTCAACTGTACTCCACTGTACTCTACCTCTACTGTGCTCCACTGTACTCTACCTCTACTGTACTCCACTGTACTCTACCTCTACTGTACTCCACTGTACTCTACCTCTACTGTACTCTACTCTACTCTACCTCTACTGTGCTCTACTGTACTCTATCTCTACTGTGCTCCACTGTACTCTATCTCTATTGAACTCCACTGTACTCTACCTCTACTGTACTCTACTGTTCTCTACCTCTACTGTACTCTACTGTACTCCACATCTGCTCTGCTCCTCTGTAATCCACTATACTCTACCTCTACTGTGCTCCACTGTAGTCTACCTTTACTTTGCTCCACTGTACTCTACCTCTACTGTACTCCACTGTACTCTATCACTACTTTGCTCCACTGTACTCTACTCTACTGTACTCCACTGTACTCTACCTCTACTGTGCTCCACTGTACTCTACCTCTAATGTGCTCCACTGTACTCTACCTCTACTGTACTCCACTGTACTCTACCTCTACTGTACTCCACTCTACTCTACCTCTACTGTGCTCTACTGTACTCTATCTCTACTGTGCTCCACTGTACTCTACCTCTACTGTACTCCACTGTACTCTACCTCTACTATACTCCACTGTACTCTTTCTCTACTGTACTCCACTGTACTCTACCTCTACTGTACTCCACTGTACTCAACCTCAACTGTACTCCACTGTACTCTACCTCTACTGTGCTCCATTGTACTCTACCTCTACTGTACTCCACTGTACTCTACCTCTACTGTGCTCCATTGTACTCCACCTCTACTGTGCTCCACTGTACTCCACTGTACTCTACCTCTACTGTGCTCCACTGTACTCTACCTCTACTGTACTCCACTGTACTCTACCTCTACTGTGCTCCACTGTACTCTACCTCTAATGTGCTCCACTGTACTCTACCTCTACTGTGCTCCACTGTACTCTACCTCTACTGTACTCCACTGTACTCTACCTCTACTGTGCTCTACTGTACTCTATCTCTACTGTGCTCCACTGTACTCTACCACTACTGTACTCCACTGTACTCCACCTCTACTGTGCTCCACTGTACTCTACCTCTACTGTACTCCCATGTACTCTACCTCTACTGTACTCCACTCT
The DNA here is from genome assembly GCA_030578255.1 of Tiaroga cobitis. Classification (NCBI taxonomy): domain Eukaryota; kingdom Metazoa; phylum Chordata; class Actinopteri; order Cypriniformes; family Leuciscidae; genus Tiaroga; species Tiaroga cobitis. Next base: position 2,662,870 of record CM060600.1, read on the forward strand.
ACTCTACCTCTACTGTGCTCTACTGTACTCTATCTCTACTGTGCTCCACTGTACTCTACCTCTACTGTACTCCACTGTACTCTACCTCTACTATACTCCACTGTACTCTTTCTCTACTGTACTCCACTGTACTCTACCTCTACTGTACTCCACTGTACTCAACCTCAACTGTACTCCACTGTACTCTACCTCTACTATGCTCCACTGTACTCTACCTCTACTGTACTCCACTGTACTCTACCTCTACTGTACTCCACTGTACTCTACCTCTACTGTACTCTACTCTACTCTACCTCTACTGTGCTCTACTGTACTCTATCTCTACTGTGCTCCACTGTACTCTATCTCTATTGAACTCCACTGTACTCTACCTCTACTGTACTCTACTGTTCTCTACCTCTACTGTACTCTACTGTACTCCACATCTGCTCTGCTCCTCTGTAATCCACTATACTCTACCTCTACTGTGCTCCACTGTACTCTACCTTTACTTTGCTCCACTGTACTCTACCTCTACTGTACTCCACTGTGCTCTACCTCTACTGTACTCTACTGTACTCCACCTCTACTGTGCTCCACTGTACTCCACTGTACTCTACCTCTACTGTGCTCCACTGTACTCTACCTCTACTGTACTCCACTGTACTCTACCTCTACTGTGCTCCACTGTACTCTACCTCTAATGTGCTCCACTGTACTCTACCTCTACTGTGCTCCACTGTACTCTACCTCTACTGTACTCCACTGTACTCTATCTCTACTGTATTCCACTGTACTCTACCTCTACTGTACTCCACCTCTAATGTGCTCCACTGTACTCTACCTCTACTATACTCCACTGTACTCTTTCTCTACTGTAATCCACTGTACTCTACCTCTACTGTACTCCACTGTACTCTACCTCTACTGTACTCCACTGTACTCTACCTCTACTGTACTCTACCTCTACTGTGCTCCACTGTACTCTATCTCAACTGTACTCCACTGTACTCTACCTCTACTGTACTCCACCTCTAATGTGCTCCACTGTACTCTACCTCTATTGTACTCCACTGTACTCTACCTCTACTGTACTCCACTCTACTCTACCTCTACTGTGCTCTACAGTACTCTATCTCTACTGTGCTCCACTGTACTCTACCTCTACTGTACTCCACTGTACTCTACCTCTACTCTACTCCACTGTACTCTTTCTCTACTGTACTCCACTGTACTCTACCTCTACTGTACTCCACTGTACTCAACCTCAACTGTACTCCACTGTACTCTACCTCTACTGTGCTCCACTGTACTCTACCTCTACTATACTCCACTGTACTCTTTCTCTACTGTACTCCACTGTACTCTACCTCTACTGTACTCCACTGTACTCTACCTCTACTGTACTCCACTGTACTCTACTCTACTGTACTCCACTGTACTCTACCTCTACTGTACTCTACCTCTACTGTGCTCCACTGTACTCTATCTCTACTGTACTCCACTGTACTCTACCTCTACTGTACTCCACCTCTAATGTGCTCCACTGTACTCTACCTCTACTGTATTCCACTGTACTCTACCTCTACTGTACTCCACTCTACTCTACCTCTACTGTGCTCTACTGTACTCTATCTCTACTGTGCTCCACTGTACTCTACCTCTACTGTACTCCACTGTACTCTATCACTACTTTGCTCCACTGTACTCTACTCTACTGTACTCCACTGTACTCTACCTCTACTGTGCTCCACTGTACTCTACCTCTAATGTGCTCCACTGTACTCTACCTCTACTGTACTCCACTGTACTCTACCTCTACTGTACTCCACTCTACTCTACCTCTACTGTGCTCTACTGTACTCTATCTCTACTGTGCTCCACTGTACTCTACCTCTACTGTACTCCACTGTACTCTACCTCTACTATACTCCACTGTACTCTTTCTCTACTGTACTCCACTGTACTCTACCTCTACTGTACTCCACTGTACTCAACCTCAACTGTACTCCACTGTACTCTACCTCTACTGTGCTCCATTGTACTCTACCTCTACTGTACTCCACTGTACTCTACCTCTACTGTGCTCCATTGTACTCCACCTCTACTGTGCTCCACTGTACTCCACTGTACTCTACCTCTACTGTGCTCCACTGTACTCTACCTCTACTGTACTCCACTGTACTCTACCTCTACTGTGCTCCACTGTACTCTACCTCTAATGTGCTCCACTGTACTCTACCTCTACTGTGCTCCACTGTACTCTACCTCTACTGTACTCCACTGTACTCTACCTCTACTGTGCTCTACTGTACTCTATCTCTACTGTGCTCCACTGTACTCTACCTCTACTGTACTCCACTGTACTCTACCTCTACTATACTCCACTATACTCTTTTTCTACTGTACTCCACTGTACTCTACCTCTACTGTACTCCACTGTACTCTACCTCTACTGTACTCCACTGTACTCTACCTCTACTGTACTCTACCTCTACTGTGCTCCACTGTACTCTATCTCTACTGTACTCCACTGTACTCTACCTCTACTGTACTCCACCTCTAATGTGCTCCACTGTACTCTACCTCTACTGTACTCCACTGTACTCTACCTCTACTGTACTCCACTGTACTCTACCTCTACTGTACTTCACTGTACTCTACCTCTACTGTGCTCCACTGTACTCTACCTCTAATGTGTTCCACTGTACTCTACCTCTACTGTGCTCCACTGTACTCTACCTCTACTGTACTCCACTGTACTCTACCTCTACTGTGCTCCACTTTACTCTATCTCTACTGTACTCCACTGTACTCTACCTCTACTGTACTCCACCTCTACTGTACTCTACTGTACTCTACCTCTACTATACTCCACTGTACTCAACCTCAACTGTACTCCACTGTACTCTACTCTACTGTACGCCACTGTACTCTACCTCTACTGTACTCTACCTCTACTGTACTCCACTGTACTCTATCTCTACTTTGCTCCACTGTACTCCACTGTACTCTACCTCTAGTATGCTCCACTGTACTCCACTGTACTCTACCTCTAGTATGCTCCACTGTACTCTACCTCTACTGTGCTCCACTGTACTCTACCTCTACTGTACTCCACTGTACTCTACCTCTACTGTGCTCTACTGTACTCTATCTCTACTGTGCTCCACTGTACTCTACCTCTACTGTACTCCACTGTACTCTACCTCTACTATACTCCACTGTACTCTTTCTCTACTGTACTCCACTGTACTCTACCTCTACTGTACTCCACTGTACTCTACCTCTACTGTACTCCACTGTACTCTACTCTACTGTACTCCACTGTACTCTACCTCTACTGTACTCTACCTCTACTGTGCTCCACTGTACTCTATCTCTACTGTACTCCACTGTACTCTACCTCTACTGTACTCCACCTCTAATGTGCTCCACTGTACTCTACCTCTACTGTACTCCACTGTAGTCTACCTCTACTGTACTCCACTCTACTCTACCTCTACTGTGCTCTACTGTACTCTATCTCTACTGTGCTCCACTGTACTCTACCTCTACTGTACTCCACTGTACTCTATCACTACTTTGCTCCACTGTACTCTACTCTACTGTACTCCACTGTACTCTACCTCTACTGTGCTCCACTGTACTCTACCTCTAATGTGCTCCACTGTACTCTACCTCTACTGTACTCCACTGTACTCTACCTCTACTGTACTCCACTCTACTCTACCTCTACTGTGCTCTACTGTACTCTATCTCTACTGTGCTCCACTGTACTCTACCTCTACTGTACTCCACTGTACTCTACCTCTACTATACTCCACTGTACTCTTTCTCTACTGTACTCCACTGTACTCTACCTCTACTGTACTCCACTGTACTCAACCTCAACTGTACTCCACTGTACTCTACCTCTACTGTGCTCCATTGTACTCTACCTCTACTGTACTCCACTGTACTCTACCTCTACTGTGCTCCATTGTACTCCACCTCTACTGTGCTCCACTGTACTCCACTGTACTCTACCTCTACTGTGCTCCACTGTACTCTACCTCTACTGTACTCCACTGTACTCTACCTCTACTGTGCTCCACTGTACTCTACCTCTAATGTGCTCCACTGTACTCTACCTCTACTGTGCTCCACTGTACTCTACCTCTACTGTACTCCACTGTACTCTACCTCTACTGTGCTCTACTGTACTCTATCTCTACTGTGCTCCACTGTACTCTACCTCTACTGTACTCCACTGTACTCTACCTCTACTATACTCCACTATACTCTTTTTCTACTGTACTCCACTGTACTCTACCTCTACTGTACTCCACTGTACTCTACCTCTACTGTACTCCACTGTACTCTACCTCTACTGTACTTCACTGTACTCTACCTCTACTGTGCTCCACTGTACTCTACCTCTAATGTGTTCCACTGTACTCTACCTCTACTGTGCTCCACTGTACTCTACCTCTACTGTAATCCACTGTACTCTACCTCTACTGTGCTCCACTTTACTCTATCTCTACTGTACTCCACTGTACTCTACCTCTACTGTACTCCACCTCTACTGTACTCTACTGTACTCTACCTCTACTATACTCCACTGTACTCAACCTCAACTGTACTCCACTGTACTCTACTCTACTGTACGCCACTGTACTCTACCTCTACTGTACTCCACTGTACTCTATCTCTACTTTGCTCCACTGTACTCCACTGTACTCTACCTCTAGTATGCTCCACTGTACTCCACTGTACTCTACCTCTAGTATGCTCCACTGTACTCTACCTCTACTGTGCTCCACTGTACTCTACCTCTACTGTACTCCACTGTACTCTACCTCTACTGTGCTCTACTGTACTCTATCTCTACTGTGCTCCACTGTACTCTACCTCTACTGTACTCCACTGTACTCTACCTCTACTATACTCCACTGTACTCTTTCTCTACTGTACTCCACTGTACTCTACCTCTACTGTACTCCACTGTACTCTACCTCTACTGTACTCCACTGTACTCTACTCTACTGTACTCCACTGTACTCTACCTCTACTGTACTCTACCTCTACTGTGCTCCACTGTACTCTATCTCTACTGTACTCCACTGTACTCTACCTCTACTGTACTCCACCTCTAATGTGCTCCACTGTACTCTACCTCTACTGTACTCCACTGTAGTCTACCTCTACTGTACTCCACTCTACTCTACCTCTACTGTGCTCTACTGTACTCTATCTCTACTGTGCTCCACTGTACTCTACCTCTACTGTACTCCACTGTACTCTACCTCTACTATACTCCACTGTACTCTTTCTCTACTACTCCACTGTACTCTACCTCTACTGTACTCCACTGTACTCAACCTCAACTGTACTCCACTGTACTCTACCTCTACTGTGCTCCATTGTACTCTACCTCTACTGTACTCCACTGTACTCTACCTCTACTGTGCTCCATTGTACTCCACCTCTACTGTGCTCCACTGTACTCCACTGTACTCTACCTCTACTGTGCTCCACTGTACTCTACCTCTACTGTACTCCACTGTACTCTACCTCTACTGTGCTCCACTGTACTCTACCTCTAATGTGCTCCACTGTACTCTACCTCTACTGTGCTCCACTGTACTCTACCTCTACTGTACTCCACTGTACTCTACCTCTACTGTGCTCCACTGTACTCTATCTCTACTGTATTCCACTGTACTCTACCTCTACTGTACTCCACCTCTAATGTGCTCCACTGTACTCTACCTCTACTGTAATCCACTGTACTCTACCTCTACTGTACTCCACTCTACTCTACCTCTACTGTGCTCTACTGTACTCTATCTCTACTGTGCTCCACTGTACTCTACCTCTACTGTACTCCACTGTACTCTACCTCTACTATACTCCACTGTACTCTTTCTCTACTGTACTCCACTGTACTATACCTCTACTGTACTCCACTGTACTCTACCTCTACTGTACTCCACTGTACTCTACTCTACTGTACTCCACTGTACTCTACCTCTACTGTACTCTACCTCTACTGTGCTCCACTGTACTCTATCTCTACTGTACTCCACTGTACTCTACCTCTACTGTACTCCACCTCTAATGTGCTCCACTGTACTCTACCTCTACTGTACTCCCATGTACTCTACCTCTACTGTACTCCACTCTACTCTACCTCTACTGTGCTCTACTGTACTCTATCTCTACTGTGCTCCACTGTACTCTACCTCTACTGTACTCCACTGTACTCTACCTCTACTATACTCCACTGTACTCTTTCTCTACTGTACTCCACTGTACTCTACCTCTACTGTACTCCACTGTACTCAACCTCAACTGTACTCCACTGTACTCTACCTCTACTGTGCTCCACTGTACTCTACCTCTACTGTACTCCACTGTACTCTACCTCTACTGTACTCCACTGTACTCTACCTCTACTGTACTCTACTCTACTCTACCTCTACTGTGCTCTACTGTACTCTATCTCTACTGTGCTCCACTGTACTCTATCTCTATTGAACTCCACTGTACTCTACCTCTACTGTACTCTACTGTTATCTACCTCTACTGTACTCTACTGTACTCCACATCTGCTCTGCTCCTCTGTAATCCACTATACTCTACCTCTACTGTGCTCCACTGTAGTCTACCTTTACTTTGCTCCACTGTACTCTACCTCTACTGTACTCCACTGTACTCTATCACTACTTTGCTCCACTGTACTCTACTCTACTGTACTCCACTGTACTCTACCTCTACTGTGCTCCACTGTACTCTACCTCTAATGTGCTCCACTGTACTCTACCTCTACTGTACTCCACTGTACTCTACCTCTACTGTACTCCACTCTACTCTACCTCTACTGTGCTCTACTGTACTCTATCTCTACTGTGCTCCACTGTACTCTACCTCTACTGTACTCCACTGTACTCTACCTCTACTATACTCCACTGTACTCTTTCTCTACTGTACTCCACTGTACTCTACCTCTACTGTACTCCACTGTACTCAACCTCAACTGTACTCCACTGTACTCTACCTCTACTGTGCTCCATTGTACTCTACCTCTACTGTACTCCACTGTACTCTACCTCTACTGTGCTCCATTGTACTCCACCTCTACTGTGCTCCACTGTACTCCACTGTACTCTACCTCTACTGTGCTCCACTGTACTCTACCTCTACTGTACTCCACTGTACTCTACCTCTACTGTGCTCCACTGTACTCTACCTCTAATGTGCTCCACTGTACTCTACCTCTACTGTGCTCCACTGTACTCTACCTCTACTGTACTCCACTGTACTCTACCTCTACTGTGCTCTACTGTACTCTATCTCTACTGTGCTCCACTGTACTCTACCACTACTGTACTCCACTGTACTCCACCTCTACTGTGCTCCACTGTACTCTACCTCTACTGTACTCCCATGTACTCTACCTCTACTGTACTCCACTCTACTCTACCTCTACTGTGCTCTACTGTACTCTATCTCTACTGTGCTCCACTGTACTCTACCTCTACTGTACTCCACTGTACTCTACCTCTACTATACTCCACTGTACTCTTTCTCTACTGTACTCCACTGTACTCTACCTCTACTGTACTCCACTGTACTCAACCTCAACTGTACTCCACTGTACTCTACCTCTACTATGCTCCACTGTACTCTACCTCTACTGTACTCCACTGTACTCTACCTCTACTGTACTCCACTGTACTCTACCTCTACTGTACTCTACTCTACTCTACCTCTACTGTGCTCTACTGTACTCTATCTCTACTGTGCTCCACTGTACTCTATCTCTATTGAACTCCACTGTACTCTACCTCTACTGTACTCTACTGTTCTCTACCTCTACTGTACTCTACTGTACTCCACATCTGCTCTGCTCCTCTGTAATCCACTATACTCTACCTCTACTGTGCTCCACTGTACTCTACCTTTACTTTGCTCCACTGTACTCTACCTCTACTGTACTCCACTGTGCTCTACCTCTACTGTACTCTACTGTACTCCACCTCTACTGTGCTCCACTGTACTCCACTGTACTCTACCTCTACTGTGCTCCACTGTACTCTACCTCTACTGTACTCCACTGTACTCTACCTCTACTGTGCTCCACTGTACTCTACCTCTAATGTGCTCCACTGTACTCTACCTCTACTGTGCTCCACTGTACTCTACCTCTACTGTACTCCACTGTACTCTATCTCTACTGTATTCCACTGTACTCTACCTCTACTGTACTCCACCTCTAATGTGCTCCACTGTACTCTACCTCTACTATACTCCACTGTACTCTTTCTCTACTGTAATCCACTGTACTCTACCTCTACTGTACTCCACTGTACTCTACCTCTACTGTACTCCACTGTACTCTACTCTACTGTACTCCACTGTACTCTACCTCTACTGTACTCTACCTCTACTGTGCTCCACTGTACTCTATCTCAACTGTACTCCACTGTACTCTACCTCTACTGTACTCCACCTCTAATGTGCTCCACTGTACTCTACCTCTATTGTACTCCACTGTACTCTACCTCTACTGTACTCCACTCTACTCTACCTCTACTGTGCTCTACAGTACTCTATCTCTACTGTGCTCCACTGTACTCTACCTCTACTGTACTCCACTGTACTCTACCTCTACTCTACTCCACTGTACTCTTTCTCTACTGTACTCCACTGTACTCTACCTCTACTGTACTCCACTGTACTCAACCTCAACTGTACTCCACTGTACTCTACCTCTACTGTGCTCCACTGTACTCTACCTCTACTATACTCCACTGTACTCTTTCTCTACTGTACTCCACTGTACTCTACCTCTACTGTACTCCACTGTACTCTACCTCTAATGTACTCCACTGTACTCTACTCTACTGTACTCCACTGTACTCTACCTCTACTGTACTCTACCTCTACTGTGCTCCACTGTACTCTACCTCTACTGTACTCCACCTCTAATGTGCTCCACTGTACTCTACCTCTACTGTATTCCACTGTACTCTACCTCTACTGTACTCCACTCTACTCTACCTCTACTGTGCTCTACTGTACTCTATCTCTACTGTGCTCCACTGTACTCTACCTCTACTGTACTCCACTGTACTCTATCACTACTTTGCTCCACTGTACTCTACTCTACTGTACTCCACTGTACTCTACCTCTACTGTGCTCCACTGTACTCTACCTCTAATGTGCTCCACTGTACTCTACCTCTACTGTACTCCACTGTACTCTACCTCTACTGTACTCCACTCTACTCTACCTCTACTGTGCTCTACTGTACTCTATCTCTACTGTGCTCCACTGTACTCTACCTCTACTGTACTCCACTGTACTCTACCTCTACTATACTCCACTGTACTCTTTCTCTACTGTACTCCACTGTACTCTACCTCTACTGTACTCCACTGTACTCAACCTCAACTGTACTCCACTGTACTCTACCTCTACTGTGCTCCATTGTACTCTACCTCTACTGTACTCCACTGTACTCTACCTCTACTGTGCTCCATTGTACTCCACCTCTACTGTGCTCCACTGTACTCCACTGTACTCTACCTCTACTGTGCTCCACTGTACTCTACCTCTACTGTACTCCACTGTACTCTACCTCTACTGTGCTCCACTGTACTCTACCTCTAATGTGCTCCACTGTACTCTACCTCTACTGTGCTCCACTGTACTCTACCTCTACTGTACTCCACTGTACTCTACCTCTACTGTGCTCTACTGTACTCTATCTCTACTGTGCTCCACTGTACTCTACCTCTACTGTACTCCACTGTACTCTACCTCTACTATACTCCACTATACTCTTTTTCTACTGTACTCCACTGTACTCTACCTCTACTGTACTCCACTGTACTCTACCTCTACTGTACTCCACTGTACTCTACCTCTACTGTACTCTACCTCTACTGTGCTCCACTGTACTCTATCTCTACTGTACTCCACTGTACTCTACCTCTACTGTACTCCACCTCTAATGTGCTCCACTGTACTCTACCTCTACTGTACTCCACTGTACTCTACCTCTACTGTACTCCACTGTACTCTACCTCTACTGTACTTCACTGTACTCTACCTCTACTGTGCTCCACTGTACTCTACCTCTAATGTGTTCCACTGTACTCTACCTCTACTGTGCTCCACTGTACTCTACCTCTACTGTACTCCACTGTACTCTACCTCTACTGTGCTCCACTTTACTCTATCTCTACTGTACTCCACTGTACTCTACCTCTACTGTACTCCACCTCTACTGTACTCTACTGTACTCTACCTCTACTATACTCCACTGTACTCAACCTCAACTGTACTCCACTGTACTCTACTCTACTGTACGCCACTGTACTCTACCTCTACTGTACTCTACCTCTACTGTACTCCACTGTACTCTATCTCTACTTTGCTCCACTGTACTCCACTGTACTCTACCTCTAGTATGCTCCACTGTACTCCACTGTACTCTACCTCTAGTATGCTCCACTGTACTCTACCTCTACTGTGCTCCACTGTACTCTACCTCTACTGTACTCCACTGTACTCTACCTCTACTGTGCTCTACTGTACTCTATCTCTACTGTGCTCCACTGTACTCTACCTCTACTGTACTCCACTGTACTCTACCTCTACTATACTCCACTGTACTCTTTCTCTACTGTACTCCACTGTACTCTACCTCTACTGTACTCCACTGTACTCTACCTCTACTGTACTCCACTGTACTCTACTCTACTGTACTCCACTGTACTCTACCTCTACTGTACTCTACCTCTACTGTGCTCCACTGTACTCTATCTCTACTGTACTCCACTGTACTCTACCTCTACTGTACTCCACCTCTAATGTGCTCCACTGTACTCTACCTCTACTGTACTCCACTGTAGTCTACCTCTACTGTACTCCACTCTACTCTACCTCTACTGTGCTCTACTGTACTCTATCTCTACTGTGCTCCACTGTACTCTACCTCTACTGTACTCCACTGTACTCTACCTCTACTATACTCCACTGTACTCTTTCTCTACTACTCCACTGTACTCTACCTCTACTGTACTCCACTGTACTCAACCTCAACTGTACTCCACTGTACTCTACCTCTACTGTGCTCCATTGTACTCTACCTCTACTGTACTCCACTGTACTCTACCTCTACTGTGCTCCATTGTACTCCACCTCTACTGTGCTCCACTGTACTCCACTGTACTCTACCTCTACTGTGCTCCACTGTACTCTACCTCTACTGTACTCCACTGTACTCTACCTCTACTGTGCTCCACTGTACTCTACCTCTAATGTGCTCCACTGTACTCTACCTCTACTGTGCTCCACTGTACTCTACCTCTACTGTACTCCACTGTACTCTACCTCTACTGTGCTCCACTGTACTCTATCTCTACTGTATTCCACTGTACTCTACCTCTACTGTACTCCACCTCTAATGTGCTCCACTGTACTCTACCTCTACTGTAATCCACTGTACTCTACCTCTACTGTACTCCACTCTACTCTACCTCTACTGTGCTCTACTGTACTCTATCTCTACTGTGCTCCACTGTACTCTACCTCTACTGTACTCCACTGTACTCTACCTCTACTATACTCCACTGTACTCTTTCTCTACTGTACTCCACTGTACTCTACCTCTACTGTACTCCACTGTACTCTACTCTACTGTACTCCACTGTACTCTACCTCTACTGTACTCTACCTCTACTGTGCTCCACTGTACTCTATCTCTACTGTACTCCACTGTACTCTACCTCTACTGTACTCCACCTCTAATGTGCTCCACTGTACTCTACCTCTACTGTACTCCCATGTACTCTACCTCTACTGTACTCCACTCTACTCTACCTCTACTGTGCTCTACTGTACTCTATCTCTACTGTGCTCCACTGTACTCTACCTCTACTGTACTCCACTGTACTCTACCTCTACTATACTCCACTGTACTCTTTCTCTACTGTACTCCACTGTACTCTACCTCTACTGTACTCTACCTCTACTGTACTCCACTGTACTCTATCTCTACTTTGCTCCACTGTACTCCACTGTACTCTACCTCTAGTATGCTCCACTGTACTCCACTGTACTCTACCTCTAGTATGCTCCACTGTACTCTACCTCTACTGTGCTCCACTGTACTCTACCTCTACTGTACTCCACTGTACTCTACCTCTACTGTGCTCTACTGTACTCTATCTCTACTGTGCTCCACTGTACTCTACCTCTACTGTACTCCACTGTACTCTACCTCTACTATACTCCACTGTACTCTTTCTCTACTGTACTCCACTGTACTCTACCTCTACTGTACTCCACTGTACTCTACCTCTACTGTACTCCACTGTACTCTACTCTACTGTACTCCACTGTACTCTACCTCTACTGTACTCTACCTCTACTGTGCTCCACTGTACTCTATCTCTACTGTACTCCACTGTACTCTACCTCTACTGTACTCCACCTCTAATGTGCTCCACTGTACTCTACCTCTACTGTACTCCACTGTAGTCTACCTCTACTGTACTCCACTCTACTCTACCTCTACTGTGCTCTACTGTACTCTATCTCTACTGTGCTCCACTGTACTCTACCTCTACTGTACTCCACTGTACTCTACCTCTACTATACTCCACTGTACTCTTTCTCTACTACTCCACTGTACTCTACCTCTACTGTACTCCACTGTACTCAACCTCAACTGTACTCCACTGTACTCTACCTCTACTGTGCTCCATTGTACTCTACCTCTACTGTACTCCACTGTACTCTACCTCTACTGTGCTCCATTGTACTCCACCTCTACTGTGCTCCACTGTACTCCACTGTACTCTACCTCTACTGTGCTCCACTGTACTCTACCTCTACTGTACTCCACTGTACTCTACCTCTACTGTGCTCCACTGTACTCTACCTCTAATGTGCTCCACTGTACTCTACCTCTACTGTGCTCCACTGTACTCTACCTCTACTGTACTCCACTGTACTCTACCTCTACTGTGCTCCACTGTACTCTATCTCTACTGTATTCCACTGTACTCTACCTCTACTGTACTCCACCTCTAATGTGCTCCACTGTACTCTACCTCTACTGTAATCCACTGTACTCTACCTCTACTGTACTCCACTCTACTCTACCTCTACTGTGCTCTACTGTACTCTATCTCTACTGTGCTCCACTGTACTCTACCTCTACTGTACTCCACTGTACTCTACCTCTACTATACTCCACTGTACTCTTTCTCTACTGTACTCCACTGTACTCTACCTTTACTGTACTCCACTGTACTCTACTCTACTGTACTCCACTGTACTCTACCTCTACTGTACTCTACCTCTACTGTGCTCCACTGTACTCTATCTCTACTGTACTCCACTGTACTCTACCTCTACTGTACTCCACCTCTAATGTGCTCCACTGTACTCTACCTCTACTGTACTCCACTGTACTCTATCTCTACTGTATTCCACTGTACTCTACCTCTACTGTACTCCACTGTACTCTACCTCTACTGTACTCCACTGTACTCTACCTCTACTGTACTCTACTCTACTCTACCTCTACTGTGCTCTACTGTACTCTATCTCTACTGTGCTCCACTGTACTCTATCTCTATTGAACTCCACTGTACTCTACCTCTACTGTACTCTACTGTTCTCTACCTCTACTGTACTCTACTGTACTCCACATCTGCTCTGCTCCTCTGTAATCCACTATACTCTACCTCTACTGTGCTCCACTGTACTCTACCTTTACTTTGCTCCACTGTACTCTACCTCTACTGTACTCCACTGTGCTCTACCTCTACTGTACTCTACTGTACTCCACCTCTACTGTGCTCCACTGTACTCCACTGTACTCTACCTCTACTGTGCTCCACTGTACTCTACCTCTACTGTACTCCACTGTACTCTACCTCTACTGTGCTCCACTGTACTCTACCTCTAATGTGCTCCACTGTACTCTACCTCTACTGTGCTCCACTGTACTCTACCTCTACTGTACTCCACTGTACTCTATCTCTACTGTATTCCACTGTACTCTACCTCTACTGTACTCCACCTCTAATGTGCTCCACTGTACTCTACCTCTACTATACTCCACTGTACTCTTTCTCTACTGTAATCCACTGTACTCTACCTCTACTGTACTCCACTGTACTCTACCTCTACTGTACTCCACTGTACTCTACTCTACTGTACTCCACTGTACTCTACCTCTACTGTACTCTACCTCTACTGTGCTCCACTGTACTCTATCTCAACTGTACTCCACTGTACTCTACCTCTACTGTACTCCACCTCTAATGTGCTCCACTGTACTCTACCTCTATTGTACTCCACTGTACTCTACCTCTACTGTACTCCACTCTACTCTACCTCTACTGTGCTCTACAGTACTCTATCTCTACTGTGCTCCACTGTACTCTACCTCTACTGTACTCCACTGTACTCTACCTCTACTCTACTCCACTGTACTCTTTCTCTACTGTACTCCACTGTACTCTACCTCTACTGTACTCCACTGTACTCAACCTCAACTGTACTCCACTGTACTCTACCTCTACTGTGCTCCACTGTACTCTACCTCTACTATACTCCACTGTACTCTTTCTCTACTGTACTCCACTGTACTCTACCTCTACTGTACTCCACTGTACTCTACCTCTACTGTACTCCACTGTACTCTACTCTACTGTACTCCACTGTACTCTACCTCTACTGTACTCTACCTCTACTGTGCTCCACTGTACTCTATCTCTACTGTACTCCACTGTACTCTACCTCTACTGTACTCCACCTCTAATGTGCTCCACTGTACTCTACCTCTACTGTATTCCACTGTACTCTACCTCTACTGTACTCCACACTACTCTACCTCTACTGTGCTCTACTGTACTCTATCTCTACTGTGCTCCACTGTACTCTACCTCTACTGTACTCCACTGTACTCTATCACTACTTTGCTCCACTGTACTCTACTCTACTGTACTCCACTGTACTCTACCTCTACTGTGCTCCACTGTACTCTACCTCTAATGTGCTCCACTGTACTCTACCTCTACTGTACTCCACTGTACTCTACCTCTACTGTACTCCACTCTACTCTACCTCTACTGTGCTCTACTGTACTCTATCTCTACTGTGCTCCACTGTACTCTACCTCTACTGTACTCCACTGTACTCTACCTCTACTATACTCCACTGTACTCTTTCTCTACTGTACTCCACTGTACTCTACCTCTACTGTACTCCACTGTACTCAACCTCAACTGTACTCCACTGTACTCTACCTCTACTGTGCTCCATTGTACTCTACCTCTACTGTACTCCACTGTACTCTACCTCTACTGTGCTCCATTGTACTCCACCTCTACTGTGCTCCACTGTACTCCACTGTACTCTACCTCTACTGTGCTCCACTGTACTCTACCTCTACTGTACTCCACTGTACTCTACCTCTACTGTGCTCCACTGTACTCTACCTCTAATGTGCTCCACTGTACTCTACCTCTACTGTGCTCCACTGTACTCTACCTCTACTGTACTCCACTGTACTCTACCTCTACTGTGCTCTACTGTACTCTATCTCTACTGTGCTCCACTGTACTCTACCTCTACTGTACTCCACTGTACTCTACCTCTACTATACTCCACTATACTCTTTTTCTACTGTACTCCACTGTACTCTACCTCTACTGTACTCCACTGTACTCTACCTCTACTGTACTCCACTGTACTCTACCTCTACTGTACTTCACTGTACTCTACCTCTACTGTGCTCCACTGTACTCTACCTCTAATGTGTTCCACTGTACTCTACCTCTACTGTGCTCCACTGTACTCTACCTCTACTGTACTCCACTGTACTCTACCTCTACTGTGCTCCACTTTACTCTATCTCTACTGTACTCCACTGTACTCTACCTCTACTGTACTCCACCTCTACTGTACTCTACTGTACTCTACCTCTACTATACTCCACTGTACTCAACCTCAACTGTACTCCACTGTACTCTACTCTACTGTACGCCACTGTACTCTACCTCTACTGTACTCCACTGTACTCTATCTCTACTTTGCTCCACTGTACTCCACTGTACTCTACCTCTAGTATGCTCCACTGTACTCCACTGTACTCTACCTCTAGTATGCTCCACTGTACTCTACCTCTACTGTGCTCCACTGTACTCTACCTCTACTGTACTCCACTGTACTCTACCTCTACTGTGCTCTACTGTACTCTATCTCTACTGTGCTCCACTGTACTCTACCTCTACTGTACTCCACTGTACTCTACCTCTACTATACTCCACTGTACTCTTTCTCTACTGTACTCCACTGTACTCTACCTCTACTGTACTCCACTGTACTCTACCTCTACTGTACTCCACTGTACTCTACTCTACTGTACTCCACTGTACTCTACCTCTACTGTACTCTACCTCTACTGTGCTCCACTGTACTCTATCTCTACTGTACTCCACTGTACTCTACCTCTACTGTACTCCACCTCTAATGTGCTCCACTGTACTCTACCTCTACTGTACTCCACTGTAGTCTACCTCTACTGTACTCCACTCTACTCTACCTCTACTGTGCTCTACTGTACTCTATCTCTACTGTGCTCCACTGTACTCTACCTCTACTGTACTCCACTGTACTCTATCACTACTTTGCTCCACTGTACTCTACTCTACTGTACTCCACTGTACTCTACCTCTACTGTGCTCCACTGTACTCTACCTCTAATGTGCTCCACTGTACTCTACCTCTACTGTACTCCACTGTACTCTACCTCTGCTGTACTCCACTCTACTCTACCTCTACTGTGCTCTACTGTACTCTATCTCTACTGTGCTCCACTGTACTCTACCTCTACTGTACTCCACTGTACTCTACCTCTACTATACTCCACTGTACTCTTTCTCTACTGTACTCCACTGTACTCAACCTCAACTGTACTCCACTGTACTCTACCTCTACTGTGCTCCATTGTACTCTACCTCTACTGTACTCCACTGTACTCTACCTCTACTGTGCTCCATTGTACTCCACCTCTGCTGTGCTCCACTGTACTACACTGTACTCTACCTCTACTGTGCTCCACTGTACTCTACCTCTACTGTACTCCACTGTACTCTACCTCTACTGTGCTCCACTGTACTCTACCTCTAATGTGCTCCACTGTACTCTACCTCTACTGTGCTCCACTGTACTCTACCTCTACTGTACTCCACTGTACTCTACCTCTACTGTGCTCTACTGTACTCTATCTCTACTGTGCTCCACTGTACTCTACCTCTACTGTACTCCACTGTACTCTACCTCTACTATACTCCACTATACTCTTTTTCTACTGTACTCCACTGTACTCTACCTCTACTGTACTCCACTGTACTCTACCTCTACTGTACTCCACTGTACTCTACCTCTACTGTACTTCACTGTACTCTACCTCTACTGTGCTCCACTGTACTCTACCTCTAATGTGTTCCACTGTACTCTACCTCTACTGTGCTCCACTGTACTCTACCTCTACTGTACTCCACTGTACTCTACCTCTACTGTGCTCCACTTTACTCTATCTCTACTGTACTCCACTGTACTCTACCTCTACTGTACTCCACCTCTACTGTACTCTACTGTACTCTACCTCTACTATACTCCACTGTACTCAACCTCAACTGTACTCCACTGTACTCTACTCTACTGTACGCCACTGTACTCTACCTCTACTGTACTCCACTGTACTCTATCTCTACTTTGCTCCACTGTACTCCACTGTACTCTACCTCTAGTATGCTCCACTGTACTCCACTGTACTCTACCTCTAGTATGCTCCACTGTACTCTACCTCTACTGTGCTCCACTGTACTCTACCTCTACTGTACTCCACTGTACTCTACCTCTACTGTGCTCTACTGTACTCTATCTCTACTGTGCTCCACTGTACTCTACCTCTACTGTACTCCACTGTACTCTACCTCTACTATACTCCACTGTACTCTTTCTCTACTGTACTCCACTGTACTCTACCTCTACTGTACTCCACTGTACTCTACCTCTACTGTACTCCACTGTACTCTACTCTACTGTACTCCACTGTACTCTACCTCTACTGTACTCTACCTCTACTGTGCTCCACTGTACTCTATCTCTACTGTACTCCACTGTACTCTACCTCTACTGTACTCCACCTCTAATGTGCTCCACTGTACTCTACCTCTACTGTACTCCACTGTAGTCTACCTCTACTGTACTCCACTCTACTCTACCTCTACTGTGCTCTACTGTACTCTATCTCTACTGTGCTCCACTGTACTCTACCTCTACTGTACTCCACTGTACTCTACCTCTACTATACTCCACTGTACTCTTTCTCTACTACTCCACTGTACTCTACCTCTACTGTACTCCACTGTACTCAACCTCAACTGTACTCCACTGTACTCTACCTCTACTGTGCTCCATTGTACTCTACCTCTACTGTACTCCACTGTACTCTACCTCTACTGTGCTCCATTGTACTCCACCTCTACTGTGCTCCACTGTACTCCACTGTACTCTACCTCTACTGTGCTCCACTGTACTCTACCTCTACTGTACTCCACTGTACTCTACCTCTACTGTGCTCCACTGTACTCTACCTCTAATGTGCTCCACTGTACTCTACCTCTACTGTGCTCCACTGTACTCTACCTCTACTGTACTCCACTGTACTCTACCTCTACTGTGCTCCACTGTACTCTATCTCTACTGTATTCCACTGTACTCTACCTCTACTGTACTCCACCTCTAATGTGCTCCACTGTACTCTACCTCTACTGTAATCCACTGTACTCTACCTCTACTGTACTCCACTCTACTCTACCTCTACTGTGCTCTACTGTACTCTATCTCTACTGTGCTCCACTGTACTCTACCTCTACTGTACTCCACTGTACTCTACCTCTACTATACTCCACTGTACTCTTTCTCTACTGTACTCCACTGTACTATACCTCTACTGTACTCCACTGTACTCTACCTCTACTGTACTCCACTGTACTCTACTCTACTGTACTCCACTGTACTCTACCTCTACTGTACTCTACCTCTACTGTGCTCCACTGTACTCTATCTCTACTGTACTCCACTGTACTCTACCTCTACTGTACTCCACCTCTAATGTGCTCCACTGTACTCTACCTCTACTGTACTCCCATGTACTCTACCTCTACTGTACTCCACTCTACTCTACCTCTACTGTGCTCTACTGTACTCTATCTCTACTGTGCTCCACTGTACTCTACCTCTACTGTACTCCACTGTACTCTACCTCTACTATACTCCACTGTACTCTTTCTCTACTGTACTCCACTGTACTCTACCTCTACTGTACTCCACTGTACTCAACCTCAACTGTACTCCACTGTACTCTACCTCTACTGTGCTCCACTGTACTCTACCTCTACTGTACTCCACTGTACTCTACCTCTACTGTACTCCACTGTACTCTACCTCTACTGTACTCTACTCTACTCTACCTCTACTGTGCTCTACTGTACTCTATCTCTACTGTGCTCCACTGTACTCTATCTCTATTGAACTCCACTGTACTCTACCTCTACTGTACTCTACTGTTCTCTACCTCTACTGTACTCTACTGTACTCCACATCTGCTCTGCTCCTCTGTAATCCACTATACTCTACCTCTACTGTGCTCCACTGTAGTCTACCTTTACTTTGCTCCACTGTACTCTACCTCTACTGTACTCCACTGTACTCTATCACTACTTTGCTCCACTGTACTCTACTCTACTGTACTCCACTGTACTCTACCTCTACTGTGCTCCACTGTACTCTACCTCTAATGTGCTCCACTGTACTCTACCTCTACTGTACTCCACTGTACTCTACCTCTACTGTACTCCACTCTACTCTACCTCTACTGTGCTCTACTGTACTCTATCTCTACTGTGCTCCACTGTACTCTACCTCTACTGTACTCCACTGTACTCTACCTCTACTATACTCCACTGTACTCTTTCTCTACTGTACTCCACTGTACTCTACCTCTACTGTACTCCACTGTACTCAACCTCAACTGTACTCCACTGTACTCTACCTCTACTGTGCTCCATTGTACTCTACCTCTACTGTACTCCACTGTACTCTACCTCTACTGTGCTCCATTGTACTCCACCTCTACTGTGCTCCACTGTACTCCACTGTACTCTACCTCTACTGTGCTCCACTGTACTCTACCTCTACTGTACTCCACTGTACTCTACCTCTACTGTGCTCCACTGTACTCTACCTCTAATGTGCTCCACTGTACTCTACCTCTACTGTGCTCCACTGTACTCTACCTCTACTGTACTCCACTGTACTCTACCTCTACTGTGCTCTACTGTACTCTATCTCTACTGTGCTCCACTGTACTCTACCACTACTGTACTCCACTGTACTCCACCTCTACTGTGCTCCACTGTACTCTACCTCTACTGTACTCCCATGTACTCTACCTCTACTGTACTCCACTCTACTCTACCTCTACTGTGCTCTACTGTACTCTATCTCTACTGTGCTCCACTGTACTCTACCTCTACTGTACTCCACTGTACTCTACCTCTACTATACTCCACTGTACTCTTTCTCTACTGTACTCCACTGTACTCTACCTCTACTGTACTCCACTGTACTCAACCTCAACTGTACTCCACTGTACTCTACCTCTACTATGCTCCACTGTACTCTACCTCTACTGTACTCCACTGTACTCTACCTCTACTGTACTCCACTGTACTCTACCTCTACTGTACTCTACTCTACTCTACCTCTACTGTGCTCTACTGTACTCTATCTCTACTGTGCTCCACTGTACTCTATCTCTATTGAACTCCACTGTACTCTACCTCTACTGTACTCTACTGTTCTCGACCTCTACTGTACTCTACTGTACTCCACATCTGCTCTGCTCCTCTGTAATCCACTATACTCTACCTCTACTGTGCTCCACTGTACTCTACCTTTACTTTGCTCCACTGTACTCTACCTCTACTGTACTCCACTGTGCTCTACCTCTACTGTACTCTACTGTACTCCACCTCTACTGTGCTCCACTGTACTCCACTGTACTCTACCTCTACTGTGCTCCACTGTACTCTACCTCTACTGTACTCCACTGTACTCTACCTCTACTGTGCTCCACTGTACTCTACCTCTAATGTGCTCCACTGTACTCTACCTCTACTGTGCTCCACTGTACTCTACCTCTACTGTACTCCACTGTACTCTATCTCTACTGTATTCCACTGTACTCTACCTCTACTGTACTCCACCTCTAATGTGCTCCACTGTACTCTACCTCTACTATACTCCACTGTACTCTTTCTCTACTGTAATCCACTGTACTCTACCTCTACTGTACTCCACTGTACTCTACCTCTACTGTACTCCACTGTACTCTACTCTACTGTACTCCACTGTACTCTACCTCTACTGTACTCTACCTCTACTGTGCTCCACTGTACTCTATCTCAACTGTACTCCACTGTACTCTACCTCTACTGTACTCCACCTCTAATGTGCTCCACTGTACTCTACCTCTATTGTACTCCACTGTACTCTACCTCTACTGTACTCCACTCTACTCTACCTCTACTGTGCTCTACAGTACTCTATCTCTACTGTGCTCCACTGTACTCTACCTCTACTGTACTCCACTGTACTCTACCTCTACTCTACTCCACTGTACTCTTTCTCTACTGTACTCCACTGTACTCTACCTCTACTGTACTCCACTGTACTCAACCTCAACTGTACTCCACTGTACTCTACCTCTACTGTGCTCCACTGTACTCTACCTCTACTATACTCCACTGTACTCTTTCTCTACTGTACTCCACTGTACTCTACCTCTACTGTACTCCACTGTACTCTACCTCTACTGTACTCCACTGTACTCTACTCTACTGTACTCCACTGTACTCTACCTCTACTGTACTCTACCTCTACTGTGCTCCACTGTACTCTATCTCTACTGTACTCCACTGTACTCTACCTCTACTGTACTCCACCTCTAATGTGCTCCACTGTACTCTACCTCTACTGTATTCCACTGTACTCTACCTCTACTGTACTCCACTCTACTCTACCTCTACTGTGCTCTACTGTACTCTATCTCTACTGTGCTCCACTGTACTCTACCTCTACTGTACTCCACTGTACTCTATCACTACTTTGCTCCACTGTACTCTACTCTACTGTACTCCACTGTACTCTACCTCTACTGTGCTCCACTGTACTCTACCTCTAATGTGCTCCACTGTACTCTACCTCTACTGTACTCCACTGTACTCTACCTCTACTGTACTCCACTCTACTCTACCTCTACTGTGCTCTACTGTACTCTATCTCTACTGTGCTCCACTGTACTCTACCTCTACTGTACTCCACTGTACTCTACCTCTACTATACTCCACTGTACTCTTTCTCTACTGTACTCCACTGTACTCTACCTCTACTGTACTCCACTGTACTCAACCTCAACTGTACTCCACTGTACTCTACCTCTACTGTGCTCCATTGTACTCTACCTCTACTGTACTCCACTGTACTCTACCTCTACTGTGCTCCATTGTACTCCACCTCTACTGTGCTCCACTGTACTCCACTGTACTCTACCTCTACTGTGCTCCACTGTACTCTACCTCTACTGTACTCCACTGTACTCTACCTCTACTGTGCTCCACTGTACTCTACCTCTAATGTGCTCCACTGTACTCTACCTCTACTGTGCTCCACTGTACTCTACCTCTACTGTACTCCACTGTACTCTACCTCTACTGTGCTCTACTGTACTCTATCTCTACTGTGCTCCACTGTACTCTACCTCTACTGTACTCCACTGTACTCTACCTCTACTATACTCCACTATACTCTTTTTCTACTGTACTCCACTGTACTCTACCTCTACTGTACTCCACTGTACTCTACCTCTACTGTACTCCACTGTACTCTACCTCTACTGTACTCTACCTCTACTGTGCTCCACTGTACTCTATCTCTACTGTACTCCACTGTACTCTACCTCTACTGTACTCCACCTCTAATGTGCTCCACTGTACTCTACCTCTACTGTACTCCACTGTACTCTACCTCTACTGTACTCCACTGTACTCTACCTCTACTGTACTTCACTGTACTCTACCTCTACTGTGCTCCACTGTACTCTACCTCTAATGTGTTCCACTGTACTCTACCTCTACTGTGCTCCACTGTACTCTACCTCTACTGTACTCCACTGTACTCTACCTCTACTGTGCTCCACTTTACTCTATCTCTACTGTACTCCACTGTACTCTACCTCTACTGTACTCCACCTCTACTGTACTCTACTGTACTCTACCTCTACTATACTCCACTGTACTCAACCTCAACTGTACTCCACTGTACTCTACTCTACTGTACGCCACTGTACTCTACCTCTACTGTACTCTACCTCTACTGTACTCCACTGTACTCTATCTCTACTTTGCTCCACTGTACTCCACTGTACTCTACCTCTAGTATGCTCCACTGTACTCCACTGTACTCTACCTCTAGTATGCTCCACTGTACTCTACCTCTACTGTGCTCCACTGTACTCTACCTCTACTGTACTCCACTGTACTCTACCTCTACTGTGCTCTACTGTACTCTATCTCTACTGTGCTCCACTGTACTCTACCTCTACTGTACTCCACTGTACTCTACCTCTACTATACTCCACTGTACTCTTTCTCTACTGTACTCCACTGTACTCTACCTCTACTGTACTCCACTGTACTCTACCTCTACTGTACTCCACTGTACTCTACTCTACTGTACTCCACTGTACTCTACCTCTACTGTACTCTACCTCTACTGTGCTCCACTGTACTCTATCTCTACTGTACTCCACTGTACTCTACCTCTACTGTACTCCACCTCTAATGTGCTCCACTGTACTCTACCTCTACTGTACTCCACTGTAGTCTACCTCTACTGTACTCCACTCTACTCTACCTCTACTGTGCTCTACTGTACTCTATCTCTACTGTGCTCCACTGTACTCTACCTCTACTGTACTCCACTGTACTCTACCTCTACTATACTCCACTGTACTCTTTCTCTACTACTCCACTGTACTCTACCTCTACTGTACTCCACTGTACTCAACCTCAACTGTACTCCACTGTACTCTACCTCTACTGTGCTCCATTGTACTCTACCTCTACTGTACTCCACTGTACTCTACCTCTACTGTGCTCCATTGTACTCCACCTCTACTGTGCTCCACTGTACTCCACTGTACTCTACCTCTACTGTGCTCCACTGTACTCTACCTCTACTGTACTCCACTGTACTCTACCTCTACTGTGCTCCACTGTACTCTACCTCTAATGTGCTCCACTGTACTCTACCTCTACTGTGCTCCACTGTACTCTACCTCTACTGTACTCCACTGTACTCTACCTCTACTGTGCTCCACTGTACTCTATCTCTACTGTATTCCACTGTACTCTACCTCTACTGTACTCCACCTCTAATGTGCTCCACTGTACTCTACCTCTACTGTAATCCACTGTACTCTACCTCTACTGTACTCCACTCTACTCTACCTCTACTGTGCTCTACTGTACTCTATCTCTACTGTGCTCCACTGTACTCTACCTCTACTGTACTCCACTGTACTCTACCTCTACTATACTCCACTGTACTCTTTCTCTACTGTACTCCACTGTACTCTACCTCTACTGTACTCCACTGTACTCTACTCTACTGTACTCCACTGTACTCTACCTCTACTGTACTCTACCTCTACTGTGCTCCACTGTACTCTATCTCTACTGTACTCCACTGTACTCTACCTCTACTGTACTCCACCTCTAATGTGCTCCACTGTACTCTACCTCTACTGTACTCCCATGTACTCTACCTCTACTGTACTCCACTCTACTCTACCTCTACTGTGCTCTACTGTACTCTATCTCTACTGTGCTCCACTGTACTCTACCTCTACTGTACTCCACTGTACTCTACCTCTACTATACTCCACTGTACTCTTTCTCTACTGTACTCCACTGTACTCTACCTCTACTGTACTCTACCTCTACTGTACTCCACTGTACTCTATCTCTACTTTGCTCCACTGTACTCCACTGTACTCTACCTCTAGTATGCTCCACTGTACTCCACTGTACTCTACCTCTAGTATGCTCCACTGTACTCTACCTCTACTGTGCTCCACTGTACTCTACCTCTACTGTACTCCACTGTACTCTACCTCTACTGTGCTCTACTGTACTCTATCTCTACTGTGCTCCACTGTACTCTACCTCTACTGTACTCCACTGTACTCTACCTCTACTATACTCCACTGTACTCTTTCTCTACTGTACTCCACTGTACTCTACCTCTACTGTACTCCACTGTACTCTACCTCTACTGTACTCCACTGTACTCTACTCTACTGTACTCCACTGTACTCTACCTCTACTGTACTCTACCTCTACTGTGCTCCACTGTACTCTATCTCTACTGTACTCCACTGTACTCTACCTCTACTGTACTCCACCTCTAATGTGCTCCACTGTACTCTACCTCTACTGTACTCCACTGTAGTCTACCTCTACTGTACTCCACTCTACTCTACCTCTACTGTGCTCTACTGTACTCTATCTCTACTGTGCTCCACTGTACTCTACCTCTACTGTACTCCACTGTACTCTACCTCTACTATACTCCACTGTACTCTTTCTCTACTACTCCACTGTACTCTACCTCTACTGTACTCCACTGTACTCAACCTCAACTGTACTCCACTGTACTCTACCTCTACTGTGCTCCATTGTACTCTACCTCTACTGTACTCCACTGTACTCTACCTCTACTGTGCTCCATTGTACTCCACCTCTACTGTGCTCCACTGTACTCCACTGTACTCTACCTCTACTGTGCTCCACTGTACTCTACCTCTACTGTACTCCACTGTACTCTACCTCTACTGTGCTCCACTGTACTCTACCTCTAATGTGCTCCACTGTACTCTACCTCTACTGTGCTCCACTGTACTCTACCTCTACTGTACTCCACTGTACTCTACCTCTACTGTGCTCCACTGTACTCTATCTCTACTGTATTCCACTGTACTCTACCTCTACTGTACTCCACCTCTAATGTGCTCCACTGTACTCTACCTCTACTGTAATCCACTGTACTCTACCTCTACTGTACTCCACTCTACTCTACCTCTACTGTGCTCTACTGTACTCTATCTCTACTGTGCTCCACTGTACTCTACCTCTACTGTACTCCACTGTACTCTACCTCTACTATACTCCACTGTACTCTTTCTCTACTGTACTCCACTGTACTCTACCTTTACTGTACTCCACTGTACTCTACTCTACTGTACTCCACTGTACTCTACCTCTACTGTACTCTACCTCTACTGTGCTCCACTGTACTCTATCTCTACTGTACTCCACTGTACTCTACCTCTACTGTACTCCACCTCTAATGTGCTCCACTGTACTCTACCTCTACTGTACTCCACTGTACTCTATCTCTACTGTATTCCACTGTACTCTACCTCTACTGTACTCCACTGTACTCTACCTCTACTGTACTCCACTGTACTCTACCTCTACTGTACTCTACTCTACTCTACCTCTACTGTGCTCTACTGTACTCTATCTCTACTGTGCTCCACTGTACTCTATCTCTATTGAACTCCACTGTACTCTACCTCTACTGTACTCTACTGTTCTCTACCTCTACTGTACTCTACTGTACTCCACATCTGCTCTGCTCCTCTGTAATCCACTATACTCTACCTCTACTGTGCTCCACTGTACTCTACCTTTACTTTGCTCCACTGTACTCTACCTCTACTGTACTCCACTGTGCTCTACCTCTACTGTACTCTACTGTACTCCACCTCTACTGTGCTCCACTGTACTCCACTGTACTCTACCTCTACTGTGCTCCACTGTACTCTACCTCTACTGTACTCCACTGTACTCTACCTCTACTGTGCTCCACTGTACTCTACCTCTAATGTGCTCCACTGTACTCTACCTCTACTGTGCTCCACTGTACTCTACCTCTACTGTACTCCACTGTACTCTATCTCTACTGTATTCCACTGTACTCTACCTCTACTGTACTCCACCTCTAATGTGCTCCACTGTACTCTACCTCTACTATACTCCACTGTACTCTTTCTCTACTGTAATCCACTGTACTCTACCTCTACTGTACTCCACTGTACTCTACCTCTACTGTACTCCACTGTACTCTACTCTACTGTACTCCACTGTACTCTACCTCTACTGTACTCTACCTCTACTGTGCTCCACTGTACTCTATCTCAACTGTACTCCACTGTACTCTACCTCTACTGTACTCCACCTCTAATGTGCTCCACTGTACTCTACCTCTATTGTACTCCACTGTACTCTACCTCTACTGTACTCCACTCTACTCTACCTCTACTGTGCTCTACAGTACTCTATCTCTACTGTGCTCCACTGTACTCTACCTCTACTGTACTCCACTGTACTCTACCTCTACTCTACTCCACTGTACTCTTTCTCTACTGTACTCCACTGTACTCTACCTCTACTGTACTCCACTGTACTCAACCTCAACTGTACTCCACTGTACTCTACCTCTACTGTGCTCCACTGTACTCTACCTCTACTATACTCCACTGTACTCTTTCTCTACTGTACTCCACTGTACTCTACCTCTACTGTACTCCACTGTACTCTACCTCTACTGTACTCCACTGTACTCTACTCTACTGTACTCCACTGTACTCTACCTCTACTGTACTCTACCTCTACTGTGCTCCACTGTACTCTATCTCTACTGTACTCCACTGTACTCTACCTCTACTGTACTCCACCTCTAATGTGCTCCACTGTACTCTACCTCTACTGTATTCCACTGTACTCTACCTCTACTGTACTCCACACTACTCTACCTCTACTGTGCTCTACTGTACTCTATCTCTACTGTGCTCCACTGTACTCTACCTCTACTGTACTCCACTGTACTCTATCACTACTTTGCTCCACTGTACTCTACTCTACTGTACTCCACTGTACTCTACCTCTACTGTGCTCCACTGTACTCTACCTCTAATGTGCTCCACTGTACTCTACCTCTACTGTACTCCACTGTACTCTACCTCTACTGTACTCCACTCTACTCTACCTCTACTGTGCTCTACTGTACTCTATCTCTACTGTGCTCCACTGTACTCTACCTCTACTGTACTCCACTGTACTCTACCTCTACTATACTCCACTGTACTCTTTCTCTACTGTACTCCACTGTACTCTACCTCTACTGTACTCCACTGTACTCAACCTCAACTGTACTCCACTGTACTCTACCTCTACTGTGCTCCATTGTACTCTACCTCTACTGTACTCCACTGTACTCTACCTCTACTGTGCTCCATTGTACTCCACCTCTACTGTGCTCCACTGTACTCCACTGTACTCTACCTCTACTGTGCTCCACTGTACTCTACCTCTACTGTACTCCACTGTACTCTACCTCTACTGTGCTCCACTGTACTCTACCTCTAATGTGCTCCACTGTACTCTACCTCTACTGTGCTCCACTGTACTCTACCTCTACTGTACTCCACTGTACTCTACCTCTACTGTGCTCTACTGTACTCTATCTCTACTGTGCTCCACTGTACTCTACCTCTACTGTACTCCACTGTACTCTACCTCTACTATACTCCACTATACTCTTTTTCTACTGTACTCCACTGTACTCTACCTCTACTGTACTCCACTGTACTCTACCTCTACTGTACTCCACTGTACTCTACCTCTACTGTACTTCACTGTACTCTACCTCTACTGTGCTCCACTGTACTCTACCTCTAATGTGTTCCACTGTACTCTACCTCTACTGTGCTCCACTGTACTCTACCTCTACTGTACTCCACTGTACTCTACCTCTACTGTGCTCCACTTTACTCTATCTCTACTGTACTCCACTGTACTCTACCTCTACTGTACTCCACCTCTACTGTACTCTACTGTACTCTACCTCTACTATACTCCACTGTACTCAACCTCAACTGTACTCCACTGTACTCTACTCTACTGTACGCCACTGTACTCTACCTCTACTGTACTCCACTGTACTCTATCTCTACTTTGCTCCACTGTACTCCACTGTACTCTACCTCTAGTATGCTCCACTGTACTCCACTGTACTCTACCTCTAGTATGCTCCACTGTACTCTACCTCTACTGTGCTCCACTGTACTCTACCTCTACTGTACTCCACTGTACTCTACCTCTACTGTGCTCTACTGTACTCTATCTCTACTGTGCTCCACTGTACTCTACCTCTACTGTACTCCACTGTACTCTACCTCTACTATACTCCACTGTACTCTTTCTCTACTGTACTCCACTGTACTCTACCTCTACTGTACTCCACTGTACTCTACCTCTACTGTACTCCACTGTACTCTACTCTACTGTACTCCACTGTACTCTACCTCTACTGTACTCTACCTCTACTGTGCTCCACTGTACTCTATCTCTACTGTACTCCACTGTACTCTACCTCTACTGTACTCCACCTCTAATGTGCTCCACTGTACTCTACCTCTACTGTACTCCACTGTAGTCTACCTCTACTGTACTCCACTCTACTCTACCTCTACTGTGCTCTACTGTACTCTATCTCTACTGTGCTCCACTGTACTCTACCTCTACTGTACTCCACTGTACTCTATCACTACTTTGCTCCACTGTACTCTACTCTACTGTACTCCACTGTACTCTACCTCTACTGTGCTCCACTGTACTCTACCTCTAATGTGCTCCACTGTACTCTACCTCTACTGTACTCCACTGTACTCTACCTCTGCTGTACTCCACTCTACTCTACCTCTACTGTGCTCTACTGTACTCTATCTCTACTGTGCTCCACTGTACTCTACCTCTACTGTACTCCACTGTACTCTACCTCTACTATACTCCACTGTACTCTTTCTCTACTGTACTCCACTGTACTCAACCTCAACTGTACTCCACTGTACTCTACCTCTACTGTGCTCCATTGTACTCTACCTCTACTGTACTCCACTGTACTCTACCTCTACTGTGCTCCATTGTACTCCACCTCTACTGTGCTCCACTGTACTCCACTGTACTCTACCTCTACTGTGCTCCACTGTACTCTACCTCTACTGTACTCCACTGTACTCTACCTCTACTGTGCTCCACTGTACTCTACCTCTAATGTGCTCCACTGTACTCTACCTCTACTGTGCTCCACTGTACTCTACCTCTACTGTACTCCACTGTACTCTACCTCTACTGTGCTCTACTGTACTCTATCTCTACTGTGCTCCACTGTACTCTACCTCTACTGTACTCCACTGTACTCTACCTCTACTATACTCCACTATACTCTTTTTCTACTGTACTCCACTGTACTCTACCTCTACTGTACTCCACTGTACTCTACCTCTACTGTACTCCACTGTACTCTACCTCTACTGTACTTCACTGTACTCTACCTCTACTGTGCTCCACTGTACTCTACCTCTAATGTGTTCCACTGTACTCTACCTCTACTGTGCTCCACTGTACTCTACCTCTACTGTACTCCACTGTACTCTACCTCTACTGTGCTCCACTTTACTCTATCTCTACTGTACTCCACTGTACTCTACCTCTACTGTACTCCACCTCTACTGTACTCTACTGTACTCTACCTCTACTATACTCCACTGTACTCAACCTCAACTGTACTCCACTGTACTCTACTCTACTGTACGCCACTGTACTCTACCTCTACTGTACTCCACTGTACTCTATCTCTACTTTGCTCCACTGTACTCCACTGTACTCTACCTCTAGTATGCTCCACTGTACTCCACTGTACTCTACCTCTAGTATGCTCCACTGTACTCTACCTCTACTGTGCTCCACTGTACTCTACCTCTACTGTACTCCACTGTACTCTACCTCTACTGTGCTCTACTGTACTCTATCTCTACTGTGCTCCACTGTACTCTACCTCTACTGTACTCCACTGTACTCTACCTCTACTATACTCCACTGTACTCTTTCTCTACTGTACTCCACTGTACTCTACCTCTACTGTACTCCACTGTACTCTACCTCTACTGTACTCCACTGTACTCTACTCTACTGTACTCCACTGTACTCTACCTCTACTGTACTCTACCTCTACTGTGCTCCACTGTACTCTATCTCTACTGTACTCCACTGTACTCTACCTCTACTGTACTCCACCTCTAATGTGCTCCACTGTACTCTACCTCTACTGTACTCCACTGTAGTCTACCTCTACTGTACTCCACTCTACTCTACCTCTACTGTGCTCTACTGTACTCTATCTCTACTGTGCTCCACTGTACTCTACCTCTACTGTACTCCACTGTACTCTACCTCTACTATACTCCACTGTACTCTTTCTCTACTACTCCACTGTACTCTACCTCTACTGTACTCCACTGTACTCAACCTCAACTGTACTCCACTGTACTCTACCTCTACTGTGCTCCATTGTACTCTACCTCTACTGTACTCCACTGTACTCTACCTCTACTGTGCTCCATTGTACTCCACCTCTACTGTGCTCCACTGTACTCCACTGTACTCTACCTCTACTGTGCTCCACTGTACTCTACCTCTACTGTACTCCACTGTACTCTACCTCTACTGTGCTCCACTGTACTCTACCTCTAATGTGCTCCACTGTACTCTACCTCTACTGTGCTCCACTGTACTCTACCTCTACTGTACTCCACTGTACTCTACCTCTACTGTGCTCCACTGTACTCTATCTCTACTGTATTCCACTGTACTCTACCTCTACTGTACTCCACCTCTAATGTGCTCCACTGTACTCTACCTCTACTGTAATCCACTGTACTCTACCTCTACTGTACTCCACTCTACTCTACCTCTACTGTGCTCTACTGTACTCTATCTCTACTGTGCTCCACTGTACTCTACCTCTACTGTACTCCACTGTACTCTACCTCTACTATACTCCACTGTACTCTTTCTCTACTGTACTCCACTGTACTATACCTCTACTGTACTCCACTGTACTCTACCTCTACTGTACTCCACTGTACTCTACTCTACTGTACTCCACTGTACTCTACCTCTACTGTACTCTACCTCTACTGTGCTCCACTGTACTCTATCTCTACTGTACTCCACTGTACTCTACCTCTACTGTACTCCACCTCTAATGTGCTCCACTGTACTCTACCTCTACTGTACTCCCATGTACTCTACCTCTACTGTACTCCACTCTACTCTACCTCTACTGTGCTCTACTGTACTCTATCTCTACTGTGCTCCACTGTACTCTACCTCTACTGTACTCCACTGTACTCTACCTCTACTATACTCCACTGTACTCTTTCTCTACTGTACTCCACTGTACTCTACCTCTACTGTACTCCACTGTACTCAACCTCAACTGTACTCCACTGTACTCTACCTCTACTGTGCTCCACTGTACTCTACCTCTACTGTACTCCACTGTACTCTACCTCTACTGTACTCCACTGTACTCTACCTCTACTGTACTCTACTCTACTCTACCTCTACTGTGCTCTACTGTACTCTATCTCTACTGTGCTCCACTGTACTCTATCTCTATTGAACTCCACTGTACTCTACCTCTACTGTACTCTACTGTTCTCTACCTCTACTGTACTCTACTGTACTCCACATCTGCTCTGCTCCTCTGTAATCCACTATACTCTACCTCTACTGTGCTCCACTGTAGTCTACCTTTACTTTGCTCCACTGTACTCTACCTCTACTGTACTCCACTGTACTCTATCACTACTTTGCTCCACTGTACTCTACTCTACTGTACTCCACTGTACTCTACCTCTACTGTGCTCCACTGTACTCTACCTCTAATGTGCTCCACTGTACTCTACCTCTACTGTACTCCACTGTACTCTACCTCTACTGTACTCCACTCTACTCTACCTCTACTGTGCTCTACTGTACTCTATCTCTACTGTGCTCCACTGTACTCTACCTCTACTGTACTCCACTGTACTCTACCTCTACTATACTCCACTGTACTCTTTCTCTACTGTACTCCACTGTACTCTACCTCTACTGTACTCCACTGTACTCAACCTCAACTGTACTCCACTGTACTCTACCTCTACTGTGCTCCATTGTACTCTACCTCTACTGTACTCCACTGTACTCTACCTCTACTGTGCTCCATTGTACTCCACCTCTACTGTGCTCCACTGTACTCCACTGTACTCTACCTCTACTGTGCTCCACTGTACTCTACCTCTACTGTACTCCACTGTACTCTACCTCTACTGTGCTCCACTGTACTCTACCTCTAATGTGCTCCACTGTACTCTACCTCTACTGTGCTCCACTGTACTCTACCTCTACTGTACTCCACTGTACTCTACCTCTACTGTGCTCTACTGTACTCTATCTCTACTGTGCTCCACTGTACTCTACCACTACTGTACTCCACTGTACTCCACCTCTACTGTGCTCCACTGTACTCTACCTCTACTGTACTCCCATGTACTCTACCTCTACTGTACTCCACTCTACTCTACCTCTACTGTGCTCTACTGTACTCTATCTCTACTGTGCTCCACTGTACTCTACCTCTACTGTACTCCACTGTACTCTACCTCTACTATACTCCACTGTACTCTTTCTCTACTGTACTCCACTGTACTCTACCTCTACTGTACTCCACTGTACTCAACCTCAACTGTACTCCACTGTACTCTACCTCTACTATGCTCCACTGTACTCTACCTCTACTGTACTCCACTGTACTCTACCTCTACTGTACTCCACTGTACTCTACCTCTACTGTACTCTACTCTACTCTACCTCTACTGTGCTCTACTGTACTCTATCTCTACTGTGCTCCACTGTACTCTATCTCTATTGAACTCCACTGTACTCTACCTCTACTGTACTCTACTGTTCTCGACCTCTACTGTACTCTACTGTACTCCACATCTGCTCTGCTCCTCTGTAATCCACTATACTCTACCTCTACTGTGCTCCACTGTACTCTACCTTTACTTTGCTCCACTGTACTCTACCTCTACTGTACTCCACTGTGCTCTACCTCTACTGTACTCTACTGTACTCCACCTCTACTGTGCTCCACTGTACTCCACTGTACTCTACCTCTACTGTGCTCCACTGTACTCTACCTCTACTGTACTCCACTGTACTCTACCTCTACTGTGCTCCACTGTACTCTACCTCTAATGTGCTCCACTGTACTCTACCTCTACTGTGCTCCACTGTACTCTACCTCTACTGTACTCCACTGTACTCTATCTCTACTGTATTCCACTGTACTCTACCTCTACTGTACTCCACCTCTAATGTGCTCCACTGTACTCTACCTCTACTATACTCCACTGTACTCTTTCTCTACTGTAATCCACTGTACTCTACCTCTACTGTACTCCACTGTACTCTACCTCTACTGTACTCCACTGTACTCTACTCTACTGTACTCCACTGTACTCTACCTCTACTGTACTCTACCTCTACTGTGCTCCACTGTACTCTATCTCAACTGTACTCCACTGTACTCTACCTCTACTGTACTCCACCTCTAATGTGCTCCACTGTACTCTACCTCTATTGTACTCCACTGTACTCTACCTCTACTGTACTCCACTCTACTCTACCTCTACTGTGCTCTACAGTACTCTATCTCTACTGTGCTCCACTGTACTCTACCTCTACTGTACTCCACTGTACTCTACCTCTACTCTACTCCACTGTACTCTTTCTCTACTGTACTCCACTGTACTCTACCTCTACTGTACTCCACTGTACTCAACCTCAACTGTACTCCACTGTACTCTACCTCTACTGTGCTCCACTGTACTCTACCTCTACTATACTCCACTGTACTCTTTCTCTACTGTACTCCACTGTACTCTACCTCTACTGTACTCCACTGTACTCTACCTCTACTGTACTCCACTGTACTCTACTCTACTGTACTCCACTGTACTCTACCTCTACTGTACTCTACCTCTACTGTGCTCCACTGTACTCTATCTCTACTGTACTCCACTGTACTCTACCTCTACTGTACTCCACCTCTAATGTGCTCCACTGTACTCTACCTCTACTGTATTCCACTGTACTCTACCTCTACTGTACTCCACTCTACTCTACCTCTACTGTGCTCTACTGTACTCTATCTCTACTGTGCTCCACTGTACTCTACCTCTACTGTACTCCACTGTACTCTATCACTACTTTGCTCCACTGTACTCTACTCTACTGTACTCCACTGTACTCTACCTCTACTGTGCTCCACTGTACTCTACCTCTAATGTGCTCCACTGTACTCTACCTCTACTGTACTCCACTGTACTCTACCTCTACTGTACTCCACTCTACTCTACCTCTACTGTGCTCTACTGTACTCTATCTCTACTGTGCTCCACTGTACTCTACCTCTACTGTACTCCACTGTACTCTACCTCTACTATACTCCACTGTACTCTTTCTCTACTGTACTCCACTGTACTCTACCTCTACTGTACTCCACTGTACTCAACCTCAACTGTACTCCACTGTACTCTACCTCTACTGTGCTCCATTGTACTCTACCTCTACTGTACTCCACTGTACTCTACCTCTACTGTGCTCCATTGTACTCCACCTCTACTGTGCTCCACTGTACTCCACTGTACTCTACCTCTACTGTGCTCCACTGTACTCTACCTCTACTGTACTCCACTGTACTCTACCTCTACTGTGCTCCACTGTACTCTACCTCTAATGTGCTCCACTGTACTCTACCTCTACTGTGCTCCACTGTACTCTACCTCTACTGTACTCCACTGTACTCTACCTCTACTGTGCTCTACTGTACTCTATCTCTACTGTGCTCCACTGTACTCTACCTCTACTGTACTCCACTGTACTCTACCTCTACTATACTCCACTATACTCTTTTTCTACTGTACTCCACTGTACTCTACCTCTACTGTACTCCACTGTACTCTACCTCTACTGTACTCCACTGTACTCTACCTCTACTGTACTCTACCTCTACTGTGCTCCACTGTACTCTATCTCTACTGTACTCCACTGTACTCTACCTCTACTGTACTCCACCTCTAATGTGCTCCACTGTACTCTACCTCTACTGTACTCCACTGTACTCTACCTCTACTGTACTCCACTGTACTCTACCTCTACTGTACTTCACTGTACTCTACCTCTACTGTGCTCCACTGTACTCTACCTCTAATGTGTTCCACTGTACTCTACCTCTACTGTGCTCCACTGTACTCTACCTCTACTGTACTCCACTGTACTCTACCTCTACTGTGCTCCACTTTACTCTATCTCTACTGTACTCCACTGTACTCTACCTCTACTGTACTCCACCTCTACTGTACTCTACTGTACTCTACCTCTACTATACTCCACTGTACTCAACCTCAACTGTACTCCACTGTACTCTACTCTACTGTACGCCACTGTACTCTACCTCTACTGTACTCTACCTCTACTGTACTCCACTGTACTCTATCTCTACTTTGCTCCACTGTACTCCACTGTACTCTACCTCTAGTATGCTCCACTGTACTCCACTGTACTCTACCTCTAGTATGCTCCACTGTACTCTACCTCTACTGTGCTCCACTGTACTCTACCTCTACTGTACTCCACTGTACTCTACCTCTACTGTGCTCTACTGTACTCTATCTCTACTGTGCTCCACTGTACTCTACCTCTACTGTACTCCACTGTACTCTACCTCTACTATACTCCACTGTACTCTTTCTCTACTGTACTCCACTGTACTCTACCTCTACTGTACTCCACTGTACTCTACCTCTACTGTACTCCACTGTACTCTACTCTACTGTACTCCACTGTACTCTACCTCTACTGTACTCTACCTCTACTGTGCTCCACTGTACTCTATCTCTACTGTACTCCACTGTACTCTACCTCTACTGTACTCCACCTCTAATGTGCTCCACTGTACTCTACCTCTACTGTACTCCACTGTAGTCTACCTCTACTGTACTCCACTCTACTCTACCTCTACTGTGCTCTACTGTACTCTATCTCTACTGTGCTCCACTGTACTCTACCTCTACTGTACTCCACTGTACTCTACCTCTACTATACTCCACTGTACTCTTTCTCTACTACTCCACTGTACTCTACCTCTACTGTACTCCACTGTACTCAACCTCAACTGTACTCCACTGTACTCTACCTCTACTGTGCTCCATTGTACTCTACCTCTACTGTACTCCACTGTACTCTACCTCTACTGTGCTCCATTGTACTCCACCTCTACTGTGCTCCACTGTACTCCACTGTACTCTACCTCTACTGTGCTCCACTGTACTCTACCTCTACTGTACTCCACTGTACTCTACCTCTACTGTGCTCCACTGTACTCTACCTCTAATGTGCTCCACTGTACTCTACCTCTACTGTGCTCCACTGTACTCTACCTCTACTGTACTCCACTGTACTCTACCTCTACTGTGCTCCACTGTACTCTATCTCTACTGTATTCCACTGTACTCTACCTCTACTGTACTCCACCTCTAATGTGCTCCACTGTACTCTACCTCTACTGTAATCCACTGTACTCTACCTCTACTGTACTCCACTCTACTCTACCTCTACTGTGCTCTACTGTACTCTATCTCTACTGTGCTCCACTGTACTCTACCTCTACTGTACTCCACTGTACTCTACCTCTACTATACTCCACTGTACTCTTTCTCTACTGTACTCCACTGTACTCTACCTCTACTGTACTCCACTGTACTCTACTCTACTGTACTCCACTGTACTCTACCTCTACTGTACTCTACCTCTACTGTGCTCCACTGTACTCTATCTCTACTGTACTCCACTGTACTCTACCTCTACTGTACTCCACCTCTAATGTGCTCCACTGTACTCTACCTCTACTGTACTCCCATGTACTCTACCTCTACTGTACTCCACTCTACTCTACCTCTACTGTGCTCTACTGTACTCTATCTCTACTGTGCTCCACTGTACTCTACCTCTACTGTACTCCACTGTACTCTACCTCTACTATACTCCACTGTACTCTTTCTCTACTGTACTCCACTGTACTCTACCTCTACTGTACTCCACTGTACTCAACCTCAACTGTACTCCAATGTACTCTACCTCTACTGTGCTCCACTGTACTCTACCTCTACTGTACTCCACCTCTACTATACTCCACTGTACTCTTTCTCTACTGTACTCCACTGTACTCTACCTCTACTGTACTCCACTGTACTCAACCTCAACTGTACTCCAATGTACTCTACCTCTACTGTGCTCCACTGTACTCTACCTCTACTGTACTCCACTGTACTCTACCTCTACTGTACTCCACTGTACTCTACCTCTACTGTACTCTACTCTACTCTACCTCTACTGTGCTCTACTGTACTCTATCTCTACTGTGCTCCACTGTACTCTATCTCTATTGAACTCCACTGTACTCTACCTCTACTGTACTCTACTGTTCTCTACCTCTACTGTACTCTACTGTACTCCACATCTGCTCTGCTCCTCTGTAATCCACTATACTCTACCTCTACTGTGCTCCACTGTAGTCTACCTTTACTTTGCTCCACTGTACTCTACCTCTACTGTACTCCACTGTACTCTATCACTACTTTGCTCCACTGTACTCTACTCTACTGTACTCCACTGTACTCTACCTCTACTGTGCTCCACTGTACTCTACCTCTAATGTGCTCCACTGTACTCTACCTCTACTGTACTCCACTGTACTCTACCTCTACTGTACTCCACTCTACTCTACCTCTACTGTGCTCTACTGTACTCTATCTCTACTGTGCTCCACTGTACTCTACCTCTACTGTACTCCACTGTACTCTACCTCTACTATACTCCACTGTACTCTTTCTCTACTGTACTCCACTGTACTCTACCTCTACTGTACTCCACTGTACTCAACCTCAACTGTACTCCACTGTACTCTACCTCTACTGTGCTCCATTGTACTCTACCTCTACTGTACTCCACTGTACTCTACCTCTACTGTGCTCCATTGTACTCCACCTCTACTGTGCTCCACTGTACTCCACTGTACTCTACCTCTACTGTGCTCCACTGTACTCTACCTCTACTGTACTCCACTGTACTCTACCTCTACTGTGCTCCACTGTACTCTACCTCTAATGTGCTCCACTGTACTCTACCTCTACTGTGCTCCACTGTACTCTACCTCTACTGTACTCCACTGTACTCTACCTCTACTGTGCTCTACTGTACTCTATCTCTACTGTGCTCCACTGTACTCTACCTCTACTGTACTCCACTGTACTCTACCTCTACTATACTCCACTATACTCTTTCTCTACTGTACTCCACTGTACTCTACCTCTACTGTACTCCACTGTACTCTACCTCTACTGTACTCCACTGTACTCTACTCTACTGTACTCCACTGTACTCTACCTCTACTGTACTCCACTCTACTCTACCTCTACTGTGCTCTACAGTACTCTATCTCTACTGTGCTCCACTGTACTCTACCTCTACTGTACTCCACTGTACTCTACCTCTACTCTACTCCACTGTACTCTTTCTCTACTGTACTCCACTGTACTCTACCTCTACTGTACTCCACTGTACTCAACCTCAACTGTACTCCACTGTACTCTACCTCTACTCTGCTCCACTGTACTCTACCTCTACTATACTCCACTGTACTTTTTCTCTACTGTACTCCACTGTACTCTACCTCTACTGTACTCCACTGTACTCTACCTCTACTGTACTCCACTGTACTCTACTCTACTGTACTCCACTGTACTCTACCTCTACTGTACTCTACCTCTACTGTGCTCCACTGTACTCTATCTCTACTGTACTCCACTGTACTCTACCTCTACTGTACTCCACCTCTAATGTGCTCCACTGTACTCTACCTCTACTGTATTCCACTGTACTCTACCTCTACTGTACTCCACTCTACTCTACCTCTACTGTGCTCTACTGTACTCTATCTCTACTGTGCTCCACTGTACTCTACCTCTACTGTACTCCACTGTACTCTATCACTACTTTGCTCCACTGTACTCTACTCTACTGTACTCCACTGTACTCTACCTCTACTGTGCTCCACTGTACTCTACCTCTAATGTGCTCCACTGTACTCTACCTCTACTGTACTCCACTGTACTCTACCTCTACTGTACTCCACTCTACTCTACCTCTACTGTGCTCTACTGTACTCTATCTCTACTGTGCTCCACTGTACTCTACCTCTACTGTACTCCACTGTACTCCACCTCTACTATACTCCACTGTACTCTTTCTCTACTGTACTCCACTGTACTCTACCTCTACTGTACTCCACTGTACTCTACCTCTACTGTGCTCCACTTTACTCTATCTCTACTGTACTCCACTGTACTCTACCTCTACTGTACTCCACCTCTACTGTACTCTACTGTACTCTACCTCTACTATACTCCACTGTACTCAACCTCAACTGTACTCCACTGTACTCTACTCTACTGTACGCCACTGTACTCTACCTCTACTGTACTCTACCTCTACTGTACTCCACTGTACTCTATCTCTACTTTGCTCCACTGTACTCCACTGTACTCTACCTCTAGTATGCTCCACTGTACTCCACTGTACTCTACCTCTAGTATGCTCCACTGTACTCTACCTCTACTGTGCTCCACTGTACTCTACCTCTACTGTACTCCACTGTACTCTACCTCTACTGTGCTCTACTGTACTCTATCTCTACTGTGCTCCACTGTACTCTACCTCTACTGTACTCCACTGTACTCTACCTCTACTATACTCCACTGTACTCTTTCTCTACTGTACTCCACTGTACTCTACCTCTACTGTACTCCACTGTACTCTACCTCTACTGTACTCCACTGTACTCTACTCTACTGTACTCCACTGTACTCTACCTCTACTGTACTCTACCTCTACTGTGCTCCACTGTACTCTATCTCTACTGTACTCCACTGTACTCTACCTCTACTGTACTCCACCTCTAATGTGCTCCACTGTACTCTACCTCTACTGTACTCCACTGTAGTCTACCTCTACTGTACTCCACTCTACTCTACCTCTACTGTGCTCTACTGTACTCTATCTCTACTGTGCTCCACTGTACTCTACCTCTACTGTACTCCACTGTACTCTACCTCTACTATACTCCACTGTACTCTTTCTCTACTACTCCACTGTACTCTACCTCTACTGTACTCCACTGTACTCAACCTCAACTGTACTCCACTGTACTCTACCTCTACTGTGCTCCATTGTACTCTACCTCTACTGTACTCCACTGTACTCTACCTCTACTGTGCTCCATTGTACTCCACCTCTACTGTGCTCCACTGTACTCCACTGTACTCTACCTCTACTGTGCTCCACTGTACTCTACCTCTACTGTACTCCACTGTACTCTACCTCTACTGTGCTCCACTGTACTCTACCTCTAATGTGCTCCACTGTACTCTACCTCTACTGTGCTCCACTGTACTCTACCTCTACTGTACTCCACTGTACTCTACCTCTACTGTGCTCCACTGTACTCTATCTCTACTGTATTCCACTGTACTCTACCTCTACTGTACTCCACCTCTAATGTGCTCCACTGTACTCTACCTCTACTGTAATCCACTGTACTCTACCTCTACTGTACTCCACTCTACTCTACCTCTACTGTGCTCTACTGTACTCTATCTCTACTGTGCTCCACTGTACTCTACCTCTACTGTACTCCACTGTACTCTACCTCTACTATACTCCACTGTACTCTTTCTCTACTGTACTCCACTGTACTCTACCTCTACTGTACTCCACTGTACTCTACTCTACTGTACTCCACTGTACTCTACCTCTACTGTACTCTACCTCTACTGTGCTCCACTGTACTCTATCTCTACTGTACTCCACTGTACTCTACCTCTACTGTACTCCACCTCTAATGTGCTCCACTGTACTCTACCTCTACTGTACTCCCATGTACTCTACCTCTACTGTACTCCACTCTACTCTACCTCTACTGTGCTCTACTGTACTCTATCTCTACTGTGCTCCACTGTACTCTACCTCTACTGTACTCCACTGTACTCTACCTCTACTATACTCCACTGTACTCTTTCTCTACTGTACTCCACTGTACTCTACCTCTACTGTACTCCACTGTACTCAACCTCAACTGTACTCCAATGTACTCTACCTCTACTGTGCTCCACTGTACTCTACCTCTACTGTACTCCACTGTACTCTACCTCTACTGTACTCCACTGTACTCTACCTCTACTGTACTCTACTCTACTCTACCTCTACTGTGCTCTACTGTACTCTATCTCTACTGTGCTCCACTGTACTCTATCTCTATTGAACTCCACTGTACTCTACCTCTACTGTACTCTACTGTTCTCTACCTCTACTGTACTCTACTGTACTCCACATCTGCTCTGCTCCTCTGTAATCCACTATACTCTACCTCTACTGTGCTCCACTGTAGTCTACCTTTACTTTGCTCCACTGTACTCTACCTCTACTGTACTCCACTGTACTCTATCACTACTTTGCTCCACTGTACTCTACTCTACTGTACTCCACTGTACTCTACCTCTACTGTGCTCCACTGTACTCTACCTCTAATGTGCTCCACTGTACTCTACCTCTACTGTACTCCACTGTACTCTACCTCTACTGTACTCCACTCTACTCTACCTCTACTGTGCTCTACTGTACTCTATCTCTACTGTGCTCCACTGTACTCTACCTCTACTGTACTCCACTGTACTCTACCTCTACTATACTCCACTGTACTCTTTCTCTACTGTACTCCACTGTACTCTACCTCTACTGTACTCCACTGTACTCAACCTCAACTGTACTCCACTGTACTCTACCTCTACTGTGCTCCATTGTACTCTACCTCTACTGTACTCCACTGTACTCTACCTCTACTGTGCTCCATTGTACTCCACCTCTACTGTGCTCCACTGTACTCCACTGTACTCTACCTCTACTGTGCTCCACTGTACTCTACCTCTACTGTACTCCACTGTACTCTACCTCTACTGTGCTCCACTGTACTCTACCTCTAATGTGCTCCACTGTACTCTACCTCTACTGTGCTCCACTGTACTCTACCTCTACTGTACTCCACTGTACTCTACCTCTACTGTGCTCTACTGTACTCTATCTCTACTGTGCTCCACTGTACTCTACCTCTACTGTACTCCACTGTACTCTACCTCTACTATACTCCACTATACTCTTTCTCTACTGTACTCCACTGTACTCTACCTCTACTGTACTCCACTGTACTCTACCTCTACTGTACTCCACTGTACTCTACTCTACTGTACTCCACTGTACTCTACCTCTACTGTACTCCACTCTACTCTACCTCTACTGTGCTCTACAGTACTCTATCTCTACTGTGCTCCACTGTACTCTACCTCTACTGTACTCCACTGTACTCTACCTCTACTCTACTCCACTGTACTCTTTCTCTACTGTACTCCACTGTACTCTACCTCTACTGTACTCCACTGTACTCAACCTCAACTGTACTCCACTGTACTCTACCTCTACTCTGCTCCACTGTACTCTACCTCTACTATACTCCACTGTACTCTTTCTCTACTGTACTCCACTGTACTCTACCTCTACTGTACTCCACTGTACTCTACCTCTACTGTACTCCACTGTACTCTACTCTACTGTACTCCACTGTACTCTACCTCTACTGTACTCTACCTCTACTGTGCTCCACTGTACTCTATCTCTACTGTACTCCACTGTACTCTACCTCTACTGTACTCCACCTCTAATGTGCTCCACTGTACTCTACCTCTACTGTATTCCACTGTACTCTACCTCTACTGTACTCCACTCTACTCTACCTCTACTGTGCTCTACTGTACTCTATCTCTACTGTGCTCCACTGTACTCTACCTCTACTGTACTCCACTGTACTCTATCACTACTTTGCTCCACTGTACTCTACTCTACTGTACTCCACTGTACTCTACCTCTACTGTGCTCCACTGTACTCTACCTCTAATGTGCTCCACTGTACTCTACCTCTACTGTACTCCACTGTACTCTACCTCTACTGTACTCCACTCTACTCTACCTCTACTGTGCTCTACTGTACTCTATCTCTACTGTGCTCCACTGTACTCTACCTCTACTGTACTCCACTGTACTCTACCTCTACTATACTCCACTGTACTCTTTCTCTACTGTACTCCACTGTACTCTACCTCTACTGTACTCCACTGTACTCAACCTCAACTGTACTCCACTGTACTCTACCTCTACTGTGCTCCATTGTACTCTACCTCTACTGTACTCCACTGTACTCTACCTCTACTGTGCTCCATTGTACTCCACCTCTACTGTGCTCCACTGTACTCCACTGTACTCTACCTCTACTGTGCTCCACTGTACTCTACCTCTACTGTACTCCACTGTACTCTACCTCTACTGTGCTCCACTGTACTCTACCTCTAATGTGCTCCACTGTACTCTACCTCTACTGTGCTCCACTGTACTCTACCTCTACTGTACTCCACTGTACTCTACCTCTACTGTGCTCTACTGTACTCTATCTCTACTGTGCTCCACTGTACTCTACCTCTAC
This sequence comes from Tiaroga cobitis, assembly GCA_030578255.1. Taxonomy (NCBI): domain Eukaryota; kingdom Metazoa; phylum Chordata; class Actinopteri; order Cypriniformes; family Leuciscidae; genus Tiaroga; species Tiaroga cobitis. The sequence goes on from CM060600.1 coordinate 2,707,661, forward strand.
TGTACTCCACTGTACTCTACCTCTACTATACTCCACTATACTCTTTCTCTACTGTACTCCACTGTACTCTACCTCTACTGTACTCCACTGTACTCTACCTCTACTGTACTCCACTGTACTCTACCTCTACTGTACTCTACCTCTACTGTGCTCCACTGTACTCTATCTCTACTGTACTCCACTGTACTCTACCTCTACTGTACTCCACCTCTAATGTGCTCCACTGTACTCTACCTCTACTGTACTCCACTGTACTCTACCTCTACTGTACTCCACTGTACTCTACCTCTACTGTACTTCACTGTACTCTACCTCTACTGTGCTCCACTGTACTCTACCTCTAATGTGTTCCACTGTACTCTACCTCTACTGTGCTCCACTGTACTCTACCTCTACTGTACTCCACTGTACTCTACCTCTACTGTGCTCCACTTTACTCTATCTCTACTGTACTCCACTGTACTCTACCTCTACTGTACTCCACCTCTACTGTACTCTACTGTACTCTACCTCTACTATACTCCACTGTACTCAACCTCAACTGTACTCCACTGTACTCTACTCTACTGTACGCCACTGTACTCTACCTCTACTGTACTCTACCTCTACTGTACTCCACTGTACTCTATCTCTACTTTGCTCCACTGTACTCCACTGTACTCTACCTCTAGTATGCTCCACTGTACTCCACTGTACTCTACCTCTAGTATGCTCCACTGTACTCTACCTCTACTGTGCTCCACTGTACTCTACCTCTACTGTACTCCACTGTACTCTACCTCTACTGTGCTCTACTGTACTCTATCTCTACTGTGCTCCACTGTACTCTACCTCTACTGTACTCCACTGTACTCTACCTCTACTATACTCCACTGTACTCTTTCTCTACTGTACTCCACTGTACTCTACCTCTACTGTACTCCACTGTACTCTACCTCTACTGTACTCCACTGTACTCTACTCTACTGTACTCCACTGTACTCTACCTCTACTGTACTCTACCTCTACTGTGCTCCACTGTACTCTATCTCTACTGTACTCCACTGTACTCTACCTCTACTGTACTCCACCTCTAATGTGCTCCACTGTACTCTACCTCTACTGTACTCCACTGTAGTCTACCTCTACTGTACTCCACTCTACTCTACCTCTACTGTGCTCTACTGTACTCTATCTCTACTGTGCTCCACTGTACTCTACCTCTACTGTACTCCACTGTACTCTACCTCTACTATACTCCACTGTACTCTTTCTCTACTACTCCACTGTACTCTACCTCTACTGTACTCCACTGTACTCAACCTCAACTGTACTCCACTGTACTCTACCTCTACTGTGCTCCATTGTACTCTACCTCTACTGTACTCCACTGTACTCTACCTCTACTGTGCTCCATTGTACTCAACCTCTACTGTGCTCCACTGTACTCCACTGTACTCTACCTCTACTGTGCTCCACTGTACTCTACCTCTACTGTACTCCACTGTACTCTACCTCTACTGTGCTCCACTGTACTCTACCTCTAATGTGCTCCACTGTACTCTACCTCTACTGTGCTCCACTGTACTCTACCTCTACTGTACTCCACTGTACTCTACCTCTACTGTGCTCCACTGTACTCTATCTCTACTGTATTCCACTGTACTCTACCTCTACTGTACTCCACCTCTAATGTGCTCCACTGTACTCTACCTCTACTGTAATCCACTGTACTCTACCTCTACTGTACTCCACTCTACTCTACCTCTACTGTGCTCTACTGTACTCTATCTCTACTGTGCTCCACTGTACTCTACCTCTACTGTACTCCACTGTACTCTACCTCTACTATACTCCACTGTACTCTTTCTCTACTGTACTCCACTGTACTATACCTCTACTGTACTCCACTGTACTCTACCTCTACTGTACTCCACTGTACTCTACTCTACTGTACTCCACTGTACTCTACCTCTACTGTACTCTACCTCTACTGTGCTCCACTGTACTCTATCTCTACTGTACTCCACTGTACTCTACCTCTACTGTACTCCACCTCTAATATGCTCCACTGTACTCTACCTCTACTGTACTCCCATGTACTCTACCTCTACTGTACTCCACTCTACTCTACCTCTACTGTGCTCTACTGTACTCTATCTCTACTGTGCTCCACTGTACTCTACCTCTACTGTACTCCACTGTACTCTACCTCTACTATACTCCACTGTACTCTTTCTCTACTGTACTCCACTGTACTCTACCTCTACTGTACTCCACTGTACTCAACCTCAACTGTACTCCACTGTACTCTACCTCTACTGTGCTCCACTGTACTCTACCTCTACTGTACTCCACTGTACTCTACCTCTACTGTACTCCACTGTACTCTACCTCTACTGTACTCTACTCTACTCTACCTCTACTGTGCTCTACTGTACTCTATCTCTACTGTGCTCCACTGTACTCTATCTCTATTGAACTCCACTGTACTCTACCTCTACTGTACTCTACTGTTCTCTACCTCTACTGTACTCTACTGTACTCCACATCTGCTCTGCTCCTCTGTAATCCACTATACTCTACCTCTACTGTGCTCCACTGTACTCTACCTTTACTTTGCTCCACTGTACTCTACCTCTACTCTACTCCACTGTACTCTATCACTACTTTGCTCCACTGTACTCTACTCTACTGTACTCCACTGTACTCTACCTCTACTGTGCTCCACTGTACTCTACCTCTAATGTGCTCCACTGTACTCTACCTCTACTGTACTCCACTGTACTCTACCTCTACTGTACTCCACTCTACTCTACCTCTACTGTGCTCTACTGTACTCTATCTCTACTGTGCTCCACTGTACTCTACCTCTACTGTACTCCACTGTACTCTACCTCTACTATACTCCACTGTACTCTTTCTCTACTGTACTCCACTGTACTCTACCTCTACTGTACTCCACTGTACTCAACCTCAACTGTACTCCACTGTACTCTACCTCTACTGTGCTCCATTGTACTCTACCTCTACTGTACTCCACTGTACTCTACCTCTACTGTGCTCCATTGTACTCCACCTCTACTGTGCTCTACTGTACTCCACTGTACTCTACCTCTACTGTGCTCCACTGTACTCTACCTCTACTGTACTCCACTGTACTCTACCTCTACTGTGCTCCACTGTACTCTACCTCTAATGTGCTCCACTGTACTCTACCTCTACTGTGCTCCACTGTACTCTACCTCTACTGTACTCCACTGTACTCTACCTCTACTGTGCTCTACTGTACTCTATCTCTACTGTGCTCCACTGTACTCTACCTCTACTGTACTCCACTGTACTCTACCTCTACTATACTCCACTATACTCTTTCTCTACTGTACTCCACTGTACTCTACCTCTACTGTACTCCACTGTACTCTACCTCTACTGTACTCCACTGTACTCTACTCTACTGTACTCCACTGTACTCTACCTCTACTGTACTCTACCTCTACTGTGCTCCACTGTACTCTATCTCTACTGTACTCCACTGTACTCTACCTCTACTGTACTCCACCTCTAATGTGCTCCACTGTACTCTACCTCTACTGTACTCCACTGTACTCTACCTCTACTGTACTCCACTCTACTCTACCTCTACTGTGCTCTACTGTACTCTATCTCTACTCTGCTCTACTGTACTCTACCTCTACTGTACTCCACTGTACTCTACCTCTACTGTACTTCACTGTACTCTACCTCTACTGTGCTCCACTGTACTCTACCTCTAATGTGTTCCACTGTACTCTACCTCTACTGTGCTCCACTGTACTCTACCTCTACTGTACTCCACTGTACTCTACCTCTACTGTGCTCCACTTTACTCTATCTCTACTGTACTCCACTGTACTCTACCTCTACTGTACTCCACCTCTACTGTACTCCACTGTACTCTACCTCTACTATACTCCACTGTACTCAACCTCAACTGTACTCCACTGTACTCTACTCTACTGTACTCCACTGTACTCTACCTCTACTGTACTCTACCTCTACTGTACTCTATCTCTACTTTGCTCCACTGTACTCCACTGTACTCTACCTCTAGTATGCTCAACTGTACTCCACTGTACTCTACCTCTAGTATGCTCCACTGTACTCTACCTGTACTGTGCTCCACTGTACTCTATCTCTACTGTACTCCACTGTACTCTATCTCTACTTTGCTCCACTGTACTCTACTCTACTGTACTCCACTGTACTCTACCTCTACTGTACTCTACCTCTAATGTGCTCTACTGTACTCTATCTCTACTGTGCTCCACTGTACTCTACCTCTACTGTACTCCACTGTACTCTACCTCTACTGTACTCCACTGTACTCTATCTCTACTTGTCTCTACTGTACTCTATCTCTACTCTGCTCTACTGTACTCTACCTCTACTGTACTCCACTGTACTCTACCTCTACTGTACTCCACTGTACTCTACCTCTACTGTACTCCACTGTACTCTACCTCTAATGTGTTCCACTGTACTCTACCTCTACTGTGCTCCACTGTACTCTACCTCTACTGTACTCCACTGTACTCTACCTCTACTGTGCTCCACTTTACTCTATCTCTACTGTAATCCACTGTACTCTACCTCTACTGTACTCCACCTCTAATGTGCTCCACTGTACTCTACCTCTACGGTACTCCACTGTACTCTACCTCTACTGTACTCCACTCTACTCTACCTCTACTGTGCTCTACTGTACTCTATCTCTAAGTTCTCCACTGTACTCTACCTCTAGTATGCTCCACTGTACTCCACTGTACTCTACCTCTAGTATGCTCCACTGTACTCTACCTGTACTGTGCTCCACTGTACTCTACCTCTACTGTACTCCACTGTACTCTATCTCTACTTTGCTCCACTGTACTCTACTCTACTGTACTCCGCTGTACTCTACCTCTACTGTACTCTACCTCTACTGTGCTCTACTGTACTCTATCTCTACTGTGCTCCACTGTACTCTACCTCTACTGTACTCCACTGTACTCTACCTCTTCTGTGCTCCACTGTACTCTACCTCTACTGTACTCCACTGTACTCTACCTCTACTGTGCTACACTCTACTCTATCTCTACTGTACTCCACTGTGCTCTACCTCTACTGTACTCCACCTCTAATGTGCTCCACTGTACTCTACCTCTACTGTACTCCACTCTACTCTACCTCTACTGTACTCCACTCTACTCTACCTCTACTGTGCTCTACTGTACTCTATCTCTACTGTGCTCCACTGTACTCTATCTCTATTGAACTCCACTGTACTCTACCTCTACTGTACTCTACTGTTCTCTACCTCTACTGTACTCTACTGTACTCCACATCTGCTCTGCTCCACTGTAATCCACTATACTCTACCTCTACTGTGCTCCACTGTACTCTACCTTTACTTTGCTCCACTGTACTCTACCTCTACTGTACTCCACTGTGCTCTACCTCTACTGTACTCCACTGTACTCCACCTCTACTGTGCTCCACTGTACTCTACCTCTACTGTACTCCCATGTACTCTACCTCTACTGTACTCCACTGTACTCTACCTCTACAGTACTCCACTGTACTCTACCTCTACTGTGCTCCACTTTACTCTATCTCTACTGTAATCCACTGTACTCTACCTCTACTGTACTCCACCTCTAATGTGCTCCACTGTACTCTACCTCTACGGTACTCCACTGTACTCTACCTCTACTGTACTCCACTCTACTCTACCTCTACTGTGCTCTACTGTACTCTATCTCTACTGTGCTCCACTGTACTCTACCTCTAGTATGCTCCACTGTACTCCACTGTACTCTACCTCTAGTATGCTCCACTGTACTCTACCTGTACTGTGCTCCACTGTACTCTACCTCTACTGTACTCCACTGTACTCTATCTCTACTTTGCTCCACTGTACTCTACTCTACTGTACTCCGCTGTACTCTACCTCTACTGTACTCTACCTCTACTGTGCTCTACTGTACTCTATCTCTACTGTGCTCCACTGTACTCTACCTCTACTGTACTCCACTGTACTCTACCTCTACTGTGCTCCACTGTACTCTACCTCTACTGTACTCCACTGTACTCTACCTCTACTGTGCTACACTCTACTCTATCTCTACTGTACTCCACTGTGCTCTACCTCTACTGTACTCCACCTCTAATATGCTCCACTGTACTCTACCTCTACTGTACTCCACTCTACTCTACCTCTACTGTACTCCACTCTACTCTACCTCTACTGTGCTCTACTGTACTCTATCTCTACTGTGCTCCACTGTACTCTATCTCTATTGAACTCCATTGTACTCTACCTCTACTGTACTCTACTGTTCTCTACCTCTACTGTACTCTACTGTACTCCACATCTGCTCTGCTCCACTGTAATCCACTATACTCTACCTCTACTGTGCTCCACTGTACTCTACCTTTACTTTGCTCCACTGTACTCTACCTCTACTGTACTCCACTGTGCTCTACCTCTACTGTACTCCACTGTACTCCACCTCTACTGTGCTCCACTGTACTCTACCTCTACTGTACTCCCATGTACTCTACCTCTACTGTACTCCACTGTACTCTACCTCTACTGTACTCTACTGTACTCCACATCTGCTCTGCTCCACTGTAATCCACTATACTCTACCTCTACTGTGCTCCACTGTACTCTACCTTTACTTTGCTCCACTGTACTCTACCTCTACTGTGCTCTACTGTACTCTATCTCTACTGTGCTCCACTGTACTCTACCTCTACTGTACTCCACTGTACTCTACCTCTACTATACTCCACTGTACTCTTTCTCTACTGTACTCCACTGTACTCTACCTCTACTGTACTCCACTGTACTCAACCTCAACTGTACTCCACTGTACTCTACCTCTACTATGCTCCACTGTACTCTACCTCTACTGTACTCCACTGTACTCTACCTCTACTGTACTCCACTGTACTCTACCTCTACTGTACTCTACTCTACTCTACCTCTACTGTGCTCTACTGTACTCTATCTCTACTGTGCTCCACTGTACTCTATCTCTATTGAACTCCACTGTACTCTACCTCTACTGTACTCTACTGTTCTCTACCTCTACTGTACTCTACTGTACTCCACATCTGCTCTGCTCCTCTGTAATCCACTATACTCTACCTCTACTGTGCTCCACTGTACTCTACCTTTACTTTGCTCCACTGTACTCTACCTCTACTGTACTCCACTGTGCTCTACCTCTACTGTACTCTACTGTACTCCACCTCTACTGTGCTCCACTGTACTCCACTGTACTCTACCTCTACTGTGCTCCACTGTACTCTACCTCTACTGTACTCCACTGTACTCTACCTCTACTGTGCTCCACTGTACTCTACCTCTAATGTGCTCCACTGTACTCTACCTCTACTGTGCTCCACTGTACTCTACCTCTACTGTACTCCACTGTATTCTATCTCTACTGTATTCCACTGTACTCTACCTCTACTGTACTCCACCTCTAATGTGCTCCACTGTACTCTACCTCTACTATACTCCACTGTACTCTTTCTCTACTGTAATCCACTGTACTCTACCTCTACTGTACTCCACTGTACTCTACCTCTACTGTACTCCACTGTACTCTACTCTACTGTACTCCACTGTACTCTACCTCTACTGTACTCTACCTCTACTGTGCTCCACTGTACTCTATCTCAACTGTACTCCACTGTACTCTACCTCTACTGTACTCCACCTCTAATGTGCTCCACTGTACTCTACCTCTACTGTACTCCACTGTACTCTACCTCTACTGTACTCCACTCTACTCTACCTCTACTGTGCTCTACAGTACTCTATCTCTACTGTGCTCCACTGTACTCTACCTCTACTGTACTCCACTGTACTCTACCTCTACTCTACTCCACTGTACTCTTTCTCTACTGTACTCCACTGTACTCTACCTCTACTGTACTCCACTGTACTCAACCTCGACTGTACTCCACTGTACTCTACCTCTACTGTGCTCCACTGTACTCTACCTCTACTATACTCCACTGTACTCTTTCTCTACTGTACTCCACTGTACTCTACCTCTACTGTACTCCACTGTACTCTACCTCTACTGTACTCCACTGTACTCTACTCTACTGTACTCCACTGTACTCTACCTCTACTGTACTCTACCTCTACTGTGCTCCACTGTACTCTATCTCTACTGTACTCCACTGTACTCTACCTCTACTGTACTCCACCTCTAATGTGCTCCACTGTACTCTACCTCTACTGTATTCCACTGTACTCTACCTCTACTGTACTCCACTCTACTCTACCTCTACTGTGCTCTACTGTACTCTATCTCTACTGTGCTCCACTGTACTCTACCTCTACTGTACTCCACTGTACTCTATCACTACTTTGCTCCACTGTACTCTACTCTACTGTACTCCACTGTACTCTACCTCTACTGTGCTCCACTGTACTCTACCTCTAATGTGCTCCACTGTACTCTACCTCTACTGTACTCCACTGTACTCTACCTCTACTGTACTCCACTCTACTCTACCTCTACTGTGCTCTACTGTACTCTATCTCTACTGTGCTCCACTGTACTCTACCTCTACTGTACTCCACTGTACTCTACCTCTACTATACTCCACTGTACTCTTTCTCTACTGTACTCCACTGTACTCTACCTCTACTGTACTCCACTGTACTCAACCTCAACTGTACTCCACTGTACTCTACCTCTACTGTGCTCCATTGTACTCTACCTCTACTGTACTCCACTGTACTCTACCTCTACTGTGCTCCATTGTACTCCACCTCTACTGTGCTCCACTGTACTCCACTGTACTCTACCTCTACTGTGCTCCACTGTACTCTACCTCTACTGTACTCCACTGTACTCTACCTCTACTGTGCTCCACTGTACTCTACCTCTAATGTGCTCCACTGTACTCTACCTCTACTGTGCTCCACTGTACTCTACCTCTACTGTACTCCACTGTACTCTACCTCTACTGTGCTCTACTGTACTCTATCTCTACTGTGCTCCACTGTACTCTACCTCTACTGTACTCCACTGTACTCTACCTCTACTATACTCCACTATACTCTTTCTCTACTGTACTCCACTGTACTCTACCTCTACTGTACTCCACTGTACTCTACCTCTACTGTACTCTACCTCTACTGTGCTCCACTGTACTCTATCTCTACTGTACTCCACTGTACTCTACCTCTACTGTACTCCACCTCTAATGTGCTCCACTGTACTCTACCTCTACTGTACTCCACTGTACTCTACCTCTACTGTACTCCACTGTACTCTACCTCTACTGTACTTCACTGTACTCTACCTCTACTGTGCTCCACTGTACTCTACCTCTAATGTGTTCCACTGTACTCTACCTCTACTGTGCTCCACTGTACTCTACCTCTACTGTACTCCACTGTACTCTACCTCTACTGTGCTCCACTTTACTCTATCTCTACTGTACTCCACTGTACTCTACCTCTACTGTACTCCACCTCTACTGTACTCTACTGTACTCTACCTCTACTATACTCCACTGTACTCAACCTCAACTGTACTCCACTGTACTCTACTCTACTGTACTCCACTGTACTCTACCTCTACTGTACTCTACCTCTACTGTACTCCACTGTACTCTATCTCTACTTTGCTCCACTGTACTCCACTGTACTCTACCTCTAGTATGCTCCACTGTACTCCACTGTACTCTACCTCTAGTATGCTCCACTGTACTCTACCTGTACTGTGCTCCACTGTACTCTATCTCTACTGTACTCCACTGTACTCTATCTCTACTTTGCTCCACTGTACTCTACTCTACTGTACTCCACTGTACTCTACCTCTACTGTACTCTACCTCTAATGTGCTCTACTGTACTCTATCTCTACTGTGCTCCACTGTACTCTACCTCTAAAGTACTCCACTGTACTCTACCTCTACTGTACTCCACTGTACTCTATCTCTACTTGTCTCTACTGTACTCTATCTCTACTCTGCTCTACTGTACTCTACCTCTACTGTACTCCACTGTACTCTACCTCTACTGTACTCCACTGTACTCTACCTCTACTGTACTCCACTGTACTCTACCTCTAATGTGTTCCACTGTACTCTACCTCTACTGTGCTCCACTGTACTCTACCTCTACTGTACTCCACTTTACTCTACCTCTACTGTGCTCCACTTTACTCTATCTCTACTGTAATCCACTGTACTCTACCTCTACTGTACTCCACCTCTAATGTGCTCCACTGTACTCTACCTCTACGGTACTCCACTGTACTCTACCTCTACTGTACTCCACTCTACTCTACCTCTACTGTGCTCTACTGTACTCTATCTCTACTCTGTGCCACTGTACTCTACCTCTACTGTACTCCACTGTACTCTACCTCTACTATACTCCACTGTACTCTTTCTCTACTGTACTCCACTGTACTCTACCTCTACTGTACTCCACTCTACTCTACCTCTACTGTGCTCTACTGTACTCTATCTCTACTGTGCTCCACTGTACTCTACCTCTACTGTACTCCACTGTACTCTACCTCTACTATACTCCACTGTACTCTTTCTCTACTGTACTCCACTGTACTCTACCTCTACTGTACTCCACTGTACTCTACCTCTACTGTACTCCACTGTACTCTACTCTACTGTACTCCACTGTACTCTACCTCTACTGTACTCTACCTCTACTGTGCTCCACTGTACTCTATCTCTACTGTACTCCACTGTACTCTACCTCTACTGTATTCCACCTCTAATGTGCTCCACTGTACTCTACCTCTACTGTACTCCACTGTACTCTACCTCTACTGTACTCCACTCTACTCTACCTCTACTGTGCTCTACTGTACTCTATCTCTACTGTGCTCCACTGTACTCTACCTCTACTGTACTCCACTGTACTCTACCTCTACTATACTCCACTGTACTCTTTCTCTACTGTACTCCACTGTACTCTACCTCTACTGTACTCCACTGTACTCAACCTCAACTGTACTCCACTGTACTCTATCTCTACTGTACTCCACTGTACTCTACCTCTACTGTACTCCACCTCTAATGTGCTCCACTGTACTCTACCTCTACTGTACTCCACTGTACTCTACCTCTACTGTACTCCACTCTACTCTACCTCTACTGTACTCTACCTCTACTGTGCTCCACTGTACTCTATCTCTACTGTACTCCACTGTACTCTACCTCTACTGTACTCCACCTCTAATGTGCTCCACTGTACTCTACCTCTACTGTACTCCACTGTACTCTACCTCTACTGTACTCCACTCTACTCTACCTCTACTGTGCTCTACTGTACTCTATCTCTACTGTGCTCCACTGTACTCTACCTCTACTGTACTCCACTGTACTCTACCTCTACTATACTCCACTGTACTCTTTCTCTACTGTACTCCACTGTACTCTACCTCTACTGTACTCCACTGTACTCAACCTCAACTGTACTCCACTGTACTCTACCTCTACTGTGCTCCACTGTACTCTACCTCTACTGTACTCCACTGTACTCTACCTCTACTGTGCTATACTGTACTCTATCTCTACTGTACTCCACTGTACTCTACCTCTACTGTACTCCACATCTAATGTGCTCCACTGTACTCTACCTCTACTGTACTCCACTGTACTCTACCTCTACTGTACTCCACTCTACTCTACCTCTACTGTGCTCTACTGTACTCTATCTCTACTGTGCTCCACTGTACTCTATCTCTATTGAACTCCACTGTACTCTACCTCTACTGTACTCTACTGTGCTCTACCTCTACTGTACTCTAATGTACTCCACCTCTACTGTGCTCCACTGTACTCCACTGTACTCTACCTCTACTGTACTCCACTGTACTCTACCTTTACTGTACTCCACTGTACTCTAGCTCTACTGTGCTCCACTGTACTCTACCTCTACTGTACTCCACTGTACTCTACCTCTATTGTGCTCCACTGTACTCTACCTCTAATGTGCTCCACTGTACTCTACCTCTACTGTACTCCACTGTACTCTACCTCTACTGTACTCCACTCTACTCTACCTCTACTGTGCTCTACTGTACTCTATCTCTACTGTGCTCCACTGTACTCTACCTCTACTGTACTCCACTGTACTCTACCTCTACTATACTCCACTGTACTCTTTCTCTACTGTACTCCACTGTACTCTACCTCTACTGTACTCCACTGTACTCAACCTCAACTGTACTCCACTGTACTCTACCTCTACTGTGCTCCATTGTACTCTACCTCTACTGTACTCCACTGTACTCTACCTCTACTGTGCTCCATTGTACTCCACCTCTACTGTGCTCCACTGTACTCCACTGTACTCTACCTCTACTCTGCTCCACTGTACTCTACCTCTACTGTACTCCACTGTACTCTACCTCTACTTTGCTCCACTGTACTCTACCTCTAATGTGCTCCACTGTACTCTACCTCTACTGTGCTCCACTGTACTCTACCTCTACTCTACTCCACTGTACTCTACCTCTACTGTGCTCTACTGTACTCTATCTCTACTGTGCTCCACTGTACTCTACCTCTACTGTACTCCACTGTACTCTACCTCTACTATACTCCACTGTACTCTTTCTCTACTGTACTCCACTGTACTCTACCTCTACTGTACTCCACTGTACTCTACCTCTACTGTACTCCACTGTACTCTACTCTACTGTACTCCACTGTACTCTACCTCTACTGTACTCTACCTCTACTGTGCTCCACTGTACTCTATCTCTACTGTACTCCACTGTACTCTACCTCTACTGTACTCCACCTCTAATGTGCTCCACTGTACTCTACCTCTACTGTACTCCACTGTAGTCTACCTCTACTGTACTCCACTCTACTCTACCTCTACTGTGCTCTACTGTACTCTATCTCTACTGTGCTCCACTGTACTCTACCTCTACTGTACTCCACTGTACTCTACCTCTACTATACTCCACTGTACTCTTTCTCTACTACTCCACTGTACTCTACCTCTACTGTACTCCACTGTACTCAACCTCAACTGTACTCCACTGTACTCTACCTCTACTGTGCTCCATTGTACTCTACCTCTACTGTACTCCACTGTACTCTACCTCTACTGTGCTCCATTGTACTCCACCTCTACTGTGCTCCACTGTACTCCACTGTACTCTACCTCTACTGTGCTCCACTGTACTCTACCTCTACTGTACTCCACTGTACTCTACCTCTACTGTGCTCCACTGTACTCTACCTCTAATGTGCTCCACTGTACTCTACCTCTACTGTGCTCCACTGTACTCTACCTCTACTGTACTCCACTGTACTCTACCTCTACTGTGCTCCACTGTACTCTATCTCTACTGTATTCCACTGTACTCTACCTCTACTGTACTCCACCTCTAATGTGCTCCACTGTACTCTACCTCTACTGTACTCCACTGTACTCTACCTCTACTGTACTCCACTCTACTCTACCTCTACTGTGCTCTACTGTACTCTATCTCTACTGTGCTCCACTGTACTCTACCTCTACTGTACTCCACTGTACTCTACCTCTACTATACTCCACTGTACTCTTTCTCTACTGTACTCCACTGTACTATACCTCTACTGTACTCCACTGTACTCTACCTCTACTGTACTCCACTGTACTCTACTGTACTCCACTGTACTCTACCTCTACTGTACTCTACCTCTACTGTGCTCCACTGTACTCTATCTCTACTGTACTCCACTGTACTCTACCTCTACTGTACTCCACCTCTAATGTGCTCCACTGTACTCTACCTCTACTGTACTCCCATGTACTCTACCTCTACTGTACTCCACTCTACTCTACCTCTACTGTGCTCTACTGTACTCTATCTCTACTGTGCTCCACTGTACTCTACCTCTACTGTACTCCACTGTACTCTACCTCTACTATACTCCACTGTACTCTTTCTCTACTGTACTCCACTGTACTCTACCTCTACTGTACTCCACTGTACTCAACCTCAACTGTACTCCATTGTACTCTACCTCTACTGTGCTCCACTGTACTCTACCTCTACTGTACTCCACTGTACTCTACCTCTACTGTACTCCACTGTACTCTACCTCTACTGTACTCTACTCTACTCTACCTCTACTGTGCTCTACTGTACTCTATCTCTACTGTGCTCCACTGTACTCTATCTCTATTGAACTCCACTGTACTCTACCTCTACTGTACTCTACTGTTCTCTACCTCTACTGTACTCTACTGTACTCCACATCTGCTCTGCTCCTCTGTAATCCACTATACTCTACCTCTACTGTGCTCCACTGTACTCTACCTTTACTTTGCTCCACTGTACTCTACCTCTACTGTACTCCACTGTACTCTATCACTACTTTGCTCCACTGTACTCTACTCTACTGTACTCCACTGTACTCTACCTCTACTGTGCTCCACTGTACTCTACCTCTAATGTGCTCCACTGTACTCTACCTCTACTGTACTCCACTGTACTCTACCTCTACTGTACTCCACTCTACTCTACCTCTACTGTGCTCTACTGTACTCTATCTCTACTGTGCTCCACTGTACTCTACCTCTACTGTACTCCACTGTACTCTACCTCTACTATACTCCACTGTACTCTTTCTCTACTGTACTCCACTGTACTCAACCTCAACTGTACTCCACTGTACTCTACCTCTACTGTGCTCCATTGTACTCTACCTCTACTGTACTCCACTGTACTCTACCTCTACTGTGCTCCATTGTACTCCACCTCTACTGTGCTCCACTGTACTCCACTGTACTCTACCTCTACTGTGCTCCACTGTACTCTACCTCTACTGTACTCCACTGTACTCTACCTCTACTGTGCTCCACTGTACTCTACCTCTAATGTGCTCCACTGTACTCTACCTCTACTGTGCTCCACTGTACTCTACATCTACTGTACTCCACTGTACTCTACCTCTACTGTGCTCTACTGTACTCTACTCTACTGTACTCCACTGTACTCTACCTCTACTGTACTCTACCTCTAATGTGCTCTACTGTACTCTATCTCTACTGTGCTCCACTGTACTCTACCTCTACTGTACTCTACCTCTAATGTGCTCTACTGTACTCTATCTCTACTGTGCTCCACTGTACTCTACCTCTACTGTACTCCACTGTACTCTACCTCTACTGTACTCCACTGTACTCTATCTCTACTTGTCTCTACTGTACTCTATCTCTACTCTGCTCTACTGTACTCTACCTCTACTGTACTCCACTGTACTCTACCTCTACTGTACTCCACTGTACTCTACCTCTACTGTACTCCACTGTACTCTACCTCTAATGTGTTCCACTGTACTCTACCTCTACTGTGCTCCACTGTACTCTACCTCTACTGTACTCCACTGTACTCTACCTCTACTGTGCTCCACTGTACTCTACCTCTACTGTACTCCACTGTACTCTACCTCTACTATACTCCATTATACTCTTTCTCTACTGTACTCCACTGTACTCTACCTCTACTGTACTCCACTGTACTCTACCTCTACTGTACTCCACTGTACTCTACTCTACTGTACTCCACTGTACTCTACCTCTACTGTACTCTACCTCTACTGTGCTCATCTGTACTCTATCTCTACTGTACTCCACTGTACTCTACCTCTACTGTACTCCACCTCTAATGTGCTCCACTGTACTCTACCTCTACTGTACTCCACTGTACTCTACCTCTACTGTACTCCACTCTACTCTACCTCTACTGTGCTCTACTGTACTCTATCTCTACTCTGCTCTACTGTACTCTACCTCTACTGTACTCCACTGTACTCTACCTCTACTGTACTTCACTGTACTCTACCTCTACTGTGCTCCACTGTACTCTACCTCTAATGTGTTCCACTGTACTCTACCTCTACTGTGCTCCACTGTACTCTACCTCTACTGTACTCCACTGTACTCTACCTCTACTGTGCTCCACTTTACTCTACCTCTACTGTACTCCACTGTACTCTACTCTACTGTACTCCACTGTACTCTACCTCTACTGTACTCTACCTCTACTGTGCTCCACTGTACTCTACCTCTACTGTACTCCACTGTACTCTACCTCTACTATACTCCACTATACTCTTTCTCTACTGTACTCCACTGTACTCTACCTCTACTGTACTCCACTGTACTCTACCTCTACTGTACTCCACTGTACTCTACTCTACTGTACTCCACTGTACTCTACCTCTACTGTACTCTACCTCTACTGTGCTCCACTGTACTCTATCTCTACTGTACTCCACTGTACTCTACCTCTACTGTACTCCACTTCTAATGTGCTCCACTGTACTCTACCTCTACTGTACTCCACTGTACTCTACCTCTACTGTACTCCACTCTACTCTACCTCTACTGTGCTCTACTGTACTCTATCTCTACTCTGCTCTACTGTACTCTACCTCTACTGTACTCCACTGTACTCTACCTCTACTGTACTTCACTGTATTCTACCTCTACTGTGCTCCACTGTACTCTACCTCTAATGTGTTCCACTGTACTCTACCTCTACTGTGCTCCACTGTACTCTACCTCTACTGTACTCCACTGTACTCTACCTCTACTGTGCTCCACTTTACTCTATCTCTACTGTACTCCACTGTACTCTACCTCTACTGTACTCCACCTCTACTGTACTCCACTGTACTCTACCTCTACTATACTCCACTGTACTCAACCTCAACTGTACTCCACTGTACTCTACTCTACTGTACTCCACTGTACTCTACCTCTACTGTACTCTACCTCTACTGTACTCCACTGTACTCTATCTCTACTTTGCTCCACTGTACTCCACTGTACTCTACCTCTAGTATGCTCAACTGTACTCCACTGTACTCTACCTCTAGTATGCTCCACTGTACTCTACCTGTACTGTGCTCCACTGTACTCTATCTCTACTGTACTCCACTGTACTCTATCTCTACTTTGCTCCACTGTACTCTACTCTACTGTACTCCACTGTACTCTACCTCTACTGTACTCTACCTCTAATGTGCTCTACTGTACTCTATCTCTACTGTGCTCCACTGTACTCTACCTCTACTGTACTCCACTGTACTCTACCTCTACTGTACTCCACTGTACTCTATCTCTACTTGTCTCTACTGTACTCTATCTCTACTCTGCTCTACTGTACTCTACCTCTACTGTACTCCACTGTACTCTACCTCTACTGTACTCCACTGTACTCTACCTCTACTGTACTCCACTGTACTCTACCTCTAATGTGTTCCACTGTACTCTACCTCTACTGTGCTCCACTGTACTCTACCTCTACTGTACTCCACTGTACTCTACCTCTACTGTGCTCCACTTTACTCTATCTCTACTGTAATCCACTGTACTCTACCTCTACTGTACTCCACCTCTAATGTGCTCCACTGTACTCTACCTCTACGGTACTCCACTGTACTCTACCTCTACTGTACTCCACTGTGCTCTACCTCTACTGTACTCTAATGTACTCCACCTCTACTGTGCTCCACTGTATTCCACTGTACTCTACCTCTACTGTACTCCACTGTACTCTACCTTTACTGTACTCCACTGTACTCTAGCTCTACTGTGCTCCACTGTACTCTACCTCTACTGTACTCCACTGTACTCTACCTCTACTGTGCTCCACTGTACTCTACCTCTAATGTGCTCCACTGTACTCTACCTCTACTGTACTCCACTGTACTCTACCTCTACTGTACTCCACTCTACTCTACCTCTACTGTGCTCTACTGTACTCTATCTCTACTGTGCTCCACTGTACTCTACCTCTACTGTACTCCACTGTACTCTACCTCTACTATACTCCACTGTACTCTTTCTCTACTGTACTCCACTGTACTCTACCTCTACTGTACTCCACTGTACTCAACCTCAACTGTACTCCACTGTACTCTACCTCTACTGTGCTCCATTGTACTCTACCTCTACTGTACTCCACTGTACTCTACCTCTACTGTGCTCCATTGTACTCCACCTCTACTGTGCTCCACTGTACTCCACTGTACTCTACCTCTACTGTGCTCCACTGTACTCTACCTCTACTGTACTCCACTGTACTCTACCTCTACTGTGCTCCACTGTACTCTACCTCTAATGTGCTCCACTGTACTCTACCTCTACTGTGCTCCACTGTACTCTACCTCTACTGTACTCCACTGTACTCTACCTCTACTGTGCTCTACTGTACTCTATCTCTACTGTGCTCCACTGTACTCTACCTCTACTGTACTCCACTGTACTCTACCTCTACTATACTCCACTGTACTCTTTCTCTACTGTACTCTACTGTACTCTACCTCTACTGTACTCCACTGTACTCTACCTCTACTGTACTCCACTGTACTCTACTCTACTGTACTCCACTGTACTCTACCTCTACTGTACTCTACCTCTACTGTGCTCCACTGTACTCTATCTCTACTGTACTCCACTGTACTCTACCTCTACTGTACTCCACCTCTAATGTGCTCCACTGTACTCTACCTCTACTGTACTCCACTGTAGTCTACCTCTACTGTACTCCACTCTACTCTACCTCTACTGTGCTCTACTGTACTCTATCTCTACTGTGCTCCACTGTACTCTACCTCTACTGTACTCCACTGTACTCTACCTCTACTATACTCCACTGTACTCTTTCTCTACTACTCCACTGTACTCTACCTCTACTGTACTCCACTGTACTCAACCTCAACTGTACTCCACTGTACTCTACCTCTACTGTGCTCCATTGTACTCTACCTCTACTGTACTCCACTGTACTCTACCTCTACTGTGCTCCATTGTACTCCACCTCTACTGTGCTCCACTGTACTCCACTGTACTCTACCTCTACTGTGCTCCACTGTACTCTACCTCTACTGTACTCCACTGTACTCTACCTCTACTGTGCTCCACTGTACTCTACCTCTAATGTGCTCCACTGTACTCTACCTCTACTGTGCTCCACTGTACTCTACCTCTACTGTACTCCACTGTACTATACCTCTACTGTGCTCCACTGTACTCTATCTCTACTGTATTCCACTGTACTCTACCTCTACTGTACTCCACCTCTAATGTGCTCCACTGTACTCTACCTCTACTGTACTCCACTGTACTCTACCTCTACTGTACTCCACTCTACTCTACCTCTACTGTGCTCTACTGTACTCTATCTCTACTGTGCTCCACTGTACTCTACCTCTACTGTACTCCACTGTACTCTACCTCTACTATACTCCACTGTACTCTTTCTCTACTGTACTCCACTCTACTATACCTCTACTGTACTCCACTGTACTCTACCTCTACTGTACTCCACTGTACTCTACTCTACTGTACTCCACTGTACTCTACCTCTACTGTACTCTACCTCTACTGTGCTCCACTGTACTCTATCTCTACTGTACTCCACTGTACTCTACCTCTACTGTACTCCACCTCTAATGTGCTCCACTGTACTCTACCTCTACTGTACTCCCATGTACTCTACCTCTACTGTACTCCACTCTACTCTACCTCTACTGTGCTCTACTGTACTCTATCTCTACTGTGCTCCACTGTACTCTACCTCTACTGTACTCCACTGTACTCTACCTCTACTATACTCCACTGTACTCTTTCTCTACTGTACTCCACTGTACTCTACCTCTACTGTACTCCACTGTACTCAACCTCAACTGTACTCCACTGTACTCTACCTCTACTGTGCTCCACTGTACTCTACCTCTACTGTACTCCACTGTACTCTACCTCTACTGTACTCCACTGTACTCTACCTCTACTGTACTCTACTCTACTCTACCTCTACTGTGCTCTACTGTACTCTATCTCTACTGTGCTCCACTGTACTCTATCTCTATTGAACTCCACTGTACTCTACCTCTACTGTACTCTACTGTTCTCTACCTCTACTGTACTCTACTGTACTCCACATCTGCTCTGCTCCTCTGTAATCCACTATACTCTACCTCTACTGTGCTCCACTGTACTCTACCTTTACTTTGCTCCACTGTACTCTACCTCTACTGTACTCCACTGTACTCTATCACTACTTTGCTCCACTGTACTCTACTCTACTGTACTCCACTGTACTCTACCTCTACTGTGCTCCACTGTACTCTACCTCTAATGTGCTCCACTGTACTCTACCTCGACTGTACTCCACTGTACTCTACCTCTACTGTACTCCACTCTACTCTACCTCTACTGTGCTCTACTGTACTCTATCTCTACTGTGCTCCACTGTACTCTACCTCTACTGTACTCCACTGTACTCTACCTCTACTATACTCCACTGTACTCTTTCTCTACTGTACTCCACTGTACTCTACCTCTACTGTACTCCACTGTACTCAACCTCAACTGTACTCCACTGTACTCTACCTCTACTGTGCTCCATTGTACTCTACCTCTACTGTACTCCACTGTACTCTACCTCTACTGTGCTCCATTGTACTCCACCTCTACTGTGCTCCACTGTACTCCACTGTACTCTACCTCTACTGTGCTCCACTGTACTCTACCTCTACTGTACTCCACTGTACTCTACCTCTACTGTGCTCCACTGTACTCTACCTCTAATGTGCTCCACTGTACTCTACCTCTACTGTGCTCCACTGTACTCTACATCTACTGTACTCCACTGTACTCTACCTCTACTGTGCTCTACTGTACTCTATCTCTACTGTGCTCCACTGTACTCTACCTCTACTGTACTCCACTGTACTCTACCTCTACTATACTCCACTATACTCTTTCTCTACTGTACTCCACTGTACTCTACCTCTACTGTACTCCACTGTACTCTACCTCTACTGTACTCCACTGTACTCTACTCTACTGTACTCCACTGTACTCTACCTCTACTGTACTCTACCTCTACTGTGCTCCACTGTACTCTATCTCTACTGTACTCCACTGTACTCTACCTCTACTGTACTCCACCTCTAATGTGCTCCACTGTACTCTACCTCTACTGTACTCCACTGTACTCTACCTCTACTGTACTCCACTCTACTCTACCTCTACTGTGCTCTACTGTACTCTATCTCTACTCTGCTCTACTGTACTCTACCTCTACTGTACTCCACTGTACTCTACCTCTACTATACTCCACTGTACTCTTTCTCTACTGTACTCCACTGTACTCAACCTCAACTGTACTCCACTGTACTCTACCTCTACTGTGCTCCATTGTACTCTACCTCTACTGTACTCCACTGTACTCTACCTCTACTGTGCTCCATTGTACTCCACCTCTACTGTGCTCCACTGTACTCCACTGTACTCTACCTCTACTGTGCTCCACTGTACTCTACCTCTACTGTACTCCACTGTACTCTACCTCTACTGTGCTCCACTGTACTCTACCTCTAATGTGCTCCACTGTACTCTACCTCTACTGTGCTCCACTGTACTCTACATCTACTGTACTCCACTGTACTCTACCTCTACTGTGCTCTACTGTACTCTACTCTACTGTACTCCACTGTACTCTACCTCTACTGTACTCTACCTCTAATGTGCTCTACTGTACTCTATCTCTACTGTGCTCCACTGTACTCTACCTCTACTGTACTCTACCTCTAATGTGCTCTACTGTACTCTATCTCTACTGTGCTCCACTGTACTCTACCTCTACTGTACTCCACTGTACTCTACCTCTACTGTACTCCACTGTACTCTATCTCTACTTGTCTCTACTGTACTCTATCTCTACTCTGCTCTACTGTACTCTACCTCTACTGTACTCCACTGTACTCTACCTCTACTGTACTCCACTGTACTCTACCTCTACTGTACTCCACTGTACTCTACCTCTAATGTGTTCCACTGTACTCTACCTCTACTGTGCTCCACTGTACTCTACCTCTACTGTACTCCACTGTACTCTACCTCTACTGTGCTCCACTGTACTCTACCTCTACTGTACTCCACTGTACTCTACCTCTACTATACTCCACTATACTCTTTCTCTACTGTACTCCACTGTACTCTACCTCTACTGTACTCCACTGTACTCTACCTCTACTGTACTCCACTGTACTCTACTCTACTGTACTCCACTGTACTCTACCTCTACTGTACTCTACCTCTACTGTGCTCCACTGTACTCTATCTCTACTGTACTCCACTGTACTCTACCTCTACTGTACTCCACCTCTAATGTGCTCCACTGTACTCTACCTCTACTGTACTCCACTGTACTCTACCTCTACTGTACTCCACTCTACTCTACCTCTACTGTGCTCTACTGTACTCTATCTCTACTCTGCTCTACTGTACTCTACCTCTACTGTACTCCACTGTACTCTACCTCTACTGTACTTCACTGTACTCTACCTCTACTGTGCTCCACTGTACTCTACCTCTAATGTGTTCCACTGTACTCTACCTCTACTGTGCTCCACTGTACTCTACCTCTACTGTACTCCACTGTACTCTACCTCTACTGTGCTCCACTTTACTCTACCTCTACTGTACTCCACTGTACTCTACTCTACTGTACTCCACTGTACTCTACCTCTACTGTACTCTACCTCTACTGTGCTCCACTGTACTCTACCTCTACTGTACTCCACTGTACTCTACCTCTACTATACTCCACTATACTCTTTCTCTACTGTACTCCACTGTACTCTACCTCTACTGTACTCCACTGTACTCTACCTCTACTGTACTCCACTGTACTCTACTCTACTGTACTCCACTGTACTCTACCTCTACTGTACTCTACCTCTACTGTGCTCCACTGTACTCTATCTCTACTGTACTCCACTGTACTCTACCTCTACTGTACTCCACCTCTAATGTGCTCCACTGTACTCTACCTCTACTGTACTCCACTGTACTCTACCTCTACTGTACTCCACTCTACTCTACCTCTACTGTGCTCTACTGTACTCTATCTCTACTCTGCTCTACTGTACTCTACCTCTACTGTACTCCACTGTACTCTACCTCTACTGTACTTCACTGTACTCTACCTCTACTGTGCTCCACTGTACTCTACCTCTAATGTGTTCCACTGTACTCTACCTCTACTGTGCTCCACTGTACTCTACCTCTACTGTACTCCACTGTACTCTACCTCTACTGTGCTCCACTTTACTCTATCTCTACTGTACTCCACTGTACTCTACCTCTACTGTACTCCACCTCTACTGTACTCCACTGTACTCTACCTCCACTATACTCCACTGTACTCAACCTCAACTGTACTCCACTGTACTCTACTCTACTGTACTCCACTGTACTCTACCTCTACTGTACTCTACCTCTACTGTACTCCACTGTACTCTATCTCTACTTTGCTCCACTGTACTCCACTGTACTCTACCTCTAGTATGCTCAACTGTACTCCACTGTACTCTACCTCTAGTATGCTCCACTGTACTCTACCTGTACTTTGCTCGACTGTACTCTATCTCTACTGTACTCCACTGTACTCTATCTCTACTTTGCTCCACTGTACTCTACTCTACTGTACTCCACTGTACTCTACCTCTACTGTACTCTACCTCTAATGTGCTCTACTGTACTCTATCTCTACTGTGCTCCACTGTACTCTACCTCTACTGTACTCCACTGTACTCTACCTCTACTGTACTCCACTGTACTCTATCTCTACTTGTCTCTACTGTACTCTATCTCTACTCTGCTCTACTGTACTCTACCTCTACTGTACTCCACTGTACTCTACCTCTACTGTACTCCACTGTACTCTACCTCTACTGTACTCCACTGTACTCTACCTCTAATGTGTTCCACTGTACTCTACCTCTACTGTGCTCCACTGTACTCTACCTCTACTGTACTCCACTGTACTCTACCTCTACTGTGCTCCACTTTACTCTATCTCTACTGTAATCCACTGTACTCTACCTCTACTGTACTCCACCTCTAATGTGCTCCACTGTACTCTACCTCTACGGTACTCCACTGTACTCTACCTCTACTGTGCTCCACTGTGCTCTACCTCTACTGTACTCTAATGTACTCCACCTCTACTGTGCTCCACTGTATTCCACTGTACTCTACCTCTACTGTACTCCACTGTACTCTACCTTTACTGTACTCCACTGTACTCTAGCTCTACTGTGCTCCACTGTACTCTACCTCTACTGTACTCCACTGTACTCTACCTCTACTGTGCTCCACTGTACTCTACCTCTAATGTGCTCCACTGTACTCTACCTCTACTGTACTCTACTGTTCTCTACCTCTACTGTACTCTACTGTACTCCACATCTGCTCTGCTCCTCTGTAATCCACTATACTCTACCTCTACTGTGCTCCACTGTACTCTACCTTTACTTTGCTCCACTGTACTCTACCTCTACTGTACTCCACTGTACTCTATCACTACTTTGCTCCACTGTACTCTACTCTACTGTACTCCACTGTACTCTACCTCTACTGTGCTCCACTGTACTCTACCTCTAATGTGCTCCACTGTACTCTACCTCTACTGTACTCCACTGTACTCTACCTCTACTGTACTCCACTCTACTCTACCTCTACTGTGCTCTACTGTACTCTATCTCTACTGTGCTCCACTGTACTCTACCTCTACTGTACTCCACTGTACTCTACCTCTACTATACTCCACTGTACTCTTTCTCTACTGTACTCCACTGTACTCTACCTCTACTGTACTCCACTGTACTCAACCTCAACTGTACTCCACTGTACTCTACCTCTACTGTGCTCCATTGTACTCTACCTCTACTGTACTCCACTGTACTCTACCTCTACTGTGCTCCATTGTACTCCACCTCTACTGTGCTCCACTGTACTCCACTGTACTCTACCTCTACTGTGCTCCACTGTACTCTACCTCTACTGTACTCCACTGTACTCTACCTCTACTGTGCTCCACTGTACTCTACCTCTAATGTGCTCCACTGTACTCTACCTCTACTGTGCTCCACTGTACTCTACATCTACTGTACTCCACTGTACTCTACCTCTACTGTGCTCTACTGTACTCTATCTCTACTGTGCTCCACTGTACTCTACCTCTACTGTACTCCACTGTACTCTACCTCTACTATACTCCACTATACTCTTTCTCTACTGTACTCCACTGTACTCTACCTCTACTGTACTCCACTGTACTCTACCTCTACTGTACTCCACTGTACTCTACTCTACTGTACTCCACTGTACTCTACCTCTACTGTACTCTACCTCTACTGTGCTCCACTGTACTCTATCTCTACTGTACTCCACTGTACTCTACCTCTACTGTACTCCACCTCTAATGTGCTCCACTGTACTCTACCTCTACTGTACTCCACTGTACTCTACCTCTACTGTACTCCACTCTACTCTACCTCTACTGTGCTCTACTGTACTCTATCTCTACTCTGCTCTACTGTACTCTACCTCTACTGTACTCCACTGTACTCTACCTCTACTGTACTTCACTGTACTCTACCTCTACTGTGCTCCACTGTACTCTACCTCTAATGTGTTCCACTGTACTCTACCTCTACTGTGCTCCACTGTACTCTACCTCTACTGTACTCCACTGTACTCTACCTCTACTGTGCTCCACTTTACTCTATCTCTACTGTACTCCACTGTACTCTACCTCTACTGTACTCCACCTCTATTGTACTCCACTGTACTCTACCTCTACTATACTCCACTGTACTCAACCTCAACTGTACTCCACTGTACTCTACTCTACTGTACTCCACTGTACTCTACCTCTACTGTACTCTACCTCTACTGTACTCCACTGTACTCTATCTCTACTTTGCTCCACTGTACTCCACTGTACTCTACCTCTAGTATGCTCAACTGTACTCCACTGTACTCTACCTCTAGTATGCTCCACTGTACTCTACCTGTACTGTGCTCCACTGTACTCTATCTCTACTGTACTCCACTGTACTCTATCTCTACTTTGCTCCACTGTACTCTACTCTACTGTACTCCACTGTACTCTACCTCTACTGTACTCTACCTCTAATGTGCTCTACTGTACTCTATCTCTACTGTGCTCCACTGTACTCTACCTCTACTGTACTCCACTGTACTCTACCTCTACTGTACTCCACTGTACTCTATCTCTACTTGTCTCTACTGTACTCTATCTCTACTCTGCTCTACTGTACTCTACCTCTACTGTACTCCACTGTACTCTACCTCTACTGTACTCCACTGTACTCTACCTCTACTGTACTCCACTGTACTCTACCTCTAATGTGTTCACTGTACTCTACCTCTACTGTGCTCCACTGTACACTACCTCTACTGTACTCCACTGTACTCTACCTCTACTGTGCTCCACTTTACTCTATCTCTACTGTAATCCACTGTACTCTACCTCTACTGTACTCCACCTCTAATGTGCTCCACTGTACTCTACCTCTACGGTACTCCACTGTACTCTACCTCTACTGTACTCCACTCTACTCTACCTCTACTGTGCTCTACTGTACTCTATCTCTACTGTGTGCCACTGTACTCTACCTCTACTGTACTCCACTGTACTCTACCTCTACTATACTCCACTGTACTCTTTCTCTACTGTACTCCACTGTACTCTACCTCTACTGTACTCCACTCTACTCTACCTCTACTGTGCTCTACTGTACTCTATCTCTACTGTGCTCCAATGTACTCTACCTCTACTGTACTCCACTGTACTCTACCTCTACTATACTCCACTGTACTCTTTCTCTACTGTACTCCACTGTACTCTACCTCTACTGTACTCCACTGTACTCTACCTCTACTGTACTCCACTGTACTCTACTCTACTGTACTCCACTGTACTCTACCTCTACTGTACTCTACCTCTACTGTGCTCCACTGTACTCTATCTCTACTGTACTCCACTGTACTCTACCTCTACTGTATTCCACCTCTAATGTGCTCCACTGTACTCTACCTCTACTGTACTCCACTGTACTCTACCTCTACTGTACTCCACTCTACTCTACCTCTACTGTGCTCTACTGTACTCTATCTCTACTGTGCTCCACTGTACTCTACCTCTACTGTACTCCACTGTACTCTACCTCTACTATACTCCACTGTACTCTTTCTCTACTGTACTCCACTGTACTCTACCTCTACTGTACTCCACTGTACTCAACCTCAACTGTACTCCACTGTACTCTATCTCTACTGTACTCCACTGTACTCTACCTCTACTGTACTCCACCTCTAATGTGCTCCACTGTACTCTACCTCTACTGTACTCCACTGTACTCTACCTCTACTGTACTCCACTCTACTCTACCTCTACTGTACTCTACCTCTACTGTGCTCCACTGTACTCTATCTCTACTGTACTCCACTGTACTCTACCTCTACTGTACTCCACCTCTAATGTGCTCCACTGTACTCTACCTCTACTGTACTCCACTGTACTCTACCTCTACTGTACTCCACTCTACTCTACCTCTACTGTACTCTACCTCTACTGTACTCCACTGTACTCTACCTCTACTGTACTCTACCTCTACTGTGCTCCACTGTACTCTATCTCTACTGTACTCCACCTCTAATGTGCTCCACTGTACTCTACCTCTACTGTACTCCACTGTACTCTACCTCTACTGTACTCCACTCTACTCTACCTCTACTGTGCTCTACTGTACTCTATCTCTACTGTGCTCCACTGTACTCTACTCTACTGTACTCCACTGTACTCTACCTCTACTGTACTCTACCTCTACTGTGCTCCACTGTACTCTATCTCTACTGTACTCCACTGTACTCTACCTCTACTGTACTCCACCTCTAATGTGCTCCACTGTACTCTACCTCTACTGTACTCCACTGTACTCTACCTCTACTGTACTCCACTCTACTCTACCTCTACTGTGCTCTACAGTACTCTATCTCTACTGTGCTCCACTGTACTCTACCTCTACTGTACTCCACTGTACTCTACCTCTACTCTACCACACTGTACTCTTTCTCTACTGTGCTCCACTGTACTCTACCTCTACTGTACTCCACTGTACTCAACCTCAACTGTACTCCACTGTACTCTACCTCTACTGTGCTCCACTGTACTCTACCTCTACTATACTCCACTGTACTCTTTCTCTACTGTACTCCACTGTACTCTACCTCTACTGTACTCCACTGTACTCTACCTCTACTGTACTCCACTGTACTCTACTCTACTGTACTCCACTGTACTCTACCTCTACTGTACTCTACCTCTACTGTGCTCCACTGTACTCTATCTCTACTGTACTCCACTGTACTCTACCTCTACTGTACTCCACCTCTAATGTGCTCCACTGTACTCTACCTCTACTGTACTCCACTGTACTCTACCTCTACTGTACTCCACTCTACTCTACCTCTACTGTGCTCTACTGTACTCTATCTCTACTGTGCTCCACTGTACTCTACCTCTACTGTACTCCACTGTACTCTATCACTACTTTGCTCCACTGTACTCTACTCTACTGTACTCCACTGTACTCTACCTCTACTGTACTCTACATCTACTGTGCTCTACTGTACTCTATCTCTACTGTGCTCCACTGTACTCTACCTCTACTGTACTCCACTGTACTCTACCTCTACTGTACTCCACTGTACTCTATCTCTACTGTGCTCTACTGTACTCTATCTCTACTCTGCTCTACTGTACTCTACCTCTACTCTACTCCACTGTACTCTACCTCTACTGTACTCCACTGTACTCTACCTCTACTGTGCTCCACTGTACTCTACCTCTAATGTGTTCCACTGTACTCTACCTCTACTGTACTCCACTGTACTCTACCTCTACTCTACTCCACTGTACTCTACATCTACTGTGCTCCACTGTACTCTATCTCTACTGTACTCCACTGTACTCTACCTCTACTGTACTCCACCTCTAATGTGCTCCACTGTACTCTACCTCTACGGTAATCCACTGTACTCTACCTCTACTGTACTCCACTCTACTCTACCTCTACTGTGCTCTACTGTACTCTATCTCTACTGTGCGCCACTGTACTCTACCTCTACTGTACTCCACTGTACTCTACCTCTACTATACTCCACTGTACTCTTTCTCTACTGTACTCCACTGTACTCTACCTCTACTGTACTCCACTGTACTCTACCTCTACTGTACTCCACTGTACTCTACTCTACTGTACTCCACTGTACTCTACTTCTACTGTACTCTACCTCTACTGTGCTCCACTGTACTCTATCTCTACTGTACTCCACCTCTAATGTGCTCCACTGTACTCTACCTCTACTGTACTCCACTGTACTCTACCTCTACTGTACTCCACTCTACTCTACCTCTACTGTGCTCTACTGTACTCTATCTCTACTGTGCTCCACTGTACTCTACCTCTACTGTACTCCACTGTACTCTACCTCTACTATACTCCACTGTACTCTTTCTCTACTGTACTCCACTGTACTCTACCTCTACTGTACTCCACTGTACTCAACCTCAACTGTACTCCACTGTACTCTACCTCTACTGTGCTCCATTGTACTCTACCTCTACTGTACTCCACTGTACTCTACCTCTACTGTGCTCCATTGTACTCCACCTCTACTGTGCTCCACTGTACTCCACTGTATTCTACCTCTACTGTGCTCCACTGTACTCTACCTCTACTGTACTCCACTGTACTCTACCTCTACTGTGCTCCACTGTACTCTACCTCTAATGTGCTCCACTGTACTCTACCTCTACTGTACTCCACTGTACTCTACCTCTACTCTACTCCACTGTACTCTACATCTACTGTGCTCCACTGTACTCTATCTCTACTGTACTCCACTGTACTCTACCTCTACTGTACTCCACCTCTAATGTGCTCCACTGTACTCTACCTCTACGGTAATCCACTGTACTCTACCTCTACTGTACTCCACTCTACTCTACCTCTACTGTGCTCTACTGTACTCTATCTCTACTGTGCGCCACTGTACTCTACCTCTACTGTACTCCACTGTACTCTACCTCTACTATACTCCACTGTACTCTTTCTCTACTGTACTCCACTGTACTCTACCTCTACTGTACTCCACTGTACTCTACCTCTACTGTACTCCACTGTACTCTACTCTACTGTACTCCACTGTACTCTACTTCTACTGTACTCTACCTCTACTGTGCTCCACTGTACTCTATCTCTACTGTACTCCACCTCTAATGTGCTCCACTGTACTCTACCTCTACTGTACTCCACTGTACTCTACCTCTACTGTACTCCACTCTACTCTACCTCTACTGTGCTCTACTGTACTCTATCTCTACTGTGCTCCACTGTACTCTACCTCTA
The DNA here is from genome assembly GCA_030578255.1 of Tiaroga cobitis. Lineage (NCBI taxonomy): Eukaryota > Metazoa > Chordata > Actinopteri > Cypriniformes > Leuciscidae > Tiaroga > Tiaroga cobitis. The sequence continues at coordinate 2,737,979 of CM060600.1, forward strand.
CTGTACTCCACTGTACTCTACCTCTACTATACTCCACTGTACTCTTTCTCTACTGTACTCCACTGTACTCTACCTCTACTGTACTCCACTGTACTCAACCTCAACTGTACTCCACTGTACTCTACCTCTACTGTGCTCCACTGTACTCTACCTCTACTGTACTCCACTGTACTCTACCTCTACTGTGCTATACTGTACTCTATCTCTACTGTACTCCACTGTACTCTACCTCTACTGTACTCCACATCTAATGTGCTCCACTGTACTCTACCTCTACTGTACTCCACTGTACTCTACCTCTACTGTACTCCACTCTACTCTACCTCTACTGTGCTCTACTGTACTCTATCTCTACTGTGCTCCACTGTACTCTATCTCTATTGAACTCCACTGTACTCTACCTCTACTGTACTCTACTGTTCTCTACCTCTACTGTACTCTACTGTACTCCATATCTGCTCTGCTCCAATGTAATCCACTATACTCTACCTCTACTGTGTTCCACTGTACTCTACCTTTACTTTGCTCCACTGTACTCTACCTCTACTGTACTCCACTGTGCTCTACCTCTACTGTACTCTACTGTACTCCACCTCTACTGTGCTCCACTGTACTCCACTGTACTCTACCTCTACTGTACTCCACTGTACTCTACCTTTACTGTACTCCACTGTACTCTAGCTCTACTGTGCTCCACTGTACTCTACATCTACTGTACTCCACTGTACTCTACCTCTACTGTGCTCCACTGTACTCTACCTCTAATGTGCTCCACTGTACTCTACCTCTACTGTACTCCACTGTACTCTACCTCTACTGTACTCCACTCTACTCTACCTCTACTGTGCTCTACTGTACTCTATCTCTACTGTGCTCCACTGTACTCTACCTCTACTGTACTCCACTGTACTCTACCTCTACTATACTCCACTGTACTCTTTCTCTACTGTACTCCACTGTACTCTACCTCTACTGTACTCCACTGTACTCAACCTCAACTGTACTCCACTGTACTCTACCTCTACTGTGCTCCATTGTACTCTACCTCTACTGTACTCCACTGTACTCTACCTCTACTGTGCTCCATTGTACTCCACCTCTACTGTGCTCCACTGTACTCCACTGTATTCTACCTCTACTGTGCTCCACTGTACTCTACCTCTACTGTACTCCACTGTACTCTACCTCTACTGTGCTCCACTGTACTCTACCTCTAATGTGCTCCACTGTACTCTACCTCTACTGTACTCCACTGTACTCTACCTCTACTCTACTCCACTGTACTCTACATCTACTGTGCTCCACTGTACTCTATCTCTACTGTACTCCACTGTACTCTACCTCTACTGTACTCCACCTCTAATGTGCTCCACTGTACTCTACCTCTACGGTAATCCACTGTACTCTACCTCTACTGTACTCCACTCTACTCTACCTCTACTGTGCTCTACTGTACTCTATCTCTACTGTGCGCCACTGTACTCTACCTCTACTGTACTCCACTGTACTCTACCTCTACTATACTCCACTGTACTCTTTCTCTACTGTACTCCACTGTACTCTACCTCTACTGTACTCCACTGTACTCTACCTCTACTGTACTCCACTGTACTCTACTCTACTGTACTCCACTGTACTCTACTTCTACTGTACTCTACCTCTACTGTGCTCCACTGTACTCTATCTCTACTGTACTCCACCTCTAATGTGCTCCACTGTACTCTACCTCTACTGTACTCCACTGTACTCTACCTCTACTGTACTCCACTCTACTCTACCTCTACTGTGCTCTACTGTACTCTATCTCTACTGTGCTCCACTGTACTCTACCTCTACTGTACTCCACTGTACTCTACCTCTACTATACTCCACTGTACTCTTTCTCTACTGTACTCCACTGTACTCTACCTCTACTGTACTCCACTGTACTCAACCTCAACTGTACTCCACTGTACTCTACCTCTACTGTGCTCCACTGTACTCTACCTCTACTGTACTCCACTGTACTCTACCTCTACTGTGCTATACTGTACTCTATCTCTACTGTACTCCACTGTACTCTACCTCTACTGTACTCCACATCTAATGTGCTCCACTGTACTCTACCTCTACTGTACTCCACTGTACTCTACCTCTACTGTACTCCACTCTACTCTACCTCTACTGTGCTCTACTGTACTCTATCTCTTGTGCTCCACTGTACTCTATCTCTATTGAACTCCACTGTACTCTACCTCTACTGTACTCTACTGTTCTCTACCTCTACTGTACTCTACTGTACTCCATATCTGCTCTGCTCCAATGTAATCCACTATACTCTACCTCTACTGTGTTCCACTGTACTCTACCTTTACTTTGCTCCACTGTACTCTACCTCTACTGTACTCCACTGTGCTCTACCTCTACTGTACTCTACTGTACTCCACCTCTACTGTGCTCCACTGTACTCCACTGTACTCTACCTCTACTGTACTCCACTGTACTCTACCTTTACTGTACTCCACTGTACTCTAGCTCTACTGTGCTCCACTGTACTCTACATCTACTGTACTCCACTGTACTCTACCTCTACTGTGCTCCACTGTACTCTACCTCTAATGTGCTCCACTGTACTCTACCTCTACTGTACTCCACTGTACTCTACCTCTACTGTACTCCACTCTACTCTACCTCTACTGTGCTCTACTGTACTCTATCTCTACTGTGCTCCACTGTACTCTACCTCTACTGTACTCCACTGTACTCTACCTCTACTATACTCCACTGTACTCTTTCTCTACTGTACTCCACTGTACTCTACCTCTACTGTACTCCACTGTACTCAACCTCAACTGTACTCCACTGTACTCTACCTCTACTGTGCTCCATTGTACTCTACCTCTACTGTACTCCACTGTACTCTACCTCTACTGTGCTCCATTGTACTCCACCTCTACTGTGCTCCACTGTACTCCACTGTATTCTACCTCTACTGTGCTCCACTGCACTCTACCTCTACTGTACTCCACTGTACTCTACCTCTACTGTGCTCCACTGTACTCTACCTCTAATGTGCTCCACTGTACTCTACCTCTACTGTGCTCCACTGTACTCTACCTCTACTGTACTCCACTGTACTCTACCTCTACTGTGCTCTACTGTACTCTATCTCTACTGTGCTCCACTGTACTCTACCTCTACTGTACTCCACTGTACTCTACCTCTACTATACTCCACTGTACTCTTTCTCTACTGTACTCCACTGTACTCAACCTCAACTGTACTCCACTGTACTCTACCTCTACTGTGCTCCACTGTACTCTACCTCTACTATACTCCACTGTACTCTTTCTCTACTGTACTCCACTGTACTCTACCTCTACTGTACTCCACTGTACTCTACCTCTACTGTACTCCACTGTACTCTACTCTACTGTACTCCACTGTACTCTACCTCTACTGTACTCTACCTCTACTGTGCTCCACTGTACTCTATCTCTACTGTACTCCACTGTTCTCTACCTCTACTGTACTCCACCTCTAATGTGCTCCACTGTACTCTACCTCTACTGTACTCCACTGTACTCTACCTCTACTGTACTCCACTCTACTCTACCTCTACTGTGCTCTACTGTACTCTATCTCTACTGTGCTCCACTGTACTCTACCTCTACTGTACTCCACTGTACTCTATCACTACTTTGCTCCACTGTACTCTACTCTACTGTACTCCACTGTACTCTACCTCTACTGTACTCTACATCTACTGTGCTCTACTGTACTCTATCTCTACTGTGCTCCACTGTACTCTACCTCTACTGTACTCCACTGTACTCTACCTCTACTGTACTCCACTGTACTCTATCTCTACTGTGCTCTACTGTACTCTATCTCTACTCTGCTCTACTGTACTCTACCTCTACTCTACTCCACTGTACTCTACCTCTACTGTACTCCACTGTACTCTACCTCTACTGTGCTCCACTGTACTCTACCTCTAATGTGTTCCACTGTACTCTACCTCTACTGTACTCCACTGTACTCTACCTCTACTCTACTCCACTGTACTCTACATCTACTGTGCTCCACTGTACTCTATCTCTACTGTACTCCACTGTACTCTACCTCTACTGTACTCCACCTCTAATGTGCTCCACTGTACTCTACCTCTACGGTAATCCACTGTACTCTACCTCTACTGTACTCCACTCTACTCTACCTCTACTGTGCTCTACTGTACTCTATCTCTACTGTGCGCCACTGTACTCTACCTCTACTGTACTCCACTGTACTCTACCTCTACTATACTCCACTGTACTCTTTCTCTACTGTACTCCACTGTACTCTACCTCTACTGTACTCCACTGTACTCTACCTCTACTGTACTCCACTGTACTCTACTCTACTGTACTCCACTGTACTCTACTTCTACTGTACTCTACCTCTACTGTGCTCCACTGTACTCTATCTCTACTGTACTCCACCTCTAATGTGCTCCACTGTACTCTACCTCTACTGTACTCTACCTCTACTGTACTCCACTCTACTCTACCTCTACTGTGCTCTACTGTACTCTATCTCTACTGTGCTCCACTGTACTCTACCTCTACTGTACTCCACTGTACTCTACCTCTACTATACTCCACTGTACTCTTTCTCTACTGTACTCCACTGTACTCTACCTCTACTGTACTCCACTGTACTCAACCTCAACTGTACTCCACTGTACTCTACCTCTACTGTGCTCCACTGTACTCTACCTCTACTGTACTCCACTGTACTCTACCTCTACTGTGCTATACTGTACTCTATCTCTACTGTACTCCACTGTACTCTACCTCTACTGTACTCCACATCTAATGTGCTCCACTGTACTCTACCTCTACTGTACTCCACTGTACTCTACCTCTACTGTACTCCACTCTACTCTACCTCTACTGTGCTCTACTGTACTCTATCTCTACTGTGCTCCACTGTACTCTATCTCTATTGAACTCCACTGTACTCTACCTCTACTGTACTCTACTGTTCTCTACCTCTACTGTACTCTACTGTACTCCATATCTGCTCTGCTCCAATGTAATCCACTATACTCTACCTCTACTGTGTTCCACTGTACTCTACCTTTACTTTGCTCCACTGTACTCTACCTCTACTGTACTCCACTGTGCTCTACCTCTACTGTACTCTACTGTACTCCATCTCTACTGTGCTCCACTGTACTCCACTGTACTCTACCTCTACTGTACTCCACTGTACTCTACCTTTACTGTACTCCACTGTACTCTAGCTCTACTGTGCTCCACTGTACTCTACATCTACTGTACTCCACTGTACTCTACCTCTACTGTGCTCCACTGTACTCTACCTCTAATGTGCTCCACTGTACTCTACCTCTACTGTACTCCACTGTACTCTACCTCTACTGTACTCCACTCTACTCTACCTCTACTGTGCTCTACTGTACTCTATCTCTACTGTGCTCCACTGTACTCTACCTCTACTGTACTCCACTGTACTCTACCTCTACTATACTCCACTGTACTCTTTCTCTACTGTACTCCACTGTACTCTACCTCTACTGTACTCCACTGTACTCAACCTCAACTGTACTCCACTGTACTCTACCTCTACTGTGCTCCATTGTACTCTACCTCTACTGTACTCCACTGTACTCTACCTCTACTGTGCTCCATTGTACTCCACCTCTACTGTGCTCCACTGTACTCCACTGTATTCTACCTCTACTGTGCTCCACTGTACTCTACCTCTACTGTACTCCACTGTACTCTACCTCTACTGTGCTCCACTGTACTCTACCTCTAATGTGCTCCACTGTACTCTACCTCTACTGTGCTCCACTGTACTCTACCTCTACTGTACTCCACTGTACTCTACCTCTACTGTGCTCTACTGTACTCTATCTCTACTGTGCTCCACTGTACTCTACCTCTACTGTACTCCACTGTACTCTACCTCTACTATACTCCACTGTACTCTTTCTCTACTGTACTCCACTGTACTCTACCTCTACTGTACTCCACTGTACTCTACCTCTACTGTACTCCACTGTACTCTACTCTACTGTACTCCACTGTACTCTACCTCTACTGTACTCTACCTCTACTGTGCTCCACTGTACTCTATCTCTACTGTACTCCACTGTACTCTACCTCTACTGTACTCCACCTCTAATGTGCTCCACTGTACTCTACCTCTACTGTACTCCACTGTACTCTACCTCTACTGTACTCCACTCTACTCTACCTCTACTGTGCTCTACTGTACTCTATCTCTACTGTGCTCCACTGTACTCTACCTCTACTGTACTCCACTGTACTCTACCTCTACTATACTCCACTGTACTCTTTCTCTACTACTCCACTGTACTCTACCTCTACTGTACTCCACTGTACTCAACATCAACTGTACTCCACTGTACTCTACCTCTACTGTGCTCCATTGTACTCTACCTCTACTGTACTCCACTGTACTCTACCTCTACTGTGCTCCATTGTACTCCACCTCTACTGTGCTCCACTGTACTCCACTGTACTCTACCTCTACTGTGCTCCACTGTACTCTACCTCTACTGTACTCCACTGTACTCTACCTCTACTGTGCTCCACTGTACTCTACCTCTAATGTGCTCCACTGTACTCTACCTCTACTGTGCTCCACTGTACTCTACCTCTACTGTACTCCACTGTACTCTACCTCTACTGTGCTCCACTGTACTCTATCTCTACTGTATTCCACTGTACTCTACCTCTACTGTACTCCACCTCTAATGTGCTCCACTGTACTCTACCTCTACTGTACTCCACTGTACTCTACCTCTACTGTACTCCACTCTACTCTACCTCTACTGTGCTCTACTGTACTCTATCTCTACTGTGCTCCACTGTACTCTACCTCTACTGTACTCCACTGTACTCTACCTCTACTATACTCCACTGTACTCTTTCTCTACTGTACTCCACTATACTATACCTCTACTGTACTCCACTGTACTCTACCTCTACTGTACTCCACTGTACTCTACTCTACTGTACTCCACTGTACTCTACCTCTACTGTACTCTACCTCTACTGTGCTCCACTGTACTCTATCTCTACTGTACTCCACTGTACTCTACCTCTACTGTACTCCACCTCTAATGTGCTCCACTGTACTCTACCTCTACTGTACTCCCATGTACTCTACCTCTACTGTACTCCACTCTACTCTACCTCTACTGTGCTCTACTGTACTCTATCTCTACTGTGCTCCACTGTACTCTACCTCTACTGTACTCCACTGTACTCTACCTCTACTATACTCCACTGTACTCTTTCTCTACTCTACTCCACTGTACTCTACCTCTACTGTACTCCACTGTACTCAACCTCAACTGTACTCCACTGTACTCTACCTCTACTGTGCTCCACTGTACTCTACCTCTACTGTACTCCACTGTACTCTACCTCTACTGTACTCCACTGTACTCTACCTCTACTGTACTCTACTCTACTCTACCTCTACTGTGCTCTACTGTACTCTATCTCTACTGTGCTCCACTGTACTCTATCTCTATTGAACTCCACTGTACTCTACCTCTACTGTACTCTACTGTTCTCTACCTCTACTGTACTCTACTGTACTCCACATCTGCTCTGCTCCTCTGTAATCCACTATACTCTACCTCTACTGTGCTCCACTGTACTCTACCTTTACTTTGCTCCACTGTACTCTACCTCTACTGTACTCCACTGTGCTCTACCTCTACTGTACTCTACTGTACTCCACCTCTACTGTGCTCCACTGTACTCCACTGTACTCTACCTCTACTGTGCTCCACTGTACTCTACCTCTACTGTACTCCACTGTACTCTACCTCTACTGTGCTCCACTGTACTCTACCTCTAATGTGCTCCACTGTACTCTACCTCTACTGTGCTCCACTGTACTCTACCTCTACTGTACTCCACTGTACTCTATCTCTACTGTATTCCACTGTACTCTACCTCTACTGTACTCCACCTCTAATGTGCTCCACTGTACTCTACCTCTACTATACTCCACTGTACTCTTTCTCTACTGTAATCCACTGTACTCTACCTCTACTGTACTCCACTGTACTCTACCTCTACTGTACTCCACTGTACTCTACTCTACTGTACTCCACTGTACTCTACCTCTACTGTACTCTACCTCTACTGTGCTCCACTGTACTCTATCTCTACTGTACTCCACTGTACTCTACCTCTACTGTACTCCACCTCTAATGTGCTCCACTGTACTCTACCTCTACTGTACTCCACTGTACTCTACCTCTACTGTACTCCACTCTACTCTACCTCTACTGTGCTCTACAGTACTCTATCTCTACTGTGCTCCACTGTACTCTACCTCTACTGTACTCCACTGTACTCTACCTCTACTCTACCACACTGTACTCTTTCTCTACTGTGCTCCACTGTACTCTACCTCTACTGTACTCCACTGTACTCAACCTCAACTGTACTCCACTGTACTCTACCTCTACTGTGCTCCACTGTACTCTACCTCTACTATACTCCACTGTACTCTTTCTCTACTGTACTCCACTGTACTCTACCTCTACTGTACTCCACTGTACTCTACCTCTACTGTACTCCACTGTACTCTACTCTACTGTACTCCACAGTACTCTACCTCTACTGTACTCTACCTCTACTGTGCTCCACTGTACTCTATCTCTACTGTACTCCACTGTACTCTACCTCTACTGTACTCCACCTCTAATGTGCTCCACTGTACTCTACCTCTACTGTACTCCACTGTACTCTACCTCTACTGTACTCCACTCTACTCTACCTCTACTGTGCTCTACTGTACTCTATCTCTACTGTGCTCCACTGTACTCTACCTCTACTGTACTCCACTGTACTCTATCACTACTTTGCTCCACTGTACTCTACTCTACTGTACTCCACTGTACTCTACCTCTACTGTACTCTACATCTACTGTGCTCTACTGTACTCTATCTCTACTGTGCTCCACTGTACTCTACCTCTACTGTACTCCACTGTACTCTACCTCTACTGTACTCCACTGTACTCTATCTCTACTGTGCTCTACTGTACTCTATCTCTACTCTGCTCTACTGTACTCTACCTCTACTCTACTCCACTGTACTCTACCTCTACTGTACTCCACTGTACTCTACCTCTACTGTGCTCCACTGTACTCTACCTCTAATGTGTTCCACTGTACTCTACCTCTACTGTACTCCACTGTACTCTACCTCTACTCTACTCCACTGTACTCTACATCTACTGTGCTCCACTGTACTCTATCTCTACTGTACTCCACTGTACTCTACCTCTACTGTACTCCACCTCTAATGTGCTCCACTGTACTCTACCTCTACGGTAATCCACTGTACTCTACCTCTACTGTACTCCACTCTACTCTACCTCTACTGTGCTCTACTGTACTCTATCTCTACTGTGCGCCACTGTACTCTACCTCTACTGTACTCCACTGTACTCTACCTCTACTATACTCCACTGTACTCTTTCTCTACTGTACTCCACTGTACTCTACCTCTACTGTACTCCACTGTACTCTACCTCTACTGTACTCCACTGTACTCTACTCTACTGTACTCCACTGTACTCTACTTCTACTGTACTCTACCTCTACTGTGCTCCACTGTACTCTATCTCTACTGTACTCCACCTCTAATGTGCTCCACTGTACTCTACCTCTACTGTACTCCACTCTACTCTACCTCTACTGTACTCCACTCTACTCTACCTCTACTGTGCTCTACTGTACTCTATCTCTACTGTGCTCCACTGTACTCTACCTCTACTGTACTCCACTGTACTCTACCTCTACTATACTCCACTGTACTCTTTCTCTACTGTACTCCACTGTACTCTACCTCTACTATACTCCACTGTACTCAACCTCAACTGTACTCCACTGTACTCTACTCTACTGTACTCCACTGTACTCTACCTCTACTGTACTCTACCTCTACTGTACTCCACTGTACTCTATCTCTACTTTGCTCCACTGTACTCCACTGTACTCTACCTCTAGTATGCTCCACTGTACTCCACTGTACTCTACCTCTAGTATGCTCCACTGTACTCTACCTGTACTGTGCTCCACTGTACTCTACCTCTACTGTACTCCACTGTACTCTATCTCTACTTTGCTCCACTGTACTCTACTCTACTGTACTCCGCTGTACTCTACCTCTACTGTACTCTACCTCTACTGTGCTCTACTGTACTCTATCTCTACTGTGCTCCACTGTACTCTACCTCTACTGTACTCCACTGTACTCTACCTCTACTGTGCTCCACTGTACTCTACCTCTACTGTACTCCACTGTACTCTACCTCTACTGTGCTACACTGTACTCTATCTCTACTGTACTCCACTGTGCTCTACCTCTACTGTACTCCACCTCTAATGTGCTCCACTGTACTCTACCTCTACTGTACTCCACTCTACTCTACCTCTACTGTACTCCACTCTACTCTACCTCTACTGTGCTCTACTGTACTCTATCTCTACTGTGCTCCACTGTACTCTATCTCTATTGAACTCCACTGTACTCTACCTCTACTGTACTCTACTGTTCTCTACCTCTACTGTACTCTACTGTACTCCACATCTGCTCTGCTCCACTGTAATCCACTATACTCTACCTCTACTGTGCTCCACTGTACTCTACCTTTACTTTGCTCCACTGTACTCTACCTCTACTGTACTCCACTGTGCTCTACCTCTACTGTACTCCACTGTACTCCACCTCTACTGTGCTCCACTGTACTCTACCTCTACTGTACTCCCATGTACTCTACCTCTACTGTACTCCACTCTACTCTACCTCTACTGTGCTCTACTGTACTCTATCTCTACTGTGCTCCACTGTACTCTACCTCTACTGTACTCCACTGTACTCTACCTCTACTATACTCCACTGTACTCTTTCTCTACTGTACTCCACTGTACTCTACCTCTACTGTACTCCACTGTACTCAACCTCAACTGTACTCAACTGTACTCTACCTCTACTGTGCTCCACTGTACTCTACCTCTACTGTACTCCACTGTACTCTACCTCTACTGTACTCCACTGTACTCTACCTCTACTGTACTCTACTCTACTCTACCTCTACTGTGCTCTACTGTACTCTATCTCTACTGTGCTCCACTGTACTCTATCTCTATTGAACTCCACTGTACTCTACCTCTACTGTACTCTACTATTCTCTACCTCTACTGTACTCTACTGTACTCCACATCTGCTCTGCTCCTCTGTAATCCACTATACTCTACCTCTACTGTGCTCCACTGTACTCTACCTTTACTTTGCTCCACTGTACTCTACCTCTACTGTACTCCACTGTGCTCTACCTCTACTGTACTCTACTGTACTCCACCTCTACTGTGCTCCACTGTACTCCACTGTACTCTACCTCTACTGTGCTCCACTGTACTCTACCTCTACTGTACTCCACTGTACTCTACCTCTACTGTGCTCCACTGTACTCTACCTCTAATGTGCTCCACTGTACTCTACCTCTACTATACTCCACTGTACTCTTTCTCTACTGTACTCCACTGTACTCTACCTCTACTGTACTCCACTGTACTCTACCTCTACTGTACTCCACTGTACTCTACTCTACTGTACTCCACTGTACTCTACTTCTACTGTACTCTACCTCTACTGTGCTCCACTGTACTCTATCTCTACTGTACTCCACCTCTAATGTGCTCCACTGTACTCTACCTCTACTGTACTCCACTCTACTCTACCTCTACTGTACTCCACTCTACTCTACCTCTACTGTGCTCTACTGTACTCTATCTCTACTGTGCTCCACTGTACTCTACCTCTACTGTACTCCACTGTACTCTACCTCTACTATACTCCACTGTACTCTTTCTCTACTGTACTCCACTGTACTCTACCTCTACTATACTCCACTGTACTCAACCTCAACTGTACTCCACTGTACTCTACTCTACTGTACTCCACTGTACTCTACCTCTACTGTACTCTACCTCTACTGTACTCCACTGTACTCTATCTCTACTTTGCTCCACTGTACTCCACTGTACTCTACCTCTAGTATGCTCCACTGTACTCCACTGTACTCTACCTCTAGTATGCTCCACTGTACTCTACCTGTACTGTGCTCCACTGTACTCTACCTCTACTGTACTCCACTGTACTCTATCTCTACTTTGCTCCACTGTACTCTACTCTACTGTACTCCGCTGTACTCTACCTCTACTGTACTCTACCTCTACTGTGCTCTACTGTACTCTATCTCTACTGTGCTCCACTGTACTCTACCTCTACTGTACTCCACTGTACTCTACCTCTACTGTGCTCCACTGTACTCTACCTCTACTGTACTCCACTGTACTCTACCTCTACTGTGCTACACTGTACTCTATCTCTACTGTACTCCACTGTGCTCTACCTCTACTGTACTCCACCTCTAATGTGCTCCACTGTACTCTACCTCTACTGTACTCCACTCTACTCTACCTCTACTGTACTCCACTCTACTCTACCTCTACTGTGCTCTACTGTACTCTATCTCTACTGTGCTCCACTGTACTCTATCTCTATTGAACTCCACTGTACTCTACCTCTACTGTACTCTACTGTTCTCTACCTCTACTGTACTCTACTGTACTCCACATCTGCTCTGCTCCACTGTAATCCACTATACTCTACCTCTACTGTGCTCCACTGTACTCTACCTTTACTTTGCTCCACTGTACTCTACCTCTACTGTACTCCACTGTGCTCTACCTCTACTGTACTCCACTGTACTCCACCTCTACTGTGCTCCACTGTACTCTACCTCTACTGTACTCCCATGTACTCTACCTCTACTGTACTCCACTCTACTCTACCTCTACTGTGCTCTACTGTACTCTATCTCTACTGTGCTCCACTGTACTCTACCTCTACTGTACTCCACTGTACTCTACCTCTACTATACTCCACTGTACTCTTTCTCTACTGTACTCCACTGTACTCTACCTCTACTGTACTCCACTGTACTCAACCTCAACTGTACTCAACTGTACTCTACCTCTACTGTGCTCCACTGTACTCTACCTCTACTGTACTCCACTGTACTCTACCTCTACTGTACTCCACTGTACTCTACCTCTACTGTACTCTACTCTACTCTACCTCTACTGTGCTCTACTGTACTCTATCTCTACTGTGCTCCACTGTACTCTATCTCTATTGAACTCCACTGTACTCTACCTCTACTGTACTCTACTATTCTCTACCTCTACTGTACTCTACTGTACTCCACATCTGCTCTGCTCCTCTGTAATCCACTATACTCTACCTCTACTGTGCTCCACTGTACTCTACCTTTACTTTGCTCCACTGTACTCTACCTCTACTGTACTCCACTGTGCTCTACCTCTACTGTACTCTACTGTACTCCACCTCTACTGTGCTCCACTGTACTCCACTGTACTCTACCTCTACTGTGCTCCACTGTACTCTACCTCTACTGTACTCCACTGTACTCTACCTCTACTGTGCTCCACTGTACTCTACCTCTAATGTGCTCCACTGTATTCTACCTCTACTGTGCTCCACTGTACTCTACCTCTACTGTACTCCACTGTACTCTATCTCTACTGTATTCCACTGTACTCTACCTCTACTGTACTCCACTGTACTCTACCTCTACTGTACTCCACTGTACTCTACCTCTACTATACTCCACTGTACTCTTTCTCTACTGTACTCCACTGTACTCTACCTCTACTGTACTCCACTGTACTCTACCTCTACTGTACTCCACTGTACTCTACTCTACTGTACTCCACTGTACTCTACCTCTACTGTACTCTACCTCTACTGTGCACCACTGTACTCTATCTCTACTGTACTCCACTGTACTCTACCTCTACTGTACTCCACCTCTAATGTGCTCCACTGTACTCTACCTCTACTGTACTCCACTGTACTCTACCTCTACTGTACTCCACTCTACTCTACCTCTACTGTGCTCTACTGTACTCTATCTCTACTGTGCTCCACTGTACTCTACCTCTACTGTACTCCACTGTACTCTACCTCTACTATACTCCACTGTACTCTTTCTCTACTACTCCACTGTACTCTACCTCTACTGTACTCCACTGTACTCAACATCAACTGTACTCCACTGTACTCTACCTCTACTGTGCTCCATTGTACTCTACCTCTACTGTACTCCACTGTACTCTACCTCTACTGTGCTCCATTGTACTCCACCTCTACTGTGCTCCACTGTACTCCACTGTACTCTACCTCTACTGTGCTCCACTGTACTCTACCTCTACTGTACTCCACTGTACTCTACCTCTACTGTGCTCCACTGTACTCTACCTCTAATGTGCTCCACTGTACTCTACCTCTACTGTGCTCCACTGTACTCTACCTCTACTGTACTCCACTGTACTCTACCTCTACTGTGCTCCACTGTACTCTATCTCTACTGTATTCCACTGTACTCTACCTCTACTGTACTCCACCTCTAATGTGCTCCACTGTACTCTACCTCTACTGTACTCCACTGTACTCTACCTCTACTGTACTCCACTCTACTCTACCTCTACTGTGCTCTACTGTACTCTATCTCTACTGTGCTCCACTGTACTCTACCTCTACTGTACTCCACTGTACTCTACCTCTACTATACTCCACTGTACTCTTTCTCTACTGTACTCCACTATACTATACCTCTACTGTACTCCACTGTACTCTACCTCTACTGTACTCCACTGTACTCTACTCTACTGTGCTCTACTGTACTCTATCTCTACTGTGCTCCACTGTACTCTACCTCTACTGTACTCCACTGTACTCTACCTCTACTATACTCCACTGTACTCTTTCTCTACTGTACTCCACTATACTATACCTCTACTGTACTCCACTGTACTCTACCTCTACTGTACTCCACTGTACTCTACTCTACTGTACTCCACTGTACTCTACCTCTACTGTACTCTACCTCTACTGTGCTCCACTGTACTCTATCTCTACTGTACTCCACTGTACTCTACCTCTACTGTACTCCACCTCTAATGTGCTCCACTGTACTCTACCTCTACTTTACTCCCATGTACTCTACCTCTACTGTACTCCACTCTACTCTACCTCTACTGTGCTCTACTGTACTCTATCTCTACTGTGCTCCACTGTACTCTACCTCTACTGTACTCCACTGTACTCTACCTCTACTATACTCCACTGTACTCTTTCTCTACTGTACTCCACTGTACTCTACCTCTACTGTACTCCACTGTACTCAACCTCAACTGTACTCCACTGTACTCTACCTCTAATGTGCTCCACTGTACTCTACCTCTACTGTGCTCCACTGTACTCTACCTCTACTGTACTCCACTGTACTCTATCTCTACTGTATTCCACTGTACTCTACCTCTACTGTACTCCACCTCTAATGTGCTCCACTGTACTCTACCTCTACTATACTCCACTGTACTCTTTCTCTACTGTAATCCACTGTACTCTACCTCTACTGTACTCCACTGTACTCTACCTCTACTGTACTCCACTGTACTCTACTCTACTGTACTCCACTGTACTCTACCTCTACTGTACTCTACCTCTACTGTGCTCCACTGTACTCTATCTCTACTGTACTCCACTGTACTCTACCTCTACTGTACTCCACCTCTAATGTGCTCCACTGTACTCTACCTCTACTGTACTCCACTGTACTCTACCTCTACTGTACTCCACTCTACTCTACCTCTACTGTGCTCTACAGTACTCTATCTCTACTGTGCTCCACTGTACTCTACCTCTACTGTACTCCACTGTACTCTACCTCTACTCTACCACACTGTACTCTTTCTCTACTGTGCTCCACTGTACTCTACCTCTACTGTACTCCACTGTACTCAACCTCAACTGTACTCCACTGTACTCTACCTCTACTGTGCTCCACTGTACTCTACCTCTACTATACTCCACTGTACTCTTTCTCTACTGTACTCCACTGTACTCTACCTCTACTGTACTCCACTGTACTCTACCTCTACTGTACTCCACTGTACTCTACTCTACTGTACTCCACTGTACTCTACCTCTACTGTACTCTACCTCTACTGTGCTCCACTGTACTCTATCTCTACTGTACTCCACTGTACTCTACCTCTACTGTACTCCACCTCTAATGTGCTCCACTGTACTCTACCTCTACTGTACTCCACTGTACTCTACCTCTACTGTACTCCACTCTACTCTACCTCTACTGTGCTCTACTGTACTCTATCTCTACTGTGCTCCACTGTACTCTACCTCTACTGTACTCCACTGTACTCTATCACTACTTTGCTCCACTGTACTCTACTCTACTGTACTCCACTGTACTCTACCTCTACTGTACTCTACATCTACTGTGCTCTACTGTACTCTATCTCTACTGTGCTCCACTGTACTCTACCTCTACTGTACTCCACTGTACTCTACCTCTACTGTACTCCACTGTACTCTATCTCTACTGTGCTCTACTGTACTCTATCTCTACTCTGCTCTACTGTACTCTACCTCTACTCTACTCCACTGTACTCTACCTCTACTGTACTCCACTGTACTCTACCTCTACTGTGCTCCACTGTACTCTACCTCTAATGTGTTCCACTGTACTCTACCTCTACTGTACTCCACTGTACTCTACCTCTACTCTACTCCACTGTACTCTACATCTACTGTGCTCCACTGTACTCTATCTCTACTGTACTCCACTGTACTCTACCTCTACTGTACTCCACCTCTAATGTGCTCCACTGTACTCTACCTCTACGGTAATCCACTGTACTCTACCTCTACTGTACTCCACTCTACTCTACCTCTACTGTGCTCTACTGTACTCTATCTCTACTGTGCGCCACTGTACTCTACCTCTACTGTACTCCACTGTACTCTACCTCTACTATACTCCACTGTACTCTTTCTCTACTGTACTCCACTGTACTCTACCTCTACTGTACTCCACTGTACTCTACCTCTACTGTACTCCACTGTACTCTACTCTACTGTACTCCACTGTACTCTACTTCTACTGTACTCTACCTCTACTGTGCTCCACTGTACTCTATCTCTACTGTACTCCACCTCTAATGTGCTCCACTGTACTCTACCTCTACTGTACTCCACTGTACTCTACCTCTACTGTACTCCACTCTACTCTACCTCTACTGTGCTCTACTGTACTCTATCTCTACTGTGCTCCACTGTACTCTACCTCTACTGTACTCCACTGTACTCTACCTCTACTATACTCCACTGTACTCTTTCTCTACTGTACTCCACTGTACTCTACCTCTACTATACTCCACTGTACTCAACCTCAACTGTACTCCACTGTACTCTACTCTACTGTACTCCACTGTACTCTACCTCTACTGTACTCTACCTCTACTGTACTCCACTGTACTCTATCTCTACTTTGCTCCACTGTACTCCACTGTACTCTACCTCTAGTATGCTCCACTGTACTCCACTGTACTCTACCTCTAGTATGCTCCACTGTACTCTACCTGTACTGTGCTCCACTGTACTCTACCTCTACTGTACTCCACTGTACTCTATCTCTACTTTGCTCCACTGTACTCTACTCTACTGTACTCCGCTGTACTCTACCTCTACTGTACTCTACCTCTACTGTGCTCTACTGTACTCTATCTCTACTGTGCTCCACTGTACTCTACCTCTACTGTACTCCACTGTACTCTACCTCTACTGTGCTCCACTGTACTCTACCTCTACTGTACTCCACTGTACTCTACCTCTACTGTGCTACACTGTACTCTATCTCTACTGTACTCCACTGTGCTCTACCTCTACTGTACTCCACCTCTAATGTGCTCCACTGTACTCTACCTCTACTGTACTCCACTCTACTCTACCTCTACTGTACTCCACTCTACTCTACCTCTACTGTGCTCTACTGTACTCTATCTCTACTGTGCTCCACTGTACTCTATCTCTATTGAACTCCACTGTACTCTACCTCTACTGTACTCTACTGTTCTCTACCTCTACTGTACTCTACTGTACTCCACATCTGCTCTGCTCCACTGTAATCCACTATACTCTACCTCTACTGTGCTCCACTGTACTCTACCTTTACTTTGCTCCACTGTACTCTACCTCTACTGTACTCCACTGTGCTCTACCTCTACTGTACTCCACTGTACTCCACCTCTACTGTGCTCCACTGTACTCTACCTCTACTGTACTCCCATGTACTCTACCTCTACTGTACTCCACTCTACTCTACCTCTACTGTGCTCTACTGTACTCTATCTCTACTGTGCTCCACTGTACTCTACCTCTACTGTACTCCACTGTACTCTACCTCTACTATACTCCACTGTACTCTTTCTCTACTGTACTCCACTGTACTCTACCTCTACTGTACTCCACTGTACTCAACCTCAACTGTACTCAACTGTACTCTACCTCTACTGTGCTCCACTGTACTCTACCTCTACTGTACTCCACTGTACTCTATCTCTACTGTACTCCACTGTACTCTACCTCTACTGTACTCTACTCTACTCTACCTCTACTGTGCTCTACTGTACTCTATCTCTACTGTGCTCCACTGTACTCTATCTCTATTGAACTCCACTGTACTCTACCTCTACTGTACTCTACTATTCTCTACCTCTACTGTACTCTACTGTACTCCACATCTGCTCTGCTCCTCTGTAATCCACTATACTCTACCTCTACTGTGCTCCACTGTACTCTACCTTTACTTTGCTCCACTGTACTCTACCTCTACTGTACTCCACTGTGCTCTACCTCTACTGTACTCTACTGTACTCCACCTCTACTGTGCTCCACTGTACTCCACTGTACTCTACCTCTACTGTGCTCCACTGTACTCTACCTCTACTGTACTCCACTGTACTCTACCTCTACTGTGCTCCACTGTACTCTACCTCTAATGTGCTCCACTGTATTCTACCTCTACTGTGCTCCACTGTACTCTACCTCTACTGTACTCCACTGTACTCTATCTCTACTGTATTCCACTGTACTCTACCTCTACTGTACTCCAACTCTAATGTGCTCCACTGTACTCTACCTCTACTATACTCCACTGTACTCTTTCTCTACTGTAATCCACTGTACTCTACCTCTACTGTACTCCACTGTACTCTACCTCTACTGTACTCCACTGTACTCTACTCTACTGTACTCCACTGTACTCTACCTCTACTGTACTCTACCTCTACTGTGCTCCACTGTACTCTATCTCAACTGTACTCCACTGTACTCTACCTCTACTGTACTCCACCTCTAATGTGCTCCACTGTACTCTACCTCTACTGTACTCCACTGTACTCTACCTCTACTGTACTCCACTCTACTCTACCTCTACTGTGCTCTACAGTACTCTATCTCTACTGTGCTCCACTGTACTCTACCTCTACTGTACTCCACTGTACTCTACCTCTACTCTACTCCACTGTACTCTTTCTCTACTGTACTCCACTGTACTCTACCTCTACTGTACTCCACTGTACTCAACCTCAACTGTACTCCACTGTACTCTACCTCTACTGTGCTCCACTGTACTCTACCTCTACTATACTCCACTGTACTCTTTCTCTACTGTACTCCACTGTACTCTACCTCTACTGTACTCCACTGTACTCTACCTCTACTGTACTCCACTGTACTCTACTCTACTGTACTCCACTGTACTCTACCTCTACTGTACTCTACCTCTACTGTGCTCCACTGTACTCTATCTCTACTGTACTCCACTGTACTCTACCTCTACTGTACTCCACCTCTAATGTGCTCCACTGTACTCTACCTCTACTGTACTTCACTGTACTCTACCTCTACTGTACTCCACTCTACTCTACCTCTACTGTGCTCTACTGTACTCTATCTCTACTGTGCTCCACTGTACTCTACCTCTACTGTACTCCACTGTACTCTATCACTACTTTGCTCCACTCTACTCTACTCTACTGTACTCCACTGTACTCTACCTCTACTGTGCTCCACTGTACTCTACCTCTAATGTACTCCACTGTACTCTACCTCTACTGTACTCCACTGTACTCTACCTCTACTGTACTCCACTCTACTCTACCTCTACTGTGCTCTACTGTACTCTATCTCTACTGTGCTCCACTGTACTCTTTCTCTACTGTGCTCCACTGTACTCTACCTCTACTGTACTCCACTGTACTCTACCTCTACTGTGCTCCACTGTACTCTACCTCTAATGTGCTCCACTGTACTCTACCTCTACTGTGCTCCACTGTACTCTACCTCTACTGTACTCCACTGTACTTTATCTCTACTGTATTCCACTGTACTCTACCTCTACTGTACTCCACCTCTAATGTGCTCCACTGTACTCTACCTCTACTATACTCCACTGTACTCTTTCTCTACTGTAATCCACTGTACTCTACCTCTACTTTGCTCCACTGTACTCTACCTCTACTGTACTCCACTGTGCTCTACCTCTACTGTGCTCCACTGTACTCCACTGTACTCTACCTCTACTGTG
Source organism: Tiaroga cobitis (assembly GCA_030578255.1). Taxonomy (NCBI): domain Eukaryota; kingdom Metazoa; phylum Chordata; class Actinopteri; order Cypriniformes; family Leuciscidae; genus Tiaroga; species Tiaroga cobitis. The sequence goes on from CM060600.1 coordinate 2,758,565, forward strand.
CTCCACTGTACTCTACCTCTACTGTACTCCACTGTACTCTACCTCTACTGTGCTCCACTGTACTCTACCTCTACTGTACTCCACTGTACTCTATCTCTACTGTATTCCACTGTACTCTACCTCTACTGTACTCCACCTCTAATGTGCTCCACTGTACTCTACCTCTACTATACTCCACTGTACTCTTTCTCTACTGTAATCCACTGTACTCTACCTCTACTGTACTCCACTGTACTCTACCTCTACTGTACTCCACTGTACTCTACTCTACTGTACTCCACTGTACTCTACCTCTACTGTACTCTACCTCTACTGTGCTCCACTGTACTCTATCTCTACTGTACTCCACTGTACTCTACCTCTACTGTACTCCACCTCTAATGTGCTCCACTGTACTCTACCTCTACTGTACTCCACTGTACTCTACCTCTACTGTACTCCACTCTACTCTACCTCTACTGTGCTCTACAGTACTCTATCTCTACTGTGCTCCACTGTACTCTACCTCTACTGTACTCCACTGTACTCTACCTCTACTCTACCACACTGTACTCTTTCTCTACTGTACTCCACTGTACTCTACTCTACTGTGCTCCACTGTACTCTACCTCTACTGTACTCCACTGTACTCTACCTCTACTCTACCACACTGTACTCTTTCTCTACTGTACTCCACTGTACTCTACCTCTACTGTACTCCACTGTACTCAACCTCAACTGTACTCCACTGTACTCTACCTCTACTGTGCTCCACTGTACTCTACCTCTACTATACTCCACTGTACTCTTTCTCTACTGTACTCCACTGTACTCTACCTCTACTGTACTCCACTGTACTCTACCTCTACTGTACTCCACTGTACTCTACTCTACTGTACTCCACTGTACTCTACCTCTACTGTACTCTACCTCTACTGTGCTCCACTGTACTCTATCTCTACTGTACTCCACTGTACTCTACCTCTACTGTACTCCACCTCTGATGTGCTCCACTGTACTCTACCTCTACTGTACTCCACTGTACTCTACCTCTACTGTACTCCACTCTACTCTACCTCTACTGTGCTCTACTGTACTCTATCTCTACTGTGCTCCACTGTACTCTACCTCTACTGTACTCCACTGTACTCTATCACTACTTTGCTCCACTGTACTCTACTCTACTGTACTCCACTGTACTCTACCTCTACTGTACTCTACATCTACTGTGCTCTACTGTACTCTATCTCTACTGTGCTCCACTGTACTCTACCTCTACTGTACTCCACTGTACTCTACCTCTACTGTACTCCACTGTACTCTATCTCTACTGTGCTCTACTGTACTCTATCTCTACTCTGCTCTACTGTACTCTACCTCTACTCTACTCCACTGTACTCTACCTCTACTGTACTCCACTGTACTCTACCTTTACTGTGCTCCACTGTACTCTACCTCTAATGTGTTCCACTGTACTCTACCTCTACTGTACTCCACTGTACTCTACCTCTACTCTACTCCACTGTACTCTACATCTACTGTGCTCCACTGTACTCTATCTCTACTGTACTCCACTGTACTCTACCTCTACTGTACTCCACCTCTAATGTGCTCCACTGTACTCTACCTCTACGGTAATCCACTGTACTCTACCTCTACTGTACTCCACTCTACTCTACCTCTACTGTGCTCTACTGTACTCTATCTCTACTGTGCGCCACTGTACTCTACCTCTACTGTACTCCACTGTACTCTACCTCTACTATACTCCACTGTACTCTTTCTCTACTGTACTCCACTGTACTCTACCTCTACTGTACTCCACTGTACTCTACCTCTACTGTACTCCACTGTACTCTACTCTACTGTACTCCACTGTACTCTACCTCTACTGTACTCTACCTCTACTGTGCTCCACTGTACTCTATCTCTACTGTACTCCACCTCTAATGTGCTCCACTGTACTCTACCTCTACTGTACTCCACTGTACTCTACCTCTACTGTACTCCACTCTACTCTACCTCTACTGTGCTCTACTGTACTCTATCTCTACTGTGCTCCACTGTACTCTACCTCTACTGTACTCCACTGTACTCTACCTCTACTATACTCCACTGTACTCTTTCTCTACTGTACTCCACTGTACTCTACCTCTACTATACTCCACTGTACTCAACCTCAACTGTACTCCACTGTACTCTACTCTACTGTACTCCACTGTACTCTACCTCTACTGTACTCTACCTCTACTGTACTCCACTGTACTCTATCTCTACTTTGCTCCACTGTACTCCACTGTACTCTACCTCTAGTATGCTCCACTGTACTCCACTGTACTCTACCTCTAGTATGCTCCACTGTACTCTACCTGTACTGTGCTCCACTGTACTCTACCTCTACTGTACTCCACTGTACTCTATCTCTACTTTGCTCCACTGTACTCTACTCTACTGTACTCCGCTGTACTCTACCTCTACTGTACTCTACCTCTACTGTGCTCTACTGTACTCTATCTCTACTGTGCTCCACTGTACTCTACCCCTACTGTACTCCACTGTACTCTACCTCTACTGTGCTCCACTGTACTCTACCTCTACTGTACTCCACTGTACTCTACCTCTACTGTGCTACACTGTACTCTATCTCTACTTTACTCCACTGTGCTCTACCTCTACTGTACTCCACCTCTAATGTGCTCCACTGTACTCTACCTCTACTGTACTCCACTCTACTCTACCTCTACTGTACTCCACTCTACTCTACCTCTACTGTGCTCTACTGTACTCTATCTCTACTGTGCTCCACTGTACTCTATCTCTATTGAACTCCACTGTACTCTACCTCTACTGTACTCTACTGTTCTCTACCTCTACTGTACTCTACTGTACTCCACATCTGCTCTGCTCCACTGTAATCCACTATACTCTACCTCTACTGTGCTCCACTGTACTCTACCTTTACTTTGCTCCACTGTACTCTACCTCTACTGTACTCCACTGTGCTCTACCTCTACTGTACTCCACTGTACTCCACCTCTACTGTGCTCCACTGTACTCTACCTCTACTGTACTCCCATGTACTCTACCTCTACTGTACTCCACTGTACTCTACCTTTACTGTACTCCACTGTACTCTAGCTCTACTGTGCTCCACTGTACTCTACCTCTACTGTACTCCACTGTACTCTACCTCTACTGTGCTCCACTGTACTCTACCTCTAATGTGCTCCACTGTACTCTACCTCTACTGTACTCCACTGTACTCTACCTCTACTGTACTCCACTCTACTCTACCTCTACTGTGCTCTACTGTACTCTATCTCTACTGTGCTCCACTGTACTCTACCTCTACTGTACTCCACTGTACTCTACCTCTACTATACTCCACTGTACTCTTTCTCTACTGTACTCCACTGTACTCTACCTCTACTGTACTCCACTGTACTCAACCTCAACTGTACTCCACTGTACTCTACCTCTACTGTGCTCCATTGTACTCTACCTCTACTGTACTCCACTGTACTCTACCTCTACTGTGCTCCATTGTACTCCACCTCTACTGTGCTCCACTGTACTCCACTGTACTCTACCTCTACTGTGCTCCACTGTACTCTACCTCTACTGTACTCCACTGTACTCTACCTCTACTGTGCTCCACTGTACTCTACCTCTAATGTGCTCCACTGTACTCTACCTCTACTGTGCTCCACTGTACTCTACCTCTACTGTACTCCACTGTACTCTACCTCTACTGTGCTCTACTGTACTCTATCTCTACTGTGCTCCACTGTACTCTACCTCTACTGTACTCCACTGTACTCTACCTCTACTATACTCCACTGTACTCTTTCTCTACTGTACTCCACTGTACTCTACCTCTACTGTATTCCACTGTACTCTAGCTCTACTGTACTCCACTGTACTCTACTCTACTGTACTCCACTGTACTCTACCTCTACTGTACTCTACCTCTACTGTGCTCCACTGTACTCTATCTCTACTGTACTCCACTGTACTCTACCTCTACTGTACTCCACCTCTAATGTGCTCCACTGTACTCTACCTCTACTGTACTCCACTGTAGTCTACCTCTACTGTACTCCACTCTACTCTACCTCTACTGTGCTCTACTGTACTCTATCTCTACTGTGCTCCACTGTACTCTACCTCTACTGTACTCCACTGTACTCTACCTCTACTATACTCCACTGTACTCTTTCTCTACTACTCCACTGTACTCTACCTCTACTGTACTCCACTGTACTCAACCTCAACTGTACTCCACTGTACTCTACCTCTACTGTGCTCCATTGTACTCTACCTCTACTGTACTCCACTGTACTCTACCTCTACTGTGCTCCATTGTACTCCACCTCTACTGTGCTCCACTGTACTCCACTGTACTCTACCTCTACTGTGCTCCACTGTACTCTACCTCTACTGTACTCCACTGTACTCTACCTCTACTGTGCTCCACTGTACTCTACCTCTAATGTGCTCCACTGTACTCTACCTCTACTGTGCTCCACTGTACTCTACCTCTACTGTACTCCACTGTACTCTACCTCTACTGTGCTCCACTGTACTCTATCTCTACTGTATTCCACTGTACTCTACCTCTACTGTACTCCACCTCTAATGTGCTCCACTGTACTCTACCTCTACTGTACTCCACTGTACTCTACCTCTACTGTACTCCACTCTACTCTACCTCTACTGTGCTCTACTGTACTCTATCTCTACTGTGCTCCACTGTACTCTACCTCTACTGTACTCCACTGTACTCTACCTCTACTATACTCCACTGTACTCTTTCTCTACTGTACTCCACTGTACTATACCTCTACTGTACTCCACTGTACTCTACCTCTACTTTACTCCACTGTACTCTACTCTACTGTACTCCACTGTACTCTACCTCTACTGTACTCTACCTCTACTGTGCTCCACTGTACTCTATCTCTACTGTACTCCACTGTACTCTACCTCTACTGTACTCCACCTCTAATGTGCTCCACTGTACTCTACCTCTACTGTACTCCCATGTACTCTACCTCTACTGTACTCCACTCTACTCTACCCCTACTGTGCTCTACTGTACTCTATCTCTACTGTGCTCCACTGTACTCTACCTCTACTGTACTCCACTGTACTCTACCTCTACTATACTCCACTGTACTCTTTCTCTACTGTACTCCACTGTACTCTACCTCTACTGTACTCCACTGTACTCAACCTCAACTGTACTCCACTGTACTCTACCTCTACTGTGCTCCACTGTACTCTACCTCTACTGTACTCCACTGTACTCTACCTCTACTGTACTCCACTGTACTCTACCTCTACTGTACTCTACTCTACTCTACCTCTACTGTGCTCTACTGTACTCTATCTCTACTGTGCTCCACTGTACTCTATCTCTATTGAACTCCACTGTACTCTACCTCTACTGTACTCTACTGTTCTCTACCTCTACTGTACTCTACTGTACTCCACATCTGCTCTGCTCCTCTGTAATCCACTATACTCTACCTCTACTGTGCTCCACTGTACTCTACCTTTACTTTGCTCCACTGTACTCTACCTCTACTGTACTCCACTGTACTCTATCACTACTTTGCTCCACTGTACTCTACTCTACTGTACTCCACTGTACTCTACCTCTACTGTGCTCCACTGTACTCTACCTCTAATGTGCTCCACTGTACTCTACCTCTACTGTACTCCACTGTACTCTACCTCTACTGTACTCCACTCTACTCTACCTCTACTGTGCTCTACTGTACTCTATCTCTACTGTGCTCCACTGTACTCTACCTCTACTGTACTCCACTGTACTCTACCTCTACTATACTCCACTGTACTCTTTCTCTACTGTACTCCACTGTACTCTACCTCTACTGTACTCCACTGTACTCAACCTCAACTGTACTCCACTGTATTCTACCTCTACTGTGCTCCATTGTACTCTACCTCTACTGTACTCCACTGTACTCTACCTCTACTGTGCTCCATTGTACTCCACCTCTACTGTGCTCCACTGTACTCCACTGTACTCTACCTCTACTGTGCTCCACTGTACTCTACCTCTACTGTACTCCACTGTACTCTACCTCTACTGTGCTCCACTGTACTCTACCTCTAATGTGCTCCACTGTACTCTACCTCTACTGTGCTCCACTGTACTCTACCTCTACTGTACTCCACTGTACTCTACCTCTACTGTGCTCTACTGTACTCTATCTCTACTGTGCTCCACTGTACTCTACCTCTACTGTACTCCACTGTACTCTACCTCTACTATACTCCACTATACTCTTTCTCTACTGTACTCCACTGTACTCTACCTCTACTGTACTCCACTGTACTCTACCTCTACTGTACTCCACTGTACTCTACCTCTACTGTACTCTACCTCTACTGTGCTCCACTGTACTCTATCTCTACTGTACTCCACTGTACTCTACCTCTACTGTACTCCACCTCTAATGTGCTCCACTGTACTCTACCTCTACTGTACTCCACTGTACTCTACCTCTACTGTACTCCACTCTACTCTACCTCTACTGTGCTCTACTGTACTCTATCTCTACTGTGCTCCACTGTACTCTACCTCTACTGTACTCCACTGTACTCTACCTCTACTATACTCCACTGTACTCTTTCTCTACTGTACTCCACTGTACTCTACCTCTACTATACTCCACTGTACTCAACCTCAACTGTACTCCACTGTACTCTACTCTACTGTACTCCACTGTACTCTACCTCTACTGTACTCTACCTCTACTGTACTCCACTGTACTCTACCTCTAGTATGCTCCACTGTACTCCACTGTACTCTACCTCTAGTATGCTCCACTGTACTCTACCTGTACTGTGCTCCACTGTACTCTACCTCTACTGTACTCCACTGTACTCTATCTCTACTTTGCTCCACTGTACTCTACTCTACTGTACTCCGCTGTACTCTACCTCTACTGTACTCTACCTCTACTGTGCTCTACTGTACTCTATCTCTACTGTGCTCCACTGTACTCTACCTCTACTGTACTCCACTGTACTCTACCTCTACTGTGCTCCACTGTACTCTACCTCTACTGTACTCCACTGTACTCTACCTCTACTGTGCTACACTGTACTCTATCTCTACTTTACTCCACTGTGCTCTACCTCTACTGTACTCCACCTCTAATGTGCTCCACTGTACTCTACCTCTACTGTACTCCACTCTACTCTACCTCTACTGTACTCCACTCTACTCTACCTCTACTGTGCTCTACTGTACTCTATCTCTACTGTGCTCCACTGTACTCTATCTCTATTGAACTCCACTGTACTCTACCTCTACTGTACTCTACTGTTCTCTACCTCTACTGTACTCTACTGTACTCCACATCTGCTCTGCTCCACTGTAATCCACTATACTCTACCTCTACTGTGCTCCACTGTACTCTACCTTTACTTTGCTCCACTGTACTCTACCTCTACTGTACTCCACTGTGCTCTACCTCTACTGTACTCCACTGTACTCTACCTCTACTGTACTCTACCTCTACTGTACTCTACCTCTACTGTACTCCACTGTACTCTACCTCTAATGTGTTCCACTGTACTCTACCTCTACTGTGCTCCACTGTACTCTACCTCTACTGTACTCCACTGTACTCTACCTCTACTGTGCTCCACTTTACTCTATCTCTACTGTAATCCACTGTACTCTACCTCTACTGTACTCCACCTCTAATGTGCTCCACTGTACTCTACCTCTACGGTACTCCACTGTACTCTACCTCTACTGTACTCCACTCTACTCTACCTCTACTGTGCTCTACTGTACTCTATCTCTACTGTGTGCCACTGTACTCTACCTCTACTGTACTCCACTGTACTCTACCTCTACTATACTCCACTGTACTCTTTCTCTACTGTACTCCACTGTACTCTACCTCTACTGTACTCCACTCTACTCTACCTCTACTGTGCTCTACTGTACTCTATCTCTACTGTGCTCCACTTTACTCTACCTCTACTGTACTCCACTGTACTCTACCTCTACTATACTCCACTGTACTCTTTCTCTACTGTACTCCACTGTACTCTACCTCTACTGTACTCCACTGTACTCTACCTCTACTGTACTCCACTGTACTCTACTCTACTGTACTCCACTGTACTCTACCTCTACTGTACTCTACCTCTACTGTGCTCCACTGTACTCTATCTCTACTGTACTCCACTGTACTCTACCTCTACTGTATTCCACCTCTAATGTGCTCCACTGTACTCTACCTCTACTGTACTCCACTGTACTCTACCTCTACTGTACTCCACTCTACTCTACCTCTACTGTGCTCTACTGTACTCTATCTCTACTGTGCTCCACTGTACTCTACCTCTACTGTACTCCAGTGTACTCTACCTCTACTATACTCCACTGTACTCTTTCTCTACTGTACTCCACTGTACTCTACCTCTACTGTACTCCACTGTACTCTACCTCTACTATACTCCACTGTACTCTTTCTCTACTACTCCACTGTACTCTACCTCTACTGTACTCCACTGTACTCAACCTCAACTGTACTCCACTGTACTCTACCTCTACTGTGCTCCATTGTACTCTACCTCTACTGTACTCCACTGTACTCTACCTCTACTGTGCTCCATTGTACTCCACCTCTACTGTGCTCCACTGTACTCCACTGTACTCTACCTCTACTGTGCTCCACTGTACTCTACCTCTACTGTACTCCACTGTACTCTACCTCTACTGTGCTCCACTGTACTCTACCTCTAATGTGCTCCACTGTACTCTACCTCTACTGTGCTCCACTGTACTCTACCTCTACTGTACTCCACTGTACTCTACCTCTACTGTGCTCCACTGTACTCTATCTCTACTGTATTCCACTGTACTCTACCTCTACTGTACTCCACCTCTAATGTGCTCCACTGTACTCTACCTCTACTGTACTCCACTGTACTCTACCTCTACTGTACTCCACTCTACTCTACCTCTACTGTGCTCTACTGTACTCTATCTCTACTGTGCTCCACTGTACTCTACCTCTACTATACTCCACTGTACTCTTTCTCTACTGTACTCCACTGTACTATACCTCTACTGTACTCCACTGTACTCTACCTCTACTGTACTCCACTGTACTCTACTGTACTCCACTGTACTCTACCTCTACTGTACTCTACCTCTACTGTGCTCCACTGTACTCTATCTCTACTGTACTCCACTGTACTCTACCTCTACTGTACTCCACCTCTAATGTGCTCCACTGTACTCTACCTCTACTGTACTCCCATGTACTCTACCTCTACTGTACTCCACTCTACTCTACCTCTACTGTGCTCTACTGTACTCTATCTCTACTGTGCTCCACTGTACTCTACCTCTACTGTACTCCACTGTACTCTACCTCTACTATACTCCACTGTACTCTTTCTCTACTGTACTCCACTGTACTCTACCTCTACTGTACTCCACTGTACTCAACCTCAACTGTACTCCACTGTACTCTACCTCTACTGTGCTCCACTGTACTCTACCTCTACTGTACTCCACTGTACTCTACCTCTACTGTACTCCACTGTACTCTACCTCTACTGTACTCTACTCTACTCTACCTCTACTGTGCTCTACTGTACTCTATCTCTACTGTGCTCCACTGTACTCTATCTCTATTGAACTCCACTGTACTCTACCTCTACTGTACTCTACTGTTCTCTACCTCTACTGTACTCTACTGTACTCCACATCTGCTCTGCTCCTCTGTAATCCACTATACTCTACCTCTACTGTGCTCCACTGTACTCTACCTTTACTTTGCTCCACTGTACTCTACCTCTATTGTACTCCACTGTACTCTATCACTACTTTGCTCCACTGTACTCTACTCTACTGTACTCCACTGTACTCTACCTCTACTGTGCTCCACTGTACTCTACCTCTAATGTGCTCCACTGTACTCTACCTCTACTGTACTCCACTGTACTCTACCTCTACTGTACTCCACTCTACTCTACCTCTACTGTGCTCTACTGTACTCTATCTCTACTGTGCTCCACTGTACTCTACCTCTACTGTACTCCACTGTACTCTACCTCTACTATACTCCACTGTACTCTTTCTCTACTGTACTCCACTGTACTCAACCTCAACTGTACTCCACTGTACTCTACCTCTACTGTGCTCCATTGTACTCTACCTCTACTGTACTCCACTGTACTCTACCTCTACTGTGCTCCATTGTACTCCACCTCTACTGTGCTCCACTGTACTCCACTGTACTCTACCTCTACTGTGCTCCACTGTACTCTACCTCTACTGTACTCCACTGTACTCTACCTCTACTGTGCTCCACTGTACTCTACCTCTAATGTGCTCCACTGTACTCTACCTCTACTGTGCTCCACTGTACTCTACATCTACTGTACTCCACTGTACTCTACCTCTACTGTGCTCTACTGTACTCTATCTCTACTGTGCTCCACTGTACTCTACCTCTACTGTACTCCACTGTACTCTACCTCTACTATACTCCACTATACTCTTTCTCTACTGTACTCCACTGTACTCTACCTCTACTGTACTCCACTGTACTCTACCTCTACTGTACTCCACTGTACTCTACTCTACTGTACTCCACTGTACTCTACCTCTACTGTACTCTACCTCTACTGTGCTCCACTGTACTCTATCTCTACTGTACTCCACTGTACTCTACCTCTACTGTACTCCACCTCTAATGTGCTCCACTGTACTCTACCTCTACTGTACTCCACTGTACTCTACCTCTACTGTACTCCACTCTACTCTACCTCTACTGTGCTCTACTGTACTCTATCTCTACTCTGCTCTACTGTACTCTACCTCTACTGTACTCCACTGTACTCTACCTCTACTGTACTTCACTGTACTCTACCTCTACTGTGCTCCACTGTACTCTACCTCTAATGTGTTCCACTGTACTCTACCTCTACTGTGCTCCACTGTACTCTACCTCTACTGTACTCCACTGTACTCTACCTCTACTGTGCTCCACTTTACTCTATCTCTACTGTACTCCACTGTACTCTACCTCTACTGTACTCCACCTCTACTGTACTCCACTGTATTCTACCTCTACTATACTCCACTGTACTCAACCTCAACTTTACTCCACTGTACTCTACTCTACTGTACTCCACTGTACTCTACCTCTACTGTACTCTACCTCTACTGTACTCCACTGTACTCTATCTCTACTTTGCTCCACTGTACTCCACTGTACTCTACCTCTAGTATGCTCAACTGTACTCCACTGTACTCTACCTCTAGTATGCTCCACTGTACTCTACCTGTACTGTGCTCCACTGTACTCTATCTCTACTGTACTCCACTGTACTCTATCTCTACTTTGCTCCACTGTACTCTACTCTACTGTACTCCACTGTACTCTACCTCTACTGTACTCTACCTCTAATGTGCTCTACTGTACTCTATCTCTACTGTGCTCCACTGTACTCTACCTCTACTGTACTCCACTGTACTCTACCTCTACTGTACTCCACTGTACTCTATCTCTACTTGTCTCTACTGTACTCTATCTCTACTCTGCTCTACTGTACTCTACCTCTACTGTACTCCACTGTACTCTACCTCTACTGTACTCCACTGTACTCTACCTCTACTGTACTCCACTGTACTCTACCTCTAATGTGTTCCACTGTACTCTACCTCTACTGTGCTCCACTGTACTCTACCTCTACTGTACTCCACTGTACTCTACCTCTACTGTGCTCCACTTTACTCTATCTCTACTGTAATCCACTGTACTCTACCTCTACTGTACTCCACCTCTAATGTGCTCCACTGTACTCTACCTCTACGGTACTCCACTGTACTCTACCTCTACTGTACTCCACTGTGCTCTACCTCTACTGTACTCTAATGTACTCCACCTCTACTGTGCTCCACTGTATTCCACTGTACTCTACCTCTACTGTACTCCACTGTACTCTACCTTTACTGTACTCCACTGTACTCTAGCTCTACTGTGCTCCACTGTACTCCACCTCTACTGTACTCCACTGTACTCTACCTCTACTGTGCTCCACTGTACTCTACCTCTAATGTGCTCCACTGTACTCTACCTCTACTGTACTCCACTGTACTCTACCTCTACTGTACTCCACTCTACTCTACCTCTACTGTGCTCTACTGTACTCTATCTCTACTGTGCTCCACTGTACTCTACCTCTACTGTACTCCACTGTACTCTACCTCTACTATACTCCACTGTACTCTTTCTCTACTGTACTCCACTGTACTCTACCTCTACTGTACTCCACTGTACTCAACCTCAACTGTACTCCACTGTACTCTACCTCTACTGTGCTCCATTGTACTCTACCTCTACTGTACTCCACTGTACTCTACCTCTACTGTGCTCCATTGTACTCCACCTCTACTGTGCTCCACTGTACTCCACTGTACTCTACCTCTACTGTGCTCCACTGTACTCTACCTCTACTGTACTCCACTGTACTCTACCTCTACTGTGCTCCACTGTACTCTACCTCTAATGTGCTCCACTGTACTCTACCTCTACTGTGCTCCACTGTACTCTACCTCTACTGTACTCCACTGTACTCTACCTCTACTGTGCTCTACTGTACTCTATCTCTACTGTGCTCCACTGTACTCTACCTCTACTGTACTCCACTGTACTCTACCTCTACTATACTCCACTGTACTCTTTCTCTACTGTACTCCACTGTACTCTACCTCTACTGTACTCCACTGTACTCTACCTCTACTGTACTCCACTGTACTCTACTCTACTGTACTCCACTGTACTCTACCTCTACTGTACTCTACCTCTACTGTGCTCCACTGTACTCTATTTCTACTGTACTCCACTGTACTCTACCTCTACTGTACTCCACCTCTAATGTGCTCCACTGTACTCTACCTCTACTGTACTCCACTGTAGTCTACCTCTACTGTACTCCACTCTACTCTACCTCTACTGTGCTCTACTGTACTCTATCTCTACTGTGCTCCACTGTACTCTACCTCTACTGTACTCCACTGTACTCTACCTCTACTTTACTCCACTGTACTCTTTCTCTACTACTCCACTGTACTCTACCTCTACTGTACTCCACTGTACTCAACCTCAACTGTACTCCACTGTACTCTACCTCTACTGTGCTCCATTGTACTCTACCTCTACTGTACTCCACTGTACTCTACCTCTACTGTACTCCACTCTACTCTACCTCTACTGTGCTCTACTGTACTCTATCTCTACTGTGCTCCACTGTACTCTACCTCTACTGTACTCCACTGTACTCTACCTCTACTATACTCCACTGTACTCTTTCTCTACTGTGCTCCACTGTACTCTACCTCTACTGTACTCCACTGTACTCTACCTCTACTGTGCTCCACTGTACTCTACCTCTAATGTGCTCCACTGTACTCTACCTCTACTGTGCTCCACTGTACTCTACCTCTACTGTACTCCACTGTACTTTATCTCTACTGTATTCCACTGTACTCTACCTCTACTGTACTCCACCTCTAATGTGCTCCACTGTACTCTACCTCTACTATACTCCACTGTACTCTTTCTCTACTGTAATCCACTGTACTCTACCTCTACTTTGCTCCACTGTACTCTACCTCTACTGTACTCCACTGTGCTCTACCTCTACTGTGCTCCACTGTACTCCACTGTACTCTACCTCTACTGTGCTCCACTGTACTCTACCTCTACTGTACTCCACTGTACTCTACCTCTACTGTGCTCCACTGTACTCTACCTCTAATGTGCTCCACTGTACTCTACCTCTACTGTGCTCCACTGTACTCTACCTCTACTGTACTCCACTGTACTCTATCTCTACTGTATTCCACTGTACTCTACCTCTACTGTACTCCACCTCTAATGTGCTCCACTGTACTCTACCTCTACTATACTCCACTGTACTCTTTCTCTACTGTAATCCACTGTACTCTACCTCTACTGTACTCCACTGTACTCTACCTCTACTGTACTCCACTGTACTCTACTCTACTGTACTCCACTGTACTCTACCTCTACTGTACTCTACCTCTACTGTGCTCCACTGTACTCTATCTCTACTGTACTCCACTGTACTCTACCTCTACTGTACTCCACCTCTAATGTGCTCCACTGTACTCTACCTCTACTGTACTCCACTGTACTCTACCTCTACTGTACTCCACTCTACTCTACCTCTACTGTGCTCTACAGTACTCTATCTCTACTGTGCTCCACTGTACTCTATCTCTACTGTGCTCCACTGTACTCTACCTCTACTGTACTCCACTGTACTCTACCTCTACTCTACCACACTGTACTCTTTCTCTACTGTACTCCACTGTACTCTACTCTACTGTGCTCCACTGTACTCTACCTCTACTGTACTCCACTGTACTCTACCTCTACTCTACCACACTGTACTCTTTCTTTACTGTACTCCACTGTACTCTACCTCTACTGTACTCCACTGTACTCAACCTCAACTGTACTCCACTGTACTCTACCTCTACTGTGCTCCACTGTACTCTACCTCTACTATACTCCACTGTACTCTTTCTCTACTGTACTCCACTGTACTCTACCTCTACTGTACTCCACTGTACTCTACCTCTACTGTACTCCACTGTACTCTAATCTACTGTACTCCACTGTACTCTACCTCTACTGTACTCTACCTCTACTGTGCTCCACTGTACTCTATCTCTACTGTACTCCACTGTACTCTACCTCTACTGTACTCCACCTCTGATGTGCTCCACTGTACTCTACCTCTACTGTACTCCACTGTACTCTACCTCTACTGTACTCCACTCTACTCTACCTCTACTGTGCTCTACTGTACTCTATCTCTACTGTGCTCCACTGTACTCTACCTCTACTGTACTCCACTGTACTCTATCACTACTTTGCTCCACTGTACTCTACTCTACTGTACTCCACTGTACTCTACCTCTACTGTACTCTACATCTACTGTGCTCTACTGTACTCTATCTCTACTGTGCTCCACTGTACTCTACCTCTACTGTACTCCACTGTACTCTACCTCTACTGTACTCCACTGTACTCTATCTCTACTGTGCTCTACTGTACTCTATCTCTACTCTGCTCTACTGTACTCTACCTCTACTCTACTCCACTGTACTCTACCTCTACTGTACTCCACTGTACTCTACCTTTACTGTGCTCCACTGTACTCTACCTCTAATGTGTTCCACTGTACTCTACCTCTACTGTACTCCACTGTACTCTACCTCTACTCTACTCCACTGTACTCTACATCTACTGTGCTCCACTGTACTCTATCTCTACTGTACTCCACTGTACTCTACCTCTACTCTACTCCACTGTACTCTACATCTACTGTGCTCCACTGTACTCTATCTCTACTGTACTCCACTGTACTCTACCTCTACTGTACTCCACCTCTAATGTGCTCCACTGTACTCTACCTCTACGGTAATCCACTGTACTCTACCTCTACTGTACTCCACTCTACTCTACCTCTACTGTGCTCTACTGTACTCTATCTCTACTGTGCGCCACTGTACTCTACCTCTACTGTACTCCACTGTACTCTACCTCTACTATACTCCACTGTACTCTTTCTCTACTGTACTCCACTGTACTCTACCTCTACTGTACTCCACTGTACTCTACCTCTACTGTACTCCACTGTACTCTACTCTACTGTACTCCACTGTACTCTACCTCTACTGTACTCTACCTCTACTGTGCTCCACTGTACTCTATCTCTACTGTACTCCACCTCTAATGTGCTCCACTGTACTCTACCTCTACTGTACTCCACTGTACTCTACCTCTACTGTACTCCACTCTACTCTACCTCTACTGTGCTCTACTGTACTCTATCTCTACTGTGCTCCACTGTACTCTACCTCTACTGTACTCCACTGTACTCTACCTCTACTATACTCCACTGTACTCTTTCTCTACTGTACTCCACTGTACTCTACCTCTACTATACTCCACTGTACTCAACCTCAACTGTACTCCACTGTACTCTACTCTACTGTACTCCACTGTACTCTACCTCTACTGTACTCTACCTCTACTGTACTCCACTGTACTCTATCTCTACTTTGCTCCACTGTACTCCACTGTACTCTACCTCTAGTATGCTCCACTGTACTCCACTGTACTCTACCTCTAGTATGCTCCACTGTACTCTACCTGTACTGTGCTCCACTGTACTCTACCTCTACTGTACTCCACTGTACTCTATCTCTACTTTGCTCCACTGTACTCTACTCTACTGTACTCCGCTGTACTCTACCTCTACTGTACTCTACCTCTACTGTGCTCTACTGTACTCTATCTCTACTGTGCTCCACTGTACTCTACCCCTACTGTACTCCACTGTACTCTACCTCTACTGTGCTCCACTGTACTCTACCTCTACTGTACTCCACTGTACTCTACCTCTACTGTGCTACACTGTACTCTATCTCTACTTTACTCCACTGTGCTCTACCTCTACTGTACTCCACCTCTAATGTGCTCCACTGTACTCTACCTCTACTGTACTCCACTCTACTCTACCTCTACTGTACTCCACTCTACTCTACCTCTACTGTGCTCTACTGTACTCTATCTCTACTGTGCTCCACTGTACTCTATCTCTATTGAACTCCACTGTACTCTACCTCTACTGTACTCTACTGTTCTCTACCTCTACTGTACTCTACTGTACTCCACATCTGCTCTGCTCCACTGTAATCCACTATACTCTACCTCTACTGTGCTCCACTGTACTCTACCTTTACTTTGCTCCACTGTACTCTACCTCTACTGTACTCCACTGTGCTCTACCTCTACTGTACTCCACTGTACTCCACCTCTACTGTGCTCCACTGTACTCTACCTCTACTGTACTCCCATGTACTCTACCTCTACTGTACTCCACTGTACTCTACCTTTACTGTACTCCACTGTACTCTAGCTCTACTGTGCTCCACTGTACTCTACCTCTACTGTACTCCACTGTACTCTACCTCTACTGTGCTCCACTGTACTCTACCTCTAATGTGCTCCACTGTACTCTACCTCTACTGTACTCCACTGTACTCTACCTCTACTGTACTCCACTCTACTCTACCTCTACTGTGCTCTACTGTACTCTATCTCTACTGTGCTCCACTGTACTCTACCTCTACTGTACTCCACTGTACTCTACCTCTACTATACTCCACTGTACTCTTTCTCTACTGTACTCCACTGTACTCTACCTCTACTGTACTCCACTGTACTCAACCTCAACTGTACTCCACTGTACTCTACCTCTACTGTGCTCCATTGTACTCTACCTCTACTGTACTCCACTGTACTCTACCTCTACTGTGCTCCATTGTACTCCACCTCTACTGTGCTCCACTGTACTCCACTGTACTCTACCTCTACTGTGCTCCACTGTACTCTACCTCTACTGTACTCCACTGTACTCTACCTCTACTGTGCTCCACTGTACTCTACCTCTAATGTGCTCCACTGTACTCTACCTCTACTGTGCTCCACTGTACTCTACCTCTACTGTACTCCACTGTACTCTACCTCTACTGTGCTCTACTGTACTCTATCTCTACTGTGCTCCACTGTACTCTACCTCTACTGTACTCCACTGTACTCTACCTCTACTATACTCCACTGTACTCTTTCTCTACTGTACTCCACTGTACTCTACCTCTACTGTATTCCACTGTACTCTAGCTCTACTGTACTCCACTGTACTCTACTCTACTGTACTCCACTGTACTCTACCTCTACTGTACTCTACCTCTACTGTGCTCCACTGTACTCTATCTCTACTGTACTCCACTGTACTCTACCTCTACTGTACTCCACCTCTAATGTGCTCCACTGTACTCTACCTCTACTGTACTCCACTGTAGTCTACCTCTACTGTACTCCACTCTACTCTACCTCTACTGTGCTCTACTGTACTCTATCTCTACTGTGCTCCACTGTACTCTACCTCTACTGTACTCCACTGTACTCTACCTCTACTATACTCCACTGTACTCTTTCTCTACTACTCCACTGTACTCTACCTCTACTGTACTCCACTGTACTCAACCTCAACTGTACTCCACTGTACTCTACCTCTACTGTGCTCCATTGTACTCTACCTCTACTGTACTCCACTGTACTCTACCTCTACTGTGCTCCATTGTACTCCACCTCTACTGTGCTCCACTGTACTCCACTGTACTCTACCTCTACTGTGCTCCACTGTACTCTACCTCTACTGTACTCCACTGTACTCTACCTCTACTGTGCTCCACTGTACTCTACCTCTAATGTGCTCCACTGTACTCTACCTCTATTGTGCTCCACTGTACTCTACCTCTACTGTACTCCACTGTACTCTACCTCTACTGTGCTCCACTGTACTCTATCTCTACTGTATTCCACTGTACTCTACCTCTACTGTACTCCACCTCTAATGTGCTCCACTGTACTCTACCTCTACTGTACTCCACTGTACTCTACCTCTACTGTACTCCACTCTACTCTACCTCTACTGTGCTCTACTGTACTCTATCTCTACTGTGCTCCACTGTACTCTACCTCTACTGTACTCCACTGTACTCTACCTCTACTATACTCCACTGTACTCTTTCTCTACTGTACTCCACTGTACTATACCTCTACTGTACTCCACTGTACTCTACCTCTACTGTACTCCACTGTACTCTACTCTACTGTACTCCACTGTACTCTACCTCTACTGTACTCTACCTCTACTGTGCTCCACTGTACTCTATCTCTACTGTACTCCACTGTACTCTACCTCTACTGTACTCCACCTCTAATGTGCTCCACTGTACTCTACCTCTACTGTACTCCCATGTACTCTACCTCTACTGTACTCCACTCTACTCTACCCCTACTGTGCTCTACTGTACTCTATCTCTACTGTGCTCCACTGTACTCTACCTCTACTGTACTCCACTGTACTCTACCTCTACTATACTCCACTGTACTCTTTCTCTACTGTACTCCACTGTACTCTACCTCTACTGTACTCCACTGTACTCAACCTCAACTGTACTCCACTGTACTCTACCTCTACTGTGCTCCACTGTACTCTACCTCTACTATACTCCACTGTACTCTACCTCTACTGTACTCCACTGTACTCTACCTCTACTGTACTCTACTCTACTCTACCTCTACTGTGCTCTACTGTACTCTATCTCTACTGTGCTCCACTGTACTCTATCTCTATTGAACTCCACTGTACTCTACCTCTACTGTACTCTACTGTTCTCTACCTCTACTGTACTCTACTGTACTCCACATCTGCTCTGCTCCTCTGTAATCCACTATACTCTACCTCTACTGTGCTCCACTGTACTCTACCTTTACTTTGCTCCACTGTACTCTACCTCTACTGTACTCCACTGTACTCTATCACTACTTTGCTCCACTGTACTCTACTCTACTGTACTCCACTGTACTCTACCTCTACTGTGCTCCACTGTACTCTACCTCTAATGTGCTCCACTGTACTCTACCTCTACTGTACTCCACTGTACTCTACCTCTACTGTACTCCACTCTACTCTACCTCTACTGTGCTCTACTGTACTCTATCTCTACTGTGCTCCACTGTACTCTACCTCTACTGTACTCCACTGTACTCTACCTCTACTATACTCCACTGTACTCTTTCTCTACTGTACTCCACTGTACTCTACCTCTACTGTACTCCACTGTACTCAACCTCAACTGTACTCCACTGTATTCTACCTCTACTGTGCTCCATTGTACTCTACCTCTACTGTACTCCACTGTACTCTACCTCTACTGTGCTCCATTGTACTCCACCTCTACTGTGCTCCACTGTACTCCACTGTACTCTACCTCTACTGTGCTCCACTGTACTCTACCTCTACTGTACTCCACTGTACTCTACCTCTACTGTGCTCCACTGTACTCTACCTCTAATGTGCTCCACTGTACTCTACCTCTACTGTGCTCCACTGTACTCTACCTCTACTGTACTCCACTGTACTCTACCTCTACTGTGCTCTACTGTACTCTATCTCTACTGTGCTCCACTGTACTCTACCTCTACTGTACTCCACTGTACTCTACCTCTACTATACTCCACTATACTCTTTCTCTACTGTACTCCACTGTACTCTACCTCTACTGTACTCCACTGTACTCTACCTCTACTGTACTCCACTGTACTCTACCTCTACTGTACTCTACCTCTACTGTGCTCCACTGTACTCTATCTCTACTGTACTCCACTGTACTCTACCTCTACTGTACTCCACCTCTAATGTGCTCCACTGTACTCTACCTCTACTGTACTCCACTGTACTCTACCTCTACTGTACTCCACTCTACTCTACCTCTACTGTGCTCTACTGTACTCTATCTCTACTGTGCTCCACTGTACTCTACCTCTACTGTACTCCACTGTACTCTACCTCTACTATACTCCACTGTACTCTTTCTCTACTGTACTCCACTGTACTCTACCTCTACTATACTCCACTGTACTCAACCTCAACTGTACTCCACTGTACTCTACTCTACTGTACTCCACTGTACTCTACCTCTACTGTACTCTACCTCTACTGTACTCCACTGTACTCTATCTCTACTTTGCTCCACTGTACTCCACTGTACTCTACCTCTAGTATGCTCCACTGTACTCCACTGTACTCTACCTCTAGTATGCTCCACTGTACTCTACCTGTACTGTGCTCCACTGTACTCTACCTCTACTGTACTCCACTGTACTCTATCTCTACTTTGCTCCACTGTACTCTACTCTACTGTACTCCGCTGTACTCTACCTCTACTCTACTCTACCTCTACTGTGCTCTACTGTACTCTATCTCTACTGTGCTCCACTGTACTCTACCTCTACTGTACTCCACTGTACTCTACCTCTACTGTGCTCCACTGTACTCTACCTCTACTGTACTCCACTGTACTCTACCTCTACTGTGCTACACTGTACTCTATCTCTACTTTACTCCACTGTGCTCTACCTCTACTGTACTCCACCTCTAATGTGCTCCACTGTACTCTACCTCTACTGTACTCCACTCTACTCTACCTCTACTGTACTCCACTCTACTCTACCTCTACTGTGCTCTACTGTACTCTATCTCTACTGTGCTCCACTGTACTCTATCTCTATTGAACTCCACTGTACTCTACCTCTACTGTACTCTACTGTTCTCTACCTCTACTGTACTCTACTGTACTCCACATCTGCTCTGCTCCACTGTAATCCACTATACTCTACCTCTACTGTGCTCCACTGTACTCTACCTTTACTTTGCTCCACTGTACTCTACCTCTACTGTACTCCACTGTGCTCTACCTCTACTGTACTCCACTGTACTCTACCTCTACTGTACTCTACCTCTACTGTACTCTACCTCTACTGTACTCCACTGTACTCTACCTCTAATGTGTTCCACTGTACTCTACCTCTACTGTGCTCCACTGTACTCTACCTCTACTGTACTCCACTGTACTCTACCTCTACTGTGCTCCACTTTACTCTATCTCTACTGTAATCCACTGTACTCTACCTCTACTGTACTCCACCTCTAATGTGCTCCACTGTACTCTACCTCTACGGTACTCCACTGTACTCTACCTCTACTGTACTCCACTCTACTCTACCTCTACTGTGCTCTACTGTACTCTATCTCTACTGTGTGCCACTGTACTCTACCTCTACTGTACTCCACTGTACTCTACCTCTACTATACTCCACTGTACTCTTTCTCTACTGTACTCCACTGTACTCTACCTCTACTGTACTCCACTCTACTCTACCTCTACTGTGCTCTACTGTACTCTATCTCTACTGTGCTCCACTTTACTCTACCTCTACTGTACTCCACTGTACTCTACCTCTACTATACTCCACTGTACTCTTTCTCTACTGTACTCCACTGTACTCTACCTCTACTGTACTCCACTGTACTCTACCTCTACTGTACTCCACTGTACTCTACTCTACTGTACTCCACTGTACTCTACCTCTACTGTACTCTACCTCTACTGTGCTCCACTGTACTCTATCTCTACTGTACTCCACTGTACTCTACCTCTACTGTATTCCACCTCTAATGTGCTCCACTGTACTCTACCTCTACTGTACTCCACTGTACTCTACCTCTACTGTACTCCACTCTACTCTACCTCTACTGTGCTCTACTGTACTCTATCTCTACTGTGCTCCACTGTACTCTACCTCTACTGTACTCCAGTGTACTCTACCTCTACTATACTCCACTGTACTCTTTCTCTACTGTACTCCACTGTACTCTACCTCTACTGTACTCCACTGTACTCAACCTCAACTGTACTCCACTGTACTCTATCTCTACTGTACTCCACTGTACTCTACCTCTACTGTACTCCACCTCTAATGTGCTCCACTGTACTCTACCTCTACTGTACTCCACTGTACTCTACCTCTACTGTACTCCACTCTACTCTACCTCTACTGTACTCTACCTCTACTGTGCTCCACTGTACTCTATCTCTACTGTACTCCACTGTACTCTACCTCTACTGTACTCCACATCTAATGTGCTCCACTGTACTCTACCTCTACTGTACTCCACTGTACTCTACCTCTACTGTACTCCACTCTACTCTACCTCTACTGTGCTCTACTGTACTCTATCTCTACTGTGCTCCACTGTACTCTACCTCTACTGTACTCCACTGTACTCTACCTCTACTATACTCCACTGTACTCTTTCTCTACTGTACTCCACTGTACTCTACCTCTACTGTACTCCACTGTACTCAACCTCAACTGTACTCCACTGTACTCTACCTCTACTGTGCTCCACTGTACTCTACCTCTACTGTACTCCACTGTACTCTACCTCTACTGTGCTATACTGTACTCTATCTCTACTGTACTCCACTGTACTCTACCTCTACTGTACTCCACATCTAATGTGCTCCACTGTACTCTACCTCTACTGTACTCCACTGTACTCTACCTCTACTGTACTCCACTCTACTCTACCTCTACTGTGCTCTACTGTACTCTATCTCTACTGTGCTCCACTGTACTCTATCTCTATTGAACTCCACTGTACTCTACCTCTACTGTACTCTACTGTGCTCTACCTCTACTGTACTCTAATGTACTCCACCTCTACTGTGCTCCACTGTACTCCACTGTACTCTACCTTTACTGTACTCCACTGTACTCTAGCTCTACTGTGCTCCACTGTACTCTACCTCTACTGTACTCCACTGTACTCTACCTCTACTGTGCTCCACTGTACTCTACCTCTAATGTGCTCCACTGTACTCTACCTCTACTGTACTCCACTGTACTCTACCTCTACTGTACTCCACTCTACTCTACCTCTACTGTGCTCTACTGTACTCTATCTCTACTGTGCTCCACTGTACTCTACCTCTACTGTACTCCACTGTACTCTACCTCTACTATACTCCACTGTACTCTTTCTCTACTGTACTCCACTGTACTCTACCTCTACTGTACTCCACTGTACTCAACCTCAACTGTACTCCACTGTACTCTACCTCTACTGTGCTCCATTGTACTCTACCTCTACTGTACTCCACTGTACTCTACCTCTACTGTGCTCCATTGTACTCCACCTCTACTGTGCTCCACTGTACTCCACTGTACTCTACCTCTACTGTGCTCCACTGTACTCTACCTCTACTGTACTCCACTGTACTCTACCTCTACTGTGCTCCACTGTACTCTACCTCTAATGTGCTCCACTGTACTCTACCTCTACTGTGCTCCACTGTACTCTACCTCTACTGTACTCCACTGTACTCTACCTCTACTGTGCTCTACTGTACTCTATCTCTACAGTGCTCCACTGTACTCTACCTCTACTGTACTCCACTGTACTCTACCTCTACTATACTCCACTGTACTCTTTCTCTACTGTACTCCACTGTACTCTACCTCTACTGTACTCCACTGTACTCTACCTCTACTGTACTCCACTGTACTCTACTCTACTGTACTCCACTGTACTCTACCTCTACTGTACTCTACCTCTACTGTGCTCCACTGTACTCTATCTCTACTGTACTCCACTGTACTCTACCTCTACTGTACTCCACCTCTAATGTGCTCCACTGTACTCTACCTCTACTGTACTCCACTGTAGTCTACCTCTACTGTACTCCACTCTACTCTACCTCTACTGTGCTCTACTGTACTCTATCTCTACTGTGCTCCACTGTACTCTACCTCTACTGTACTCCACTGTACTCTACCTCTACTATACTCCACTGTACTCTTTCTCTACTACTCCACTGTACTCTACCTCTACTGTACTCCACTGTACTCAACCTCAACTGTACTCCACTGTACTCTACCTCTACTGTGCTCCATTGTACTCTACCTCTACTGTACTCCACTGTACTCTACCTCTACTGTGCTCCATTGTACTCCACCTCTACTGTGCTCCACTGTACTCCACTGTACTCTACCTCTACTGTGCTCCACTGTACTCTACCTCTACTGTACTCCACTGTACTCTACCTCTACTGTGCTCCACTGTACTCTACCTCTAATGTGCTCCACTGTACTCTACCTCTACTGTGCTCCACTGTACTCTACCTCTACTGTACTCCACTGTACTCTACCTCTACTGTGCTCCACTGTACTCTATCTCTACTGTATTCCACTGTACTCTACCTCTACTGTACTCCACCTCTAATGTGCTCCACTGTACTCTACCTCTACTGTACTCCACTGTACTCTACCTCTACTGTACTCCACTCTACTCTACCTCTACTGTGCTCTACTGTACTCTATCTCTACTGTGCTCCACTGTACTCTACCTCTACTGTACTCCACTGTACTCTACCTCTACTATACTCCACTGTACTCTTTCTCTACTGTACTCCACTGTACTATACCTCTACTGTACTCCACTGTACTCTACCTCTACTGTACTCCACTGTACTCTACTGTACTCCACTGTACTCTACCTCTACTGTACTCTACCTCTACTGTGCTCCACTGTACTCTATCTCTACTGTACTCCACTGTACTCTACCTCTACTGTACTCCACCTCTAATGTGCTCCACTGTACTCTACCTTTACTGTACTCCCATGTACTCTACCTCTACTGTACTCCACTCTACTCTACCTCTACTGTGCTCTACTGTACTCTATCTCTACTGTGCTCCACTGTACTCTACCTCTACTGTACTCCACTGTACTCTACCTCTACTATACTCCACTGTACTCTTTCTCTACTGTACTCCACTGTACTCTACCTCTACTGTACTCCACTGTACTCAACCTCAACTGTACTCCACTGTACTCTACCTCTACTGTGCTCCACTGTACTCTACCTCTACTGTACTCCACTGTACTCTACCTCTACTGTACTCCACTGTACTCTACCTCTACTGTACTCTACTCTACTCTACCTCTACTGTGCTCTACTGTACTCTATCTCTACTGTGCTCCACTGTACTCTATCTCTATTGAACTCCACTGTACTCTACCTCTACTGTACTCTACTGTTCTCTACCTCTACTGTACTCTACTGTACTCCACATCTGCTCTGCTCCTCTGTAATCCACTATACTCTACCTCTACTGTGCTCCACTGTACTCTACCTTTACTTTGCTCCACTGTACTCTACCTCTATTGTACTCCACTGTACTCTATCACTACTTTGCTCCACTGTACTCTACTCTACTGTACTCCACTGTACTCTACCTCTACTGTGCTCCACTGTACTCTACCTCTAATGTGCTCCACTGTACTCTACCTCTACTGTACTCCACTGTACTCTACCTCTACTGTACTCCACTCTACTCTACCTCTACTGTGCTCTACTGTACTCTATCTCTACTGTGCTCCACTGTACTCTACCTCTACTGTACTCCACTGTACTCTACCTCTACTATACTCCACTGTACTCTTTCTCTACTGTACTCCACTGTACTCAACCTCAACTGTACTCCACTGTACTCTACCTCTACTGTGCTCCATTGTACTCTACCTCTACTGTACTCCACTGTACTCTACCTCTACTGTGCTCCATTGTACTCCACCTCTACTGTGCTCCACTGTACTCCACTGTACTCTACCTCTACTGTGCTCCACTGTACTCTACCTCTACTGTACTCCACTGTACTCTACCTCTACTGTGCTCCACTGTACTCTACCTCTAATGTGCTCCACTGTACTCTACCTCTACTGTGCTCCACTGTACTCTACATCTACTGTACTCCACTGTACTCTACCTCTACTGTGCTCTACTGTACTCTATCTCTACTGTGCTCCACTGTACTCTACCTCTACTGTACTCCACTGTACTCTACCTCTACTATACTCCACTATACTCTTTCTCTACTGTACTCCACTGTACTCTACCTCTACTGTACTCCACTGTACTCTACCTCTACTGTACTCCACTGTACTCTACTCTACTGTACTCCACTGTACTCTACCTCTACTGTACTCTACCTCTACTGTGCTCCACTGTACTCTATCTCTACTGTACTCCACTGTACTCTACCTCTACTGTACTCCACCTCTAATGTGCTCCACTGTACTCTACCTCTACTGTACTCCACTGTACTCTACCTCTACTGTACTCCACTCTACTCTACCTCTACTGTGCTCTACTGTACTCTATCTCTACTCTGCTCTACTGTACTCTACCTCTACTGTACTCCACTGTACTCTACCTCTACTGTACTTCACTGTACTCTACCTCTACTGTGCTCCACTGTACTCTACCTCTAATGTGTTCCACTGTACTCTACCTCTACTGTGCTCCACTGTACTCTACCTCTACTGTACTCCACTGTACTCTACCTCTACTGTGCTCCACTTTACTCTATCTCTACTGTACTCCACTGTACTCTACCTCTACTGTACTCCACCTCTACTGTACTCCACTGTATTCTACCTCTACTATACTCCACTGTACTCAACCTCAACTTTACTCCACTGTACTCTACTCTACTGTACTCCACTGTACTCTACCTCTACTGTACTCTACCTCTACTGTACTCCACTGTACTCTATCTCTACTTTGCTCCACTGTACTCCACTGTACTCTACCTCTAGTATGCTCAACTGTACTCCACTGTACTCTACCTCTAGTATGCTCCACTGTACTCTACCTGTACTGTGCTCCACTGTACTCTATCTCTACTGTACTCCACTGTACTCTATCTCTACTTTGCTCCACTGTACTCTACTCTACTGTACTCCACTGTACTCTACCTCTACTGTACTCTACCTCTAATGTGCTCTACTGTACTCTATCTCTACTGTGCTCCACTGTACTCTACCTCTACTGTACTCCACTGTACTCTACCTCTACTGTACTCCACTGTACTCTATCTCTACTTGTCTCTACTGTACTCTATCTCTACTCTGCTCTACTGTACTCTACCTCTACTGTACTCCACTGTACTCTACCTCTACTGTACTCCACTGTACTCTACCTCTACTGTACTCCACTGTACTCTACCTCTAATGTGTTCCACTGTACTCTACCTCTACTGTGCTCCACTGTACTCTACCTCTACTGTACTCCACTGTACTCTACCTCTACTGTGCTCCACTTTACTCTATCTCTACTGTAATCCACTGTACTCTACCTCTACTGTACTCCACCTCTAATGTGCTCCACTGTACTCTACCTCTACGGTACTCCACTGTACTCTACCTCTACTGTACTCCACTGTGCTCTACCTCTACTGTACTCTAATGTACTCCACCTCTACTGTGCTCCACTGTATTCCACTGTACTCTACCTCTACTGTACTCCACTGTACTCTACCTTTACTGTACTCCACTGTACTCTAGCTCTACTGTGCTCCACTGTACTCCACCTCTACTGTACTCCACTGTACTCTACCTCTACTGTGCTCCACTGTACTCTACCTCTAATGTGCTCCACTGTACTCTACCTCTACTGTACTCCACTGTACTCTACCTCTACTGTACTCCACTCTACTCTACCTCTACTGTGCTCTACTGTACTCTATCTCTACTGTGCTCCACTGTACTCTACCTCTACTGTACTCCACTGTACTCTACCTCTACTATACTCCACTGTACTCTTTCTCTACTGTACTCCACTGTACTCTACCTCTACTGTACTCCACTGTACTCAACCTCAACTGTACTCCACTGTACTCTACCTCTACTGTGCTCCATTGTACTCTACCTCTACTGTACTCCACTGTACTCTACCTCTACTGTGCTCCATTGTACTCCACCTCTACTGTGCTCCACTGTACTCCACTGTACTCTACCTCTACTGTGCTCCACTGTACTCTACCTCTACTGTACTCCACTGTACTCTACCTCTACTGTGCTCCACTGTACTCTACCTCTAATGTGCTCCACTGTACTCTACCTCTACTGTGCTCCACTGTACTCTACCTCTACTGTACTCCACTGTACTCTACCTCTACTGTGCTCTACTGTACTCTATCTCTACTGTGCTCCACTGTACTCTACCTCTACTGTACTCCACTGTACTCTACCTCTACTATACTCCACTGTACTCTTTCTCTACTGTACTCCACTGTACTCTACCTCTACTGTACTCCACTGTACTCTACCTCTACTGTACTCCACTGTACTCTACTCTACTGTACTCCACTGTACTCTACCTCTACTGTACTCTACCTCTACTGTGCTCCACTGTACTCTATTTCTACTGTACTCCACTGTACTCTACCTCTACTGTACTCCACCTCTAATGTGCTCCACTGTACTCTACCTCTACTGTACTCCACTGTAGTCTACCTCTACTGTACTCCACTCTACTCTACCTCTACTGTGCTCTACTGTACTCTATCTCTACTGTGCTCCACTGTACTCTACCTCTACTGTACTCCACTGTACTCTACCTCTACTATACTCCACTGTACTCTTTCTCTACTACTCCACTGTACTCTACCTCTACTGTACTCCACTGTACTCAACCTCAACTGTACTCCACTGTACTCTACCTCTACTGTGCTCCATTGTACTCTACCTCTACTGTACTCCACTGTACTCTACCTCTACTGTGCTCCATTGTACTCCACCTCTACTGTGCTCCACTGTACTCCACTGTACTCTACCTCTACTGTGCTCCACTGTACTCTACCTCTACTGTACTCCACTGTACTCTACCTCTACTGTGCTCCACTGTACTCTACCTCTAATGTGCTCCACTGTACTCTACCTCTACTGTGCTCCACTGTACTCTACCTCTACTGTACTCCAGTGTACTCTACCTCTACTGTGCTCCACTGTACTCTATCTCTACTGTATTCCACTGTACTCTACCTCTACTGTACTCCACCTCTAATGTGCTCCACTGTACTCTACCTCTACTGTACTCCACTGTACTCTACCTCTACTGTACTCCACTCTACTCTACCTCTACTGTGCTCTACTGTACTCTATCTCTACTGTGCTCCACTGTACTCTACCTCTACTGTACTCCACTGTACTCTACCTCTACTATACTCCACTGTACTCTTTCTCTACTGTACTCCACTGTACTATACCTCTACTGTACTCCACTGTACTCTACCTCTACTGTACTCCACTGTACTCTACTCTACTGTACTCCACTGTACTCTACCTCTACTGTACTCTACCTCTACTGTGCTCCACTGTACTCTATCTCTACTGTACTCCACTGTACTCTACCTCTACTGTACTCCACCTCTAATGTGCTCCACTGTACTCTACCTCTACTGTACTCCCATGTACCCTACCTCTACTGTACTCCACTCTACTCTACCTCTACTGTGCTCTACTGTACTCTATCTCTACTGTGCTCCACTGTACTCTACCTCTACTGTACTCCACTGTACTCTACCTCTACTATACTACACTGTACTCTTTCTCTACTGTACTCCACTGTACTCTACCTCTACTGTACTCCACTGTACTCAACCTCAACTGTACTCCACTGTACTCTACCTCTACTGTGCTCCACTGTACTCTACCTCTACTGTACTCCACTGTACTCTACCTCTACTGTACTCCACTGTACTCTACCTCTACTGTACTCTACTCTACTCTACCTCTACTGTGCTCTACTGTACTCTATCTCTACTGTTTTCCACTGTACTCTATCTCTATTGAACTCCACTGTACTCTACCTCTACTGTACTCTACTGTTATCTACCTCTACTGTACTCTACTGTACTCCACATCTGCTCTGCTCCTCTGTAATCCACTATACTCTACCTCTACTGTGCTCCACTGTACTCTACCTTTACTTTGCTCCACTGTACTCTACCTCTACTGTACTCCACTGTACTCTATCACTACTTTGCTCCACTGTACTCTACTCTACTGTACTCCACTGTACTCTACCTCTACTGTGCTCCACTGTACTCTACCTCTAATGTGCTCCACTGTACTCTACCTCTACTGTACTCCACTGTACTCTACCTCTACTGTACTCCACTCTACTCTACCTCTACTGTGCTCTACTGTACTCTATCTCTACTGTGCTCCACTGTACTCTACCTCTACTGTACTCCACTGTACTCTACCTCTACTATACTCCACTGTACTCTTTCTCTACTGTACTCCACTGTACTCTACCTCTACTGTACTCCACTGTACTCAACCTCAACTGTACTCCACTGTACTCTACCTCTACTCTGCTCCATTGTACTCTACCTCTACTGTACTCCACTGTACTCTACCTCTACTGTGCTCCATTGTACTCCACCTCTACTGTGCTCCACTGTACTCCACTGTACTCTACCTCTACTGTGCTCCACTGTACTCTACCTCTACTGTACTCCACTGTACTCTACCTCTACTGTGCTCCACTGTACTCTACCTCTAATGTGCTCCACTGTACTCTACCTCTACTGTGCTCCACTGTACTCTACATCTACTGTACTCCACTGTACTCTACCTCTACTGTGCTCTACTGTACTCTATCTCTACTGTGCTCCACTGTACTCTACCTCTACTGTACTCCACTGTACTCTACCTCTACTATACTCCACTATACTCTTTCTCTACTGTACTCCACTGTACTCTACCTCTACTGTACTCCACTGTACTCTACCTCTACTGTACTCCACTGTACTCTACTCTACTGTACTCCACTGTACTCTACCTCTACTGTACTCTACCTCTACTGTGCTCCACTGTACTCTATCTCTACTGTACTCCACTGTACTCTACCTCTACTGTACTCCACCTCTAATGTTCTCCACTGTACTCTACCTCTACTGTACTCCACTGTACTCTACCTCTACTGTACTCCACTCTACTCTACCTCTACTGTGCTCTACTGTACTCTATCTCTACTCTGCTCTACTGTACTCTACCTCTACTGTACTCCACTGTACTCTACCTCTACTGTACTTCACTGTACTCTACCTCTACTGTGCTCCACTGTACTCTACCTCTAATGTGTTCCACTGTACTCTACCTCTACTGTGCTCCACTGTACTCTACCTCTACTGTACTCCACTGTACTCTACCTCTACTGTGCTCCACTTTACTCTATCTCTACTGTACTCCACTGTACTCTACCTCTACTGTACTCCACCTCTACTGTACTCCACTGTACTCTACCTCTACTATACTCCACTGTACTCAACCTCAACTGTACTCCACTGTACTCTACTCTACTGTACTCCACTGTACTCTACCTCTACTGTACTCTACCTCTACTGTACTCCACTGTACTCTATCTCTACTTTGCTCCACTGTACTCCACTGTACTCTACCTCTAGTATGCTCAACTGTACTCCACTGTACTCTACCTCTAGTATGCTCCACTGTACTCTACCTGTACTGTGCTCCACTGTACTCTATCTCTACTGTACTCCACTGTACTCTATCTCTACTTTGCTCCACTGTACTCTACTCTACTGTACTCCACTGTACTCTACCTCTACTGTACTCTACCTCTAATGTGCTCTACTGTACTCTATCTCTACTGTGCTCCACTGTACTCTACCTCTACTGTACTCCACTGTACTCTACCTCTACTGTACTCCACTGTACTCTATCTCTACTTGTCTCTACTGTACTCTATCTCTACTCTGCTCTACTGTACTCTACCTCTACTGTACTCCACTGTACTCTACCTCTACTGTACTCCACTGTACTCTACCTCTACTGTACTCCACTGTACTCTACCTCTAATGTGTTCCACTGTACTCTACCTCTACTGTGCTCCACTGTACTCTACCTCTACTGTACTCCACTGTACTCTACCTCTACTGTGCTCCACTTTACTCTATCTCTACTGTAATCCACTGTACTCTACCTCTACTGTACTCCACCTCTAATGTGCTCCACTGTACTCTACCTCTACGGTACTCCACTGTACTCTACCTCTACTGTACTCCACTCTACTCTACCTCTACTGTGCTCTACTGTACTCTATCTCTACTGTGTGCCACTGTACTCTACCTCTACTGTACTCCACTGTACTCTACCTCTACTATACTCCACTGTACTCTTTCTCTACTGTACTCCACTGTACTCTACCTCTACTGTACTCCACTCTACTCTACCTCTACTGTGCTCTACTGTACTCTATCTCTACTGTGCTCCACTGTACTCTACCTCTACTGTACTCCACTGTACTCTACCTCTACTATACTCCACTGTACTCTTTCTCTACTGTACTCCACTGTACTCTACCTCTACTGTACTCCACTGTACTCTACCTCTACTGTACTCCACTGTACTCTACTCTACTGTACTCCACTGTACTCTACCTCTACTGTACTCTACCTCTACTTTGCTCCACTGTACTCTATCTCTACTGTACTCCACTGTACTCTACCTCTACTGTATTCCACCTCTAATGTGCTCCACTGTACTCTACCTCTACTGTACTCCACTGTACTCTACCTCTACTGTACTCCACTCT
Source organism: Tiaroga cobitis (assembly GCA_030578255.1). NCBI lineage: Eukaryota > Metazoa > Chordata > Actinopteri > Cypriniformes > Leuciscidae > Tiaroga > Tiaroga cobitis. The sequence continues at coordinate 2,791,543 of CM060600.1, forward strand.
ACTCTACCTCTACTGTGCTCTACTGTACTCTATCTCTACTGTGCTCCACTGTACTCTACCTCTACTGTACTCCACTGTACTCTACCTCTACTATACTCCACTGTACTCTTTCTCTACTGTACTCCACTGTACTCTACCTCTACTGTACTCCACTGTACTCAACCTCAACTGTACTCCACTGTACTCTATCTCTACTGTACTCCACTGTACTCTACCTCTACTGTACTCCACCTCTAATGTGCTCCACTGTACTCTACCTCTACTGTACTCCACTGTACTCTACCTCTACTGTACTCCACTCTACTCTACCTCTACTGTACTCTACCTCTACTGTGATCCACTGTACTCTATCTCTACTGTACTCCACTGTACTCTACCTCTACTGTACTCCACCTCTAATGTGCTCCACTGTACTCTACCTCTACTGTACTCCACTGTACTCTACCTCTACTGTACTCCACTCTACTCTACCTCTACTGTGCTCTACTGTACTCTATCTCTACTGTGCTCCACTGTACTCTACCTCTACTGTACTCCACTGTACTCTACCTCTACTATACTCCACTGTACTCTTTCTCTACTGTACTCCACTGTACTCTACCTCTACTGTACTCCACTGTACTCAACCTCAACTGTACTCCACTGTACTCTACCTCTACTGTGCTCCACTGTACTCTACCTCTACTGTACTCCACTGTACTCTACCTCTACTGTGCTATACTGTACTCTATCTCTACTGTACTCCACTGTACTCTACCTCTACTGTACTCCACATCTAATGTGCTCCACTGTACTCTACCTCTACTGTACTCCACTGTACTCTACCTCTACTGTACTCCACTCTACTCTACCTCTACTGTGCTCTACTGTACTCTATCTCTACTGTGCTCCACTGTACTCTATCTCTATTGAACTCCACTGTACTCTACCTCTACTGTACTCTACTGTTCTCTACCTCTACTGTACTCTACTGTACTCCACATCTGCTCTGCTCCACTGTAATCCACTAGACTCTACCTCTACTGTGTTCCACTGTACTCTACCTTTACTTTGCTCCACTGTACTCTACCTCTACTGTACTCCACTGTGCTCTACCTCTACTGTACTCTACTGTACTCCACCTCTACTGTGCTCCACTGTACTCCACTGTACTCTACCTCTACTGTACTCCACTGTACTCTACCTTTACTGTACTCCACTGTACTCTAGCTCTACTGTGCTCCACTGTACTCTACATCTACTGTACTCCACTGTACTCTACCTCTACTGTGCTCCACTGTACTCTACCTCTAATGTGCTCCACTGTACTCTACCTCTACTGTACTCCACTGTACTCTACCTCTACTGTACTCCACTCTACTCTACCTCTACTGTGCTCTACTGTACTCTATCTCTACTGTGCTCCACTATACTCTACCTCTACTGTACTCCACTGTACTCTACCTCTACTATACTCCACTGTACTCTTTCTCTACTGTACTCCACTGTACTCTACCTCTACAGTACTCCACTGTACTCAACCTCAACTGTACTCCACTGTACTCTACCTCTACTGTGCTCCATTGTACTCTACCTCTACTGTACTCCACTGTACTCTACCTCTACTGTGGTCCATTGTACTCCACCTCTACTGTGCTCCACTGTACTCCACTGTATTCTACCTCTACTGTGCTCCACTGTACTCTACCTCTACTGTGCTCTACTGTACTCTATCTCTACTGTGCTCCACTGTACTCTACCTCTACTGTACTCCACTGTACTCTACCTCTACTATACTCCACTGTACTCTTTCTCTACTGTACTCCACTATACTATACCTCTACTGTACTCCACTGTACTCTACCTCTACTGTACTCCACTGTACTCTACTCTACTGTACTCCACTGTACTCTACCTCTACTGTACTCTACCTCTACTGTGCTCCACTGTACTCTATCTCTACTGTACTCCACTGTACTCTACCTCTACTGTACTCCACCTCTAATGTGCTCCACTGTACTCTACCTCTACTGTACTCCCATGTACTCTACCTCTACTGTACTCCACTCTACTCTACCTCTACTGTGCTCTACTGTACTCTATCTCTACTGTGCTCCACTGTACTCTACCTCTACTGTACTCCACTGTACTCTACCTCTACTATACTCCACTGTACTCTTTCTCTACTGTACTCCACTGTACTCTACCTCTACTGTACTCCACTGTACTCAACCTCAACTGTACTCCACTGTACTCTACCTCTACTGTGCTCCACTGTACTCTACCTCTACTGTACTCCACTGTACTCTACCTCTACTGTACTCCACTGTACTCTACCTCTACTGTACTCTACTCTACTCTACCTCTACTGTGCTCTACTGTACTCTATCTCTACTGTGCTCCACTGTACTCTATCTCTATTGAACTCCACTGTACTCTACCTCTACTGTACTCTACTGTTCTCTACCTCTACTGTACTCTACTGTACTCCACATCTGCTCTGCTCCTCTGTAATCCACTATACTCTACCTCTACTGTGCTCCACTGTACTCTACCTTTACTTTGCTCCACTGTACTCTACCTCTACTGTACTCCACTGTACTCTATCACTACTTTGCTCCACTGTACTCTACTCTACTGTACTCCACTGTACTCTACCTCTACTGTGCTCCACTGTACTCTACCTCTAATGTGCTCCACTGTACTCTACCTCTACTGTACTCCACTGTACTCTACCTCTACTGTACTCCACTCTACTCTACCTCTACTGTGCTCTACTGTACTCTATCTCTACTGTGCTCCACTGTACTCTACCTCTACTGTACTCCACTGTACTCTAACTCTACTATACTCCACTGTACTCTTTCTCTACTGTACTCCACTGTACTCTACCTCTACTGTACTCCACTGTACTCAACCTCAACTGTACTCCACTGTACTCTACCTCTACTGTGCTCCATTGTACTCTACCTCTACTGTACTCCACTGTACTCTACCTCTACTGTGCTCCATTGTACTCCACCTCTACTGTGCTCCACTGTACTCCACTGTACTCTACCTCTACTGTGCTCCACTGTACTCTACCTCTACTGTACTCTACCTCTACTGTACTCCACTGTACTCTACCTCTACTATACTCCACTGTACTCTTTCTCTACTGTACTCCACTGTACTATACCTCTACTGTACTCCACTGTACTCTACCTCTACTGTACTCCACTGTACTCTACTGTACTCCACTGTACTCTACCTCTACTGTACTCTACCTCTACTGTGCTCCACTGTACTCTATCTCTACTGTACTCCACTGTACTCTACCTCTACTCTACTCCACCTCTAATGTGCTCCACTGTACTCTACCTCTACTGTACTCCCATGTACTCTACCTCTACTGTACTCCACTCTACTCTACCTCTACTGTGCTCTACTGTACTCTATCTCTACTGTGCTCCACTGTACTCTACCTCTACTGTACTCCACTGTACTCTACCTCTACTATACTCCACTGTACTCTTTCTCTACTGTACTCCACTGTACTCTACCTCTACTGTACTCCACTGTACTCAACCTCAACTGTACTCCACTGTACTCTACCTCTACTGTGCTCCACTGTACTCTACCTCTACTGTACTCCACTGTACTCTACCTCTACTGTACTCCACTGTACTCTACCTCTACTGTACTCTACTCTACTCTACCTCTACTGTGCTCTACTGTACTCTATCTCTACTGTGCTCCACTGTACTCTATCTCTATTGAACTCCACTGTACTCTACCTCTACTGTACTCTACTGTTCTCTACCTCTACTGTACTCTACTGTACTCCACATCTGCTCTGCTCCTCTGTAATCCACTATACTCTACCTCTACTGTGCTCCACTGTACTCTACCTTTACTTTGCTCCACTGTACTCTACCTCTATTGTACTCCACTGTACTCTATCACTACTTTGCTCCACTGTACTCTACTCTACTGTACTCCACTGTACTCTACCTCTACTGTGCTCCACTGTACTCTACCTCTAATGTGCTCCACTGTACTCTACCTCTACTGTACTCCACTGTACTCTACCTCTACTGTACTCCACTCTACTCTACCTCTACTGTGCTCTACTGTACTCTATCTCTACTGTGCTCCACTGTACTCTACCTCTACTGTACTCCACTGTACTCTACCTCTACTATACTCCACTGTACTCTTTCTCTACTGTACTCCACTGTACTCAACCTCAACTGTACTCCACTGTACTCTACCTCTACTGTGCTCCATTGTACTCTACCTCTACTGTACTCCACTGTACTCTACCTCTACTGTGCTCCATTGTACTCCACCTCTACTGTGCTCCACTGTACTCCACTGTACTCTACCTCTACTGTGCTCCACTGTACTCTACCTCTACTGTACTCCACTGTACTTTACCTCTACTGTGCTCCACTGTACTCTACCTCTAATGTGCTCCACTGTACTCTACCTCTACTGTGCTCCACTGTACTCTACATCTACTGTACTCCACTGTACTCTACCTCTACTGTGCTCTACTGTACTCTATCTCTACTGTGCTCCACTGTACTCTACCTCTACTGTACTCCACTGTACTCTACCTCTACTATACTCCACTATACTCTTTCTCTACTGTACTCCACTGTACTCTACCTCTACTGTACTCCACTGTACTCTACCTCTACTGTACTCCACTGTACTCTACTCTACTGTACTCCACTGTACTCTACCTCTACTGTACTCTACCTCTACTGTGCTCCACTGTACTCTATCTCTACTGTACTCCACTGTACTCTACCTCTACTGTACTCCACCTCTAATGTGCTCCACTGTACTCTACCTCTACTGTACTCCACTGTACTCTACCTCTACTGTACTCCACTCTACTCTACCTCTACTGTGCTCTACTGTACTCTATCTCTACTCTGCTCTACTGTACTCTACCTCTACTGTACTCCACTGTACTCTACCTCTACTGTACTTCACTGTACTCTACCTCTACTGTGCTCCACTGTACTCTACCTCTAATGTGTTCCACTGTACTCTACCTCTACTGTGCTCCACTGTACTCTACCTCTACTGTACTCCACTGTACTCTACCTCTACTGTGCTCCACTTTACTCTATCTCTACTGTACTCCACTGTACTCTACCTCTACTGTACTCCACCTCTACTGTACTCCACTGTATTCTACCTCTACTATACTCCACTGTACTCAACCTCAACTTTACTCCACTGAACTCTACTCTACTGTACTCCACTGTACTCTACCTCTACTGTACTCTACCTCTACTGTACTCCACTGTACTCTATCTCTACTTTGCTCCACTGTACTCCACTGTACTCTACCTCTAGTATGCTCAACTGTACTCCACTGTACTCTACCTCTAGTATGCTCCACTGTACTCTACCTGTACTGTGCTCCACTGTACTCTATCTCTACTGTACTCCACTGTACTCTATCTCTACTTTGCTCCACTGTACTCTACTCTACTGTACTCCACTGTACTCTACCTCTACTGTACTCTACCTCTAATGTGCTCTACTGTACTCTATCTCTACTGTGCTCCACTGTACTCTACCTCTACTGTACTCCACTGTACTCTACCTCTACTGTACTCCACTGTACTCTATCTCTACTTGTCTCTACTGTACTCTATCTCTACTCTGCTCTACTGTACTCTACCTCTACTGTACTCCACTGTACTCTACCTCTACTGTACTCCACTGTACTCTACCTCTACTGTACTCCACTGTACTCTACCTCTAATGTGTTCCACTGTACTCTACCTCTACTGTGCTCCACTGTACTCTACCTCTACTGTACTCCACTGTACTCTACCTCTACTGTGCTCCACTTTACTCTATCTCTACTGTAATCCACTGTACTCTACCTCTACTGTACTCCACCTCTAATGTGCTCCACTGTACTCTACCTCTACGGTACTCCACTGTACTCTACCTCTACTGTACTCCACTGTGCTCTACCTCTACTGTACTCTAATGTACTCCACCTCTACTGTGCTCCACTGTATTCCACTGTACTCTACCTCTACTGTACTCCACTGTACTCTACCTTTACTGTACTCCACTGTACTCTAGCTCTACTGTGCTCCACTGTACTCCACCTCTACTGTACTCCACTGTACTCTACCTCTACTGTGCTCCACTGTACTCTACCTCTAATGTGCTCCACTGTACTCTACCTCTACTGTACTCCACTGTACTCTACCTCTACTGTACTCCACTCTACTCTACCTCTACTGTGCTCTACTGTACTCTATCTCTACTGTGCTCCACTGTACTCTACCTCTACTGTACTCCACTGTACTCTACCTCTACTATACTCCACTGTACTCTTTCTCTACTGTACTCCACTGTACTCTACCTCTACTGTACTCCACTGTACTCAACCTCAACTGTACTCCACTGTACTCTACCTCTACTGTGCTCCATTGTACTCTACCTCTACTGTACTCCACTGTACTCTACCTCTACTGTGCTCCATTGTACTCCACCTCTACTGTGCTCCACTGTACTCCACTGTACTCTACCTCTACTGTGCTCCACTGTACTCTACCTCTACTGTACTCCACTGTACTCTACCTCTACTGTGCTCCACTGTACTCTACCTCTAATGTGCTCCACTGTACTCTACCTCTACTGTGCTCCACTGTACTCTACCTCTACTGTACTCCACTGTACTCTACCTCTACTGTGCTCTACTGTACTCTATCTCTACTGTGCTCCACTGTACTCTACCTCTACTGTACTCCACTGTACTCTACCTCTACTATACTCCACTGTACTCTTTCTCTACTGTACTCCACTGTACTCTACCTCTACTGTACTCCACTGTACTCTACCTCTACTGTACTCCACTGTACTCTACTCTACTGTACTCCACTGTACTCTACCTCTACTGTACTCTACCTCTACTGTGCTCCACTGTACTCTATTTCTACTGTACTCCACTGTACTCTACCTCTACTGTACTCCACCTCTAATGTGCTCCACTGTACTCTACCTCTACTGTACTCCACTGTAGTCTACCTCTACTGTACTCCACTCTACTCTACCTCTACTGTGCTCTACTGTACTCTATCTCTACTGTGCTCCACTGTACTCTACCTCTACTGTACTCCACTGTACTCTACCTCTACTATACTCCACTGTACTCTTTCTCTACTACTCCACTGTACTCTACCTCTACTGTACTCCACTGTACTCAACCTCAACTGTACTCCACTGTACTCTACCTCTACTGTACTCCACTGTACTCTACCTCTAATGTGTTCCACTGTACTCTACCTCTACTGTGCTCCACTGTACTCTACCTCTACTGTACTCCACTGTACTCTACCTCTACTGTGCTCCACTTTACTCTATCTCTACTGTAATCCACTGTACTCTACCTCTACTGTACTCCACCTCTAATGTGCTCCACTGTACTCTACCTCTACGGTACTCCACTGTACTCTACCTCTACTGTACTCCACTGTGCTCTACCTCTACTGTACTCTAATGTACTCCACCTCTACTGTGCTCCACTGTATTCCACTGTACTCTACCTCTACTGTACTCCACTGTACTCTACCTTTACTGTACTCCACTGTACTCTAGCTCTACTGTGCTCCACTGTACTCCACCTCTACTGTACTCCACTGTACTCTACCTCTACTGTGCTCCACTGTACTCTACCTCTAATGTGCTCCACTGTACTCTACCTCTACTGTACTCCACTGTACTCTACCTCTACTGTACTCCACTCTACTCTACCTCTACTGTGCTCTACTGTACTCTATCTCTACTGTGCTCCACTGTACTCTACCTCTACTGTACTCCACTGTACTCTACCTCTACTATACTCCACTGTACTCTTTCTCTACTGTACTCCACTGTACTCTACCTCTACTGTACTCCACTGTACTCAACCTCAACTGTACTCCACTGTACTCTACCTCTACTGTGCTCCATTGTACTCTACCTCTACTGTACTCCACTGTACTCTACCTCTACTGTGCTCCATTGTACTCCACCTCTACTGTGCTCCACTGTACTCCACTGTACTCTACCTCTACTGTGCTCCACTGTACTCTACCTCTACTGTACTCCACTGTACTCTACCTCTACTGTGCTCCACTGTACTCTACCTCTAATGTGCTCCACTGTACTCTACCTCTACTGTGCTCCACTGTACTCTACCTCTACTGTACTCCACTGTACTCTACCTCTACTGTGCTCTACTGTACTCTATCTCTACTGTGCTCCACTGTACTCTACCTCTACTGTACTCCACTGTACTCTACCTCTACTATACTCCACTGTACTCTTTCTCTACTGTACTCCACTGTACTCTACCTCTACTGTACTCCACTGTACTCTACCTCTACTGTACTCCACTGTACTCTACTCTACTGTACTCCACTGTACTCTACCTCTACTGTACTCTACCTCTACTGTGCTCCACTGTACTCTATTTCTACTGTACTCCACTGTACTCTACCTCTACTGTACTCCACCTCTAATGTGCTCCACTGTACTCTACCTCTACTGTACTCCACTGTAGTCTACCTCTACTGTACTCCACTCTACTCTACCTCTACTGTGCTCTACTGTACTCTATCTCTACTGTGCTCCACTGTACTCTACCTCTACTGTACTCCACTGTACTCTACCTCTACTATACTCCACTGTACTCTTTCTCTACTACTCCACTGTACTCTACCTCTACTGTACTCCACTGTACTCAACCTCAACTGTACTCCACTGTACTCTACCTCTACTGTGCTCCATTGTACTCTACCTCTACTGTACTCCACTGTACTCTACCTCTACTGTACTCCACTCTACTCTACCTCTACTGTGCTCTACTGTACTCTATCTCTACTGTGCTCCACTGTACTCTACCTCTACTGTACTCCACTGTACTCTACCTCTACTATACTCCACTGTACTCTTTCTCTACTGTGCTCCACTGTACTCTACCTCTACTGTACTCCACTGTACTCTACCTCTACTGTGCTCCACTGTACTCTACCTCTAATGTGCTCCACTGTACTCTACCTCTACTGTGCTCCACTGTACTCTACCTCTACTGTACTCCACTGTACTTTATCTCTACTGTATTCCACTGTACTCTACCTCTACTGTACTCCACCTCTAATGTGCTCCACTGTACTCTACCTCTACTATACTCCACTGTACTCTTTCTCTACTGTAATCCACTGTACTCTACCTCTACTTTGCTCCACTGTACTCTACCTCTACTGTACTCCACTGTGCTCTACCTCTACTGTGCTCCACTGTACTCCACTGTACTCTACCTCTACTGTGCTCCACTGTACTCTACCTCTACTGTACTCCACTGTACTCTACCTCTACTGTGCTCCACTGTACTCTACCTCTAATGTGCTCCACTGTACTCTACCTCTACTGTGCTCCACTGTACTCTACCTCTACTGTACTCCACTGTACTCTATCTCTACTGTATTCCACTGTACTCTACCTCTACTGTACTCCACCTCTAATGTGCTCCACTGTACTCTACCTCTACTATACTCCACTGTACTCTTTCTCTACTGTAATCCACTGTACTCTACCTCTACTGTACTCCACTGTACTCTACCTCTACTGTACTCCACTGTACTCTACTCTACTGTACTCCACTGTACTCTACCTCTACTGTACTCTACCTCTACTGTGCTCCACTGTACTCTATCTCTACTGTACTCCACTGTACTCTACCTCTACTGTACTCCACCTCTAATGTGCTCCACTGTACTCTACCTCTACTGTACTCCACTGTACTCTACCTCTACTGTACTCCACTCTACTCTACCTCTACTGTGCTCTACAGTACTCTATCTCTACTGTGCTCCACTGTACTCTACCTCTACTGTACTCCACTGTACTCTACCTCTACTCTACCACACTGTACTCTTTCTCTACTGTACTCCACTGTACTCTACTCTACTGTGCTCCACTGTACTCTACCTCTACTGTACTCCACTGTACTCTACCTCTACTCTACCACACTGTACTCTTTCTCTACTGTACTCCACTGTACTCTACCTCTACTGTACTCCACTGTACTCAACCTCAACTGTACTCCACTGTACTCTACCTCTACTGTGCTCCACTGTACTCTACCTCTACTATACTCCACTGTACTCTTTCTCTACTGTACTCCACTGTACTCTACCTCTACTGTACTCCACTGTACTCTACCTCTACTGTACTCCACTGTACTCTACTCTACTGTACTCCACTGTACTCTACCTCTACTGTACTCTACCTCTACTGTGCTCCACTGTACTCTATCTCTACTGTACTCCACTGTACTCTACCTCTACTGTACTCCACCTCTAATGTGCTCCACTGTACTCTACCTCTACTGTACTCCACTGTACTCTACCTCTACTGTACTCCACTCTACTCTACCTCTACTGTGCTCTACTGTACTCTATCTCTACTGTGCTCCACTGTACTCTACCTCTACTGTACTCCACTGTACTCTATCACTACTTTGCTCCACTGTACTCTACTCTACTGTACTCCACTGTACTCTACCTCTACTGTACTCTACATCTACTGTGCTCTACTGTACTCTATCTCTACTGTGCTCCACTGTACTCTACCTCTACTGTACTCCACTGTACTCTACCTCTACTGTACTCCACTGTACTCTATCTCTACTGTGCTCTACTGTACTCTATCTCTACTCTGCTCTACTGTACTCTACCTCTACTCTACTCCACTGTACTCTACCTCTACTGTACTCCACTGTACTCTACCTTTACTGTGCTCCACTGTACTCTACCTCTAATGTGTTCCACTGTACTCTACCTCTACTGTACTCCACTGTACTCTACCTCTACTCTACTCCACTGTACTCTACATCTACTGTGCTCCACTGTACTCTATCTCTACTGTACTCCACTGTACTCTACCTCTACTGTACTCCACCTCTAATGTGCTCCACTGTACTCTACCTCTACGGTAATCCACTGTACTCTACCTCTACTGTACTCCACTCTACTCTACCTCTACTGTGCTCTACTGTACTCTATCTCTACTGTGCGCCACTGTACTCTACCTCTACTGTACTCCACTGTACTCTACCTCTACTATACTCCACTGTACTCTTTCTCTACTGTACTCCACTGTACTCTACCTCTACTGTACTCCACTGTACTCTACCTCTACTGTACTCCACTGTACTCTACTCTACTGTACTCCACTGTACTCTACCTCTACTGTACTCTACCTCTACTGTGCTCCACTGTACTCTATCTCTACTGTACTCCACCTCTAATGTGCTCCACTGTACTCTACCTCTACTGTACTCCACTGTACTCTACCTCTACTGTACTCCACTCTACTCTACCTCTACTGTGCTCTACTGTACTCTATCTCTACTGTGCTCCACTGTACTCTACCTCTACTGTACTCCACTGTACTCTACCTCTACTATACTCCACTGTACTCTTTCTCTACTGTACTCCACTGTACTCTACCTCTACTATACTCCACTGTACTCAACCTCAACTGTACTCCACTGTACTCTACTCTACTGTACTCCACTGTACTCTACCTCTACTGTACTCTACCTCTACTGTACTCCACTGTACTCTATCTCTACTTTGCTCCACTGTACTCCACTGTACTCTACCTCTAGTATGCTCCACTGTACTCCACTGTACTCTACCTCTAGTATGCTCCACTGTACTCTACCTGTACTGTGCTCCACTGTACTCTACCTCTACTGTACTCCACTGTACTCTATCTCTACTTTGCTCCACTGTACTCTACTCTACTGTACTCCGCTGTACTCTACCTCTACTGTACTCTACCTCTACTGTGCTCTACTGTACTCTATCTCTACTGTGCTCCACTGTACTCTACCCCTACTGTACTCCACTGTACTCTACCTCTACTGTGCTCCACTGTACTCTACCTCTACTGTACTCCACTGTACTCTACCTCTACTGTGCTACACTGTACTCTACCTCTACTGTACTCCACCTCTAATGTGCTCCACTGTACTCTACCTCTACTGTACTCCACTCTACTCTACCTCTACTGTACTCCACTCTACTCTACCTCTACTGTGCTCTACTGTACTCTATCTCTACTGTGCTCCACTGTACTCTATCTCTATTGAACTCCACTGTACTCTACCTCTACTGTACTCTACTGTTCTCTACCTCTACTGTACTCTACTGTACTCCACATCTGCTCTGCTCCACTGTAATCCACTATACTCTACCTCTACTGTGCTCCACTGTACTCTACCTTTACTTTGCTCCACTGTACTCTACCTCTACTGTACTCCACTGTGCTCTACCTCTACTGTACTCCACTGTACTCCACCTCTACTGTGCTCCACTGTACTCTACCTCTACTGTACTCCCATGTACTCTACCTCTACTGTACTCCACTGTACTCTACCTTTACTGTACTCCACTGTACTCTAGCTCTACTGTGCTCCACTGTACTCTACCTCTACTGTACTCCACTGTACTCTACCTCTACTGTGCTCCACTGTACTCTACCTCTAATGTGCTCCACTGTACTCTACCTCTACTGTACTCCACTGTACTCTACCTCTACTGTACTCCACTCTACTCTACCTCTACTGTGCTCTACTGTACTCTATCTCTACTGTGCTCCACTGTACTCTACCTCTACTGTACTCCACTGTACTCTACCTCTACTATACTCCACTGTACTCTTTCTCTACTGTACTCCACTGTACTCTACCTCTACTGTACTCCACTGTACTCAACCTCAACTGTACTCCACTGTACTCTACCTCTACTGTGCTCCATTGTACTCTACCTCTACTGTACTCCACTGTACTCTACCTCTACTGTGCTCCATTGTACTCCACCTCTACTCTGCTCCACTGTACTCCACTGTACTCTACCTCTACTGTGCTCCACTGTACTCTACCTCTACTGTACTCCACTGTACTCTACCTCTACTGTGCTCCACTGTACTCTACCTCTAATGTGCTCCACTGTACTCTACCTCTACTGTGCTCCACTGTACTCTACCTCTACTGTACTCCACTGTACTCTACCTCTACTGTGCTCTACTGTACTCTATCTCTACTGTGCTCCACTGTACTCTACCTCTACTGTACTCCACTGTACTCTACCTCTACTATACTCCACTGTACTCTTTCTCTACTGTACTCCACTGTACTCTACCTCTACTGTATTCCACTGTACTCTAGCTCTACTGTACTCCACTGTACTCTACTCTACTGTACTCCACTGTACTCTACCTCTACTGTACTCTACCTCTACTGTGCTCCACTGTACTCTATCTCTACTGTACTCCACTGTACTCTACCTCTACTGTACTCCACCTCTAATGTGCTCCACTGTACTCTACCTCTACTGTACTCCACTGTAGTCTACCTCTACTGTACTCCACTCTACTCTACCTCTACTGTGCTCTACTGTACTCTATCTCTACTGTGCTCCACTGTACTCTACCTCTACTGTACTCCACTGTACTCTACCTCTACTATACTCCACTGTACTCTTTCTCTACTACTCCACTGTACTCTACCTCTACTGTACTCCACTGTACTCAACCTCAACTGTACTCCACTGTACTCTACCTCTACTGTGCTCCATTGTACTCTACCTCTACTGTACTCCACTGTACTCTACCTCTACTGTGCTCCATTGTACTCCACCTCTACTGTGCTCCACTGTACTCTACCTCTACTGTACTCTACCTCTACTGTGCTCCACTGTACTCTACCTCTACTGTAATCCACTGTTCTCTACCTCGACTATACTCCACTGTACTCTTTCTCTACTGTACTCCACTGTACTCTACCTCTACTGTACTCCACTCTACTCTACCTCTACTGTGCTCTACAGTACTCTATCTCTACTGTGCTCCACTGTACTCTACCTCTACTGTACTCCACTGTACTCTACCTCTACTCTACCACACTGTACTCTTTCTCTACTGTACTCCACTGTACTCTACTCTACTGTACTCCACTGTACTCAACCTCAACTGTACTCCACTGTACTCTACCTCTACTGTGCTCCACTGTACTCTACCTCTACTATACTCCACTGTACTCTTTCTCTACTGTACTCCACTGTACTCTACCTCTACTGTACTCCACTGTACTCTACCTCTACTGTACTCCACTGTACTCTACTCTACTGTACTCCACTGTACTCTACCTCTACTGTACTCTACCTCTACTGTGCTCCACTGTACTCTATCTCTACTGTACTCCACTGTACTCTACCTCTACTGTACTCCACCTCTGATGTGCTCCACTGTACTCTACCTCTACTGTACTCCACTGTACTCTACCTCTACTGTACTCCACTCTACTCTACCTCTACTGTGCTCTACTGTACTCTATCTCTACTGTGCTCCACTGTACTCTACCTCTACTGTACTCCACTGTACTCTATCACTACTTTGCTCCACTGTACTCTACTCTACTGTACTCCACTGTACTCTACCTCTACTGTACTCTACATCTACTGTGCTCTACTGTACTCTATCTCTACTGTGCTCCACTGTACTCTACCTCTACTGTACTCCACTGTACTCTACCTCTACTGTACTCCACTGTACTCTATCTCTACTGTGCTCTACTGTACTCTATCTCTACTCTGCTCTACTGTACTCTACCTCTACTCTACTCCACTGTACTCTACCTCTACTGTACTCCACTGTACTCTACCTTTACTGTGCTCCACTGTACTCTACCTCTAATGTGTTCCACTGTACTCTACCTCTACTGTACTCCACTGTACTCTACCTCTACTCTACTCCACTGTACTCTACATCTACTGTGCTCCACTGTACTCTATCTCTACTGTACTCCACTGTACTCTACCTCTACTGTACTCCACCTCTAATGTGCTCCACTGTACTCTACCTCTACGGTAATCCACTGTACTCTACCTCTACTGTACTCCACTCTACTCTACCTCTACTGTGCTCTACTGTACTCTATCTCTACTGTGCGCCACTGTACTCTACCTCTACTGTACTCCACTGTACTCTACCTCTACTATACTCCACTGTACTCTTTCTCTACTGTACTCCACTGTACTCTACCTCTACTGTACTCCACTGTACTCTACCTCTACTGTACTCCACTGTACTCTACTCTACTGTACTCCACTGTACTCTACCTCTACTGTACTCTACCTCTACTGTGCTCCACTGTACTCTATCTCTACTGTACTCCACCTCTAATGTGCTCCACTGTACTCTACCTCTACTGTACTCCACTGTACTCTACCTCTACTGTACTCCACTCTACTCTACCTCTACTGTGCTCTACTGTACTCTATCTCTACTGTGCTCCACTGTACTCTACCTCTACTGTACTCCACTGTACTCTACCTCTACTATACTCCACTGTACTCTTTCTCTACTGTACTCCACTGTACTCTACCTCTACTATACTCCACTGTACTCAACCTCAACTGTACTCCACTGTACTCTACTCTACTGTACTCCACTGTACTCTACCTCTACTGTACTCTACCTCTACTGTACTCCACTGTACTCTATCTCTACTTTGCTCCACTGTACTCCACTGTACTCTACCTCTAGTATGCTCCACTGTACTCCACTGTACTCTACCTCTAGTATGCTCCACTGTACTCTACCTGTACTGTGCTCCACTGTACTCTACCTCTACTGTACTCCACTGTACTCTATCTCTACTTTGCTCCACTGTACTCTACTCTACTGTACTCTACCTCTACTGTGCTCTACTGTACTCTATCTCTACTGTGCTCCACTGTACTCTACCCCTACTGTACTCCACTGTACTCTACCTCTACTGTGCTCCACTGTACTCTACCTCTACTGTACTCCACTGTACTCTACCTCTACTGTGCTACACTGTACTCTACCTCTACTGTACTCCACCTCTAATGTGCTCCACTGTACTCTACCTCTACTGTACTCCACTCTACTCTACCTCTACTGTACTCCACTCTACTCTACCTCTACTGTGCTCTACTGTACTCTATCTCTACTGTGCTCCACTGTACTCTATCTCTATTGAACTCCACTGTACTCTACCTCTACTGTACTCTACTGTTCTCTACCTCTACTGTACTCTACTGTACTCCACATCTGCTCTGCTCCACTGTAATCCACTATACTCTACCTCTACTGTGCTCCACTGTACTCTACCTTTACTTTGCTCCACTGTACTCTACCTCTACTGTACTCCACTGTGCTCTACCTCTACTGTACTCCACTGTACTCCACCTCTACTGTGCTCCACTGTACTCTACCTCTACTGTACTCCCATGTACTCTACCTCTACTGTACTCCACTGTACTCTACCTTTACTGTACTCCACTGTACTCTAGCTCTACTGTGCTCCACTGTACTCTACCTCTACTGTACTCCACTGTACTCTACCTCTACTGTGCTCCACTGTACTCTACCTCTAATGTGCTCCACTGTACTCTACCTCTACTGTACTCCACTGTACTCTACCTCTACTGTACTCCACTCTACTCTACCTCTACTGTGCTCTACTGTACTCTATCTCTACTGTGCTCCACTGTACTCTACCTCTACTGTACTCCACTGTACTCTACCTCTACTATACTCCACTGTACTCTTTCTCTACTGTACTCCACTGTACTCTACCTCTACTGTACTCCACTGTACTCAACCTCAACTGTACTCCACTGTACTCTACCTCTACTGTGCTCCATTGTACTCTACCTCTACTGTACTCCACTGTACTCTACCTCTACTGTGCTCCATTGTACTCCACCTCTACTCTGCTCCACTGTACTCCACTGTACTCTACCTCTACTGTGCTCCACTGTACTCTACCTCTACTGTACTCCACTGTACTCTACCTCTACTGTGCTCCACTGTACTCTACCTCTAATGTGCTCCACTGTACTCTACCTCTACTGTGCTCCACTGTACTCTACCTCTACTGTACTCCACTGTACTCTACCTCTACTGTGCTCTACTGTACTCTATCTCTACTGTGCTCCACTGTACTCTACCTCTACTGTACTCCACTGTACTCTACCTCTACTATACTCCACTGTACTCTTTCTCTACTGTACTCCACTGTACTCTACCTCTACTGTATTCCACTGTACTCTAGCTCTACTGTACTCCACTGTACTCTACTCTACTGTACTCCACTGTACTCTACCTCTACTGTACTCTACCTCTACTGTGCTCCACTGTACTCTATCTCTACTGTACTCCACTGTACTCTACCTCTACTGTACTCCACCTCTAATGTGCTCCACTGTACTCTACCTCTACTGTACTCCACTGTAGTCTACCTCTACTGTACTCCACTCTACTCTACCTCTACTGTGCTCTACTGTACTCTATCTCTACTGTGCTCCACTGTACTCTACCTCTACTGTACTCCACTGTACTCTACCTCTACTATACTCCACTGTACTCTTTCTCTACTACTCCACTGTACTCTACCTCTACTGTACTCCACTGTACTCAACCTCAACTGTACTCCACTGTACTCTACCTCTACTGTGCTCCATTGTACTCTACCTCTACTGTACTCCACTGTACTCTACCTCTACTGTGCTCCATTGTACTCCACCTCTACTGTGCTCCACTGTACTCTACCTCTAATGTGCTCCACTGTACTCTACCTCTACTGTGCTCCACTGTACTCTACCTCTACTGTACTCCACTCTACTCTACCTCTACTGTGCTCCACTGTACTCTATCTCTACTGTATTCCACTGTACTCTACCTCTACTGTACTCCACCTCTAATGTGCTCCACTGTACTCTACCTCTACTGTACTCCACTGTACTCTACCTCTACTGTACTCCACTCTACTCTACCTCTACTGTGCTCTACTGTACTCTATCTCTACTGTGCTCCACTGTACTCTACCTCTACTGTACTCCACTGTACTCTACCTCTACTATACTCCACTGTACTCTTTCTCTACTGTACTCCACTGTACTATACCTCTACTGTACTCCACTGTACTCTACCTCTACTGTACTCCACTGTACTCTACTCTACTGTACTCCACTGTACTCTACCTCTACTGTACTCTACCTCTACTGTGCTCCACTGTACTCTATCTCTACTGTACTCCACTGTACTCTACCTCTACTGTACTCCACCTCTAATGTGCTCCACTGTACTCTACCTCTACTGTACTCCCATGTACTCTACCTCTACTGTACTCCACTCTACTCTACCCCTACTGTGCTCTACTGTACTCTATCTCTACTGTGCTCCACTGTACTCTACCTCTACTGTACTCCACTGTACTCTACCTCTACTATACTCCACTGTACTCTTTCTCTACTGTACTCCACTGTACTCTACCTCTACTGTACTCCACTGTACTCAACCTCAACTGTACTCCACTGTACTCTACCTCTACTGTGCTCCACTGTACTCTACCTCTACTGTACTCCACTGTACTCTACCTCTACTGTACTCCACTGTACTCTACCTCTACTGTACTCTACTCTACTCTACCTCTACTGTGCTCTACTGTACTCTATCTCTACTGTGCTCCACTGTACTCTATCTCTATTGAACTCCACTGTACTCTACCTCTACTGTACTCTACTGTTCTCTACCTCTACTGTACTCTACTGTACTCCACATCTGCTCTGCTCCTCTGTAATCCACTATACTCTACCTCTACTGTGCTCCACTGTACTCTACCTTTACTTTGCTCCACTGTACTCTACCTCTACTGTACTCCACTGTACTCTATCACTACTTTGCTCCACTGTACTCTACTCTACTGTACTCCACTGTACTCTACCTCTACTGTGCTCCACTGTACTCTACCTCTAATGTGCTCCACTGTACTCTACCTCTACTGTACTCCACTGTACTCTACCTCTACTGTACTCCACTCTACTCTACCTCTACTGTGCTCTACTGTACTCTATCTCTACTGTGCTCCACTGTACTCTACCTCTACTGTACTCCACTGTACTCTACCTCTACTATACTCCACTGTACTCTTTCTCTACTGTACTCCACTGTACTCTACCTCTACTGTACTCCACTGTACTCAACCTCAACTGTACTCCACTGTATTCTACCTCTACTGTGCTCCATTGTACTCTACCTCTACTGTACTCCACTGTACTCTACCTCTACTGTGCTCCATTGTACTCCACCTCTACTGTGCTCCACTGTACTCCACTGTACTCTACCTCTACTGTGCTCCACTGTACTCTACCTCTACTGTACTCCACTGTACTCTACCTCTACTGTGCTCCACTGTACTCTACCTCTAATGTGCTCCACTGTACTCTACCTCTACTGTGCTCCACTGTACTCTACCTCTACTGTACTCCACTGTACTCTACCTCTACTGTGCTCTACTGTACTCTATCTCTACTGTGCTCCACTGTACTCTACCTCTACTGTACTCCACTGTACTCTACCTCTACTATACTCCACTATACTCTTTCTCTACTGTACTCCACTGTACTCTACCTCTACTGTACTCCACTGTACTCTACCTCTACTGTACTCCACTGTACTCTACCTCTACTGTACTCTACCTCTACTGTGCTCCACTGTACTCTATCTCTACTGTACTCCACTGTACTCTACCTCTACTGTACTCCACCTCTAATGTGCTCCACTGTACTCTACCTCTACTGTACTCCACTGTACTCTACCTCTACTGTACTCCACTCTACTCTACCTCTACTGTGCTCTACTGTACTCTATCTCTACTGTGCTCCACTGTACTCTACCTCTACTGTACTCCACTGTACTCTACCTCTACTATACTCCACTGTACTCTTTCTCTACTGTACTCCACTGTACTCTACCTCTACTATACTCCACTGTACTCAACCTCAACTGTACTCCACTGTACTCTACTCTACTGTACTCCACTGTACTCTACCTCTACTGTACTCTACCTCTACTGTACTCCACTGTACTCTATCTCTACTTTGCTCCACTGTACTCCACTGTACTCTACCTCTAGTATGCTCCACTGTACTCCACTGTACTCTACCTCTAGTATGCTCCACTGTACTCTACCTGTACTGTGCTCCACTGTACTCTACCTCTACTGTACTCCACTGTACTCTATCTCTACTTTGCTCCACTGTACTCTACTCTACTGTACTCCGCTGTACTCTACCTCTACTGTACTCTACCTCTACTGTGCTCTACTGTACTCTATCTCTACTGTGCTCCACTGTACTCTACCTCTACTGTACTCCACTGTACTCTACCTCTACTGTGCTCCACTGTACTCTACCTCTACTGTACTCCACTGTACTCTACCTCTACTGTGCTACACTGTACTCTATCTCTACTTTACTCCACTGTGCTCTACCTCTACTGTACTCCACCTCTAATGTGCTCCACTGTACTCTACCTCTACTGTACTCCACTCTACTCTACCTCTACTGTACTCCACTCTACTCTACCTCTACTGTGCTCTACTGTACTCTATCTCTACTGTGCTCCACTGTACTCTATCTCTATTGAACTCCACTGTACTCTACCTCTACTGTACTCTACTGTTCTCTACCTCTACTGTACTCTACTGTACTCCACATCTGCTCTGCTCCACTGTAATCCACTATACTCTACCTCTACTGTGCTCCACTGTACTCTACCTTTACTTTGCTCCACTGTACTCTACCTCTACTGTACTCCACTGTGCTCTACCTCTACTGTACTCCACTGTACTCTACCTCTACTGTACTCTACCTCTACTGTACTCTACCTCTACTGTACTCCACTGTACTCTACCTCTAATGTGTTCCACTGTACTCTACCTCTACTGTGCTCCACTGTACTCTACCTCTACTGTACTCCACTGTACTCTACCTCTACTGTGCTCCACTTTACTCTATCTCTACTGTAATCCACTGTACTCTACCTCTACTGTACTCCACCTCTAATGTGCTCCACTGTACTCTACCTCTACGGTACTCCACTGTACTCTACCTCTACTGTACTCCACTCTACTCTACCTCTACTGTGCTCTACTGTACTCTATCTCTACTGTGTGCCACTGTACTCTACCTCTACTGTACTCCACTGTACTCTACCTCTACTATACTCCACTGTACTCTTTCTCTACTGTACTCCACTGTACTCTACCTCTACTGTACTCCACTCTACTCTACCTCTACTGTGCTCTACTGTACTCTATCTCTACTGTGCTCCACTTTACTCTACCTCTACTGTACTCCACTGTACTCTACCTCTACTATACTCCACTGTACTCTTTCTCTACTGTACTCCACTGTACTCTACCTCTACTGTACTCCACTGTACTCTACCTCTACTGTACTCCACTGTACTCTACTCTACTGTACTCCACTGTACTCTACCTCTACTGTACTCTACCTCTACTGTGCTCCACTGTACTCTATCTCTACTGTACTCCACTGTACTCTACCTCTACTGTATTCCACCTCTAATGTGCTCCACTGTACTCTACCTCTACTGTACTCCACTGTACTCTACCTCTACTGTACTCCACTCTACTCTACCTCTACTGTGCTCTACTGTACTCTATCTCTACTGTGCTCCACTGTACTCTACCTCTACTGTACTCCAGTGTACTCTACCTCTACTATACTCCACTGTACTCTTTCTCTACTGTACTCCACTGTACTCTACCTCTACTGTACTCCACTGTACTCAACCTCAACTGTACTCCACTGTACTCTATCTCTACTGTACTCCACTGTACTCTACCTCTACTGTACTCCACCTCTAATGTGCTCCACTGTACTCTACCTCTACTGTACTCCACTGTACTCTACCTCTACTGTACTCCACTCTACTCTACCTCTACTGTACTCTACCTCTACTGTGCTCCACTGTACTCTATCTCTACTGTACTCCACTGTACTCTACCTCTACTGTACTCCACATCTAATGTGCTCCACTGTACTCTACCTCTACTGTACTCCACTGTACTCTACCTCTACTGTACTCCACTCTACTCTACCTCTACTGTGCTCTACTGTACTCTATCTCTACTGTGCTCCACTGTACTCTACCTCTACTGTACTCCACTGTACTCTACCTCTACTATACTCCACTGTACTCTTTCTCTACTGTACTCCACTGTACTCTACCTCTACTGTACTCCACTGTACTCAACCTCAACTGTACTCCACTGTACTCTACCTCTACTGTGCTCCACTGTACTCTACCTCTACTGTACTCCACTGTACTCTACCTCTACTGTGCTATACTGTACTCTATCTCTACTGTACTCCACTGTACTCTACCTCTACTGTACTCCACATCTAATGTGCTCCACTGTACTCTACCTCTACTGTACTCCACTGTACTCTACCTCTACTGTACTCCACTCTACTCTACCTCTACTGTGCTCTACTGTACTCTATCTCTACTGTGCTCCACTGTACTCTATCTCTATTGAACTCCACTGTACTCTACCTCTACTGTACTCTACTGTGCTCTACCTCTACTGTACTCTAATGTACTCCACCTCTACTGTGCTCCACTGTACTCCACTGTACTCTACCTCTACTGTACTCCACTGTACTCTACCTTTACTGTACTCCACTGTACTCTAGCTCTACTGTGCTCCACTGTACTCTACCTCTACTGTACTCCACTGTACTCTACCTCTACTGTGCTCCACTGTACTCTACCTCTAATGTGCTCCACTGTACTCTACCTCTACTGTACTCCACTGTACTCTACCTCTACTGTACTCCACTCTACTCTACCTCTACTGTGCTCTACTGTACTCTATCTCTACTGTGCTCCACTGTACTCTACCTCTACTGTACTCCACTGTACTCTACCTCTACTATACTCCACTGTACTCTTTCTCTACTGTACTCCACTGTACTCTACCTCTACTGTACTCCACTGTACTCAACCTCAACTGTACTCCACTGTACTCTACCTCTACTGTGCTCCATTGTACTCTACCTCTACTGTACTCCACTGTACTCTACCTCTACTGTGCTCCATTGTACTCCACCTCTACTGTGCTCCACTGTACTCCACTGTACTCTACCTCTACTGTGCTCCACTGTACTCTACCTCTACTGTACTCCACTGTACTCTACCTCTACTGTGCTCCACTGTACTCTACCTCTAATGTGCTCCACTGTACTCTACCTCTACTGTGCTCCACTGTACTCTACCTCTACTGTACTCCACTGTACTCTACCTCTACTGTGCTCTACTGTACTCTATCTCTACAGTGCTCCACTGTACTCTACCTCTACTGTACTCCACTGTACTCTACCTCTACTATACTCCACTGTACTCTTTCTCTACTGTACTCCACTGTACTCTACCTCTACTGTACTCCACTGTACTCTACCTCTACTGTACTCCACTGTACTCTACTCTACTGTACTCCACTGTACTCTACCTCTACTGTACTCTACCTCTACTGTGCTCCACTGTACTCTATCTCTACTGTACTCCACTGTACTCTACCTCTACTGTACTCCACCTCTAATGTGCTCCACTGTACTCTACCTCTACTGTACTCCACTGTAGTCTACCTCTACTGTACTCCACTCTACTCTACCTCTACTGTGCTCTACTGTACTCTATCTCTACTGTGCTCCACTGTACTCTACCTCTACTGTACTCCACTGTACTCTACCTCTACTATACTCCACTGTACTCTTTCTCTACTACTCCACTGTACTCTACCTCTACTGTACTCCACTGTACTCAACCTCAACTGTACTCCACTGTACTCTACCTCTACTGTGCTCCATTGTACTCTACCTCTACTGTACTCCACTGTACTCTACCTCTACTGTGCTCCATTGTACTCCACCTCTACTGTGCTCCACTGTACTCCACTGTACTCTACCTCTACTGTGCTCCACTGTACTCTACCTCTACTGTACTCCACTGTACTCTACCTCTACTGTGCTCCACTGTACTCTACCTCTAATGTGCTCCACTGTACTCTACCTCTACTGTGCTCCACTGTACTCTACCTCTACTGTACTCCACTGTACTCTACCTCTACTGTGCTCCACTGTACTCTATCTCTACTGTATTCCACTGTACTCTACCTCTACTGTACTCCACCTCTAATGTGCTCCACTGTACTCTACCTCTACTGTACTCCACTGTACTCTACCTCTACTGTACTCCACTCTACTCTACCTCTACTGTGCTCTACTGTACTCTATCTCTACTGTGCTCCACTGTACTCTACCTCTACTGTACTCCACTGTACTCTACCTCTACTATACTCCACTGTACTCTTTCTCTACTGTACTCCACTGTACTATACCTCTACTGTACTCCACTGTACTCTACCTCTACTGTACTCCACTGTACTCTACTGTACTCCACTGTACTCTACCTCTACTGTACTCTACCTCTACTGTGCTCCACTGTACTCTATCTCTACTGTACTCCACTGTACTCTACCTCTACTGTACTCCACCTCTAATGTGCTCCACTGTACTCTACCTCTACTGTACTCCCATGTACTCTACCTCTACTGTACTCCACTCTACTCTACCTCTACTGTGCTCTACTGTACTCTATCTCTACTGTGCTCCACTGTACTCTACCTCTACTGTACTCCACTGTACTCTACCTCTACTATACTCCACTGTACTCTTTCTCTACTGTACTCCACTGTACTCTACCTCTACTGTACTCCACTGTACTCAACCTCAACTGTACTCCACTGTACTCTACCTCTACTGTGCTCCACTGTACTCTACCTCTACTGTACTCCACTGTACTCTACCTCTACTGTACTCCACTGTACTCTACCTCTACTGTACTCTACTCTACTCTACCTCTACTGTGCTCTACTGTACTCTATCTCTACTGTGCTCCACTGTACTCTATCTCTATTGAACTCCACTGTACTCTACCTCTACTGTACTCTACTGTTCTCTACCTCTACTGTACTCTACTGTACTCCACATCTGCTCTGCTCCTCTGTAATCCACTATACTCTACCTCTACTGTGCTCCACTGTACTCTACCTTTACTTTGCTCCACTGTACTCTACCTCTATTGTACTCCACTGTACTCTATCACTACTTTGCTCCACTGTACTCTACTCTACTGTACTCCACTGTACTCTACCTCTACTGTGCTCCACTGTACTCTACCTCTAATGTGCTCCACTGTACTCTACCTCTACTGTACTCCACTGTACTCTACCTCTACTGTACTCCACTCTACTCTACCTCTACTGTGCTCTACTGTACTCTATCTCTACTGTGCTCCACTGTACTCTACCTCTACTGTACTCCACTGTACTCTACCTCTACTATACTCCACTGTACTCTTTCTCTACTGTACTCCACTGTACTCAACCTCAACTGTACTCCACTGTACTCTACCTCTACTGTGCTCCATTGTACTCTACCTCTACTGTACTCCACTGTACTCTACCTCTACTGTGCTCCATTGTACTCCACCTCTACTGTGCTCCACTGTACTCCACTGTACTCTACCTCTACTGTGCTCCACTGTACTCTACCTCTACTGTACTCCACTGTACTCTACCTCTACTGTGCTCCACTGTACTCTACCTCTAATGTGCTCCACTGTACTCTACCTCTACTGTGCTCCACTGTACTCTACCTCTACTGTACTCCACTGTACTCTACCTCTACTGTGCTCCACTGTACTCTATCTCTACTGTATTCCACTGTACTCTACCTCTACTGTACTCCACCTCTAATGTGCTCCACTGTACTCTACCTCTACTGTACTCCACTGTACTCTACCTCTACTGTACTCCACTCTACTCTACCTCTACTGTGCTCTACTGTACTCTATCTCTACTGTGCTCCACTGTACTCTACCTCTACTGTACTCCACTGTACTCTACCTCTACTATACTCCACTGTACTCTTTCTCTACTGTACTCCACTGTACTATACCTCTACTGTACTCCACTGTACTCTACCTCTACTGTACTCCACTGTACTCTACTGTACTCCACTGTACTCTACCTCTACTGTACTCTACCTCTACTGTGCTCCACTGTACTCTATCTCTACTGTACTCCACTGTACTCTACCTCTACTGTACTCCACCTCTAATGTGCTCCACTGTACTCTACCTCTACTGTACTCCCATGTACTCTACCTCTACTGTACTCCACTCTACTCTACCTCTACTGTGCTCTACTGTACTCTATCTCTACTGTGCTCCACTGTACTCTACCTCTACTGTACTCCACTGTACTCTACCTCTACTATACTCCACTGTACTCTTTCTCTACTGTACTCCACTGTACTCTACCTCTACTGTACTCCACTGTACTCAACCTCAACTGTACTCCACTGTACTCTACCTCTACTGTGCTCCACTGTACTCTACCTCTACTGTACTCCACTGTACTCTACCTCTACTGTACTCCACTGTACTCTACCTCTACTGTACTCTACTCTACTCTACCTCTACTGTGCTCTACTGTACTCTATCTCTACTGTGCTCCACTGTACTCTATCTCTATTGAACTCCACTGTACTCTACCTCTACTGTACTCTACTGTTCTCTACCTCTACTGTACTCTACTGTACTCCACATCTGCTCTGCTCCTCTGTAATCCACTATACTCTACCTCTACTGTGCTCCACTGTACTCTACCTTTACTTTGCTCCACTGTACTCTACCTCTATTGTACTCCACTGTACTCTATCACTACTTTGCTCCACTGTACTCTACTCTACTGTACTCCACTGTACTCTACCTCTACTGTGCTCCACTGTACTCTACCTCTAATGTGCTCCACTGTACTCTACCTCTACTGTACTCCACTGTACTCTACCTCTACTGTACTCCACTCTACTCTACCTCTACTGTGCTCTACTGTACTCTATCTCTACTGTGCTCCACTGTACTCTACCTCTACTGTACTCCACTGTACTCTACCTCTACTATACTCCACTGTACTCTTTCTCTACTGTACTCCACTGTACTCAACCTCAACTGTACTCCACTGTACTCTACCTCTACTGTGCTCCATTGTACTCTACCTCTACTGTACTCCACTGTACTCTACCTCTACTGTGCTCCATTGTACTCCACCTCTACTGTGCTCCACTGTACTCCACTGTACTCTACCTCTACTGTGCTCCACTGTACTCTACCTCTACTGTACTCCACTGTACTCTACCTCTACTGTGCTCCACTGTACTCTACCTCTAATGTGCTCCACTGTACTCTACCTCTACTGTGCTCCACTGTACTCTACATCTACTGTACTCCACTGTACTCTACCTCTACTGTGCTCTACTGTACTCTATCTCTACTGTGCTCCACTGTACTCTACCTCTACTGTACTCCACTGTACTCTACCTCTACTATACTCCACTATACTCTTTCTCTACTGTACTCCACTGTACTCTACCTCTACTGTACTCCACTGTACTCTACCTCTACTGTACTCCACTGTACTCTACTCTACTGTACTCCACTGTACTCTACCTCTACTGTACTCTACCTCTACTGTGCTCCACTGTACTCTATCTCTACTGTACTCCACTGTACTCTACCTCTACTGTACTCCACCTCTAATGTGCTCCACTGTACTCTACCTCTACTGTACTCCACTGTACTCTACCTCTACTGTACTCCACTCTACTCTACCTCTACTGTGCTCTACTGTACTCTATCTCTACTCTGCTCTACTGTACTCTACCTCTACTGTACTCCACTGTACTCTACCTCTACTGTACTTCACTGTACTCTACCTCTACTGTGCTCCACTGTACTCTACCTCTAATGTGTTCCACTGTACTCTACCTCTACTGTGCTCCACTGTACTCTACCTCTACTGTACTCCACTGTACTCTACCTCTACTGTGCTCCACTTTACTCTATCTCTACTGTACTCCACTGTACTCTACCTCTACTGTACTCCACCTCTACTGTACTCCACTGTATTCTACCTCTACTATACTCCACTGTACTCAACCTCAACTTTACTCCACTGTACTCTACTCTACTGTACTCCACTGTACTCTACCTCTACTGTACTCTACCTCTACTGTACTCCACTGTACTCTATCTCTACTTTGCTCCACTGTACTCCACTGTACTCTACCTCTAGTATGCTCAACTGTACTCCACTGTACTCTACCTCTAGTATGCTCCACTGTACTCTACCTGTACTGTGCTCCACTGTACTCTATCTCTACTGTACTCCACTGTACTCTATCTCTACTTTGCTCCACTGTACTCTACTCTACTGTACTCCACTGTACTCTACCTCTACTGTACTCTACCTCTAATGTGCTCTACTGTACTCTATCTCTACTGTGCTCCACTGTACTCTACCTCTACTGTACTCCACTGTACTCTACCTCTACTGTACTCCACTGTACTCTATCTCTACTTGTCTCTACTGTACTCTATCTCTACTCTGCTCTACTGTACTCTACCTCTACTGTACTCCACTGTACTCTACCTCTACTGTACTCCACTGTACTCTACCTCTACTGTACTCCACTGTACTCTACCTCTAATGTGTTCCACTGTACTCTACCTCTACTGTGCTCCACTGTACTCTACCTCTACTGTACTCCACTGTACTCTACCTCTACTGTGCTCCACTTTACTCTATCTCTACTGTAATCCACTGTACTCTACCTCTACTGTACTCCACCTCTAATGTGCTCCACTGTACTCTACCTCTACGGTACTCCACTGTACTCTACCTCTACTGTACTCCACTGTGCTCTACCTCTACTGTACTCTAATGTACTCCACCTCTACTGTGCTCCACTGTATTCCACTGTACTCTACCTCTACTGTACTCCACTGTACTCTACCTTTACTGTACTCCACTGTACTCTAGCTCTACTGTGCTCCACTGTACTCCACCTCTACTGTACTCCACTGTACTCTACCTCTACTGTGCTCCACTGTACTCTACCTCTAATGTGCTCCACTGTACTCTACCTCTACTGTACTCCACTGTACTCTACCTCTACTGTACTCCACTCTACTCTACCTCTACTGTGCTCTACTGTACTCTATCTCTACTGTGCTCCACTGTACTCTACCTCTACTGTACTCCACTGTACTCTACCTCTACTATACTCCACTGTACTCTTTCTCTACTGTACTCCACTGTACTCTACCTCTACTGTACTCCACTGTACTCAACCTCAACTGTACTCCACTGTACTCTACCTCTACTGTGCTCCATTGTACTCTACCTCTACTGTACTCCACTGTACTCTACCTCTACTGTGCTCCATTGTACTCCACCTCTACTGTGCTCCACTGTACTCCACTGTACTCTACCTCTACTGTGCTCCACTGTACTCTACCTCTACTGTACTCCACTGTACTCTACCTCTACTGTGCTCCACTGTACTCTACCTCTAATGTGCTCCACTGTACTCTACCTCTACTGTGCTCCACTGTACTCTACCTCTACTGTACTCCACTGTACTCTACCTCTACTGTGCTCTACTGTACTCTATCTCTACTGTGCTCCACTGTACTCTACCTCTACTGTACTCCACTGTACTCTACCTCTACTATACTCCACTGTACTCTTTCTCTACTGTACTCCACTGTACTCTACCTCTACTGTACTCCACTGTACTCTACCTCTACTGTACTCCACTGTACTCTACTCTACTGTACTCCACTGTACTCTACCTCTACTGTACTCTACCTCTACTGTGCTCCACTGTACTCTATTTCTACTGTACTCCACTGTACTCTACCTCTACTGTACTCCACCTCTAATGTGCTCCACTGTACTCTACCTCTACTGTACTCCACTGTAGTCTACCTCTACTGTACTCCACTCTACTCTACCTCTACTGTGCTCTACTGTACTCTATCTCTACTGTGCTCCACTGTACTCTACCTCTACTGTACTCCACTGTACTCTACCTCTACTATACTCCACTGTACTCTTTCTCTACTACTCCACTGTACTCTACCTCTACTGTACTCCACTGTACTCAACCTCAACTGTACTCCACTGTACTCTACCTCTACTGTGCTCCATTGTACTCTACCTCTACTGTACTCCACTGTACTCTACCTCTACTGTGCTCCATTGTACTCCACCTCTACTGTGCTCCACTGTACTCCACTGTACTCTACCTCTACTGTGCTCCACTGTACTCTACCTCTACTGTACTCCACTGTACTCTACCTCTACTGTGCTCCACTGTACTCTACCTCTAATGTGCTCCACTGTACTCTACCTCTACTGTGCTCCACTGTACTCTACCTCTACTGTACTCCAGTGTACTCTACCTCTACTGTGCTCCACTGTACTCTATCTCTACTGTATTCCACTGTACTCTACCTCTACTGTACTCCACCTCTAATGTGCTCCACTGTACTCTACCTCTACTGTACTCCACTGTACTCTACCTCTACTGTACTCCACTCTACTCTACCTCTACTGTGCTCTACTGTACTCTATCTCTACTGTGCTCCACTGTACTCTACCTCTACTGTACTCCACTGTACTCTACCTCTACTATACTCCACTGTACTCTTTCTCTACTGTACTCCACTGTACTATACCTCTACTGTACTCCACTGTACTCTACCTCTACTGTACTCCACTGTACTCTACTCTACTGTACTCCACTGTACTCTACCTCTACTGTACTCTACCTCTACTGTGCTCCACTGTACTCTATCTCTACTGTACTCCACTGTACTCTACCTCTACTGTACTCCACCTCTAATGTGCTCCACTGTACTCTACCTCTACTGTACTCCCATGTACTCTACCTCTACTGTACTCCACTCTACTCTACCTCTACTGTGCTCTACTGTACTCTATCTCTACTGTGCTCCACTGTACTCTACCTCTACTGTACTCCACTGTACTCTACCTCTACTATACTCCACTGTACTCTTTCTCTACTGTACTCCACTGTACTCTACCTCTACTGTACTCCACTGTACTCAACCTCAACTGTACTCCACTGTACTCTACCTCTACTGTGCTCCACTGTACTCTACCTCTACTGTACTCCACTGTACTCTACCTCTACTGTACTCCACTGTACTCTACCTCTACTGTACTCTACTCTACTCTACCTCTACTGTGCTCTACTGTACTCTATCTCTACTGTTTTCCACTGTACTCTATCTCTATTGAACTCCACTGTACTCTACCTCTACTGTACTCTACTGTTATCTACCTCTACTGTACTCTACTGTACTCCACATCTGCTCTGCTCCTCTGTAATCCACTATACTCTACCTCTACTGTGCTCCACTGTACTCTACCTTTACTTTGCTCCACTGTACTCTACCTCTACTGTACTCCACTGTACTCTATCACTACTTTGCTCCACTGTACTCTACTCTACTGTACTCCACTGTACTCTACCTCTACTGTGCTCCACTGTACTCTACCTCTAATGTGCTCCACTGTACTCTACCTCTACTGTACTCCACTGTACTCTACCTCTACTGTACTCCACTCTACTCTACCTCTACTGTGCTCTACTGTACTCTATCTCTACTGTGCTCCACTGTACTCTACCTCTACTGTACTCCACTGTACTCTACCTCTACTATACTCCACTGTACTCTTTCTCTACTGTACTCCACTGTACTCTACCTCTACTGTACTCCACTGTACTCAACCTCAACTGTACTCCACTGTACTCTACCTCTACTCTGCTCCATTGTACTCTACCTCTACTGTACTCCACTGTACTCTACCTCTACTGTGCTCCATTGTACTCCACCTCTACTGTGCTCCACTGTACTCCACTGTACTCTACCTCTACTGTGCTCCACTGTACTCTACCTCTACTGTACTCCACTGTACTCTACCTCTACTGTGCTCCACTGTACTCTACCTCTAATGTGCTCCACTGTACTCTACCTCTACTGTGCTCCACTGTACTCTACATCTACTGTACTCCACTGTACTCTACCTCTACTGTGCTCTACTGTACTCTATCTCTACTGTGCTCCACTGTACTCTACCTCTACTGTACTCCACTGTACTCTACCTCTACTATACTCCACTATACTCTTTCTCTACTGTACTCCACTGTACTCTACCTCTACTGTACTCCACTGTACTCTACCTCTACTGTACTCCACTGTACTCTACTCTACTGTACTCCACTGTACTCTACCTCTACTGTACTCTACCTCTACTGTGCTCCACTGTACTCTATCTCTACTGTACTCCACTGTACTCTACCTCTACTGTACTCCACCTCTAATGTTCTCCACTGTACTCTACCTCTACTGTACTCCACTGTACTCTACCTCTACTGTACTCCACTCTACTCTACCTCTACTGTGCTCTACTGTACTCTATCTCTACTCTGCTCTACTGTACTCTACCTCTACTGTACTCCACTGTACTCTACCTCTACTGTACTTCACTGTACTCTACCTCTACTGTGCTCCACTGTACTCTACCTCTAATGTGTTCCACTGTACTCTACCTCTACTGTGCTCCACTGTACTCTACCTCTACTGTACTCCACTGTGCTCTACCTCTACTGTACTCCACTGTACTCTATCTCTACTTTGCTCCACTGTACTCCACTGTACTCTACCTCTAGTATGCTCAACTGTACTCCACTGTACTCTACCTCTAGTATGCTCCACTGTACTCTACCTGTACTGTGCTCCACTGTACTCTATCTCTACTGTACTCCACTGTACTCTATCTCTACTTTGCTCCACTGTACTCTACTCTACTGTACTCCACTGTACTCTACCTCTACTGTACTCTACCTCTAATGTGCTCTACTGTACTCTATCTCTACTGTGCTCCACTGTACTCTACCTCTACTGTACTCCACTGTACTCTACCTCTACTGTACTCCACTGTACTCTATCTCTACTTGTCTCTACTGTACTCTATCTCTACTCTGCTCTACTGTACTCTACCTCTACTGTACTCCACTGTACTCTATTTCTACTGTACTCCACTGTACTCTACCTCTACTGTACTCCACTGTACTCTACCTCTAATGTGTTCCACTGTACTCTACCTCTACTGTGCTCCACTGTACTCTACCTCTACTGTACTCCACTGTACTCTACCTCTACTGTGCTCCACTTTACTCTATCTCTACTGTAATCCACTGTACTCTACCTCTACTGTACTCCACCTCTAATGTGCTCCACTGTACTCTACCTCTACGGTACTCCACTGTACTCTACCTCTACTGTACTCCACTCTACTCTACCTCTACTGTGCTCTACTGTACTCTATCTCTACTGTGTGCCACTGTACTCTACCTCTACTGTACTCCACTGTACTCTACCTCTACTATACTCCACTGTACTCTTTCTCTACTGTACTCCACTGTACTCTACCTCTACTGTACTCCACTCTACTCTACCTCTACTGTGCTCTACTGTACTCTATCTCTACTGTGCTCCACTGTACTCTACCTCTACTGTACTCCACTGTACTCTACCTCTACTATACTCCACTGTACTCTTTCTCTACTGTACTCCACTGTACTCTACCTCTACTGTACTCCACTGTACTCTACCTCTACTGTACTCCACTGTACTCTACTCTACTGTACTCCACTGTACTCTACCTCTACTGTACTCTACCTCTACTTTGCTCCACTGTACTCTATCTCTACTGTACTCCACTGTACTCTACCTCTACTGTATTCCACCTCTAATGTGCTCCACTGTACTCTACCTCTACTGTACTCCACTGTACTCTACCTCTACTGTACTCCACTCTACTCTACCTCTACTGTGCTCTACTGTACTCTATCTCTACTGTGCTCCACTGTACTCTACCTCTACTGTACTCCACTGTACTCTACCTCTACTATACTCCACTGTACTCTTTCTCTACTGTACTCCACTGTACTCTACCTCTACTGTACTCCACTGTACTCAACCTCAACTGTACTCCACTGTACTCTACCTCTACTGTGCTCCATTGTACTCTACCTCTACTGTACTCCACTGTACTCTACCTCTACTGTGCTCCATTGTACTCCACCTCTACTGTGCTCCACTGTACTCCACTGTACTCTACCTCTACTGTGCTCCACTGTACTCTACCTCTACTGTACTCCACTGTACTCTACCTCTACTGTGCTCCACTGTACTCTACCTCTAATGTGCTCCACTGTACTCTACCTCTACTGTGCTCCACTGTACTCTACCTCTACTGTACTCCACTGTACTCTACCTCTACTGTGCTCTACTGTACTCTATCTCTACTGTGCTCCACTGTACTCTACCTCTACTGTACTCCACTGTACTCTACCTCTACTATACTCCACTGTACTCTTTCTCTACTGTACTCCACTGTACTCTACCTCTACTGTACTCCACTGTACTCTACCTCTACTGTACTCCACTGTACTCTACTCTACTGTACTCCACTGTACTCTACCTCTACTGTACTCTACCTCTACTGTGCTCCACTGTACTCTATTTCTACTGTACTCCACTGTACTCTACCTCTACTGTACTCCACCTCTAATGTGCTCCACTGTACTCTACCTCTACTGTACTCCACTGTAGTCTACCTCTACTGTACTCCACTCTACTCTACCTCTACTGTGCTCTACTGTACTCTATCTCTACTGTGCTCCACTGTACTCTACCTCTACTGTACTCCACTGTACTCTACCTCTACTATACTCCACTGTACTCTTTCTCTACTACTCCACTGTACTCTACCTCTACTGTACTCCACTGTACTCAACCTCAACTGTACTCCACTGTACTCTACCTCTACTGTGCTCCACTGTACTCTACCTCTACTGTACTCCACTGTACTCTACCTCTACTGTGCTCCACTGTACTCTACCTCTACTGTACTCCACTGTACTCTACCTCTACTGTGCTACACTGTACTCTATCTCTACTTTACTCCACTGTGCTCTACCTCTACTGTACTCCACCTCTAATGTGCTCCACTGTACTCTACCTCTACTGTACTCCACTCTACTCTACCTCTACTGTACTCCACTCTACTCTACCTCTACTGTGCTCTACTGTACTCTATCTCTACTGTGCTCCACTGTACTCTATCTCTATTGAACTCCACTGTACTCTACCTCTACTGTACTCTACTGTTCTCTACCTCTACTGTACTCTACTGTACTCCACATCTGCTCTGCTCCACTGTAATCCACTATACTCTACCTCTACTGTGCTCCACTGTACTCTACCTTTACTTTGCTCCACTGTACTCTACCTCTACTGTACTCCACTGTGCTCTACCTCTACTGTACTCCACTGTACTCTACCTCTACTGTACTCTACCTCTACTGTACTCTACCTCTACTGTACTCCACTGTACTCTACCTCTAATGTGTTCCACTGTACTCTACCTCCACTGTGCTCCACTGTACTCTACCTCTACTGTACTCCACTGTACTCTACCTCTACTGTGCTCCACTTTACTCTATCTCTACTGTAATCCACTGTACTCTACCTCTACTGTACTCCACCTCTAATGTGCTCCACTGTACTCTACCTCTACTGTACTCCACTGTACTCTACCTCTACTGTACTCCACTCTACTCTACCTCTACTGTGCTCTACAGTACTCTATCTCTACTGTGCTCCACTGTACTCTACCTCTACTGTACTCCACTGTACTCTACCTCTACTCTACCACACTGTACTCTTTCTCTACTGTACTCCACTGTACTCTACTCTACTGTGCTCCACTGTACTCTACCTCTACTGTACTCCACTGTACTCTACCTCTACTCTACCACACTGTACTCTTTCTCTACTGTACTCCACTGTACTCTACCTCTACTGTACTCCACTGTACTCAACCTCAACTGTACTCCACTGTACTCTACCTCTACTGTGCTCCACTGTACTCTACCTCTACTATACTCCACTGTACTCTTTCTCTACTGTACTCCACTGTACTCTACCTCTACTGTACTCCACTGTACTCTACCTCTACTGTACTCCACTGTACTCTACTCTACTGTACTCCACTGTACTCTACCTCTACTGTACTCTACCTCTACTGTGCTCCACTGTACTCTATCTCTACTGTACTCCACTGTACTCTACCTCTACTGTACTCCACCTCTGATGTGCTCCACTGTACTCTACCTCTACTGTACTCCACTGTACTCTACCTCTACTGTACTCCACTCTACTCTACCTCTACTGTGCTCTACTGTACTCTATCTCTACTGTGCTCCACTGTACTCTACCTCTACTGTACTCCACTGTACTCTATCACTACTTTGCTCCACTGTACTCTACTCTACTGTACTCCACTGTACTCTACCTCTACTGTACTCTACATCTACTGTGCTCTACTGTACTCTATCTCTACTGTGCTCCACTGTACTCTACCTCTACTGTACTCCACTGTACTCTACCTCTACTGTACTCCACTGTACTCTATCTCTACTGTGCTCTACTGTACTCTATCTCTACTCTGCTCTACTGTACTCTACCTCTACTCTACTCCACTGTACTCTACCTCTACTGTACTCCACTGTACTCTACCTTTACTGTGCTCCACTGTACTCTACCTCTAATGTGTTCCACTGTACTCTACCTCTACTGTACTCCACTGTACTCTACCTCTACTCTACTCCACTGTACTCTACATCTACTGTGCTCCACTGTACTCTATCTCTACTGTACTCCACTGTACTCTACCTCTACTGTACTCCACCTCTAATGTGCTCCACTGTACTCTACCTCTACGGTAATCCACTGTACTCTACCTCTACTGTACTCCACTCTACTCTACCTCTACTGTGCTCTACTGTACTCTATCTCTACTGTGCGCCACTGTACTCTACCTCTACTGTACTCCACTGTACTCTACCTCTACTATACTCCACTGTACTCTTTCTCTACTGTACTCCACTGTACTCTACCTCTACTGTACTCCACTGTACTCTACCTCTACTGTACTCCACTGTACTCTACTCTACTGTACTCCACTGTACTCTACCTCTACTGTACTCTACCTCTACTGTGCTCCACTGTACTCTATCTCTACTGTACTCCACCTCTAATGTGCTCCACTGTACTCTACCTCTACTGTACTCCACTGTACTCTACCTCTACTGTACTCCACTCTACTCTACCTCTACTGTGCTCTACTGTACTCTATCTCTACTGTGCTCCACTGTACTCTACCTCTACTGTACTCCACTGTACTCTACCTCTACTATACTCCACTGTACTCTTTCTCTACTGTACTCCACTGTACTCTACCTCTACTATACTCCACTGTACTCAACCTCAACTGTACTCCACTGTACTCTACTCTACTGTACTCCACTGTACTCTACCTCTACTGTACTCTACCTCTACTGTACTCCACTGTACTCTATCTCTACTTTGCTCCACTGTACTCCACTGTACTCTACCTCTAGTATGCTCCACTGTACTCCACTGTACTCTACCTCTAGTATGCTCCACTGTACTCTACCTGTACTGTGCTCCACTGTACTCTACCTCTACTGTACTCCACTGTACTCTATCTCTACTTTGCTCCACTGTACTCTACTCTACTGTACTCCGCTGTACTCTACCTCTACTGTACTCTACCTCTACTGTGCTCTACTGTACTCTATCTCTACTGTGCTCCACTGTACTCTACCCCTACTGTACTCCACTGTACTCTACCTCTACTGTGCTCCACTGTACTCTACCTCTACTGTACTCCACTGTACTCTACCTCTACTGTGCTACACTGTACTCTACCTCTACTGTACTCCACCTCTAATGTGCTCCACTGTACTCTACCTCTACTGTACTCCACTCTACTCTACCTCTACTGTACTCCACTCTACTCTACCTCTACTGTGCTCTACTGTACTCTATCTCTACTGTGCTCCACTGTACTCTATCTCTATTGAACTCCACTGTACTCTACCTCTACTGTACTCTACTGTTCTCTACCTCTACTGTACTCTACTGTACTCCACATCTGCTCTGCTCCACTGTAATCCACTATACTCTACCTCTACTGTGCTCCACTGTACTCTACCTTTACTTTGCTCCACTGTACTCTACCTCTACTGTACTCCACTGTGCTCTACCTCTACTGTACTCCACTGTACTCCACCTCTACTGTGCTCCACTGTACTCTACCTCTACTGTACTCCCATGTACTCTACCTCTACTGTACTCCACTGTACTCTACCTTTACTGTACTCCACTGTACTCTAGCTCTACTGTGCTCCACTGTACTCTACCTCTACTGTACTCCACTGTACTCTACCTCTACTGTGCTCCACTGTACTCTACCTCTAATGTGCTCCACTGTACTCTACCTCTACTGTACTCCACTGTACTCTACCTCTACTGTACTCCACTCTACTCTACCTCTACTGTGCTCTACTGTACTCTATCTCTACTGTGCTCCACTGTACTCTACCTCTACTGTACTCCACTGTACTCTACCTCTACTATACTCCACTGTACTCTTTCTCTACTGTACTCCACTGTACTCTACCTCTACTGTACTCCACTGTACTCAACCTCAACTGTACTCCACTGTACTCTACCTCTACTGTGCTCCATTGTACTCTACCTCTACTGTACTCCACTGTACTCTACCTCTACTGTGCTCCATTGTACTCCACCTCTACTCTGCTCCACTGTACTCCACTGTACTCTACCTCTACTGTGCTCCACTGTACTCTACCTCTACTGTACTCCACTGTACTCTACCTCTACTGTGCTCCACTGTACTCTACCTCTAATGTGCTCCACTGTACTCTACCTCTACTGTGCTCCACTGTACTCTACCTCTACTGTACTCCACTGTACTCTACCTCTACTGTGCTCTACTGTACTCTATCTCTACTGTGCTCCACTGTACTCTACCTCTACTGTACTCCACTGTACTCTACCTCTACTATACTCCACTGTACTCTTTCTCTACTGTACTCCACTGTACTCTACCTCTACTGTATTCCACTGTACTCTAGCTCTACTGTACTCCACTGTACTCTACTCTACTGTACTCCACTGTACTCTACCTCTACTGTACTCTACCTCTACTGTGCTCCACTGTACTCTATCTCTA
Source organism: Tiaroga cobitis (assembly GCA_030578255.1). Taxonomy (NCBI): domain Eukaryota; kingdom Metazoa; phylum Chordata; class Actinopteri; order Cypriniformes; family Leuciscidae; genus Tiaroga; species Tiaroga cobitis. The sequence goes on from CM060600.1 coordinate 2,830,565, forward strand.
CTGTACTCCACTGTACTCTACCTCTACTGTACTCCACCTCTAATGTGCTCCACTGTACTCTACCTCTACTGTACTCCACTGTAGTCTACCTCTACTGTACTCCACTCTACTCTACCTCTACTGTGCTCTACTGTACTCTATCTCTACTGTGCTCCACTGTACTCTACCTCTACTGTACTCCACTGTACTCTACCTCTACTATACTCCACTGTACTCTTTCTCTACTACTCCACTGTACTCTACCTCTACTGTACTCCACTGTACTCAACCTCAACTGTACTCCACTGTACTCTACCTCTACTGTGCTCCATTGTACTCTACCTCTACTGTACTCCACTGTACTCTACCTCTACTGTGCTCCATTGTACTCCACCTCTACTGTGCTCCACTGTACTCTACCTCTAATGTGCTCCACTGTACTCTACCTCTACTGTGCTCCACTGTACTCTACCTCTACTGTACTCCACTCTACTCTACCTCTACTGTGCTCCACTGTACTCTATCTCTACTGTATTCCACTGTACTCTACCTCTACTGTACTCCACCTCTAATGTGCTCCACTGTACTCTACCTCTACTGTACTCCACTGTACTCTACCTCTACTGTACTCCACTCTACTCTACCTCTACTGTGCTCTACTGTACTCTATCTCTACTGTGCTCCACTGTACTCTACCTCTACTGTACTCCACTGTACTCTACCTCTACTATACTCCACTGTACTCTTTCTCTACTGTACTCCACTGTACTATACCTCTACTGTACTCCACTGTACTCTACCTCTACTGTACTCCACTGTACTCTACTCTACTGTACTCCACTGTACTCTACCTCTACTGTACTCTACCTCTACTGTGCTCCACTGTACTCTATCTCTACTGTACTCCACTGTACTCTACCTCTACTGTACTCCACCTCTAATGTGCTCCACTGTACTCTACCTCTACTGTACTCCCATGTACTCTACCTCTACTGTACTCCACTCTACTCTACCCCTACTGTGCTCTACTGTACTCTATCTCTACTGTGCTCCACTGTATTCTACCTCTACTGTACTCCACTGTACTCTACCTCTACTATACTCCACTGTACTCTTTCTCTACTGTACTCCACTGTACTCTACCTCTACTGTACTCCACTGTACTCAACCTCAACTGTACTCCACTGTACTCTACCTCTACTGTGCTCCACTGTACTCTACCTCTACTGTACTCCACTGTACTCTACCTCTACTGTACTCCACTGTACTCTACCTCTACTGTACTCTACTCTACTCTACCTCTACTGTGCTCTACTGTACTCTATCTCTACTGTGCTCCACTGTACTCTATCTCTATTGAACTCCACTGTACTCTACCTCTACTGTACTCTACTGTTCTCTACCTCTACTGTACTCTACTGTACTCCACATCTGCTCTGCTCCTCTGTAATCCACTATACTCTACCTCTACTGTGCTCCACTGTACTCTACCTTTACTTTGCTCCACTGTACTCTACCTCTACTGTACTCCACTGTACTCTATCACTACTTTGCTCCACTGTACTCTACTCTACTGTACTCCACTGTACTCTACCTCTACTGTGCTCCACTGTACTCTACCTCTAATGTGCTCCACTGTACTCTACCTCTACTGTACTCCACTGTACTCTACCTCTACTGTACTCCACTCTACTCTACCTCTACTGTGCTCTACTGTACTCTATCTCTACTGTGCTCCACTGTACTCTACCTCTACTGTACTCCACTGTACTCTACCTCTACTATACTCCACTGTACTCTTTCTCTACTGTACTCCACTGTACTCTACCTCTACTGTACTCCACTGTACTCAACCTCAACTGTACTCCACTGTATTCTACCTCTACTGTGCTCCATTGTACTCTACCTCTACTGTACTCCACTGTACTCTACCTCTACTGTGCTCCATTGTACTCCACCTCTACTGTGCTCCACTGTACTCCACTGTACTCTACCTCTACTGTGCTCCACTGTACTCTACCTCTACTGTACTCCACTGTACTCTACCTCTACTGTGCTCCACTGTACTCTACCTCTAATGTGCTCCACTGTACTCTACCTCTACTGTGCTCCACTGTACTCTACCTCTACTGTACTCCACTGTACTCTACCTCTACTGTGCTCTACTGTACTCTATCTCTACTGTGCTCCACTGTACTCTACCTCTACTGTACTCCACTGTACTCTACCTCTACTATACTCCACTATACTCTTTCTCTACTGTACTCCACTGTACTCTACCTCTACTGTACTCCACTGTACTCTACCTCTACTGTACTCCACTGTACTCTACCTCTACTGTACTCTACCTCTACTGTGCTCCACTGTACTCTATCTCTACTGTACTCCACTGTACTCTACCTCTACTGTACTCCACCTCTAATGTGCTCCACTGTACTCTACCTCTACTGTACTCCACTGTACTCTACCTCTACTGTACTCCACTCTACTCTACCTCTACTGTGCTCTACTGTACTCTATCTCTACTGTGCTCCACTGTACTCTACCTCTACTGTACTCCACTGTACTCTACCTCTACTATACTCCACTGTACTCTTTATCTACTGTACTCCACTGTACTCTACCTCTACTATACTCCACTGTACTCAACCTCAACTGTACTCCACTGTACTCTACTCTACTGTACTCCACTGTACTCTACCTCTACTGTACTCTACCTCTACTGTACTCCACTGTACTCTATCTCTACTTTGCTCCACTGTACTCCACTGTACTCTACCTCTAGTATGCTCCACTGTACTCCACTGTACTCTACCTCTAGTATGCTCCACTGTACTCTACCTGTACTGTGCTCCACTGTACTCTACCTCTACTGTACTCCACTGTACTCTATCTCTACTTTGCTCCACTGTACTCTACTCTACTGTACTCCGCTGTACTCTACCTCTACTGTACTCTACCTCTACTGTGCTCTACTGTACTCTATCTCTACTGTGCTCCACTGTACTCTACCTCTACTGTACTCCACTGTACTCTACCTCTACTGTGCTCCACTGTACTCTACCTCTACTGTACTCCACTGTACTCTACCTCTACTGTGCTACACTGTACTCTATCTCTACTTTACTCCACTGTGCTCTACCTCTACTGTACTCCACCTCTAATGTGCTCCACTGTACTCTACCTCTACTGTACTCCACTCTACTCTACCTCTACTGTACTCCACTCTACTCTACCTCTACTGTGCTCTACTGTACTCTATCTCTACTGTGCTCCACTGTACTCTATCTCTATTGAACTCCACTGTACTCTACCTCTACTGTACTCTACTGTTCTCTACCTCTACTGTACTCTACTGTACTCCACATCTGCTCTGCTCCACTGTAATCCACTATACTCTACCTCTACTGTGCTCCACTGTACTCTACCTTTACTTTGCTCCACTGTACTCTACCTCTACTGTACTCCACTGTGCTCTACCTCTACTGTACTCCACTGTACTCTACCTCTACTGTACTCTACCTCTACTGTACTCTACCTCTACTGTACTCCACTGTACTCTACCTCTAATGTGTTCCACTGTACTCTACCTCTACTGTGCTCCACTGTACTCTACCTCTACTGTACTCCACTGTACTCTACCTCTACTGTGCTCCACTTTACTCTATCTCTACTGTAATCCACTGTACTCTACCTCTACTGTACTCCACCTCTAATGTGCTCCACTGTACTCTACCTCTACGGTACTCCACTGTACTCTACCTCTACTGTACTCCACTCTACTCTACCTCTACTGTGCTCTACTGTACTCTATCTCTACTGTGTGCCACTGTACTCTACCTCTACTGTACTCCACTGTACTCTACCTCTACTATACTCCACTGTACTCTTTCTCTACTGTACTCCACTGTACTCTACCTCTACTGTACTCCACTCTACTCTACCTCTACTGTGCTCTACTGTACTCTATCTCTACTGTGCTCCACTTTACTCTACCTCTACTGTACTCCACTGTACTCTACCTCTACTATACTCCACTGTACTCTTTCTCTACTGTACTCCACTGTACTCTACCTCTACTGTACTCCACTGTACTCTACCTCTACTGTACTCCACTGTACTCTACTCTACTGTACTCCACTGTACTCTACCTCTACTGTACTCTACCTCTACTGTGCTCCACTGTACTCTATCTCTACTGTACTCCACTGTACTCTACCTCTACTGTATTCCACCTCTAATGTGCTCCACTGTACTCTACCTCTACTGTACTCCACTGTACTCTACCTCTACTGTACTCCACTCTACTCTACCTCTACTGTGCTCTACTGTACTCTATCTCTACTGTGCTCCACTGTACTCTACCTCTACTGTACTCCAGTGTACTCTACCTCTACTGTACTCCACTGTACTCAACCTCAACTGTACTCCACTGTACTCTATCTCTACTGTACTCCACTGTACTCTACCTCTACTGTACTCCACCTCTAATGTGCTCCACTGTACTCTACCTCTACTGTACTCCACTGTACTCTACCTCTACTGTACTCCACTCTACTCTACCTCTACTGTACTCTACCTCTACTGTGCTCCACTGTACTCTATCTCTACTGTACTCCACTGTACTCTACCTCTACTGTACTCCACATCTAATGTGCTCCACTGTACTCTACCTCTACTGTACTCCACTGTACTCTACCTCTACTGTACTCCACTCTACTCTACCTCTACTGTGCTCTACTGTACTCTATCTCTACTGTGCTCCACTGTACTCTACCTCTACTGTACTCCACTGTACTCTACCTCTACTATACTCCACTGTACTCTTTCTCTACTGTACTCCACTGTACTCTACCTCTACTGTACTCCACTGTACTCAACCTCAACTGTACTCCACTGTACTCTACCTCTACTGTGCTCCACTGTACTCTACCTCTACTGTACTCCACTGTACTCTACCTCTACTGTGCTATACTGTACTCTATCTCTACTGTACTCCACTGTACTCTACCTCTACTGTACTCCACATCTAATGTGCTCCACTGTACTCTACCTCTACTGTACTCCACTGTACTCTACCTCTACTGTACTCCACTCTACTCTACCTCTACTGTGCTCTACTGTACTCTATCTCTACTGTGCTCCACTGTACTCTATCTCTATTGAACTCCACTGTACTCTACCTCTACTGTACTCTACTGTGCTCTACCTCTACTGTACTCTAATGTACTCCACCTCTACTGTGCTCCACTGTACTCCACTGTACTCTACCTCTACTGTACTCCACTGTACTCTACCTTTACTGTACTCCACTGTACTCTAGCTCTACTGTGCTCCACTGTACTCTACCTCTACTGTACTCCACTGTACTCTACCTCTACTGTGCTCCACTGTACTCTACCTCTAATGTGCTCCACTGTACTCTACCTCTACTGTACTCCACTGTACTCTACCTCTACTGTACTCCACTCTACTCTACCTCTACTGTGCTCTACTGTACTCTATCTCTACTGTGCTCCACTGTACTCTACCTCTACTGTACTCCACTGTACTCTACCTCTACTATACTCCACTGTACTCTTTCTCTACTGTACTCCACTGTACTCTACCTCTACTGTACTCCACTGTACTCAACCTCAACTGTACTCCACTGTACTCTACCTCTACTGTGCTCCATTGTACTCTACCTCTACTGTACTCCACTGTACTCTACCTCTACTGTGCTCCATTGTACTCCACCTCTACTGTGCTCCACTGTACTCCACTGTACTCTACCTCTACTGTGCTCCACTGTACTCTACCTCTACTGTACTCCACTGTACTCTACCTCTACTGTGCTCCACTGTACTCTACCTCTAATGTGCTCCACTGTACTCTACCTCTACTGTGCTCCACTGTACTCTACCTCTACTGTACTCCACTGTACTCTACCTCTACTGTGCTCTACTGTACTCTATCTCTACAGTGCTCCGCTGTACTCTACCTCTACTGTACTCCACTGTACTCTACCTCTACTATACTCCACTGTACTCTTTCTCTACTGTACTCCACTGTACTCTACCTCTACTGTACTCCACTGTACTCTACCTCTACTGTACTCCACTGTACTCTACTCTACTGTACTCCACTGTACTCTACCTCTACTGTACTCTACCTCTACTGTGCTCCACTGTACTCTATCTCTACTGTACTCCACTGTACTCTACCTCTACTGTACTCCACCTCTAATGTGCTCCACTGTACTCTACCTCTACTGTACTCCACTGTAGTCTACCTCTACTGTACTCCACTCTACTCTACCTCTACTGTGCTCTACTGTACTCTATCTCTACTGTGCTCCACTGTACTCTACCTCTACTGTACTCCACTGTACTCTACCTCTACTATACTCCACTGTACTCTTTCTCTACTACTCCACTGTACTCTACCTCTACTGTACTCCACTGTACTCAACCTCAACTGTACTCCACTGTACTCTACCTCTACTGTGCTCCATTGTACTCTACCTCTACTGTACTCCACTGTACTCTACCTCTACTGTGCTCCATTGTACTCCACCTCTACTGTGCTCCACTGTACTCCACTGTACTCTACCTCTACTGTGCTCCACTGTACTCTACCTCTACTGTACTCCACTGTACTCTACCTCTACTGTGCTCCACTGTACTCTACCTCTAATGTGCTCCACTGTACTCTACCTCTACTGTGCTCCACTGTACTCTACCTCTACTGTACTCCACTGTACTCTACCTCTACTGTGCTCCACTGTACTCTATCTCTACTGTATTCCACTGTACTCTACCTCTACTGTACTCCACCTCTAATGTGCTCCACTGTACTCTACCTCTACTGTACTCCACTGTACTCTACCTCTACTGTACTCCACTCTACTCTACCTCTACTGTGCTCTACTGTACTCTATCTCTACTGTGCTCCACTGTACTCTACCTCTACTGTACTCCACTGTACTCTACCTCTACTATACTCCACTGTACTCTTTCTCTACTGTACTCCACTGTACTATACCTCTACTGTACTCCACTGTACTCTACCTCTACTGTACTCCACTGTACTCTACTGTACTCCACTGTACTCTACCTCTACTGTACTCTACCTCTACTGTGCTCCACTGTACTCTATCTCTACTGTACTCCACTGTACTCTACCTCTACTGTACTCCACCTCTAATGTGCTCCACTGTACTCTACCTCTACTGTACTCCCATGTACTCTACCTCTACTGTACTCCACTCTACTCTACCTCTACTGTGCTCTACTGTACTCTATCTCTACTGTGCTCCACTGTACTCTACCTCTACTGTACTCCACTGTACTCTACCTCTACTATACTCCACTGTACTCTTTCTCTACTGTACTCCACTGTACTCTACCTCTACTGTACTCCACTGTACTCAACCTCAACTGTACTCCACTGTACTCTACCTCTACTGTGCTCCACTGTACTCTACCTCTACTGTACTCCACTGTACTCTACCTCTACTGTACTCCACTGTACTCTACCTCTACTGTACTCTACTCTACTCTACCTCTACTGTGCTCTACTGTACTCTATCTCTACTGTGCTCCACTGTACTCTATCTCTATTGAACTCCACTGTACTCTACCTCTACTGTACTCTACTGTTCTCTACCTCTACTGTACTCTACTGTACTCCACATCTGCTCTGCTCCTCTGTAATCCACTATACTCTACCTCTACTGTGCTCCACTGTACTCTACCTTTACTTTGCTCCACTGTACTCTACCTCTATTGTACTCCACTGTACTCTATCACTACTTTGCTCCACTGTACTCTACTCTACTGTACTCCACTGTACTCTACCTCTACTGTGCTCCACTGTACTCTACCTCTAATGTGCTCCACTGTACTCTACCTCTACTGTACTCCACTGTACTCTACCTCTACTGTACTCCACTCTACTCTACCTCTACTGTGCTCTACTGTACTCTATCTCTACTGTGCTCCACTGTACTCTACCTCTACTGTACTCCACTGTACTCTACCTCTACTATACTCCACTGTACTCTTTCTCTACTGTACTCCACTGTACTCAACCTCAACTGTACTCCACTGTACTCTACCTCTACTGTGCTCCATTGTACTCTACCTCTACTGTACTCCACTGTACTCTACCTCTACTGTGCTCCATTGTACTCCACCTCTACTGTGCTCCACTGTACTCCACTGTACTCTACCTCTACTGTGCTCCACTGTACTCTACCTCTACTGTACTCCACTGTACTCTACCTCTACTGTGCTCCACTGTACTCTACCTCTAATGTGCTCCACTGTACTCTACCTCTACTGTGCTCCACTGTACTCTACATCTACTGTACTCCACTGTACTCTACCTCTACTGTGCTCTACTGTACTCTATCTCTACTGTGCTCCACTGTACTCTACCTCTACTGTACTCCACTGTACTCTACCTCTACTATACTCCACTATACTCTTTCTCTACTGTACTCCACTGTACTCTACCTCTACTGTACTCCACTGTACTCTACCTCTACTGTACTCCACTGTACTCTACTCTACTGTACTCCACTGTACTCTACCTCTACTGTACTCTACCTCTACTGTGCTCCACTGTACTCTATCTCTACTGTACTCCACTGTACTCTACCTCTACTGTACTCCACCTCTAATGTGCTCCACTGTACTCTACCTCTACTGTACTCCACTGTACTCTACCTCTACTGTACTCCACTCTACTCTACCTCTACTGTGCTCTACTGTACTCTATCTCTACTCTGCTCTACTGTACTCTACCTCTACTGTACTCCACTGTACTCTACCTCTACTGTACTTCACTGTACTCTACCTCTACTGTGCTCCACTGTACTCTACCTCTAATGTGTTCCACTGTACTCTACCTCTACTGTGCTCCACTGTACTCTACCTCTACTGTACTCCACTGTACTCTACCTCTACTGTGCTCCACTTTACTCTATCTCTACTGTACTCCACTGTACTCTACCTCTACTGTACTCCACCTCTACTGTACTCCACTGTATTCTACCTCTACTATACTCCACTGTACTCAACCTCAACTTTACTCCACTGAACTCTACTCTACTGTACTCCACTGTACTCTACCTCTACTGTACTCTACCTCTACTGTACTCCACTGTACTCTATCTCTACTTTGCTCCACTGTACTCCACTGTACTCTACCTCTAGTATGCTCAACTGTACTCCACTGTACTCTACCTCTACTGTACTCCACTGTACTCTACCTCTACTGTACTCCACTGTACTCTACCTCTAATGTGTTCCACTGTACTCTACCTCTACTGTGCTCCACTGTACTCTACCTCTACTGTACTCCACTGTACTCTACCTCTACTGTGCTCCACTTTACTCTATCTCTACTGTAATCCACTGTACTCTACCTCTACTGTACTCCACCTCTAATGTGCTCCACTGTACTCTACCTCTACGGTACTCCACTGTACTCTACCTCTACTGTACTCCACTCTACTCTACCTCTACTGTGCTCTACTGTACTCTATCTCTACTGTGTGCCACTGTACTCTACCTCTACTGTACTCCACTGTACTCTACCTCTACTATACTCCACTGTACTCTTTCTCTACTGTACTCCACTGTACTCTACCTCTACTGTACTCCACTCTACTCTACCTCTACTGTGCTCTACTGTACTCTATCTCTACTGTGCTCCACTGTACTCTACCTCTACTGTACTCCACTGTACTCTACCTCTACTATACTCCACTGTACTCTTTCTCTACTGTACTCCACTGTACTCTACCTCTACTGTACTCCACTGTACTCTACCTCTACTGTACTCCACTGTACTCTACTCTACTGTACTCCACTGTACTCTACCTCTACTGTACTCTACCTCTACTTTGCTCCACTGTACTCTATCTCTACTGTACTCCACTGTACTCTACCTCTACTGTATTCCACCTCTAATGTGCTCCACTGTACTCTACCTCTACTGTACTCCACTGTACTCTACCTCTACTGTACTCCACTCTACTCTACCTCTACTGTGCTCTACTGTACTCTATCTCTACTGTGCTCCACTGTACTCTACCTCTACTGTACTCCACTGTACTCTACCTCTACTATACTCCACTGTACTCTTTCTCTACTGTACTCCACTGTACTCTACCTCTACTGTACTCCACTGTACTCAACCTCAACTGTACTCCACTGTACTCTACCTCTACTGTGCTCCATTGTACTCTACCTCTACTGTACTCCACTGTACTCTACCTCTACTGTGCTCCATTGTACTCCACCTCTACTGTGCTCCACTGTACTCCACTGTACTCTACCTCTACTGTGCTCCACTGTACTCTACCTCTACTGTACTCCACTGTACTCTACCTCTACTGTGCTCCACTGTACTCTACCTCTAATGTGCTCCACTGTACTCTACCTCTACTGTGCTCCACTGTACTCTACCTCTACTGTACTCCACTGTACTCTACCTCTACTGTGCTCTACTGTACTCTATCTCTACTGTGCTCCACTGTACTCTACCTCTACTGTACTCCACTGTACTCTACCTCTACTATACTCCACTGTACTCTTTCTCTACTGTACTCCACTGTACTCTACCTCTACTGTACTCCACTGTACTCTACCTCTACTGTACTCCACTGTACTCTACTCTACTGTACTCCACTGTACTCTACCTCTACTGTACTCTACCTCTACTGTGCTCCACTGTACTCTATTTCTACTGTACTCCACTGTACTCTACCTCTACTGTACTCCACCTCTAATGTGCTCCACTGTACTCTACCTCTACTGTACTCCACTGTAGTCTACCTCTACTGTACTCCACTCTACTCTACCTCTACTGTGCTCTACTGTACTCTATCTCTACTGTGCTCCACTGTACTCTACCTCTACTGTACTCCACTGTACTCTACCTCTACTATACTCCACTGTACTCTTTCTCTACTACTCCACTGTACTCTACCTCTACTGTACTCCACTGTACTCAACCTCAACTGTACTCCACTGTACTCTACCTCTACTGTGCTCCATTGTACTCTACCTCTACTGTACTCCACTGTACTCTACCTCTACTGTGCTCCATTGTACTCCACCTCTACTGTGCTCCACTGTACTCCACTGTACTCTACCTCTACTGTGCTCCACTGTACTCTACCTCTACTGTACTCCACTGTACTCTACCTCTACTGTGCTCCACTGTACTCTACCTCTAATGTGCTCCACTGTACTCTACCTCTACTGTGCTCCACTGTACTCTACCTCTACTGTACTCCAGTGTACTCTACCTCTACTGTGCTCCACTGTACTCTATCTCTACTGTATTCCACTGTACTCTACCTCTACTGTACTCCACCTCTAATGTGCTCCACTGTACTCTACCTCTACTGTACTCCACTGTACTCTACCTCTACTGTACTCCACTCTACTCTACCTCTACTGTGCTCTACTGTACTCTATCTCTACTGTGCTCCACTGTACTCTACCTCTACTGTACTCCACTGTACTCTACCTCTACTATACTCCACTGTACTCTTTCTCTACTGTACTCCACTGTACTATACCTCTACTGTACTCCACTGTACTCTACCTCTACTGTACTCCACTGTACTCTACTCTACTGTACTCCACTGTACTCTACCTCTACTGTACTCTACCTCTACTGTGCTCCACTGTACTCTATCTCTACTGTACTCCACTGTACTCTACCTCTACTGTACTCCACCTCTAATGTGCTCCACTGTACTCTACCTCTACTGTACTCCCATGTACTCTACCTCTACTGTACTCCACTCTACTCTACCTCTACTGTGCTCTACTGTACTCTATCTCTACTGTGCTCCACTGTACTCTACCTCTACTGTACTCCACTGTACTCTACCTCTACTATACTCCACTGTACTCTTTCTCTACTGTACTCCACTGTACTCTACCTCTACTGTACTCCACTGTACTCAACCTCAACTGTACTCCACTGTACTCTACCTCTACTGTGCTCCACTGTACTCTACCTCTACTGTACTCCACTGTACTCTACCTCTACTGTACTCCACTGTACTCTACCTCTACTGTACTCTACTCTACTCTACCTCTACTGTGCTCTACTGTACTCTATCTCTACTGTTTTCCACTGTACTCTATCTCTATTGAACTCCACTGTACTCTACCTCTACTGTACTCTACTGTTATCTACCTCTACTGTACTCTACTGTACTCCACATCTGCTCTGCTCCTCTGTAATCCACTATACTCTACCTCTACTGTGCTCCACTGTACTCTACCTTTACTTTGCTCCACTGTACTCTACCTCTACTGTACTCCACTGTACTCTATCACTACTTTGCTCCACTGTACTCTACTCTACTGTACTCCACTGTACTCTACCTCTACTGTGCTCCACTGTACTCTACCTCTAATGTGCTCCACTGTACTCTACCTCTACTGTACTCCACTGTACTCTACCTCTACTGTACTCCACTCTACTCTACCTCTACTGTGCTCTACTGTACTCTATCTCTACTGTGCTCCACTGTACTCTACCTCTACTGTACTCCACTGTACTCTACCTCTACTATACTCCACTGTACTCTTTCTCTACTGTACTCCACTGTACTCTACCTCTACTGTACTCCACTGTACTCAACCTCAACTGTACTCCACTGTACTCTACCTCTACTCTGCTCCATTGTGCTCTACCTCTACTGTACTCCACTGTACTCTACCTCTACTGTGCTCCATTGTACTCCACCTCTACTGTGCTCCACTGTACTCCACTGTACTCTACCTCTACTGTGCTCCACTGTACTCTACCTCTACTGTACTCCACTGTACTCTACCTCTACTGTGCTCCACTGTACTCTACCTCTAATGTGCTCCACTGTACTCTACCTCTACTGTGCTCCACTGTACTCTACATCTACTGTACTCCACTGTACTCTACCTCTACTGTGCTCTACTGTACTCTATCTCTACTGTGCTCCACTGTACTCTACCTCTACTGTACTCCACTGTACTCTACCTCTACTATACTCCACTATACTCTTTCTCTACTGTACTCCACTGTACTCTACCTCTACTGTACTCCACTGTACTCTACCTCTACTGTACTCCACTGTACTCTACTCTACTGTACTCCACTGTACTCTACCTCTACTGTACTCTACCTCTACTGTGCTCCACTGTACTCTATCTCTACTGTACTCCACTGTACTCTACCTCTACTGTACTCCACCTCTAATGTTCTCCACTGTACTCTACCTCTACTGTACTCCACTGTACTCTACCTCTACTGTACTCCACTCTACTCTACCTCTACTGTGCTCTACTGTACTCTATCTCTACTCTGCTCTACTGTACTCTACCTCTACTGTACTCCACTGTACTCTACCTCTACTGTACTTCACTGTACTCTACCTCTACTGTGCTCCACTGTACTCTACCTCTAATGTGTTCCACTGTACTCTACCTCTACTGTGCTCCACTGTACTCTACCTCTACTGTACTCCACTGTACTCTACCTCTACTGTACTCCACTGTACTCTATCTCTACTTTGCTCCACTGTACTCCACTGTACTCTACCTCTAGTATGCTCAACTGTACTCCACTGTACTCTACCTCTAGTATGCTCCACTGTACTCTACCTGTACTGTGCTCCACTGTACTCTATCTCTACTGTACTCCACTGTACTCTATCTCTACTTTGCTCCACTGTACTCTACTCTACTGTACTCCACTGTACTCTACCTCTACTGTACTCTACCTCTAATGTGCTCTACTGTACTCTATCTCTACTGTGCTCCACTGTACTCTACCTCTACTGTACTCCACTGTACTCTACCTCTACTGTACTCCACTGTACTCTATCTCTACTTGTCTCTACTGTACTCTATCTCTACTCTGCTCTACTGTACTCTACCTCTACTGTACTCCACTGTACTCTACCTCTACTGTACTCCACTGTACTCTACCTCTACTGTACTCCACTGTACTCTACCTCTAATGTGTTCCACTGTACTCTACCTCTACTGTGCTCCACTGTATTCTACCTCTACTGTACTCCACTGTACTCTACCTCTACTGTGCTCCACTTTACTCTATCTCTACTGTAATCCACTGTACTCTACCTCTACTGTACTCCACCTCTAATGTGCTCCACTGTACTCTACCTCTACGGTACTCCACTGTACTCTACCTCTACTGTACTCCACTCTACTCTACCTCTACTGTGCTCTACTGTACTCTATCTCTACTGTGTGCCACTGTACTCTACCTCTACTGTACTCCACTGTACTCTACCTCTACTATACTCCACTGTACTCTTTCTCTACTGTACTCCACTGTACTCTACCTCTACTGTACTCCACTCTACTCTACCTCTACTGTGCTCTACTGTACTCTATCTCTACTGTGCTCCACTGTACTCTACCTCTACTGTACTCCACTGTACTCTACCTCTACTATACTCCACTGTACTCTTTCTCTACTGTACTCCACTGTACTCTACCTCTACTGTACTCCACTGTACTCTACCTCTACTGTACTCCACTGTACTCTACTCTACTGTACTCCACTGTACTCTACCTCTACTGTACTCTACCTCTACTTTGCTCCACTGTACTCTATCTCTACTGTACTCCACTGTACTCTACCTCTACTGTATTCCACCTCTAATGTGCTCCACTGTACTCTACCTCTACTGTACTCCACTGTACTCTACCTCTACTGTACTCCACTCTACTCTACCTCTACTGTGCTCTACTGTACTCTATCTCTACTGTGCTCCACTGTACTCTACCTCTACTGTACTCCACTGTACTCTACCTCTACTATACTCCACTGTACTCTTTCTCTACTGTACTCCACTGTACTCTACCTCTACTGTACTCCACTGTACTCAACCTCAACTGTACTCCACTGTACTCTATCTCTACTGTACTCCACTGTACTCTACCTCTACTGTACTCCACCTCTAATGTGCTCCACTGTACTCTACCTCTACTGTACTCCACTGTACTCTACCTCTACTGTACTCCACTCTACTCTACCTCTACTGTACTCTACCTCTACTGTGCTCCACTGTACTCTATCTCTACTGTACTCCACTGTACTCTACCTCTACTGTACTCCACCTCTAATGTGCTCCACTGTACTCTACCTCTACTGTACTCCACTGTACTCTACCTCTACTGTACTCCACTCTACTCTACCTCTACTGTGCTCTACTGTACTCTATCTCTACTGTGCTCCACTGTACTCTACCTCTACTGTACTCCACTGTACTCTACCTCTACTATACTCCACTGTACTCTTTCTCTACTGTACTCCACTGTACTCTACCTCTACTGTACTCCACTGTACTCAACCTCAACTGTACTCCACTGTACTCTACCTCTACTCTGCTCCATTGTACTCTACCTCTACTGTACTCCACTGTACTCTATCTCTATTGAACTCCACTGTACTCTACCTCTACTGTACTCTACTGTTATCTACCTCTACTGTACTCTACTGTACTCCACATCTGCTCTGCTCCTCTGTAATCCACTATACTCTACCTCTACTGTGCTCCACTGTACTCTACCTTTACTTTGCTCCACTGTACTCTACCTCTACTGTACTCCACTGTACTCTATCACTACTTTGCTCCACTGTACTCTACTCTACTGTACTCCACTGTACTCTACCTCTACTGTGCTCCACTGTACTCTACCTCTAATGTGCTCCACTGTACTCTACCTCTACTGTACTCCACTGTACTCTACCTCTACTGTACTCCACTCTACTCTACCTCTACTGTGCTCTACTGTACTCTATCTCTACTGTGCTCCACTGTACTCTACCTCTACTGTACTCCACTGTACTCTACCTCTACTATACTCCACTGTACTCTTTCTCTACTGTACTCCACTGTACTCTACCTCTACTGTACTCCACTGTACTCAACCTCAACTGTACTCCACTGTACTCTACCTCTACTCTGCTCCATTGTACTCTACCTCTACTGTACTCCACTGTACTCTACCTCTACTGTGCTCCATTGTACTCCACCTCTACTGTGCTCCACTGTACTCCACTGTACTCTACCTCTACTGTGCTCCACTGTACTCTACCTCTACTGTACTCCACTGTACTCTACCTCTACTGTGCTCCACTGTACTCTACCTCTAATGTGCTCCACTGTACTCTACCTCTACTGTGCTCCACTGTACTCTACATCTACTGTACTCCACTGTACTCTACCTCTACTGTGCTCTACTGTACTCTATCTCTACTGTGCTCCACTGTACTCTACCTCTACTGTACTCCACTGTACTCTACCTCTACTATACTCCACTATACTCTTTCTCTACTGTACTCCACTGTACTCTACCTCTACTGTACTCCACTGTACTCTACCTCTACTGTACTCCACTGTACTCTACTCTACTGTACTCCACTGTACTCTACCTCTACTGTACTCTACCTCTACTGTGCTCCACTGTACTCTATCTCTACTGTACTCCACTGTACTCTACCTCTACTGTACTCCACCTCTAATGTTCTCCACTGTACTCTACCTCTACTGTACTCCACTGTACTCTACCTCTACTGTACTCCACTCTACTCTACCTCTACTGTGCTCTACTGTACTCTATCTCTACTCTGCTCTACTGTACTCTACCTCTACTGTACTCCACTGTACTCTACCTCTACTGTACTTCACTGTACTCTACCTCTACTGTGCTCCACTGTACTCTACCTCTAATGTGTTCCACTGTACTCTACCTCTACTGTGCTCCACTGTACTCTACCTCTACTGTACTCCACTGTACTCTACCTCTACTGTACTCCACTGTACTCTATCTCTACTTTGCTCCACTGTACTCCACTGTACTCTACCTCTAGTATGCTCAACTGTACTCCACTGTACTCTACCTCTAGTATGCTCCACTGTACTCTACCTGTACTGTGCTCCACTGTACTCTATCTCTACTGTACTCCACTGTACTCTATCTCTACTTTGCTCCACTGTACTCTACTCTACTGTACTCCACTGTACTCTACCTCTACTGTACTCTACCTCTAATGTGCTCTACTGTACTCTATCTCTACTGTGCTCCACTGTACTCTACCTCTACTGTACTCCACTGTACTCTACCTCTACTGTACTCCACTGTACTCTATCTCTACTTGTCTCTACTGTACTCTATCTCTACTCTGCTCTACTGTACTCTACCTCTACTGTACTCCACTGTACTCTACCTCTACTGTACTCCACTGTACTCTACCTCTACTGTACTCCACTGTACTCTACCTCTAATGTGTTCCACTGTACTCTACCTCTACTGTGCTCCACTGTATTCTACCTCTACTGTACTCCACTGTACTCTACCTCTACTGTGCTCCACTTTACTCTATCTCTACTGTAATCCACTGTACTCTACCTCTACTGTACTCCACCTCTAATGTGCTCCACTGTACTCTACCTCTACGGTACTCCACTGTACTCTACCTCTACTGTACTCCACTCTACTCTACCTCTACTGTGCTCTACTGTACTCTATCTCTACTGTGTGCCACTGTACTCTACCTCTACTGTACTCCACTGTACTCTACCTCTACTATACTCCACTGTACTCTTTCTCTACTGTACTCCACTGTACTCTACCTCTACTGTACTCCACTCTACTCTACCTCTACTGTGCTCTACTGTACTCTATCTCTACTGTGCTCCACTGTACTCTACCTCTACTGTACTCCACTGTACTCTACCTCTACTATACTCCACTGTACTCTTTCTCTACTGTACTCCACTGTACTCTACCTCTACTGTACTCCACTGTACTCTACCTCTACTGTACTCCACTGTACTCTACTCTACTGTACTCCACTGTACTCTACCTCTACTGTACTCTACCTCTACTTTGCTCCACTGTACTCTATCTCTACTGTACTCCACTGTACTCTACCTCTACTGTATTCCACCTCTAATGTGCTCCACTGTACTCTACCTCTACTGTACTCCACTGTACTCTACCTCTACTGTACTCCACTCTACTCTACCTCTACTGTGCTCTACTGTACTCTATCTCTACTGTGCTCCACTGTACTCTACCTCTACTGTACTCCACTGTACTCTACCTCTACTATACTCCACTGTACTCTTTCTCTACTGTACTCCACTGTACTCTACCTCTACTGTACTCCACTGTACTCAACCTCAACTGTACTCCACTGTACTCTATCTCTACTGTACTCCACTGTACTCTACCTCTACTGTACTCCACCTCTAATGTGCTCCACTGTACTCTACCTCTACTGTACTCCACTGTACTCTACCTCTACTGTACTCCACTCTACTCTACCTCTACTGTACTCTACCTCTACTGTGCTCCACTGTACTCTATCTCTACTGTACTCCACTGTACTCTACCTCTACTGTACTCCACCTCTAATGTGCTCCACTGTACTCTACCTCTACTGTACTCCACTGTACTCTACCTCTACTGTACTCCACTCTACTCTACCTCTACTGTGCTCTACTGTACTCTATCTCTACTGTGCTCCACTGTACTCTACCTCTACTGTACTCCACTGTACTCTACCTCTACTATACTCCACTGTACTCTTTCTCTACTGTACTCCACTGTACTCTACCTCTACTGTACTCCACTGTACTCAACCTCAACTGTACTCCACTGTACTCTACCTCTACTGTGCTCCACTGTACTCTACCTCTACTGTACTCCACTGTACTCTACCTCTACTGTGCTATACTGTACTCTATCTCTACTGTACTCCACTGTACTCTACCTCTACTGTACTCCACATCTAATGTGCTCCACTGTACTCTACCTCTACTGTACTCCACTGTACTCTACCTCTACTGTACTCCACTCTACTCTACCTCTACTGTGCTCTACTGTACTCTATCTCTACTGTGCTCCACTGTACTCTATCTCTATTGAACTCCACTGTACTCTACCTCTACTGTACTCTACTGTTCTCTACCTCTACTGTACTCTACTGTACTCCACATCTGCTCTGCTCCACTGTAATCCACTATACTCTACCTCTACTGTGTTCCACTGTACTCTACCTTTACTTTGCTCCACTGTACTCTACCTCTACTGTACTCCACTGTGCTCTACCTCTACTGTACTCTACTGTACTCCACCTCTACTGTGCTCCACTGTACTCCACTGTACTCTACCTCTACTGTACTCCACTGTACTCTACCTTTACTGTACTCCACTGTACTCTAGCTCTACTGTGCTCCACTGTACTCTACATCTACTGTACTCCACTGTACTCTACCTCTACTGTGCTCCACTGTACTCTACCTCTAATGTGCTCCACTGTACTCTACCTCTACTGTACTCCACTGTACTCTACCTCTACTGTACTCCACTCTACTCTACCTCTACTGTGCTCTACTGTACTCTATCTCTACTGTGCTCCACTATACTCTACCTCTACTGTACTCCACTGTACTCTACCTCTACTATACTCCACTGTACTCTTTCTCTACTGTACTCCACTGTACTCTACCTCTACTGTACTCCACTGTACTCAACCTCAACTGTACTCCACTGTACTCTACCTCTACTGTGCTCCATTGTACTCTACCTCTACTGTACTCCACTGTACTCTACCTCTACTGTGCTCCATTGTACTCCACCTCTACTGTGCTCCACTGTACTCCACTGTATTCTACCTCTACTGTGCTCCGCTGTACTCTACCTCTACTGTACTCCACTGTACTCTACCTCTACTGTGCTCCACTGTACTCTACCTCTAATGTGCTCCACTGTACTCTACCTCTACTGTGCTCCACTGTACTCTACCTCTACTGTACTCCACTGTACTCTACCTCTACTGTGCTCTACTGTACTCTATCTCTACTGTGCTCCACTGTACTCTACCTCTACTGTACTCCACTGTACTCTACCTCTACTATACTCCACTGTACTCTTTCTCTACTGTACTCCACTGTACTCTACCTCTACTGTACTCCACTGTACTCTACCTCTACTGTACTCCACTGTACTCTACTCTACTGTACTCCACTGTACTCTACCTCTACTGTACTCTACCTCTACTGTGCTCCACTGTACTCTATCTCTACTGTACTCCACTGTACTCTACCTCTACTGTACTCCACCTCTAATGTGCTCCACTGTACTCTACCTCTACTGTACTCCACTGTACTCTACCTCTACTGTACTCCACTCTACTCTACCTCTACTGTGCTCTACTGTACTCTATCTCTACTGTGCTCCACTGTACTCTACCTCTACTGTACTCCACTGTACTCTACCTCTACTATACTCCACTGTACTCTTTCTCTACTACTCCACTGTACTCTACCTCTACTGTACTCCACTGTACTCAACCTCAACTGTACTCCACTGTACTCTACCTCTACTCTGCTCCATTGTACTCTACCTCTACTGTACTCCACTGTACTCTACCTCTACTGTGCTCCATTGTACTCCACCTCTACTGTGCTCCACTGTACTCCACTGTACTCTACCTCTACTGTGCTCCACTGTACTCTACCTCTACTGTACTCCACTCTACTCTACCTCTACTGTGCTCTACTGTACTCTATCTCTACTGTGCTCCACTGTACTCTACCTCTACTGTACTCCACTGTACTCTACCTCTACTATACTCCACTGTACTCTTTCTCTACTGTACTCCACTATACTATACCTCTACTGTACTCCACTGTACTCTACCTCTACTGTACTCCACTGTACTCTACTCTACTGTACTCCACTGTACTCTACCTCTACTGTACTCTACCTCTACTGTGCTCCACTGTACTCTATCTCTACTGTACTCCACTGTACTCTACCTCTACTGTACTCCACCTCTAATGTGCTCCACTGTACTCTACCTCTACTGTACTCCCATGTACTCTACCTCTACTGTACTCCACTCTACTCTACCTCTACTGTGCTCTACTGTACTCTATCTCTACTGTGCTCCACTGTACTCTACCTCTACTGTACTCCACTGTACTCTACCTCTACTATACTCCACTGTACTCTTTCTCTACTGTACTCCACTGTACTCTACCTCTACTGTACTCCACTGTACTCAACCTCAACTGTACTCCACTGTACTCTACCTCTACTGTGCTCCACTGTACTCTACCTCTACTGTACTCCACTGTACTCTACCTCTACTGTACTCCACTGTACTCTACCTCTACTGTACTCTACTCTACTCTACCTCTACTGTGCTCTACTGTACTCTATCTCTACTGTGCTCCACTGTACTCTATCTCTATTGAACTCCACTGTACTCTACCTCTACTGTACTCTACTGTTCTCTACCTCTACTGTACTCTACTGTACTCCTCATCTGCTCTGCTCCTCTGTAATCCACTATACTCTACCTCTACTGTGCTCCACTGTACTCTACCTTTACTTTGCTCCACTGTACTCTACCTCTACTGTACTCCACTGTACTCTATCACTACTTTGCTCCACTGTACTCTACTCTACTGTACTCCACTGTACTCTACCTCTACTGTGCTCCACTGTACTCTACCTCTAATGTGCTCCACTGTACTCTACCTCTACTGTACTCCACTGTACTCTACCTCTACTGTACTCCACTCTACTCTACCTCTACTGTGCTCTACTGTACTCTATCTCTACTGTGCTCCACTGTACTCTACCTCTACTGTACTCCACTGTACTCTAACTCTACTATACTCCACTGTACTCTTTCTCTACTGTACTCCACTGTACTCTACCTCTACTGTACTCCACTGTACTCAACCTCAACTGTACTCCACTGTACTCTACCTCTACTGTGCTCCATTGTACTCTACCTCTACTGTACTCCACTGTACTCTACCTCTACTGTGCTCCATTGTACTCCACCTCTACTGTGCTCCACTGTACTCCACTGTACTCTACCTCTACTGTGCTCCACTGTACTCTACCTCTACTGTACTCCACTGTACTCTACCTCTACTGTGCTCCACTGTACTCTACCTCTAATGTGCTCCACTGTACTCTACCTCTACTGTGCTCCACTGTACTCTACCTCTACTGTACTCCACTGTACTCTACCTCTACTGTGCTCTACTGTACTCTATCTCTACTGTGCTCCACTGTACTCTACCTCTACTGTACTCCACTGTACTCTACCTCTACTATACTCCACTATACTCTTTCTCTACTGTACTCCACTGTACTCTACCTCTACTGTACTCCACTGTACTCTACCTCTACTGTACTCCACTGTACTCTACCTCTACTGTACTCTACCTCTACTGTGCTCCACTGTACTCTATCTCTACTGTACTCCACTGTACTCTACCTCTACTGTACTCCACCTCTAATGTGCTCCACTGTACTCTACCTCTACTGTACTCCACTGTACTCTACCTCTACTGTACTCCACTCTACTCTACCTCTACTGTGCTCTACTGTACTCTATCTCTACTCTGCTCTACTGTACTCTACCTCTACTGTACTCCACTGTACTCTACCTCTACTGTACTTCACTGTACTCTACCTCTACTGTGCTCCACTGTACTCTACCTCTAATGTGTTCCACTGTACTCTACCTCTACTGTGCTCCACTGTACTCTACCTCTACTGTACTCCACTGTACTCTACCTCTACTGTGCTCCACTTTACTCTATCTCTACTGTACTCCACTGTACTCTACCTCTATTGTACTCCACCTCTACTGTACTCCACTGTACTCGACCTCTACTATACTCCACTGTACTCAACCTCAACTGTACTCCACTGTACTCTACTCTACTGTACTCCACTGTACTCTACCTCTACTGTACTCTACCTCTACTGTACTCCACTGTACTCTATCTCTACTTTGCTCCACTGTACTCCACTGTACTCTACCTCTAGTATGCTCAACTGTACTCCATTGTACTCTACCTCTAGTATGCTCCACTGTACTCTACCTGTACTGTGCTCCACTGTACTCTATCTCTACTGTACTCCACTGTACTCTATCTCTACTTTGCTCCACTGTACTCTACTCTACTGTACTCCACTGTACTCTACCTCTACTGTACTCTACCTCTAATGTGCTCTACTGTACTCTATCTCTACTGTGCTCCACTGTACTCTACCTCTACTGTACTCCACTGTACTCTACCTCTACTGTACTCCACTGTACTCTATCTCTACTTGTCTCTACTGTACTCTATCTCTACTCTGCTCTACTGTACTCTACCTCTACTGTACTCCACTGTACTCTATCTCTACTGTACTCCACTGTACTCTACCTCTACTGTGCTCCACTGTACTCTACCTCTACTGTACTCCACTGTACTCTACCTCTACTGTGCTCCACTTTACTCTATCTCTACTGCAATCCACTGTACTCTACCTCTACTGTACTCCACCTCTAATGTGCTCCACTGTACTCTACCTCTACGGTACTCCACTGTACTCTACCTCTACTGTACTCCACTCTACTCTACCTCTACTGTGCTCTACTGTACTCTATCTCTACTGTGTGCCACTGTACTCTACCTCTACTGTACTCCACTGTACTCTACCTCTACTATACTCCACTGTACTCTTTCTCTACTGTACTCCACTGTACTCTACCTCTACTGCACTCCACTCTACTCTACCTCTACTGTGCTCTACTGTACTCTATCTCTACTGTGCTCCACTGTACTCTACCTCTACTGTACTCCACTGTACTCTACCTCTACTATACTCCACTGTACTCTTTCTCTACTGTACTCCACTGTACTCTACTCTACTGTACTCCACTGTACTCTACCTCTACTGTACTCTACCTCTACTGTGCTCCACTGTACTCTATCTCTACTGTACTCCACTGTACTCTACCTCTACTGTATTCCACCTCTAATGTGCTCCACTGTACTCTACCTCTACTGTACTCCACTGTACTCTACCTCTACTGTACTCCACTCTACTCTACCTCTACTGTGCTCTACTGTACTCTATCTCTACTGTGCTCCACTGTACTCTACCTCTACTGTACTCCACTGTACTCTACCTCTACTATACTCCACTGTACTCTTTCTCTACTGTACTCCACTGTACTCTACCTCTACTGTACTCCACTGTACTCAACCTCAACTGTACTCCACTGTACTCTATCTCTACTGTACTCCACTGTACTCTACCTCTACTGTACTCCACCTCTAATGTGCTCCACTGTACTCTACCTCTACTGTACTCCACTGTACTCTACCTCTACTGTACTCCACTCTACTCTACCTCTACTGTACTCTACCTCTACTGTGCTCCACTGTACTCTATCTCTACTGTACTCCACTGTACTCTACCTCTACTGTACTCCACCTCTAATGTGCTCCACTGTACTCTACCTCTACTGTACTCCACTGTACTCTACCTCTACTGTACTCCACTCTACTCTACCTCTACTGTGCTCTACTGTACTCTATCTCTACTGTGCTCCACTGTACTCTACCTCTACTGTACTCCACTGTACTCTACCTCTACTATACTCCACTGTACTCTTTCTCTACTGTACTCCACTGTACTCTACCTCTACTGTACTCCACTGTACTCAACCTCAACTGTACTCCACTGTACTCTACCTCTACTGTGCTCCACTGTACTCTACCTCTACTGTACTCCACTGTACTCTACCTCTACTGTGCTATACTGTACTCTATCTCTACTGTACTCCACTGTACTCTACCTCTACTGTACTCCACATCTAATGTGCTCCACTGTACTCTACCTCTACTGTACTCCACTGTACTCTACCTCTACTGTACTCCACTCTACTCTACCTCTACTGTGCTCTACTGTACTCTATCTCTACTGTGCTCCACTGTACTCTATCTCTATTGAACTCCACTGTACTCTACCTCTACTGTACTCTACTGTTCTCTACCTCTACTGTACTCTACTGTACTCCACATCTGCTCTGCTCCACTGTAATCCACTATACTCTACCTCTACTGTGTTCCACTGTACTCTACCTTTACTTTGCTCCACTGTACTCTACCTCTACTGTACTCCACTGTGCTCTACCTCTACTGTACTCTACTGTACTCCACCTCTACTGTGCTCCACTGTACTCCACTGTACTCTACCTCTACTGTACTCCACTGTACTCTACCTTTACTGTACTCCACTGTACTCTAGCTCTACTGTGCTCCACTGTACTCTACCTCTACTGTACTCCACTGTACTCTACCTCTACTGTGCTCCACTGTACTCTACCTCTAATGTGCTCCACTGTACTCTACCTCTACTGTACTCCACTGTACTCTACCTCTACTGTACTCCACTCTACTCTACCTCTACTGTGCTCTACTGTACTCTATCTCTACTGTGCTCCACTGTACTCTACCTCTACTGTACTCCACTGTACTCTACCTCTACTATACTCCACTGTACTCTTTCTCTACTGTACTCCACTGTACTCTACCTCTACTGTACTCCACTGTACTCAACCTCAACTGTACTCCACTGTACTCTACCTCTACTGTGCTCCATTGTACTCTACCTCTACTGTACTCCACTGTACTCTACCTCTACTGTGCTCCATTGTACTCCACCTCTACTGTGCTCCACTGTACTCCACTGTACTCTACCTCTACTGTGCTCCACTGTACTCTACCTCTACTGTACTCCACTGTACTCTACCTCTACTGTGCTCCACTGTACTCTACCTCTAATGTGCTCCACTGTACTCTACCTCTACTGTGCTCCACTGTACTCTACCTCTACTGTACTCCACTGTACTCTACCTCTACTGTGCTCTACTGTACTCTATCTCTACTGTGCTCCACTGTACTCTACCTCTACTGTACTCCACTGTACTCTACCTCTACTATACTCCACTGTACTCTTTCTCTACTGTACTCCACTGTACTCTACCTCTACTCTACTCCACTGTACTCTACCTCTACTGTATTCCACTGTACTCTACTCTACTGTACTCCACTGTACTCTACCTCTACTGTACTCTACCTCTACTGTGCTCCACTGTACTCTATCTCTACTGTACTCCACTGTACTCTACCTCTACTGTACTCCACCTCTAATGTGCTCCACTGTACTCTACCTCTACTGTACTCCACTGTACTCTACCTCTACTGTACTCCACTCTACTCTACCTCTACTGTGCTCTACTGTACTCTATCTCTACTGTGCTCCACTGTACTCTACCTCTACTGTACTCCACTGTACTCTACCTCTACTATACTCCACTGTACTCTTTCTCTACTACTCCACTGTACTCTACCTCTACTGTACTCCACTGTACTCAACCTCAACTGTACTCCACTGTACTCTACCTCTACTGTGCTCCATTGTACTCTACCTCTACTGTACTCCACTGTACTCTACCTCTACTGTGCTCCATTGTACTCCACCTCTACTGTGCTCCACTGTACTCCACTGTACTCTACCTCTACTGTGCTCCACTGTACTCTACCTCTACTGTACTCCACTGTACTCTACCTCTACTGTGCTCCACTGTACTCTACCTCTAATGTGCTCCACTGTACTCTACCTCTACTGTGCTCCACTGTACTCTACCTCTACTGTACTCCACTGTACTCTACCTCTACTGTGCTCCACTGTACTCTATCTCTACTGTATTCCACTGTACTCTACCTCTACTGTACTCCACCTCTAATGTGCTCCACTGTACTCTACCTCTACTGTACTCCACTGTACTCTACCTCTACTGTACTCCACTCTACTCTACCTCTACTGTGCTCTACTGTACTCTATCTCTACTGTGCTCCACTGTACTCTACCTCTACTGTACTCCACTGTACTCTACCTCTACTATACTCCACTGTACTCTTTCTCTACTGTACTCCACTATACTATACCTCTACTGTACTCCACTGTACTCTACCTCTACTGTACTCCACTGTACTCTACTCTACTGTACTCCACTGTACTCTACCTCTACTGTACTCTACCTCTACTGTGCTCCACTGTACTCTATCTCTACTGTACTCCACTGTACTCTACCTCTACTGTACTCCACCTCTAATGTGCTCCACTGTACTCTACCTCTACTGTACTCCACTGTACTCTACCTCTACTGTACTCCACTGTACTCTACCTCTACTGTACTCTACTCTACTCTACCTCTACTGTGCTCTACTGTACTCTATCTCTACTGTGCTCCACTGTACTCTATCTCTATTGAACTCCACTGTACTCTACCTCTACTGTACTCTACTGTTCTCTACCTCTACTGTACTCTACTGTACTCCACATCTGCTCTGCTCCTCTGTAATCCACTATACTCTACCTCTACTGTGCTCCACTGTACTCTACCTTTACTTTGCTCCACTGTACTCTACCTCTACTGTACTCCACTGTGCTCTACCTCTACTGTACTCTACTGTACTCCACCTCTACTGTGCTCCACTGTACTCCACTGTACTCTACCTCTACTGTGCTCCACTGTACTCTACCTCTACTGTACTCCACTGTACTCTACCTCTACTGTGCTCTACTGTACTCTATCTCTACTCTGCTCTACTGTACTCTACCTCTACTGTACTCCACCTCTAATGTGCTCCACTGTACTCTACCTCTACTGTACTCCACTGTACTCTACCTCTACTGTACTCCACTCTACTCTACCTCTACTGTGCTCTACTGTACTCTATCTCTACTCTGCTCTACTGTACTCTACCTCTACTGTACTCCACTGTACTCTACCTCTACTGTACTTCACTGTACTCTACCTCTACTGTGCTCCACTGTACTCTACCTCTAATGTGTTCCACTGTACTCTACCTCTACTGTGCTCCACTGTACTCTATCTCTACTGTACTCCACTGTACTCTATCTCTACTTTGCTCCACTGTACTCTACTCTACTGTACTCCACTGTACTCTACCTCTACTGTACTCTACCTCTAATGTGCTCTACTGTACTCTATCTCTACTGTGCTCCACTGTACTCTACCTCTACTGTACTCCACTGTACTCTACCTCTACTGTACTCCACTGTACTCTATCTCTACTTGTCTCTACTGTACTCTATCTCTACTCTGCTCTACTGTACTCTACCTCTACTGTACTCCACTGTACTCTACCTCTACTGTACTCCACTGTACTCTACCTCTACTGTACTCCACTGTACTCTACCTCTAATGTGTTCCACTGTACTCTACCTCTACTGTGCTCCACTGTACTCTACCTCTACTGTACTCCACTGTACTCTACCTCTACTGTGCTCCACTTTACTCTATCTCTACTGTAATCCACTGTACTCTACCTCTACTGTACTCCACCTCTAATGTGCTCCACTGTACTCTACCTCTACGGTACTCCACTGTACTCTACCTCTACTGTACTCCACTCTACTCTACCTCTACTGTGCTCTACTGTACTCTATCTCTACTGTGTGCCACTGTACTCTACCTCTACTGTACTCCACTGTACTCTACCTCTACTATACTCCACTGTACTCTTTCTCTACTGTACTCCACTGTACTCTACCTCTACTGTACTCCACTCTACTCTACCTCTACTGTGCTCTACTGTACTCTATCTCTACTGTGCTCCACTGTACTCTACCTCTACTGTACTCCACTGTACTCTACCTCTACTATACTCCACTGTACTCTTTCTCTACTGTACTCCACTGTACTCTACCTCCACTGTACTCCACTGTACTCTACCTCTACTGTAATCCACTGTACTCTACTCTACTGTACTCCACTGTACTCTACCTCTACTGTACTCTACCTCTACTGTGCTCCACTGTACTCTATCTCTACTGTACTCCACTGTACTCTACCTCTACTGTATTCCACCTCTAATGTGCTCCACTGTACTCTACCTCTACTGTACTCCACTGTACTCTACCTCTACTGTACTCCACTCTACTCTACCTCTACTGTGCTCTACTGTACTCTATCTCTACTGTGCTCCACTGTACTCTACCTCTACTGTACTCCACTGTACTCTACCTCTACTATACTCCACTGTACTCTTTCTCTACTGTACTCCACTGTACTCTACCTCTACTGTACTCCACTGTACTCAACCTCAACTGTACTCCACTGTACTCTATCTCTACTGTACTCCACTGTACTCTACCTCTACTGTACTCCACTGTACTCAACCTCAACTGTACTCTACCTCTACTGTACTCCACTGTACTCTACCTCTACTGTACTCCACTCTACTCTACCTATACTGTACTCTACCTCTACTGTGCTCCACTGTACTCTATCTCTACTGTACTCCACTGTACTCTACCTCTACTGTACACCACCTCTAATGTGCTCCACTGTACTCTACCTCTACTGTACTCCACTGTGCTCTACCTCTACTGTACTCCACTCTACTCTACCTCTACTGTGCTCCACTGTACTCTACCTTTACTTTGCTCCACTGTACTCTACCTCTACTGTACTCCACTGTACTCTATCACTACTGTACTCCACTGTACTCTACCTCTACTGTGCTCCACTGTACTCTACCTCTACTGTACTCCACTGTACTCTACCTCTACTGTGCTCCACTGTACTCTACCTCTACTGTGCTCCACTGTACTCTACCTCTAATGTGCTCCACTGTACTCTACCTCTACTGTGCTCCACTGTACTCTACCTCTACTGTACTCCACCTCTAATGTGCTCCACTGTACTCTACCTCTACTGTACTCCACTGTACTCTACCTCTACTGTACTCCACTCTACTCTACCTCTACTGTGCTCTACTGTACTCTATCTCTACTGTGCTCCACTGTACTCTACCTCTACTGTACTCCACTGTACTCTACCTCTACTATACTCCACTGTACTCTTTCTCTACTGTACTCCACTATACTATACCTCTACTGTACTCCACTGTACTCTACCTCTACTGTACTCCACTGTACTCTACTCTACTGTACTCCACTGTACTCTACCTCTACTGTACTCTACCTCTACTGTGCTCCACTGTACTCTATCTCTACTGTACTCCACTGTACTCTACCTCTACTGTACTCCACCTCTAATGTGCTCCACTGTACTCTACCTCTACTGTACTCCCATGTACTCTACCTCTACTGTACTCCACTCTACTCTACCTCAACTGTACTCCACTGTACTCTACCTCTACTGTGCTCCATTGTACTCTACCTCTACTGTACTCCACTGTACTCTACCTCTACTGTGCTCCATTGTACTCCACCTCTACTGTGCTCCACTGTACTCCACTGTACTCTACCTCTACTGTGCTCCACTGTACTCTACCTCTACTGTACTCCACTGTACTCTACCTCTACTGTGCTCCACTGTACTCTACCTCTAATGTGCTCCACTGTACTCTACCTCTACTGTGCTCCACTGTACTCTACCTCTACTGTACTCCACCTCTAATGTGCTCCACTGTACTCTACCTCTACTGTACTCCACTGTACTCTACCTCTACTGTACTCCACTCTACTCTACCTCTACTGTGCTCTACTGTACTCTATCTCTACTGTGCTCCACTGTACTCTACCTCTACTGTACTCCACTGTACTCTACCTCTACTATACTCCACTGTACTCTTTCTCTACTGTACTCCACTATACTATACCTCTACTGTACTCCACTGTACTCTACCTCTACTGTACTCCACTGTACTCTACTCTACTGTACTCCACTGTACTCTACCTCTACTGTACTCTACCTCTACTGTGCTCCACTGTACTCTATCTCTACTGTACTCCACTGTACTCTACCTCTACTGTACTCCACCTCTAATGTGCTCCACTGTACTCTACCTCTACTGTATTCCACTGTACTCTACCTCTACTGTACTCCACCTCTAATGTGCTCCACTGTACTCTACCTCTACTGTACTCCACTGTACTCTACCTCTACTGTACTCCACTCTACTCTACCTCTACTGTGCTCTACTGTACTCTATCTCTACTGTGCTCCACTGTACTCTACCTCTACTGTACTCCACTGTACTCTACCTCTACTATACTCCACTGTACTCTTTCTCTACTGTACTCCACTATACTATACCTCTACTGTACTCCACTGTACTCTACCTCTACTGTACTCCACTGTACTCTACTCTACTGTACTCCACTGTACTCTACCTCTACTGTACTCTACCTCTACTGTGCTCCACTGTACTCTATCTCTACTGTACTCCACTGTACTCTACCTCTACTGTACTCCACCTCTAATGTGCTCCACTGTACTCTACCTCTACTGTACTCCCATGTACTCTACCTCTACTGTACTCCACTCTACTCTACCTCTACTGTGCTCTACTGTACTCTATCTCTACTGTGCTCCACTGTACTCTACCTCTACTGTACTCCACTGTACTCTACCTCTACTATACTCCACTGTACTCTTTCTCTACTGTACTCCACTGTACTCTACCTCTACTGTACTCCACTGTACTCAACCTCAACTGTACTCCACTGTACTCTACCTCTACTGTGCTCCACTGTACTCTACCTCTACTGTACTCCACTGTACTCTACCTCTACTGTACTCCACTGTACTCTACCTCTACTGTACTCTACTCTACTCTACCTCTACTGTGCTCTACTGTACTCTATCTCTACTGTGCTCCACTGTACTCTATCTCTATTGAACTCCACTGTACTCTACCTCTACTGTACTCTACTGTTCTCTACCTCTACTGTACTCTACTGTACTCCACATCTGCTCTGCTCCTCTGTAATCCACTATACTCTACCTCTACTGTGCTCCACTGTACTCTACCTTTACTTTGCTCCACTGTACTCTACCTCTACTGTACTCCACTGTGCTCTACCTCTACTGTACTCTACTGTACTCCACCTCTACTGTGCTCCACTGTACTCCACTGTACTCTACCTCTACTGTGCTCCACTGTACTCTACCTCTACTGTACTCCACTCTACTCTACCTCTACTGTGCTCCACTGTACTCTACCTCTAATGTGCTCCACTGTACTCTACCTCTACTGTGCTCCACTGTACTCTACCTCTACTGTACTCCACTGTACTCTATCTCTACTGTATTCCACTGTACTCTACCTCTACTGTACTCCACCTCTAATGTGCTCCACTGTACTCTACCTCTACTATACTCCACTGTACTCTTTCTCTACTGTAATCCACTGTACTCTACCTCTACTGTACTCCACTGTACTCTACCTCTACTGTACTCCACTGTACTCTACTCTACTGTACTCCACTGTACTCTACCTCTACTGTACTCTACCTCTACTGTGCTCCACTGTACTCTATCTCTACTGTACTCCACTGTACTCTACCTCTACTGTACTCCACCTCTAATGTGCTCCACTGTACTCTACCTCTACTGTACTCCACTGTACTCTACCTCTACTGTACTCCACTCTACTCTACCTCTACTGTGCTCTACAGTACTCTATCTCTACTGTGCTCCACTGTACTCTACCTCTACTGTACTCCACTGTACTCTACCTCTACTCTACCACACTGTACTCTTTCTCTACTGTGCTCCACTGTACTCTACCTCTACTGTACTCCACTGTACTCAACCTCAACTGTACTCCACTGTACTCTACCTCTACTGTGCTCCACTGTACTCTACCTCTACTATACTCCACTGTACTCTTTCTCTACTGTACTCCACTGTACTCTACCTCTACTGTACTCCACTGTACTCTACCTCTACTGTACTCCACTGTACTCTACTCTACTGTACTCCACTGTACTCTACCTCTACTGTACTCTACCTCTACTGTGCTCCACTGTACTCTATCTCTACTGTACTCCACTGTACTCTACCTCTACTGTACTCCACCTCTAATGTGCTCCACTGTACTCTACCTCTACTGTACTCCACTGTACTCTACCTCTACTGTACTCCACTCTACTCTACCTCTACTGTGCTCTACTGTACTCTATCTCTACTGTGCTCCACTGTACTCTACCTCTAGTGTACTCCACTGTACTCTATCACTACTTTGCTCCACTGTACTCTACTCTACTGTACTCCACTGTACTCTACCTCTACTGTACTCTACATCTACTGTGCTCTACTGTACTCTATCTCTACTGTGCTCCACTGTACTCTACCTCTACTGTACTCCACTGTACTCTACCTCTACTGTACTCCACTGTACTCTATCTCTACTGTGCTCTACTGTACTCTATCTCTACTCTGCTCTACTGTACTCTACCTCTACTCTACTCCACTGTACTCTACCTCTACTGTGCTCCACTGTACTCTACCTCTACTGTGCTCCACTGTACTCTACCTCTACTGTACTCCACTGTACTCTACCTCTACTGTACTCCACTGTACTCTACCTCTACTGTGCTCCACTGTACTCTACCTCTACTGTACTCCACTGTACTCTACCTTTACTGTACTCCACTGTACTCTACCTCTACTGTGCTCCACTGTACTCTATCACTACTGTACTCCACTGTACTCTACCTCTACTGTGCTCCACTGTACTCTACCTCTACTGTACTCCACTGTACTCTACCTCTACTGTACTCCACTGTACTCTATCACTACTGTACTCCACTGTACTCTACCTCTACTGTGCTCCACTGTACTCTACCTCTACTGTACTCCACTGTACTCTACCTCTACTGTACTCCACTGTGCTCTACCTCTACTGTACTCCACTGTACTCTACCTCTACTGTGCTCCACTGTACTCTACCTTTACTTTGCTCCACTGTACTCTACCTCTACTGTACTCCACTGTACTCTATCACTACTTTGCTCCACTGTACTCTACTCTACTGTACTCCACTGTACTCTACCTCTACTGTGCTCCACTGTACTCTACCTCTAATGTGCTCCACTGTACTCTACCTCTACTGTACTCCACTGTACTCTACCTCTACTGTACTCCACTCTACTCTACCTCTACTGTGCTCTACTGTACTCTATCTCTACTGTGCTCCACTGTACTCTACCTCTACTGTACTCCACTGTACTCTACCTCTACTATACTCCACTGTACTCTTTCTCTACTGTACTCCACTGTACTCTACCTCTACTGTACTCCACTGTACTCAACCTCAACTGTACTCCACTGTACTCTACCTCTACTCTGCTCCATTGTGCTCTACCTCTACTGTACTCCACTGTACTCTACCTCTACTGTGCTCCATTGTACTCCACCTCTACTGTGCTCCACTGTACTCCACTGTACTCTACCTCTACTGTGCTCCACTGTACTCTACCTCTACTGTACTCCACTGTACTCTACCTCTACTGTGCTCCACTGTACTCTACCTCTAATGTGCTCCACTGTACTCTACCTCTACTGTGCTCCACTGTACTCTACATCTACTGTACTCCACTGTACTCTACCTCTACTGTGCTCTACTGTACTCTATCTCTACTGTGCTCCACTGTACTCTACCTCTACTGTACTCCACTGTACTCTACCTCTACTATACTCCACTATACTCTTTCTCTACTGTACTCCACTGTACTCTACCTCTACTGTACTCCACTGTACTCTACCTCTACTGTACTCCACTGTACTCTACTCTACTGTACTCCACTGTACTCTACCTCTACTGTACTCTACCTCTACTGTGCTCCACTGTACTCTATCTCTACTGTACTCCACTGTACTCTACCTCTACTGTACTCCACCTCTAATGTTCTCCACTGTACTCTACCTCTACTGTACTCCACTGTACTCTACCTCTACTGTACTCCACTCTACTCTACCTCTACTGTGCTCTACTGTACTCTATCTCTACTCTGCTCTACTGTACTCTACCTCTACTGTACTCCACTGTACTCTACCTCTACTGTACTTCACTGTACTCTACCTCTACTGTGCTCCACTGTACTCTACCTCTAATGTGTTCCACTGTACTCTACCTCTACTGTGCTCCACTGTACTCTACCTCTACTGTACTCCACTGTACTCTACCTCTACTGTACTCCACTGTACTCTATCTCTACTTTGCTCCACTGTACTCCACTGTACTCTACCTCTAGTATGCTCAACTGTACTCCACTGTACTCTACCTCTAGTATGCTCCACTGTACTCTACCTGTACTGTGCTCCACTGTACTCTATCTCTACTGTACTCCACTGTACTCTATCTCTACTTTGCTCCACTGTACTCTACTCTACTGTACTCCACTGTACTCTACCTCTACTGTACTCTACCTCTAATGTGCTCTACTGTACTCTATCTCTACTGTGCTCCACTGTACTCTACCTCTACTGTACTCCACTGTACTCTACCTCTACTGTACTCCACTGTACTCTATCTCTACTTGTCTCTACTGTACTCTATCTCTACTCTGCTCTACTGTACTCTACCTCTACTGTACTCCACTGTACTCTACCTCTACTGTACTCCACTGTACTCTACCTCTACTGTACTCCACTGTACTCTACCTCTAATGTGTTCCACTGTACTCTACCTCTACTGTGCTCCACTGTATTCTACCTCTACTGTACTCCACTGTACTCTACCTCTACTGTGCTCCACTTTACTCTATCTCTACTGTAATCCACTGTACTCTACCTCTACTGTACTCCACCTCTAATGTGCTCCACTGTACTCTACCTCTACGGTACTCCACTGTACTCTACCTCTACTGTACTCCACTCTACTCTACCTCTACTGTGCTCTACTGTACTCTATCTCTACTGTGTGCCACTGTACTCTACCTCTACTGTACTCCACTGTACTCTACCTCTACTATACTCCACTGTACTCTTTCTCTACTGTACTCCACTGTACTCTACCTCTACTGTACTCCACTCTACTCTACCTCTACTGTGCTCTACTGTACTCTATCTCTACTGTGCTCCACTGTACTCTACCTCTACTGTACTCCACTGTACTCTACCTCTACTATACTCCACTGTACTCTTTCTCTACTGTACTCCACTGTACTCTACCTCTACTGTACTCCACTGTACTCTACCTCTACTGTACTCCACTGTACTCTACTCTACTGTACTCCACTGTACTCTACCTCTACTGTACTCTACCTCTACTTTGCTCCACTGTACTCTATCTCTACTGTACTCCACTGTACTCTACCTCTACTGTATTCCACCTCTAATGTGCTCCACTGTACTCTACCTCTACTGTACTCCACTGTACTCTACCTCTACTGTACTCCACTCTACTCTACCTCTACTGTGCTCTACTGTACTCTATCTCTACTGTGCTCCACTGTACTCTACCTCTACTGTACTCCACTGTACTCTACCTCTACTATACTCCACTGTACTCTTTCTCTACTGTACTCCACTGTACTCTACCTCTACTGTACTCCACTGTACTCAACCTCAACTGTACTCCACT
This sequence comes from Tiaroga cobitis, assembly GCA_030578255.1. Taxonomy (NCBI): domain Eukaryota; kingdom Metazoa; phylum Chordata; class Actinopteri; order Cypriniformes; family Leuciscidae; genus Tiaroga; species Tiaroga cobitis. Next base: position 2,866,821 of record CM060600.1, read on the forward strand.
GTACTCTATCTCTACTGTACTCCACTGTACTCTACCTCTACTGTACTCCACCTCTAATGTGCTCCACTGTACTCTACCTCTACTGTACTCCACTGTACTCTACCTCTACTGTACTCCACTCTACTCTACCTCTACTGTACTCTACCTCTACTGTGCTCCACTGTACTCTATCTCTACTGTACTCCACTGTACTCTACCTCTACTGTACTCCACCTCTAATGTGCTCCACTGTACTCTACCTCTACTGTACTCCACTGTACTCTACCTCTACTGTACTCCACTCTACTCTACCTCTACTGTGCTCTACTGTACTCTATCTCTACTGTGCTCCACTGTACTCTACCTCTACTGTACTCCACTGTACTCTACCTCTACTATACTCCACTGTACTCTTTCTCTACTGTACTCCACTGTACTCTACCTCTACTGTACTCCACTGTACTCAACCTCAACTGTACTCCACTGTACTCTACCTCTACTCTGCTCCATTGTACTCTACCTCTACTGTACTCCACTGTACTCTATCTCTATTGAACTCCACTGTACTCTACCTCTACTGTACTCTACTGTTATCTACCTCTACTGTACTCTACTGTACTCCACATCTGCTCTGCTCCTCTGTAATCCACTATACTCTACCTCTACTGTGCTCCACTGTACTCTACCTTTACTTTGCTCCACTGTACTCTACCTCTACTGTACTCCACTGTACTCTATCACTACTTTGCTCCACTGTACTCTACTCTACTGTACTCCACTGTACTCTACCTCTACTGTGCTCCACTGTACTCTACCTCTAATGTGCTCCACTGTACTCTACCTCTACTGTACTCCACTGTACTCTACCTCTACTGTACTCCACTCTACTCTACCTCTACTGTGCTCTACTGTACTCTATCTCTACTGTGCTCCACTGTACTCTACCTCTACTGTACTCCACTGTACTCTACCTCTACTATACTCCACTGTACTCTTTCTCTACTGTACTCCACTGTACTCTACCTCTACTGTACTCCACTGTACTCAACCTCAACTGTACTCCACTGTACTCTACCTCTACTCTGCTCCATTGTACTCTACCTCTACTGTACTCCACTGTACTCTACCTCTACTGTGCTCCATTGTACTCCACCTCTACTGTGCTCCACTGTACTCCACTGTACTCTACCTCTACTGTGCTCCACTGTACTCTACCTCTACTGTACTCCACTGTACTCTACCTCTACTGTGCTCCACTGTACTCTACCTCTAATGTGCTCCACTGTACTCTACCTCTACTGTGCTCCACTGTACTCTACATCTACTGTACTCCACTGTACTCTACCTCTACTGTGCTCTACTGTACTCTATCTCTACTGTGCTCCACTGTACTCTACCTCTACTGTACTCCACTGTACTCTACCTCTACTATACTCCACTATACTCTTTCTCTACTGTACTCCACTGTACTCTACCTCTACTGTACTCCACTGTACTCTACCTCTACTGTACTCCACTGTACTCTACTCTACTGTACTCCACTGTACTCTACCTCTACTGTACTCTACCTCTACTGTGCTCCACTGTACTCTATCTCTACTGTACTCCACTGTACTCTACCTCTACTGTACTCCACCTCTAATGTTCTCCACTGTACTCTACCTCTACTGTACTCCACTGTACTCTACCTCTACTGTACTCCACTCTACTCTACCTCTACTGTGCTCTACTGTACTCTATCTCTACTCTGCTCTACTGTACTCTACCTCTACTGTACTCCACTGTACTCTACCTCTACTGTACTTCACTGTACTCTACCTCTACTGTGCTCCACTGTACTCTACCTCTAATGTGTTCCACTGTACTCTACCTCTACTGTGCTCCACTGTACTCTACCTCTACTGTACTCCACTGTACTCTACCTCTACTGTACTCCACTGTACTCTATCTCTACTTTGCTCCACTGTACTCCACTGTACTCTACCTCTAGTATGCTCAACTGTACTCCACTGTACTCTACCTCTAGTATGCTCCACTGTACTCTACCTGTACTGTGCTCCACTGTACTCTATCTCTACTGTACTCCACTGTACTCTATCTCTACTTTGCTCCACTGTACTCTACTCTACTGTACTCCACTGTACTCTACCTCTACTGTACTCTACCTCTAATGTGCTCTACTGTACTCTATCTCTACTGTGCTCCACTGTACTCTACCTCTACTGTACTCCACTGTACTCTACCTCTACTGTACTCCACTGTACTCTATCTCTACTTGTCTCTACTGTACTCTATCTCTACTCTGCTCTACTGTACTCTACCTCTACTGTACTCCACTGTACTCTACCTCTACTGTACTCCACTGTACTCTACCTCTACTGTACTCCACTGTACTCTACCTCTAATGTGTTCCACTGTACTCTACCTCTACTGTGCTCCACTGTATTCTACCTCTACTGTACTCCACTGTACTCTACCTCTACTGTGCTCCACTTTACTCTATCTCTACTGTAATCCACTGTACTCTACCTCTACTGTACTCCACCTCTAATGTGCTCCACTGTACTCTACCTCTACGGTACTCCACTGTACTCTACCTCTACTGTACTCCACTCTACTCTACCTCTACTGTGCTCTACTGTACTCTATCTCTACTGTGTGCCACTGTACTCTACCTCTACTGTACTCCACTGTACTCTACCTCTACTATACTCCACTGTACTCTTTCTCTACTGTACTCCACTGTACTCTACCTCTACTGTACTCCACTCTACTCTACCTCTACTGTGCTCTACTGTACTCTATCTCTACTGTGCTCCACTGTACTCTACCTCTACTGTACTCCACTGTACTCTACCTCTACTATACTCCACTGTACTCTTTCTCTACTGTACTCCACTGTACTCTACCTCTACTGTACTCCACTGTACTCTACCTCTACTGTACTCCACTGTACTCTACTCTACTGTACTCCACTGTACTCTACCTCTACTGTACTCTACCTCTACTTTGCTCCACTGTACTCTATCTCTACTGTACTCCACTGTACTCTACCTCTACTGTATTCCACCTCTAATGTGCTCCACTGTACTCTACCTCTACTGTACTCCACTGTACTCTACCTCTACTGTACTCCACTCTACTCTACCTCTACTGTGCTCTACTGTACTCTATCTCTACTGTGCTCCACTGTACTCTACCTCTACTGTACTCCACTGTACTCTACCTCTACTATACTCCACTGTACTCTTTCTCTACTGTACTCCACTGTACTCTACCTCTACTGTACTCCACTGTACTCAACCTCAACTGTACTCCACTGTACTCTATCTCTACTGTACTCCACTGTACTCTACCTCTACTGTACTCCACCTCTAATGTGCTCCACTGTACTCTACCTCTACTGTACTCCACTGTACTCTACCTCTACTGTACTCCACTCTACTCTACCTCTACTGTACTCTACCTCTACTGTGCTCCACTGTACTCTATCTCTACTGTACTCCACTGTACTCTACCTCTACTGTACTCCACCTCTAATGTGCTCCACTGTACTCTACCTCTACTGTACTCCACTGTACTCTACCTCTACTGTACTCCACTCTACTCTACCTCTACTGTGCTCTACTGTACTCTATCTCTACTGTGCTCCACTGTACTCTACCTCTACTGTACTCCACTGTACTCTACCTCTACTATACTCCACTGTACTCTTTCTCTACTGTACTCCACTGTACTCTACCTCTACTGTACTCCACTGTACTCAACCTCAACTGTACTCCACTGTACTCTACCTCTACTGTGCTCCACTGTACTCTACCTCTACTGTACTCCACTGTACTCTACCTCTACTGTGCTATACTGTACTCTATCTCTACTGTACTCCACTGTACTCTACCTCTACTGTACTCCACATCTAATGTGCTCCACTGTACTCTACCTCTACTGTACTCCACTGTACTCTACCTCTACTGTACTCCACTCTACTCTACCTCTACTGTGCTCTACTGTACTCTATCTCTACTGTGCTCCACTGTACTCTATCTCTATTGAACTCCACTGTACTCTACCTCTACTGTACTCTACTGTTCTCTACCTCTACTGTACTCTACTGTACTCCACATCTGCTCTGCTCCACTGTAATCCACTATACTCTACCTCTACTGTGTTCCACTGTACTCTACCTTTACTTTGCTCCACTGTACTCTACCTCTACTGTACTCCACTGTGCTCTACCTCTACTGTACTCTACTGTACTCCACCTCTACTGTGCTCCACTGTACTCCACTGTACTCTACCTCTACTGTACTCCACTGTACTCTACCTTTACTGTACTCCACTGTACTCTAGCTCTACTGTGCTCCACTGTACTCTACATCTACTGTACTCCACTGTACTCTACCTCTACTGTGCTCCACTGTACTCTACCTCTAATGTGCTCCACTGTACTCTACCTCTACTGTACTCCACTGTACTCTACCTCTACTGTACTCCACTCTACTCTACCTCTACTGTGCTCTACTGTACTCTATCTCTACTGTGCTCCACTATACTCTACCTCTACTGTACTCCACTGTACTCTACCTCTACTATACTCCACTGTACTCTTTCTCTACTGTACTCCACTGTACTCTACCTCTACTGTACTCCACTGTACTCAACCTCAACTGTACTCCACTGTACTCTACCTCTACTGTGCTCCATTGTACTCTACCTCTACTGTACTCCACTGTACTCTACCTCTACTGTGCTCCATTGTACTCCACCTCTACTGTGCTCCACTGTACTCCACTGTATTCTACCTCTACTGTGCTCCGCTGTACTCTACCTCTACTGTACTCCACTGTACTCTACCTCTACTGTGCTCCACTGTACTCTACCTCTAATGTGCTCCACTGTACTCTACCTCTACTGTGCTCCACTGTACTCTACCTCTACTGTACTCCACTGTACTCTACCTCTACTGTGCTCTACTGTACTCTATCTCTACTGTGCTCCACTGTACTCTACCTCTACTGTACTCCACTGTACTCTACCTCTACTATACTCCACTGTACTCTTTCTCTACTGTACTCCACTGTACTCTACCTCTACTGTACTCCACTGTACTCTACCTCTACTGTACTCCACTGTACTCTACTCTACTGTACTCCACTGTACTCTACCTCTACTGTACTCTACCTCTACTGTGCTCCACTGTACTCTATCTCTACTGTACTCCACTGTACTCTACCTCTACTGTACTCCACCTCTAATGTGCTCCACTGTACTCTACCTCTACTGTACTCCACTGTACTCTACCTCTACTGTACTCCACTCTACTCTACCTCTACTGTGCTCTACTGTACTCTATCTCTACTGTGCTCCACTGTACTCTACCTCTACTGTACTCCACTGTACTCTACCTCTACTATACTCCACTGTACTCTTTCTCTACTACTCCACTGTACTCTACCTCTACTGTACTCCACTGTACTCAACCTCAACTGTACTCCACTGTACTCTACCTCTACTCTGCTCCATTGTACTCTACCTCTACTGTACTCCACTGTACTCTACCTCTACTGTGCTCCATTGTACTCCACCTCTACTGTGCTCCACTGTACTCCACTGTACTCTACCTCTACTGTGCTCCACTGTACTCTACCTCTACTGTACTCCACTCTACTCTACCTCTACTGTGCTCTACTGTACTCTATCTCTACTGTGCTCCACTGTACTCTACCTCTACTGTACTCCACTGTACTCTACCTCTACTATACTCCACTGTACTCTTTCTCTACTGTACTCCACTATACTATACCTCTACTGTACTCCACTGTACTCTACCTCTACTGTACTCCACTGTACTCTACTCTACTGTACTCCACTGTACTCTACCTCTACTGTACTCTACCTCTACTGTGCTCCACTGTACTCTATCTCTACTGTACTCCACTGTACTCTACCTCTACTGTACTCCACCTCTAATGTGCTCCACTGTACTCTACCTCTACTGTACTCCCATGTACTCTACCTCTACTGTACTCCACTCTACTCTACCTCTACTGTGCTCTACTGTACTCTATCTCTACTGTGCTCCACTGTACTCTACCTCTACTGTACTCCACTGTACTCTACCTCTACTATACTCCACTGTACTCTTTCTCTACTGTACTCCACTGTACTCTACCTCTACTGTACTCCACTGTACTCAACCTCAACTGTACTCCACTGTACTCTACCTCTACTGTGCTCCACTGTACTCTACCTCTACTGTACTCCACTGTACTCTACCTCTACTGTACTCCACTGTACTCTACCTCTACTGTACTCTACTCTACTCTACCTCTACTGTGCTCTACTGTACTCTATCTCTACTGTGCTCCACTGTACTCTATCTCTATTGAACTCCACTGTACTCTACCTCTACTGTACTCTACTGTTCTCTACCTCTACTGTACTCTACTGTACTCCTCATCTGCTCTGCTCCTCTGTAATCCACTATACTCTACCTCTACTGTGCTCCACTGTACTCTACCTTTACTTTGCTCCACTGTACTCTACCTCTACTGTACTCCACTGTACTCTATCACTACTTTGCTCCACTGTACTCTACTCTACTGTACTCCACTGTACTCTACCTCTACTGTGCTCCACTGTACTCTACCTCTAATGTGCTCCACTGTACTCTACCTCTACTGTACTCCACTGTACTCTACCTCTACTGTACTCCACTCTACTCTACCTCTACTGTGCTCTACTGTACTCTATCTCTACTGTGCTCCACTGTACTCTACCTCTACTGTACTCCACTGTACTCTAACTCTACTATACTCCACTGTACTCTTTCTCTACTGTACTCCACTGTACTCTACCTCTACTGTACTCCACTGTACTCAACCTCAACTGTACTCCACTGTACTCTACCTCTACTGTGCTCCATTGTACTCTACCTCTACTGTACTCCACTGTACTCTACCTCTACTGTGCTCCATTGTACTCCACCTCTACTGTGCTCCACTGTACTCCACTGTACTCTACCTCTACTGTGCTCCACTGTACTCTACCTCTACTGTACTCCACTGTACTCTACCTCTACTGTGCTCCACTGTACTCTACCTCTAATGTGCTCCACTGTACTCTACCTCTACTGTGCTCCACTGTACTCTACCTCTACTGTACTCCACTGTACTCTACCTCTACTGTGCTCTACTGTACTCTATCTCTACTGTGCTCCACTGTACTCTACCTCTACTGTACTCCACTGTACTCTACCTCTACTATACTCCACTATACTCTTTCTCTACTGTACTCCACTGTACTCTACCTCTACTGTACTCCACTGTACTCTACCTCTACTGTACTCCACTGTACTCTACCTCTACTGTACTCTACCTCTACTGTGCTCCACTGTACTCTATCTCTACTGTACTCCACTGTACTCTACCTCTACTGTACTCCACCTCTAATGTGCTCCACTGTACTCTACCTCTACTGTACTCCACTGTACTCTACCTCTACTGTACTCCACTCTACTCTACCTCTACTGTGCTCTACTGTACTCTATCTCTACTCTGCTCTACTGTACTCTACCTCTACTGTACTCCACTGTACTCTACCTCTACTGTACTTCACTGTACTCTACCTCTACTGTGCTCCACTGTACTCTACCTCTAATGTGTTCCACTGTACTCTACCTCTACTGTGCTCCACTGTACTCTACCTCTACTGTACTCCACTGTACTCTACCTCTACTGTGCTCCACTTTACTCTATCTCTACTGTACTCCACTGTACTCTACCTCTATTGTACTCCACCTCTACTGTACTCCACTGTACTCGACCTCTACTATACTCCACTGTACTCAACCTCAACTGTACTCCACTGTACTCTACTCTACTGTACTCCACTGTACTCTACCTCTACTGTACTCTACCTCTACTGTACTCCACTGTACTCTATCTCTACTTTGCTCCACTGTACTCCACTGTACTCTACCTCTAGTATGCTCAACTGTACTCCATTGTACTCTACCTCTAGTATGCTCCACTGTACTCTACCTGTACTGTGCTCCACTGTACTCTATCTCTACTGTACTCCACTGTACTCTATCTCTACTTTGCTCCACTGTACTCTACTCTACTGTACTCCACTGTACTCTACCTCTACTGTACTCTACCTCTAATGTGCTCTACTGTACTCTATCTCTACTGTGCTCCACTGTACTCTACCTCTACTGTACTCCACTGTACTCTACCTCTACTGTACTCCACTGTACTCTATCTCTACTTGTCTCTACTGTACTCTATCTCTACTCTGCTCTACTGTACTCTACCTCTACTGTACTCCACTGTACTCTATCTCTACTGTACTCCACTGTACTCTACCTCTACTGTGCTCCACTGTACTCTACCTCTACTGTACTCCACTGTACTCTACCTCTACTGTGCTCCACTTTACTCTATCTCTACTGCAATCCACTGTACTCTACCTCTACTGTACTCCACCTCTAATGTGCTCCACTGTACTCTACCTCTACGGTACTCCACTGTACTCTACCTCTACTGTACTCCACTCTACTCTACCTCTACTGTGCTCTACTGTACTCTATCTCTACTGTGTGCCACTGTACTCTACCTCTACTGTACTCCACTGTACTCTACCTCTACTATACTCCACTGTACTCTTTCTCTACTGTACTCCACTGTACTCTACCTCTACTGCACTCCACTCTACTCTACCTCTACTGTGCTCTACTGTACTCTATCTCTACTGTGCTCCACTGTACTCTACCTCTACTGTACTCCACTGTACTCTACCTCTACTATACTCCACTGTACTCTTTCTCTACTGTACTCCACTGTACTCTACTCTACTGTACTCCACTGTACTCTACCTCTACTGTACTCTACCTCTACTGTGCTCCACTGTACTCTATCTCTACTGTACTCCACTGTACTCTACCTCTACTGTATTCCACCTCTAATGTGCTCCACTGTACTCTACCTCTACTGTACTCCACTGTACTCTACCTCTACTGTACTCCACTCTACTCTACCTCTACTGTGCTCTACTGTACTCTATCTCTACTGTGCTCCACTGTACTCTACCTCTACTGTACTCCACTGTACTCTACCTCTACTATACTCCACTGTACTCTTTCTCTACTGTACTCCACTGTACTCTACCTCTACTGTACTCCACTGTACTCAACCTCAACTGTACTCCACTGTACTCTATCTCTACTGTACTCCACTGTACTCTACCTCTACTGTACTCCACCTCTAATGTGCTCCACTGTACTCTACCTCTACTGTACTCCACTGTACTCTACCTCTACTGTACTCCACTCTACTCTACCTCTACTGTACTCTACCTCTACTGTGCTCCACTGTACTCTATCTCTACTGTACTCCACTGTACTCTACCTCTACTGTACTCCACCTCTAATGTGCTCCACTGTACTCTACCTCTACTGTACTCCACTGTACTCTACCTCTACTGTACTCCACTCTACTCTACCTCTACTGTGCTCTACTGTACTCTATCTCTACTGTGCTCCACTGTACTCTACCTCTACTGTACTCCACTGTACTCTACCTCTACTATACTCCACTGTACTCTTTCTCTACTGTACTCCACTGTACTCTACCTCTACTGTACTCCACTGTACTCAACCTCAACTGTACTCCACTGTACTCTACCTCTACTGTGCTCCACTGTACTCTACCTCTACTGTACTCCACTGTACTCTACCTCTACTGTGCTATACTGTACTCTATCTCTACTGTACTCCACTGTACTCTACCTCTACTGTACTCCACATCTAATGTGCTCCACTGTACTCTACCTCTACTGTACTCCACTGTACTCTACCTCTACTGTACTCCACTCTACTCTACCTCTACTGTGCTCTACTGTACTCTATCTCTACTGTGCTCCACTGTACTCTATCTCTATTGAACTCCACTGTACTCTACCTCTACTGTACTCTACTGTTCTCTACCTCTACTGTACTCTACTGTACTCCACATCTGCTCTGCTCCACTGTAATCCACTATACTCTACCTCTACTGTGTTCCACTGTACTCTACCTTTACTTTGCTCCACTGTACTCTACCTCTACTGTACTCCACTGTGCTCTACCTCTACTGTACTCTACTGTACTCCACCTCTACTGTGCTCCACTGTACTCCACTGTACTCTACCTCTACTGTACTCCACTGTACTCTACCTTTACTGTACTCCACTGTACTCTAGCTCTACTGTGCTCCACTGTACTCTACCTCTACTGTACTCCACTGTACTCTACCTCTACTGTGCTCCACTGTACTCTACCTCTAATGTGCTCCACTGTACTCTACCTCTACTGTACTCCACTGTACTCTACCTCTACTGTACTCCACTCTACTCTACCTCTACTGTGCTCTACTGTACTCTATCTCTACTGTGCTCCACTGTACTCTACCTCTACTGTACTCCACTGTACTCTACCTCTACTATACTCCACTGTACTCTTTCTCTACTGTACTCCACTGTACTCTACCTCTACTGTACTCCACTGTACTCAACCTCAACTGTACTCCACTGTACTCTACCTCTACTGTGCTCCATTGTACTCTACCTCTACTGTACTCCACTGTACTCTACCTCTACTGTGCTCCATTGTACTCCACCTCTACTGTGCTCCACTGTACTCCACTGTACTCTACCTCTACTGTGCTCCACTGTACTCTACCTCTACTGTACTCCACTGTACTCTACCTCTACTGTGCTCCACTGTACTCTACCTCTAATGTGCTCCACTGTACTCTACCTCTACTGTGCTCCACTGTACTCTACCTCTACTGTACTCCACTGTACTCTACCTCTACTGTGCTCTACTGTACTCTATCTCTACTGTGCTCCACTGTACTCTACCTCTACTGTACTCCACTGTACTCTACCTCTACTATACTCCACTGTACTCTTTCTCTACTGTACTCCACTGTACTCTACCTCTACTCTACTCCACTGTACTCTACCTCTACTGTATTCCACTGTACTCTACTCTACTGTACTCCACTGTACTCTACCTCTACTGTACTCTACCTCTACTGTGCTCCACTGTACTCTATCTCTACTGTACTCCACTGTACTCTACCTCTACTGTACTCCACCTCTAATGTGCTCCACTGTACTCTACCTCTACTGTACTCCACTGTACTCTACCTCTACTGTACTCCACTCTACTCTACCTCTACTGTGCTCTACTGTACTCTATCTCTACTGTGCTCCACTGTACTCTACCTCTACTGTACTCCACTGTACTCTACCTCTACTATACTCCACTGTACTCTTTCTCTACTACTCCACTGTACTCTACCTCTACTGTACTCCACTGTACTCAACCTCAACTGTACTCCACTGTACTCTACCTCTACTGTGCTCCATTGTACTCTACCTCTACTGTACTCCACTGTACTCTACCTCTACTGTGCTCCATTGTACTCCACCTCTACTGTGCTCCACTGTACTCCACTGTACTCTACCTCTACTGTGCTCCACTGTACTCTACCTCTACTGTACTCCACTGTACTCTACCTCTACTGTGCTCCACTGTACTCTACCTCTAATGTGCTCCACTGTACTCTACCTCTACTGTGCTCCACTGTACTCTACCTCTACTGTACTCCACTGTACTCTACCTCTACTGTGCTCCACTGTACTCTATCTCTACTGTATTCCACTGTACTCTACCTCTACTGTACTCCACCTCTAATGTGCTCCACTGTACTCTACCTCTACTGTACTCCACTGTACTCTACCTCTACTGTACTCCACTCTACTCTACCTCTACTGTGCTCTACTGTACTCTATCTCTACTGTGCTCCACTGTACTCTACCTCTACTGTACTCCACTGTACTCTACCTCTACTATACTCCACTGTACTCTTTCTCTACTGTACTCCACTATACTATACCTCTACTGTACTCCACTGTACTCTACCTCTACTGTACTCCACTGTACTCTACTCTACTGTACTCCACTGTACTCTACCTCTACTGTACTCTACCTCTACTGTGCTCCACTGTACTCTATCTCTACTGTACTCCACTGTACTCTACCTCTACTGTACTCCACCTCTAATGTGCTCCACTGTACTCTACCTCTACTGTACTCCACTGTACTCTACCTCTACTGTACTCCACTGTACTCTACCTCTACTGTACTCTACTCTACTCTACCTCTACTGTGCTCTACTGTACTCTATCTCTACTGTGCTCCACTGTACTCTATCTCTATTGAACTCCACTGTACTCTACCTCTACTGTACTCTACTGTTCTCTACCTCTACTGTACTCTACTGTACTCCACATCTGCTCTGCTCCTCTGTAATCCACTATACTCTACCTCTACTGTGCTCCACTGTACTCTACCTTTACTTTGCTCCACTGTACTCTACCTCTACTGTACTCCACTGTGCTCTACCTCTACTGTACTCTACTGTACTCCACCTCTACTGTGCTCCACTGTACTCCACTGTACTCTACCTCTACTGTGCTCCACTGTACTCTACCTCTACTGTACTCCACTGTACTCTACCTCTACTGTGCTCTACTGTACTCTATCTCTACTCTGCTCTACTGTACTCTACCTCTACTGTACTCCACCTCTAATGTGCTCCACTGTACTCTACCTCTACTGTACTCCACTGTACTCTACCTCTACTGTACTCCACTCTACTCTACCTCTACTGTGCTCTACTGTACTCTATCTCTACTCTGCTCTACTGTACTCTACCTCTACTGTACTCCACTGTACTCTACCTCTACTGTACTTCACTGTACTCTACCTCTACTGTGCTCCACTGTACTCTACCTCTAATGTGTTCCACTGTACTCTACCTCTACTGTGCTCCACTGTACTCTATCTCTACTGTACTCCACTGTACTCTATCTCTACTTTGCTCCACTGTACTCTACTCTACTGTACTCCACTGTACTCTACCTCTACTGTACTCTACCTCTAATGTGCTCTACTGTACTCTATCTCTACTGTGCTCCACTGTACTCTACCTCTACTGTACTCCACTGTACTCTACCTCTACTGTACTCCACTGTACTCTATCTCTACTTGTCTCTACTGTACTCTATCTCTACTCTGCTCTACTGTACTCTACCTCTACTGTACTCCACTGTACTCTACCTCTACTGTACTCCACTGTACTCTACCTCTACTGTACTCCACTGTACTCTACCTCTAATGTGTTCCACTGTACTCTACCTCTACTGTGCTCCACTGTACTCTACCTCTACTGTACTCCACTGTACTCTACCTCTACTGTGCTCCACTTTACTCTATCTCTACTGTAATCCACTGTACTCTACCTCTACTGTACTCCACCTCTAATGTGCTCCACTGTACTCTACCTCTACGGTACTCCACTGTACTCTACCTCTACTGTACTCCACTCTACTCTACCTCTACTGTGCTCTACTGTACTCTATCTCTACTGTGTGCCACTGTACTCTACCTCTACTGTACTCCACTGTACTCTACCTCTACTATACTCCACTGTACTCTTTCTCTACTGTACTCCACTGTACTCTACCTCTACTGTACTCCACTCTACTCTACCTCTACTGTGCTCTACTGTACTCTATCTCTACTGTGCTCCACTGTACTCTACCTCTACTGTACTCCACTGTACTCTACCTCTACTATACTCCACTGTACTCTTTCTCTACTGTACTCCACTGTACTCTACCTCCACTGTACTCCACTGTACTCTACCTCTACTGTAATCCACTGTACTCTACTCTACTGTACTCCACTGTACTCTACCTCTACTGTACTCTACCTCTACTGTGCTCCACTGTACTCTATCTCTACTGTACTCCACTGTACTCTACCTCTACTGTATTCCACCTCTAATGTGCTCCACTGTACTCTACCTCTACTGTACTCCACTGTACTCTACCTCTACTGTACTCCACTCTACTCTACCTCTACTGTGCTCTACTGTACTCTATCTCTACTGTGCTCCACTGTACTCTACCTCTACTGTACTCCACTGTACTCTACCTCTACTATACTCCACTGTACTCTTTCTCTACTGTACTCCACTGTACTCTACCTCTACTGTACTCCACTGTACTCAACCTCAACTGTACTCCACTGTACTCTATCTCTACTGTACTCCACTGTACTCTACCTCTACTGTACTCCACTGTACTCAACCTCAACTGTACTCTACCTCTACTGTACTCCACTGTACTCTACCTCTACTGTACTCCACTCTACTCTACCTATACTGTACTCTACCTCTACTGTGCTCCACTGTACTCTATCTCTACTGTACTCCACTGTACTCTACCTCTACTGTACACCACCTCTAATGTGCTCCACTGTACTCTACCTCTACTGTACTCCACTGTGCTCTACCTCTACTGTACTCCACTCTACTCTACCTCTACTGTGCTCTACTGTACTCTATCTCTACTGTGCTCCACTGTACTCTACCTCTACTGTACTCCACTGTACTCTACCTCTACTATACTCCACTGTACTCTTTCTCTACTGTACTCCACTGTACTCTACCTCTACTGTACTCCACTGTACTCAACCTCAACTGTACTCCACTGTACTCTACCTCTACTGTGCTCCATTGTACTCTACCTCTACTGTACTCCACTGTACTCTACCTCTACTGTGCTCCATTGTACTCCACCTCTACTGTGCTCCACTGTACTCCACTGTACTCTACCTCTACTGTGCTCCACTGTACTCTACCTCTACTGTACTCCACTGTACTCTACCTCTACTGTGCTCCACTGTACTCTACCTCTAATGTGCTCCACTGTACTCTACCTCTACTGTGCTCCACTGTACTCTACCTCTACTGTACTCCACTGTACTCTACCTCTACTGTGCTCTACTGTACTCTATCTCTACTGTGCTCCACTGTACTCTACCTCTACTGTAGTCCACTGTACTCTACCTCTACTATACTCCACTGTACTCTTTCTCTACTGTACTCCACTGTACTCTACCTCTACTGTACTCCACTGTACTCTACCTCTACTGTATTCCACTGTACTCTACTCTACTGTACTCCACTGTACTCTACCTCTACTGTACTCTACCTCTACTGTGCTCCACTGTACTCTATCTCTACTGTACTCCACTGTACTCTACCTCTACTGTACTCCACCTCTAATGTGCTCCACTGTACTCTACCTCTACTGTACTCCACTGTACTCTACCTCTACTGTACTCCACTCTACTCTACCTCTACTGTACTCCACTGTACTCTACCTCTACTGTGCTCCATTGTACTCTACCTCTACTGTACTCCACTGTACTCTACCTCTACTGTGCTCCATTGTACTCCACCTCTACTGTGCTCCACTGTACTCCACTGTACTCTACCTCTACTGTGCTCCACTGTACTCTACCTCTACTGTACTCCACTGTACTCTACCTCTACTGTGCTCCACTGTACTCTACCTCTAATGTGCTCCACTGTACTCTACCTCTACTGTGCTCCACTGTACTCTACCTCTACTGTACTCCACTGTACTCTACCTCTACTGTGCTCCACTGTACTCTATCTCTACTGTATTCCACTGTACTCTACCTCTACTGTACTCCACCTCTAATGTGCTCCACTGTACTCTACCTCTACTGTACTCCACTGTACTCTACCTCTACTGTACTCCACTCTACTCTACCTGTACTGTGCTCTACTGTACTCTATCTCTACTGTGCTCCACTGTACTCTACCTCTACTGTACTCCACTGTACTCTACCTCTACTATACTCCACTGTACTCTTTCTCTACTGTACTCCACTATACTATACCTCTACTGTACTCCACTGTACTCTACCTCTACTGTACTCCACTGTACTCTACTCTACTGTACTCCACTGTACTCTACCTCTACTGTACTCTACCTCTACTGTGCTCCACTGTACTCTATCTCTACTGTACTCCACTGTACTCTACCTCTACTGTACTCCACCTCTAATGTGCTCCACTGTACTCTACCTCTACTGTACTCCCATGTACTCTACCTCTACTGTACTCCACTCTACTCTACCTCTACTGTGCTCTACTGTACTCTATCTCTACTGTGCTCCACTGTACTCTACCTCTACTGTACTCCACTGTACTCTACCTCTACTATACTCCACTGTACTCTTTCTCTACTGTACTCCACTGTACTCTACCTCTACTGTACTCCACTGTACTCAACCTCAACTGTACTCCACTGTACTCTACCTCTACTGTGCTCCACTGTACTCTACCTCTACTGTACTCCACTGTACTCTACCTCTACTGTACTCCACTGTACTCTACCTCTACTGTACTCTACTCTACTCTACCTCTACTGTGCTCTACTGTACTCTATCTCTACTGTGCTCCACTGTACTCTATCTCTATTGAACTCCACTGTACTCTACCTCTACTGTACTCTACTGTTCTCTACCTCTACTGTACTCTACTGTACTCCACATCTGCTCTGCTCCTCTGTAATCCACTATACTCTACCTCTACTGTGCTCCACTGTACTCTACCTTTACTTTGCTCCACTGTACTCTACCTCTACTGTACTCCACTGTGCTCTACCTCTACTGTACTCTACTGTACTCCACCTCTACTGTGCTCCACTGTACTCCACTGTACTCTACCTCTACTGTACTCCACTCTACTCTACCTCTACTGTGCTCTACTGTACTCTATCTCTACTGTGCTCCACTGTACTCTACCTCTACTGTACTCCACTGTACTCTACCTCTACTATACTCCACTGTACTCTTTCTCTACTGTACTCCACTGTACTCTACCTCTACTGTACTCCACTGTACTCAACCTCAACTGTACTCCACTGTACTCTACCTCTACTGTGCTCCATTGTACTCTACCTCTACTGTACTCCACTGTACTCTACCTCTACTGTGCTCCATTGTACTCCACCTCTACTGTGCTCCACTGTACTCCACTGTACTCTACCTCTACTGTGCTCCACTGTACTCTACCTCTACTGTACTCCACTGTACTCTACCTCTACTGTGCTCCACTGTATTCTACCTCTAATGTGCTCCACTGTACTCTACCTCTACTGTGCTCCACTGTACTCTACCTCTACTGTAATCCACTGTACTCTACCTCTACTGTGCTCTACTGTACTCTATCTCTACTGTGCTCCACTGTACTCTACCTCTACTGTACTCCACTGTACTCTACCTCTACTATACTCCACTGTACTCTTTCTCTACTGTACTCCACTGTACTCTACCTCTACTGTACTCCACTGTACTCTACCTCTACTGTATTCCACTGTACTCTACTCTACTGTACTCCACTGTACTCTACCTCTACTGTACTCTACCTCTACTGTGCTCCACTGTACTCTATCTCTACTGTACTCCACTGTACTCTACCTCTACTGTACTCCACCTCTAATGTGCTCCACTGTACTCTACCTCTACTGTACTCCACTGTACTCTACCTCTACTGTACTCCACTCTACTCTACCTCTACTGTGCTCTACTGTACTCTATCTCTACTGTGCTCCACTGTACTCTACCTCTACTGTACTCCACTGTACTCTACCTCTACTATACTCCACTGTACTCTTTCTCTACTACTCCACTGTACTCTACCTCTACTGTACTCCACTGTACTCAACCTCAACTGTACTCCACTGTACTCTACCTCTACTGTGCTCCATTGTACTCTACCTCTACTGTACTCCACTGTACTCTACCTCTACTGTGCTCCATTGTACTCCACCTCTACTGTGCTCCACTGTACTCCACTGTACTCTACCTCTACTGTGCTCCACTGTACTCTACCTCTACTGTACTCCACTGTACTCTACCTCTACTGTGCTCCACTGTACTCTACCTCTAATGTGCTCCACTGTACTCTACCTCTACTGTGCTCCACTGTACTCTACCTCTACTGTACTCCACCTCTAATGTGCTCCACTGTACTCTACCTCTACTGTACTCCACTGTACTCTACCTCTACTGTACTCCACTCTACTCTACCTCTACTGTGCTCTACTGTACTCTATCTCTACTGTGCTCCACTGTACTCTACCTCTACTGTACTCCACTGTACTCTACCTCTACTATACTCCACTGTACTCTTTCTCTACTGTACTCCACTATACTATACCTCTACTGTACTCCACTGTACTCTACCTCTACTGTACTCCACTGTACTCTACTCTACTGTACTCCACTGTACTCTACCTCTACTGTACTCTACCTCTACTGTGCTCCACTGTACTCTATCTCTACTGTACTCCACTGTACTCTACCTCTACTGTACTCCACCTCTAATGTGCTCCACTGTACTCTACCTCTACTGTACTCCCATGTACTCTACCTCTACTGTACTCCACTCTACTCTACCTCAACTGTACTCCACTGTACTCTACCTCTACTGTGCTCCATTGTACTCTACCTCTACTGTACTCCACTGTACTCTACCTCTACTGTGCTCCATTGTACTCCACCTCTACTGTGCTCCACTGTACTCCACTGTACTCTACCTCTACTGTGCTCCACTGTACTCTACCTCTACTGTACTCCACTGTACTCTACCTCTACTGTGCTCCACTGTACTCTACCTCTAATGTGCTCCACTGTACTCTACCTCTACTGTGCTCCACTGTACTCTACCTCTACTGTACTCCACCTCTAATGTGCTCCACTGTACTCTACCTCTACTGTACTCCACTGTACTCTACCTCTACTGTACTCCACTCTACTCTACCTCTACTGTGCTCTACTGTACTCTATCTCTACTGTGCTCCACTGTACTCTACCTCTACTGTACTCCACTGTACTCTACCTCTACTATACTCCACTGTACTCTTTCTCTACTGTACTCCACTATACTATACCTCTACTGTACTCCACTGTACTCTACCTCTACTGTACTCCACTGTACTCTACTCTACTGTACTCCACTGTACTCTACCTCTACTGTACTCTACCTCTACTGTGCTCCACTGTACTCTATCTCTACTGTACTCCACTGTACTCTACCTCTACTGTACTCCACCTCTAATGTGCTCCACTGTACTCTACCTCTACTGTATTCCACTGTACTCTACCTCTACTGTACTCCACCTCTAATGTGCTCCACTGTACTCTACCTCTACTGTACTCCACTGTACTCTACCTCTACTGTACTCCACTCTACTCTACCTCTACTGTGCTCTACTGTACTCTATCTCTACTGTGCTCCACTGTACTCTACCTCTACTGTACTCCACTGTACTCTACCTCTACTATACTCCACTGTACTCTTTCTCTACTGTACTCCACTATACTATACCTCTACTGTACTCCACTGTACTCTACCTCTACTGTACTCCACTGTACTCTACTCTACTGTACTCCACTGTACTCTACCTCTACTGTACTCTACCTCTACTGTGCTCCACTGTACTCTATCTCTACTGTACTCCACTGTACTCTACCTCTACTGTACTCCACCTCTAATGTGCTCCACTGTACTCTACCTCTACTGTACTCCCATGTACTCTACCTCTACTGTACTCCACTCTACTCTACCTCTACTGTGCTCTACTGTACTCTATCTCTACTGTGCTCCACTGTACTCTACCTCTACTGTACTCCACTGTACTCTACCTCTACTATACTCCACTGTACTCTTTCTCTACTGTACTCCACTGTACTCTACCTCTACTGTACTCCACTGTACTCAACCTCAACTGTACTCCACTGTACTCTACCTCTACTGTGCTCCACTGTACTCTACCTCTACTGTACTCCACTGTACTCTACCTCTACTGTACTCCACTGTACTCTACCTCTACTGTACTCTACTCTACTCTACCTCTACTGTGCTCTACTGTACTCTATCTCTACTGTGCTCCACTGTACTCTATCTCTATTGAACTCCACTGTACTCTACCTCTACTGTACTCTACTGTTCTCTACCTCTACTGTACTCTACTGTACTCCACATCTGCTCTGCTCCTCTGTAATCCACTATACTCTACCTCTACTGTGCTCCACTGTACTCTACCTTTACTTTGCTCCACTGTACTCTACCTCTACTGTACTCCACTGTGCTCTACCTCTACTGTACTCTACTGTACTCCACCTCTACTGTGCTCCACTGTACTCCACTGTACTCTACCTCTACTGTGCTCCACTGTACTCTACCTCTACTGTACTCCACTCTACTCTACCTCTACTGTGCTCCACTGTACTCTACCTCTAATGTGCTCCACTGTACTCTACCTCTACTGTGCTCCACTGTACTCTACCTCTACTGTACTCCACTGTACTCTATCTCTACTGTATTCCACTGTACTCTACCTCTACTGTACTCCACCTCTAATGTGCTCCACTGTACTCTACCTCTACTATACTCCACTGTACTCTTTCTCTACTGTAATCCACTGTACTCTACCTCTACTGTACTCCACTGTACTCTACCTCTACTGTACTCCACTGTACTCTACTCTACTGTACTCCACTGTACTCTACCTCTACTGTACTCTACCTCTACTGTGCTCCACTGTACTCTATCTCTACTGTACTCCACTGTACTCTACCTCTACTGTACTCCACCTCTAATGTGCTCCACTGTACTCTACCTCTACTGTACTCCACTGTACTCTACCTCTACTGTACTCCACTCTACTCTACCTCTACTGTGCTCTACAGTACTCTATCTCTACTGTGCTCCACTGTACTCTACCTCTACTGTACTCCACTGTACTCTACCTCTACTCTACCACACTGTACTCTTTCTCTACTGTGCTCCACTGTACTCTACCTCTACTGTACTCCACTGTACTCAACCTCAACTGTACTCCACTGTACTCTACCTCTACTGTGCTCCACTGTACTCTACCTCTACTATACTCCACTGTACTCTTTCTCTACTGTACTCCACTGTACTCTACCTCTACTGTACTCCACTGTACTCTACCTCTACTGTACTCCACTGTACTCTACTCTACTGTACTCCACTGTACTCTACCTCTACTGTACTCTACCTCTACTGTGCTCCACTGTACTCTATCTCTACTGTACTCCACTGTACTCTACCTCTACTGTACTCCACCTCTAATGTGCTCCACTGTACTCTACCTCTACTGTACTCCACTGTACTCTACCTCTACTGTACTCCACTCTACTCTACCTCTACTGTGCTCTACTGTACTCTATCTCTACTGTGCTCCACTGTACTCTACCTCTAGTGTACTCCACTGTACTCTATCACTACTTTGCTCCACTGTACTCTACTCTACTGTACTCCACTGTACTCTACCTCTACTGTACTCTACATCTACTGTGCTCTACTGTACTCTATCTCTACTGTGCTCCACTGTACTCTACCTCTACTGTACTCCACTGTACTCTACCTCTACTGTACTCCACTGTACTCTATCTCTACTGTGCTCTACTGTACTCTATCTCTACTCTGCTCTACTGTACTCTACCTCTACTCTACTCCACTGTACTCTACCTCTACTGTGCTCCACTGTACTCTACCTCTACTGTGCTCCACTGTACTCTACCTCTAATGTGTTCCACTGTACTCTACCTCTACTGTACTCCACTGTACTCTACCTCTACTCTACTCCACTGTACTCTACATCTACTGTGCTCCACTGTACTCTATCTCTACTGTACTCCACTGTACTCTACCTCTACTGTACTCCACCTCTAATGTGCTCCACTGTACTCTACCTCTACGGTAATCCACTGTACTCTACCTCTACTGTACTCCACTCTACTCTACCTCTACTGTGCTCTACTGTACTCTATCTCTACTGTGCGCCACTGTACTCTACCTCTACTGTACTCCACTGTACTCTACCTCTACTATACTCCACTGTACTCTTTCTCTACTGTACTCCACTGTACTCTACCTCTACTGTACTCCACTGTACTCTACCTCTACTGTACTCCACTGTACTCTACTCTACTGTACTCCACTGTACTCTACTTCTACTGTACTCTACCTCTACTGTGCTCCACTGTACTCTATCTCTACTGTACTCCACCTCTAATGTGCTCCACTGTACTCTACCTCTACTGTACTCCACTGTACTCTACCTCTACTGTACTCCACTCTACTCTACCTCTACTGTGCTCTATTGTACTCTATCTCTACTGTGCTCCACTGTACTCTACCTCTACTGTACTCCACTGTACTCTACCTCTACTATACTCCACTGTACTCTTTCTCTACTGTACTCCACTGTACTCTACCTCTACTATACTCCACTGTACTCAACCTCAACTGTACTCCACTGTACTCTACTCTACTGTACTCCACTGTACTCTACCTCTACTGTACTCTACCTCTACTGTACTCCACTGTACTCTATCTCTACTTTGCTCCACTGTACTCCACTGTACTCTACCTCTAGTATGCTCCACTGTACTCCACTGTACTCTACCTCTAGTATGCTCCACTGTACTCTACCTGTACTGTGCTCCACTGTACTCTACCTCTACTGTACTCCACTGTACTCTATCTCTACTTTGCTCCACTGTACTCTACTCTACTGTACTCCGCTGTATTCTACCTCTACTGTACTCTACCTCTACTGTGCTCTACTGTACTCTATCTCTACTGTGCTCCACTGTACTCTACCTCTACTGTACTCCACTGTACTCTACCTCTACTGTGCTCCACTGTACTCTACCTCTACTGTACTCCACTGTACTCTACCTCTACTGTGCTACACTGTACTCTATCTCTACTGTACTCCACTGTGCTCTACCTCTACTGTACTCCACCTCTAATGTGCTCCACTGTACTCTACCTCTACTGTACTCCACTCTACTCTACCTCTACTGTACTCCACTCTACTCTACCTCTACTGTGCTCTACTGTACTCTATCTCTACTGTGCTCCACTGTACTCTATCTCTATTGAACTCCACTGTACTCTACCTCTACTGTACTCTACTGTTCTCTACCTCTACTGTACTCTACTGTACTCCACATCTGCTCTGCTCCACTGTAATCCACTATACTCTACCTCTACTGTGCTCCACTGTACTCTACCTTTACTTTGCTCCACTGTACTCTACCTCTACTGTACTCCACTGTGCTCTACCTCTACTGTACTCCACTGTACTCCACCTCTACTGTGCTCCACTGTACTCTACCTCTACTGTACTCCCATGTACTCTACCTCTACTGTACTCCACTCTACTCTACCTCTACTGTGCTCTACTGTACTCTATCTCTACTGTGCTCCACTGTACTCTACCTCTACTGTACTCCACTGTACTCTACCTCTACTATACTCCACTGTACTCTTTCTCTACTGTACTCCACTGTACTCTACCTCTACTGTACTCCACTGTACTCAACCTCAACTGTACTCAACTGTACTCTACCTCTATTGTGCTCCACTGTACTCTACCTCTACTGTACTCCACTGTACTCTACCTCTACTGTACTCCACTGTACTCTACCTCTACTGTACTCTACTCTACTCTACCTCTACTGTGCTCTACTGTACTCTATCTCTACTGTGCTCCACTGTACTCTATCTCTATTGAACTCCACTGTACTCTACCTCTACTGTACTCTACTATTCTCTACCTCTACTGTACTCTACTGTACTCCACATCTGCTCTGCTCCTCTGTAATCCACTATACTCTACCTCTACTGTGCTCCACTGTACTCTACCTTTACTTTGCTCCACTGTACTCTACCTCTACTGTACTCCACTGTGCTCTACCTCTACTGTACTCTACTGTACTCCACCTCTACTGTGCTCCACTGTACTCCACTGTACTCTACCTCTACTGTGCTCCACTGTACTCTACCTCTACTGTACTCCACTGTACTCTACCTCTACTGTGCTCCACTGTACTCTACCTCTAATGTGCTCCACTGTATTCTACCTCTACTGTGCTCCACTGTACTCTACCTCTACTGTACTCCACTGTACTCTATCTCTACTGTATTCCACTGTACTCTACCTCTACTGTACTCCACCTCTAATGTGCTCCACTGTACTCTACCTCTACTATACTCCACTGTACTCTTTCTCTACTGTAATCCACTGTACTCTACCTCTACTGTACTCCACTGTACTCTACCTCTACTGTACTCCACTGTACTCTACTCTACTGTACTCCACTGTACTCTACCTCTACTGTACTCTACCTCTACTGTGCTCCACTGTACTCTATCTCAACTGTACTCCACTGTACTCTACCTCTACTGTACTCCACCTCTAATGTGCTCCACTGTACTCTACCTCTACTGTACTCCACTCTACTCTACCTCTACTGTGCTCTACAGTACTCTATCTCTACTGTGCTCCACTGTACTCTACCTCTACTGTACTCCACTGTACTCTACCTCTACTCTACTCCACTGTACTCTTTCTCTACTGTACTCCACTGTACTCTACCTCTACTGTACTCCACTGTACTCAACCTCAACTGTACTCCACTGTACTCTACCTCTACTGTGCTCCACTGTACTCTACCTCTACTATACTCCACTGTACTCTTTCTCTACTGTACTCCACTGTACTCTACCTCTACTGTACTCCACTGTACTCTACCTCTACTGTACTCCACTGTACTCTACTCTACTGTACTCCACTGTACTCTACCTCTACTGTACTCTACCTCTACTGTGCTCCACTGTACTCTATCTCTACTGTACTCCACTGTACTCTACCTCTACTGTACTCCACCTCTAATGTGCTCCACTGTACTCTACCTCTACTGTACTCCACTGTACTCTACCTCTACTGTACTCCACTCTACTCTACCTCTACTGTGCTCTACTGTACTCTATCTCTACTGTGCTCCACTGTACTCTACCTCTACTGTACTCCACTGTACTCTATCACTACTTTGCTCCACTGTACTCTACTCTACTGTACTCCACTGTACTCTACCTCTACTGTGCTCCACTGTACTCTACCTCTAATGTACTCCACTGTACTCTACCTCTACTGTACTCCACTGTACTCTACCTCTACTGTACTCCACTCTACTCTACCTCTACTGTGCTCTACTGTACTCTATCTCTACTGTGCTCCACTGTACTCTACCTCTACTGTACTCCACTGTACTCTACCTCTACTATACTCCACTGTACTCTTTCTCTACTGTGCTCCACTGTACTCTACCTCTACTGTACTCCACTGTACTCTACCTCTACTGTGCTCCACTGTACTCTACCTCTAATGTGCTCCACTGTACTCTACCTCTACTGTGCTCCACTGTACTCTACCTCTACTGTACTCCACTGTACTCTATCTCTACTGTATTCCACTGTACTCTACCTCTACTATACTCCACCTCTAATGTGCTCCACTGTACTCTACCTCTACTATACTCCACTGTACTCTTTCTCTACTGTAATCCACTGTACTCTACCTCTACTTTGCTCCACTGTACTCTACCTCTACTGTACTCCACTGTGCTCTACCTCTACTGTACTCTACTGTACTCCACCTCTACTGTGCTCCACTGTACTCCACTGTACTCTACCTCTACTGTGCTCCACTGTACTCTACCTCTACTGTACTCCACTGTACTCTACCTCTACTGTGCTCCACTGTACTCTACCTCTAATGTGTTCCACTGTACTCTACCTCTACTGTACTCCACTGTACTCTACCTCTACTCTACTCCACTGTACTCTACATCTACTGTGCTCCACTGTACTCTATCTCTACTGTACTCCACTGTACTCTACCTCTACTGTACTCCACCTCTAATGTGCTCCACTGTACTCTACCTCTACGGTAATCCACTGTACTCTACCTCTACTGTACTCCACTCTACTCTACCTCTACTGTGCTCTACTGTACTCTATCTCTACTGTGCGCCACTGTACTCTACCTCTACTGTACTCCACTGTACTCTACCTCTACTATACTCCACTGTACTCTTTCTCTACTGTACTCCACTGTACTCTACCTCTACTGTACTCCACTGTACTCTACCTCTACTGTACTCCACTGTACTCTACTCTACTGTACTCCACTGTACTCTACTTCTACTGTACTCTACCTCTACTGTGCTCCACTGTACTCTATCTCTACTGTACTCCACCTCTAATGTGCTCCACTGTACTCTACCTCTACTGTACTCCACTGTACTCTACCTCTACTGTACTCCACTCTACTCTACCTCTACTGTGCTCTACTGTACTCTATCTCTACTGTGCTCCACTGTACTCTACCTCTACTGTACTCCACTGTACTCTACCTCTACTATACTCCACTGTACTCTTTCTCTACTGTACTCCACTGTACTCTACCTCTACTATACTCCACTGTACTCAACCTCAACTGTACTCCACTGTACTCTACTCTACTGTACTCCACTGTACTCTACCTCTACTGTACTCTACCTCTACTGTACTCCACTGTACTCTATCTCTACTTTGCTCCACTGTACTCCACTGTACTCTACCTCTAGTATGCTCCACTGTACTCCACTGTACTCTACCTCTAGTATGCTCCACTGTACTCTACCTGTACTGTGCTCCACTGTACTCTACCTCTACTGTACTCCACTGTACTCTATCTCTACTTTGCTCCACTGTACTCTACTCTACTGTACTCCGCTGTACTCTACCTCTACTGTACTCTACCTCTACTGTGCTCTACTGTACTCTATCTCTACTGTGCTCCACTGTACTCTACCTCTACTGTACTCCACTGTACTCTACCTCTACTGTGCTCCACTGTACTCTACCTCTACTGTACTCCACTGTACTCTACCTCTACTGTGCTACACTGTACTCTATCTCTACTGTACTCCACTGTGCTCTGCCTCTACTGTACTCCACCTCTAATGTGCTCCACTGTACTCTACCTCTACTGTACTCCACTCTACTCTACCTCTACTGTACTCCACTCTACTCTACCTCTACTGTGCTCTACTGTACTCTATCTCTACTGTGCTCCACTGTACTCTATCTCTATTGAACTCCACTGTACTCTACCTCTACTGTACTCTACTGTTCTCTACCTCTACTGTACTCTACTGTACTCCACATCTGCTCTGCTCCACTGTAATCCACTATACTCTACCTCTACTGTGCTCCACTGTACTCTACCTTTACTTTGCTCCACTGTACTCTACCTCTACTGTACTCCACTGTGCTCTACCTCTACTGTACTCCACTGTACTCCACCTCTACTGTGCTCCACTGTACTCTACCTCTACTGTACTCCCATGTACTCTACCTCTACTGTACTCCACTCTACTCTACCTCTACTGTGCTCTACTGTACTCTATCTCTACTGTGCTCCACTGTACTCTACCTCTACTGTACTCCACTGTACTCTACCTCTACTATACTCCACTGTACTCTTTCTCTACTGTACTCCACTGTACTCTACCTCTACTGTACTCCACTGTACTCAACCTCAACTGTACTCAACTGTACTCTACCTCTACTGTGCTCCACTGTACTCTACCTCTACTGTACTCCACTGTACTCTACCTCTACTGTACTCCACTGTACTCTACCTCTACTGTACTCTACTCTACTCTACCTCTACTGTGCTCTACTGTACTCTATCTCTACTGTGCTCCACTGTACTCTATCTCTATTGAACTCCACTGTACTCTACCTCTACTGTACTCTACTATTCTCTACCTCTACTGTACTCTACTGTACTCCACATCTGCTCTGCTCCTCTGTAATCCACTATACTCTACCTCTACTGTGCTCCACTGTACTCTACCTTTACTTTGCTCCACTGTACTCTACCTCTACTGTACTCCACTGTGCTCTACCTCTACTGTACTCTACTGTATTCCACCTCTACTGTGCTCCACTGTACTCCACTGTACTCTACCTCTACTGTGCTCCACTGTACTCTACCTCTACTGTACTCCACTGTACTCTACCTCTACTGTGCTCCACTGTACTCTACCTCTAATGTGCTCCACTGTATTCTACCTCTACTGTGCTCCACTGTACTCTACCTCTACTGTACTCCACTGTACTCTATCTCTACTGTATTCCACTGTACTCTACTTCTACTGTACTCCACCTCTAATGTGCTCCACTGTACTCTACCTCTACTATACTCCACTGTACTCTTTCTCTACTGTAATCCACTGTACTCTACCTCTACTGTACTCCACTGTACTCTACCTCTACTGTACTCCACTGTACTCTACTCTACTGTACTCCACTGTACTCTACCTCTACTGTACTCTACCTCTACTGTGCTCCACTGTACTCTATCTCAACTGTACTCCACTGTACTCTACCTCTACTGTACTCCACCTCTAATGTGCTCCACTGTACTCTACCTCTACTGTACTCCACTCTACTCTACCTCTACTGTGCTCTACAGTACTCTATCTCTACTGTGCTCCACTGTACTCTACCTCTACTGTACTCCACTGTACTCTACCTCTACTCTACTCCACTGTACTCTTTCTCTACTGTACTCCACTGTACTCTACCTCTACTGTACTCCACTGTACTCAACCTCAACTGTACTCCACTGTACTCTACCTCTACTGTGCTCCACTGTACTCTACCTCTACTATACTCCACTGTACTCTTTCTCTACTGTACTCCACTGTACTCTACCTCTACTGTACTCCACTGTACTCTACCTCTACTGTACTCCACTGTACTCTACTCTACTGTACTCCACTGTACTCTACCTCTACTGTACTCTACCTCTACTGTGCTCCACTGTACTCTATCTCTACTGTACTCCACTGTACTCTACCTCTACTGTACTCCACCTCTAATGTGCTCCACTGTACTCTACCTCTACTGTACTCCACTGTACTCTACCTCTACTGTACTCCACTCTACTCTACCTCTACTGTGCTCTACTGTACTCTATCTCTACTGTGCTCCACTGTACTCTACCTCTACTGTACTCCACTGTACTCTATCACTACTTTGCTCCACTGTACTCTACTCTACTGTACTCCACTGTACTCTACCTCTACTGTGCTCCACTGTACTCTACCTCTAATGTACTCCACTGTACTCTACCTCTACTGTACTCCACTGTACTCTACCTCTACTGTACTCCACTCTACTCTACCTCTACTGTGCTCTACTGTACTCTATCTCTACTGTGCTCCACTGTACTCTACCTCTACTGTACTCCACTGTACTCTACCTCTACTATACTCCACTGTACTCTTTCTCTACTGTGCTCCACTGTACTCTACCTCTACTGTACTCCACTGTACTCTACCTCTACTGTGCTCCACTGTACTCTACCTCTAATGTGCTCCACTGTACTCTACCTCTACTGTGCTCCACTGTACTCTACCTCTACTGTACTCCACTGTACTCTATCTCTACTGTATTCCACTGTACTCTACCTCTACTATACTCCACCTCTAATGTGCTCCACTGTACTCTACCTCTACTATACTCCACTGTACTCTTTCTCTACTGTAATCCACTGTACTCTACCTCTACTTTGCTCCACTGTACTCTACCTCTACTGTACTCCACTGTGCTCTACCTCTACTGTACTCTACTGTACTCCACCTCTACTGTGCTCCACTGTACTCCACTGTACTCTACCTCTACTGTGCTCCACTGTACTCTACCTCTACTGTACTCCACTGTACTCTACCTCTACTGTGCTCCACTGTACTCTACCTCTAATGTGCTCCACTGTACTCTACCTCTACTGTGCTCCACTGTACTCTACCTCTACTGTACTCCACTGTACTCTATCTCTACTGTATTCCACTTTACTCTACCTCTACTGTACTCCACCTCTAATGTGCTCCACTGTACTCTACCTCTACTATACTCCACTGTACTCTTTCTCTACTGTAATCCACTGTACTCTACCTCTACTGTACTCCACTGTACTCTACCTCTACTGTACTCCACTGTACTCTACTCTACTGTACTCCACTGTACTCTACCTCTACTGTACTCTACCTCTACTGTGCTCCACTGTACTCTATCTCTACTGTACTCCACTGTACTCTACCTCTACTGTACTCCACCTCTAATGTGCTCCACTGTACTCTACCTCTACTGTACTCCACTGTACTCTACCTCTACTGTACTCCACTCTACTCTACCTCTACTGTGCTCTACAGTACTCTATCTCTACTGTGCTCCACTGTACTCTACCTCTACTGTACTCCACTGTACTCTACCTCTACTCTACCACACTGTACTCTTTCTCTACTGTACTCCACTGTACTCTACCTCTACTGTACTCCACTGTACTCAACCTCAACTGTACTCCACTGTACTCTACCTCTACTGTGCTCCATTGTACTCTACCTCTACTATACTCCACTGTACTCTTTCTCTACTGTACTCCACTGTACTCTACCTCTACTGTACTCCACTGTACTCTACCTCTACTGTACTCCACTGTACTCTACTCTACTGTACTCCACTGTACTCTACCTCTACTGTACTCTACCTCTACTGTGCTCCACTGTACTCTATCTCTACTGTACTCCACTGTACTCTACCTCTACTGTACTCCACCTCTAATGTGCTCCACTGTACTCTACCTCTACTGTACTCCACTGTACTCTACCTCTACTGTACTCCACTCTACTCTACCTCTACTGTGCTCTACTGTACTCTATCTCTACTGTGCTCCACTGTACTCTACCTCTACTGTACTCCACTGTACTCTATCACTACTTTGCTCCACTGTACTCTACTCTACTGTACTCCACTGTACTCTACCTCTACTGTACTCTACATCTACTGTGCTCTACTGTACTCTATCTCTACTGTGCTCCACTGTACTCTACCTCTACTGTACTCCACTGTACTCTACCTCTACTGTACTCCACTGTACTCTATCTCTACTGTGCTCTACTGTACTCTATCTCTACTCTGCTCTACTGTACTCTACCTCTACTCTACTCCACTGTACTCTACCTCTACTGTACTCCACTGTACTCTACCTCTACTGTGCTCCACTGTACTCTACCTCTAATGTGTTCCACTGTACTCTACCTCTACTGTACTCCACTGTACTCTACCTCTACTCTACTCCACTGTACTCTACATCTACTGTGCTCCACTGTACTCTATCTCTACTGTACTCCACTGTACTCTACCTCTACTGTACTCCACCTCTAATGTGCTCCACTGTACTCTACCTCTACGGTAATCCACTGTACTCTACCTCTACTGTACTCCACTCTACTCTACCTCTACTGTGCTCTACTGTACTCTATCTCTACTGTGCGCCACTGTACTCTACCTCTACTGTACTCCACTGTACTCTACCTCTACTATACTCCACTGTACTCTTTCTCTACTGTACTCCACTGTACTCTACCTCTACTGTACTCCACTGTACTCTACATCTACTGTACTCCACTGTACTCTACTCTACTGTACTCCACTGTACTCTACCTCTACTGTACTCTACCTCTACTGTGCTCCACTGTACTCTATCTCTACTGTACTCCACCTCTAATGTGCTCCACTGTACTCTACCTCTACTGTACTCCACTGTACTCTACCTCTACTGTACTCCACTCTACTCTACCTCTACTGTGCTCTACTGTACTCTATCTCTACTGTGCTCCACTGTACTCTACCTCTACTGTACTCCACTGTACTCTACCTCTACTATACTCCACTGTACTCTTTCTCTACTGTACTCCACTGTACTCTACCTCTACTATACTCCACTGTACTCAACCTCAACTGTACTCCACTGTACTCTACTCTACTGTACTCCACTGTACTCTACCTCTACTGTACTCTACCTCTACTGTACTCCACTGTACTCTATCTCTACTTTGCTCCACTGTACTCCACTGTACTCTACCTCTAGTATGCTCCACTGTACTCCACTGTACTCTACCTCTAGTATGCTCCACTGTACTCTACCTGTACTGTGCTCCACTGTACTCTACCTCTACTGTACTCCACTGTACTCTATCTCTACTTTGCTCCACTGTACTCTACTCTACTGTACTCCGCTGTACTCTACCTCTACTGTACTCTACCTCTACTGTGCTCTACTGTACTCTATCTCTACTGTGCTCCACTGTACTCTACCTCTACTGTACTCCACTGTACTCTACCTCTACTGTGCTCCACTGTACTCTACCTCTACTGTACTCCACTGTACTCTACCTCTACTGTGCTACACTGTACTCTATCTCTACTTTACTCCACTGTGCTCTACCTCTACTGTACTCCACCTCTAATGTGCTCCACTGTACTCTACCTCTACTGTACTCCACTCTACTCTACCTCTACTGTACTCCACTCTACTCTACCTCTACTGTGCTCTACTGTACTCTATCTCTACTGTGCTCCACTGTACTCTATCTCTATTGAACTCCACTGTACTCTACCTCTACTGTACTCTACTGTTCTCTACCTCTACTGTACTCTACTGTACTCCACATCTGCTCTGCTCCACTGTAATCCACTATACTCTACCTCTACTGTGCTCCACTGTACTCTACCTTTACTTTGCTCCACTGTACTCTACCTCTACTGTACTCCACTGTGCTCTACCTCTACTGTACTCCACTGTACTCTACCTCTACTGTACTCTACCTCTACTGTACTCTACCTCTACTGTACTCCACTGTACTCTACCTCTAATGTGTTCCACTGTACTCTACCTCTACTGTGCTCCACTGTACTCTACCTCTACTGTACTCCACTGTACTCTACCTCTACTGTGCTCCACTTTACTCTATCTCTACTGTAATCCACTGTACTCTACCTCTACTGTACTCCACCTCTAATGTGCTCCACTGTACTCTACCTCTACGGTACTCCACTGTACTCTACCTCTACTGTACTCCACTCTACTCTACCTCTACTGTGCTCTACTGTACTCTATCTCTACTGTGTGCCACTGTACTCTACCTCTACTGTACTCCACTGTACTCTACCTCTACTATACTCCACTGTACTCTTTCTCTACTGTACTCCACTGTACTCTACCTCTACTGTACTCCACTCTACTCTACCTCTACTGTGCTCTACTGTACTCTATCTCTACTGTGCTCCACTTTACTCTACCTCTACTGTACTCCACTGTACTCTACCTCTACTATACTCCACTGTACTCTTTCTCTACTGTACTCCACTGTACTCTACCTCTACTGTACTCCACTGTACTCTACCTCTACTGTACTCCACTGTACTCTACTCTACTGTACTCCACTGTACTCTACCTCTACTGTACTCTACCTCTACTGTGCTCCACTGTACTCTATCTCTACTGTACTCCACTGTACTCTACCTCTACTGTATTCCACCTCTAATGTGCTCCACTGTACTCTACCTCTACTGTACTCCACTGTACTCTACCTCTACTGTACTCCACTCTACTCTACCTCTACTGTGCTCTACTGTACTCTATCTCTACTGTGCTCCACTGTACTCTACCTCTACTGTACTCCAGTGTACTCTACCTCTACTATACTCCACTGTACTCTTTCTCTACTGTACTCCACTGTACTCTACCTCTACTGTACTCCACTGTACTCAACCTCAACTGTACTCCACTGTACTCTATCTCTACTGTACTCCACTGTACTCTACCTCTACTGTACTCCACCTCTAATGTGCTCCACTGTACTCTACCTCTACTGTACTCCACTGTACTCTACCTCTACTGTACTCCACTCTACTCTACCTCTACTGTACTCTACCTCTACTGTGCTCCACTGTACTCTATCTCTACTGTACTCCACTGTACTCTACCTCTACTGTACTCCACATCTAATGTGCTCCACTGTACTCTACCTCTACTGTACTCCACTGTACTCTACCTCTACTGTACTCCACTCTACTCTACCTCTACTGTGCTCTACTGTACTCTATCTCTACTGTGCTCCACTGTACTCTACCTCTACTGTACTCCACTGTACTCTACCTCTACTATACTCCACTGTACTCTTTCTCTACTGTACTCCACTGTACTCTACCTCTACTGTACTCCACTGTACTCAACCTCAACTGTACTCCACTGTACTCTACCTCTACTGTGCTCCACTGTACTCTACCTCTACTGTACTCCACTGTACTCTACCTCTACTGTGCTATACTGTACTCTATCTCTACTGTACTCCACTGTACTCTACCTCTACTGTACTCCACATCTAATGTGCTCCACTGTACTCTACCTCTACTGTACTCCACTGTACTCTACCTCTACTGTACTCCACTCTACTCTACCTCTACTGTGCTCTACTGTACTCTATCTCTACTGTGCTCCACTGTACTCTATCTCTATTGAACTCCACTGTACTCTACCTCTACTGTACTCTACTGTGCTCTACCTCTACTGTACTCTAATGTACTCCACCTCTACTGTGCTCCACTGTACTCCACTGTACTCTACCTCTACTGTACTCCACTGTACTCTACCTTTACTGTACTCCACTGTACTCTAGCTCTACTGTGCTCCACTGTACTCTACCTCTACTGTACTCCACTGTACTCTACCTCTACTGTGCTCCACTGTACTCTACCTCTAATGTGCTCCACTGTACTCTACCTCTACTGTACTCCACTGTACTCTACCTCTACTGTACTCCACTCTACTCTACCTCTACTGTGCTCTACTGTACTCTATCTCTACTGTGCTCCACTGTACTCTACCTCTACTGTACTCCACTGTACTCTACCTCTACTATACTCCACTGTACTCTTTCTCTACTGTACTCCACTGTACTCTACCTCTACTGTACTCCACTGTACTCAACCTCAACTGTACTCCACTGTACTCTACCTCTACTGTGCTCCATTGTACTCTACCTCTACTGTACTCCACTGTACTCTACCTCTACTGTGCTCCATTGTACTCCACCTCTACTGTGCTCCACTGTACTCCACTGTACTCTACCTCTACTGTGCTCCACTGTACTCTACCTCTACTGTACTCCACTGTACTCTACCTCTACTGTGCTCCACTGTACTCTACCTCTAATGTGCTCCACTGTACTCTACCTCTACTGTGCTCCACTGTACTCTACCTCTACTGTACTCCACTGTACTCTACCTCTACTGTGCTCTACTGTACTCTATCTCTACAGTGCTCCACTGTACTCTACCTCTACTGTACTCCACTGTACTCTACCTCTACTATACTCCACTGTACTCTTTCTCTACTGTACTCCACTGTACTCTACCTCTACTGTACTCCACTGTACTCTACCTCTACTGTACTCCACTGTACTCTACTCTACTGTACTCCACTGTACTCTACCTCTACTGTACTCTACCTCTACTGTGCTCCACTGTACTCTATCTCTACTGTACTCCACTGTACTCTACCTCTACTGTACTCCACCTCTAATGTGCTCCACTGTACTCTACCTCTACTGTACTCCACTGTAGTCTACCTCTACTGTACTCCACTCTACTCTACCTCTACTGTGCTCTACTGTACTCTATCTCTACTGTGCTCCACTGTACTCTACCTCTACTGTACTCCACTGTACTCTACCTCTACTATACTCCACTGTACTCTTTCTCTACTACTCCACTGTACTCTACCTCTACTGTACTCCACTGTACTCAACCTCAACTGTACTCCACTGTACTCTACCTCTACTGTGCTCCATTGTACTCTACCTCTACTGTACTCCACTGTACTCTACCTCTACTGTGCTCCATTGTACTCCACCTCTACTGTGCTCCACTGTACTCCACTGTACTCTACCTCTACTGTG
Source organism: Tiaroga cobitis (assembly GCA_030578255.1). Taxonomy (NCBI): domain Eukaryota; kingdom Metazoa; phylum Chordata; class Actinopteri; order Cypriniformes; family Leuciscidae; genus Tiaroga; species Tiaroga cobitis. Next base: position 2,902,477 of record CM060600.1, read on the forward strand.
CTCCACTGTACTCTACCTCTACTGTACTCCACTGTACTCTACCTCTACTGTGCTCCACTGTACTCTACCTCTAATGTGCTCCACTGTACTCTACCTCTACTGTGCTCCACTGTACTCTACCTCTACTGTACTCCACTGTACTCTACCTCTACTGTGCTCCACTGTACTCTATCTCTACTGTATTCCACTGTACTCTACCTCTACTGTACTCCACCTCTAATGTGCTCCACTGTACTCTACCTCTACTGTACTCCACTGTACTCTACCTCTACTGTACTCCACTCTACTCTACCTCTACTGTGCTCTACTGTACTCTATCTCTACTGTGCTCCACTGTACTCTACCTCTACTGTACTCCACTGTACTCTACCTCTACTATACTCCACTGTACTCTTTCTCTACTGTACTCCACTGTACTATACCTCTACTGTACTCCACTGTACTCTACCTCTACTGTACTCCACTGTACTCTACTGTACTCCACTGTACTCTACCTCTACTGTACTCTACCTCTACTGTGCTCCACTGTACTCTATCTCTACTGTACTCCACTGTACTCTACCTCTACTGTACTCCACCTCTAATGTGCTCCACTGTACTCTACCTCTACTGTACTCCCATGTACTCTACCTCTACTGTACTCCACTCTACTCTACCTCTACTGTGCTCTACTGTACTCTATCTCTACTGTGCTCCACTGTACTCTACCTCTACTGTACTCCACTGTACTCTACCTCTACTATACTCCACTGTACTCTTTCTCTACTGTACTCCACTGTACTCTACCTCTACTGTACTCCACTGTACTCAACCTCAACTGTACTCCACTGTACTCTACCTCTTCTGTGCTCCACTGTACTCTACCTCTACTGTACTCCACTGTACTCTACCTCTACTGTACTCCACTGTACTCTACCTCTACTGTACTCTACTCTACTCTACCTCTACTGTGCTCTACTGTACTCTATCTCTACTGTGCTCCACTGTACTCTATCTCTATTGAACTCCACTGTACTCTACCTCTACTGTACTCTACTGTTCTCTACCTCTACTGTACTCTACTGTACTCCACATCTGCTCTGCTCCTCTGTAATCCACTATACTCTACCTCTACTGTGCTCCACTGTACTCTACCTTTACTTTGCTCCACTGTACTCTACCTCTATTGTACTCCACTGTACTCTATCACTACCTTGCTCCACTGTACTCTACTCTACTGTACTCCACTGTACTCTACCTCTACTGTGCTCCACTGTACTCTACCTCTAATGTGCTCCACTGTACTCTACCTCTACTGTACTCCACTGTACTCTACCTCTACTGTACTCCACTCTACTCTACCTCTACTGTGCTCTACTGTACTCTATCTCTACTGTGCTCCACTGTACTCTACCTCTACTGTACTCCACTGTACTCTACCTCTACTATACTCCACTGTACTCTTTCTCTACTGTACTCCACTGTACTCAACCTCAACTGTACTCCACTGTACTCTACCTCTACTGTGCTCCATTGTACTCTACCTCTACTGTACTCCACTGTACTCTACCTCTACTGTGCTCCATTGTACTCCACCTCTACTGTGCTCCACTGTACTCCACTGTACTCTACCTCTACTGTGCTCCACTGTACTCTACCTCTACTGTACTCCACTGTACTCTACCTCTACTGTGCTCCACTGTACTCTACCTCTAATGTGCTCCACTGTACTCTACCTCTACTGTGCTCCACTGTACTCTACATCTACTGTACTCCACTGTACTCTACCTCTACTGTGCTCTACTGTACTCTATCTCTACTGTGCTCCACTGTACTCTACCTCTACTGTACTCCACTGTACTCTACCTCTACTATACTCCACTATACTCTTTCTCTACTGTACTCCACTGTACTCTACCTCTACTGTACTCCACTGTACTCTACCTCTACTGTACTCCACTGTACTCTACTCTACTGTACTCTACCTCTACTGTGCTCCACTGTACTCTATCTCTACTGTACTCCACTGTACTCTACCTCTACTGTACTCCACCTCTAATGTGCTCCACTGTACTCTACCTCTACTGTACTCCACTGTACTCTACCTCTACTGTACTCCACTCTACTCTACCTCTACTGTGCTCTACTGTACTCTATCTCTACTCTGCTCTACTGTACTCTACCTCTACTGTACTCCACTGTACTCTACCTCTACTGTACTTCACTGTACTCTACCTCTACTGTGCTCCACTGTACTCTACCTCTAATGTGTTCCACTGTACTCTACCTCTACTGTGCTCCACTGTACTCTACCTCTACTGTACTCCACTGTACTCTACCTCTACTGTGCTCCACTTTACTCTATCTCTACTGTACTCCACTGTACTCTACCTCTACTGTACTCCACCTCTACTGTACTCCACTGTATTCTACCTCTACTATACTCCACTGTACTCAACCTCAACTTTACTCCACTGTACTCTACTCTACTGTACTCCACTGTACTCTACCTCTACTGTACTCTACCTCTACTGTACTCCACTGTACTCTATCTCTACTTTGCTCCACTGTACTCCACTGTACTCTACCTCTAGTATGCTCAACTGTACTCCACTGTACTCTACCTCTAGTATGCTCCACTGTACTCTACCTGTACTGTGCTCCACTGTACTCTATCTCTACTGTACTCCACTGTACTCTATCTCTACTTTGCTCCACTGTACTCTACTCTACTGTACTCCACTGTACTCTACCTCTACTGTACTCTACCTCTAATGTGCTCTACTGTACTCTATCTCTACTGTGCTCCACTGTACTCTACCTCTACTGTACTCCACTGTACTCTACCTCTACTGTACTCCACTGTACTCTATCTCTACTTGTCTCTACTGTACTCTATCTCTACTCTGCTCTACTGTACTCTACCTCTACTGTACTCCACTGTACTCTACCTCTACTGTACTCCACTGTACTCTACCTCTACTGTACTCCACTGTACTCTACCTCTAATGTGTTCCACTGTACTCTACCTCTACTGTGCTCCACTGTACTCTACCTCTACTGTACTCCACTGTACTCTACCTCTACTGTGCTCCACTTTACTCTATCTCTACTGTAATCCACTGTACTCTACCTCTACTGTACTCCACCTCTAATGTGCTCCACTGTACTCTACCTCTACGGTACTCCACTGTACTCTACCTCTACTGTACTCCACTGTGCTCTACCTCTACTGTACTCTAATGTACTCCACCTCTACTGTGCTCCACTGTATTCCACTGTACTCTACCTCTACTGTACTCCACTGTACTCTACCTTTACTGTACTCCACTGTACTCTAGCTCTACTGTGCTCCACTGTACTCCACCTCTACTGTACTCCACTGTACTCTACCTCTACTGTGCTCCACTGTACTCTACCTCTAATGTGCTCCACTGTACTCTACCTCTACTGTACTCCACTGTACTCTACCTCTACTGTACTCCACTCTACTCTACCTCTACTGTGCTCTACTGTACTCTATCTCTACTGTGCTCCACTGTACTCTACCTCTACTGTACTCCACTGTACTCTACCTCTACTATACTCCACTGTACTCTTTCTCTACTGTACTCCACTGTACTCTACCTCTACTGTACTCCACTGTACTCAACCTCAACTGTACTCCACTGTACTCTACCTCTACTGTGCTCCATTGTACTCTACCTCTACTGTACTCCACTGTACTCTACCTCTACTGTGCTCCATTGTACTCCACCTCTACTGTGCTCCACTGTACTCCACTGTACTCTACCTCTACTGTGCTCCACTGTACTCTACCTCTACTGTACTCCACTGTACTCTACCTCTACTGTGCTCCACTGTACTCTACCTCTAATGTGCTCCACTGTACTCTACCTCTACTGTGCTCCACTGTACTCTACCTCTACTGTACTCCACTGTACTCTACCTCTACTGTGCTCTACTGTACTCTATCTCTACTGTGCTCCACTGTACTCTACCTCTACTGTACTCCACTGTACTCTACCTCTACTATACTCCACTGTACTCTTTCTCTACTGTACTCCACTGTACTCTACCTCTACTGTACTCCACTGTACTCTACCTCTACTGTACTCCACTGTACTCTACTCTACTGTACTCCACTGTACTCTACCTCTACTGTACTCTACCTCTACTGTGCTCCACTGTACTCTATTTCTACTGTACTCCACTGTACTCTACCTCTACTGTACTCCACCTCTAATGTGCTCCACTGTACTCTACCTCTACTGTACTCCACTGTAGTCTACCTCTACTGTACTCCACTCTACTCTACCTCTACTGTGCTCTACTGTACTCTATCTCTACTGTGCTCCACTGTACTCTACCTCTACTGTACTCCACTGTACTCTACCTCTACTATACTCCACTGTACTCTTTCTCTACTACTCCACTGTACTCTACCTCTACTGTACTCCACTGTACTCAACCTCAACTGTACTCCACTGTACTCTACCTCTACTGTGCTCCATTGTACTCTACCTCTACTGTACTCCACTGTACTCTACCTCTACTGTGCTCCATTGTACTCCACCTCTACTGTGCTCCACTGTACTCTACCTCTACTGTGCTCCACTGTACTCTACCTCTACTGTACTCCACTGTACTCTACCTCTACTGTGCTCCACTGTACTCTACCTCTAATGTGCTCCACTGTACTCTACCTCTACTGTGCTCCACTGTACTCTACCTCTACTGTACTCCAGTGTACTCTACCTCTACTGTGCTCCACTGTACTCTATCTCTACTGTATTCCACTGTACTCTACCTCTACTGTACTCCACCTCTAATGTGCTCCACTGTACTCTACCTCTACTGTACTCCACTGTACTCTACCTCTACTGTACTCCACTCTACTCTACCTCTACTGTGCTCTACTGTACTCTATCTCTACTGTGCTCCACTGTACTCTACCTCTACTGTACTCCACTGTACTCTACCTCTACTATACTCCACTGTACTCTTTCTCTACTGTACTCCACTGTACTATACCTCTACTGTACTCCACTGTACTCTACCTCTACTGTACTCCACTGTACTCTACTCTACTGTACTCCACTGTACTCTACCTCTACTGTACTCTACCTCTACTGTGCTCCACTGTACTCTATCTCTACTGTACTCCACTGTACTCTACCTCTACTGTACTCCACCTCTAATGTGCTCCACTGTACTCTACCTCTACTGTACTCCCATGTACTCTACCTCTACTGTACTCCACTCTACTCTACCTCTACTGTGCTCTACTGTACTCTATCTCTACTGTGCTCCACTGTACTCTACCTCTACTGTACTCCACTGTACTCTACCTCTACTATACTCCACTGTACTCTTTCTCTACTGTACTCCACTGTACTCTACCTCTACTGTACTCCACTGTACTCAACCTCAACTGTACTCCACTGTACTCTACCTCTACTGTGCTCCACTGTACTCTACCTCTACTGTACTCCACTGTACTCTACCTCTACTGTACTCCACTGTACTCTACCTCTACTGTACTCTACTCTACTCTACCTCTACTGTGCTCTACTGTACTCTATCTCTACTGTTTTCCACTGTACTCTATCTCTATTGAACTCCACTGTACTCTACCTCTACTGTACTCTACTGTTATCTACCTCTACTGTACTCTACTGTACTCCACATCTGCTCTGCTCCTCTGTAATCCACTATACTCTACCTCTACTGTGCTCCACTGTACTCTACCTTTACTTTGCTCCACTGTACTCTACCTCTACTGTACTCCACTGTACTCTATCACTACTTTGCTCCACTGTACTCTACTCTACTGTACTCCACTGTACTCTACCTCTACTGTGCTCCACTGTACTCTACCTCTAATGTGCTCCACTGTACTCTACCTCTACTGTACTCCACTGTACTCTACCTCTACTGTACTCCACTCTACTCTACCTCTACTGTGCTCTACTGTACTCTATCTCTACTGTGCTCCACTGTACTCTACCTCTACTGTACTCCACTGTACTCTACCTCTACTATACTCCACTGTACTCTTTCTCTACTGTACTCCACTGTACTCTACCTCTACTGTACTCCACTGTACTCAACCTCAACTGTACTCCACTGTACTCTACCTCTACTCTGCTCCATTGTACTCTACCTCTACTGTACTCCACTGTACTCTACCTCTACTGTGCTCCATTGTACTCCACCTCTACTGTGCTCCACTGTACTCCACTGTACTCTACCTCTACTGTGCTCCACTGTACTCTACCTCTACTGTACTCCACTGTACTCTACCTCTACTGTGCTCCACTGTACTCTACCTCTAATGTGCTCCACTGTACTCTACCTCTACTGTGCTCCACTGTACTCTACCTCTACTGTACTCCACTGTACTCTACCTCTACTGTGCTCCATTGTACTCCACCTCTACTGTGCTCCACTGTACTCCACTGTACTCTACCTCTACTGTGCTCCACTGTACTCTACCTCTACTGTACTCCACTGTACTCTACCTCTACTGTGCTCCACTGTACTCTACCTCTAATGTGCTCCACTGTACTCTACCTCTACTTTGCTCCACTGTACTCTACTCTACTGTACTCCACTGTACTCTACCTCTACTGTACTCCACTGTACTCTACCTCTACTATACTCCACTATACTCTTTCTCTACTGTACTCCACTGTACTCTACCTCTACTGTACTCCACTGTACTCTACCTCTACTGTACTCCACTGTACTCTACTCTACTGTACTCCACTGTACTCTACCTCTACTGTACTCTACCTCTACTGTGCTCCACTGTACTCTATCTCTACTGTACTCCACTGTACTCTACCTCTACTGTACTCCACCTCTAATGTTCTCCACTGTACTCTACCTCTACTGTACTCCACTGTACTCTACCTCTACTGTACTCCACTCTACTCTACCTCTACTGTGCTCTACTGTACTCTATCTCTACTCTGCTCTACTGTACTCTACCTCTACTGTACTCCACTGTACTCTACCTCTACTGTACTTCACTGTACTCTACCTCTACTGTGCTCCACTGTACTCTACCTCTAATGTGTTCCACTGTACTCTACCTCTACTGTGCTCCACTGTACTCTACCTCTACTGTACTCCACTGTACTCTACCTCTACTGTACTCCACTGTACTCTATCTCTACTTTGCTCCACTGTACTCCACTGTACTCTACCTCTAGTATGCTCAACTGTACTCCACTGTACTCTACCTCTAGTATGCTCCACTGTACTCTACCTGTACTGTGCTCCACTGTACTCTATCTCTACTGTACTCCACTGTACTCTATCTCTACTTTGCTCCACTGTACTCTACTCTACTGTACTCCACTGTACTCTACCTCTACTGTACTCTACCTCTAATGTGCTCTACTGTACTCTATCTCTACTGTGCTCCACTGTACTCTACCTCTACTGTACTCCACTGTACTCTACCTCTACTGTACTCCACTGTACTCTATCTCTACTTGTCTCTACTGTACTCTATCTCTACTCTGCTCTACTGTACTCTACCTCTACTGTACTCCACTGTACTCTACCTCTACTGTACTCCACTGTACTCTACCTCTACTGTACTCCACTGTACTCTACCTCTAATGTGTTCCACTGTACTCTACCTCTACTGTGCTCCACTGTACTCTACCTCTACTGTACTCCACTGTACTCTACCTCTACTGTGCTCCACTTTACTCTATCTCTACTGTAATCCACTGTACTCTACCTCTACTGTACTCCACCTCTAATGTGCTCCACTGTACTCTACCTCTACGGTACTCCACTGTACTCTACCTCTACTGTACTCCACTCTACTCTACCTCTACTGTGCTCTACTGTACTCTATCTCTACTGTGTGCCACTGTACTCTACCTCTACTGTACTCCACTGTACTCTACCTCTACTATACTCCACTGTACTCTTTCTCTACTGTACTCCACTGTACTCTACCTCTACTGTACTCCACTCTACTCTACCTCTACTGTGCTCAACTGTACTCTATCTCTACTGTGCTCCACTGTACTCTACCTCTACTGTACTCCACTGTACTCTACCTCTACTATACTCCACTGTACTCTTTCTCTACTGTACTCCACTGTACTCTACCTCTACTGTACTCCACTGTACTCTACCTCTACTGTACTCCACTGTACTCTACTCTACTGTACTCCACTGTACTCTACCTCTACTGTACTCTACCTCTACTTTGCTCCACTGTACTCTATCTCTACTGTACTCCACTGTACTCTACCTCTACTGTATTCCACCTCTAATGTGCTCCACTGTACTCTACCTCTACTGTACTCCACTGTACTCTACCTCTACTGTACTCCACTCTACTCTACCTCTACTGTGCTCTACTGTACTCTATCTCTACTGTGCTCCACTGTACTCTACCTCTACTGTACTCCACTGTACTCTACCTCTACTATACTCCACTGTACTCTTTCTCTACTGTACTCCACTGTACTCTACCTCTACTGTACTCCACTGTACTCAACCTCAACTGTACTCCACTGTACTCTACCTCTACTGTGCTCCATTGTACTCTACCTCTACTGTACTCCACTGTACTCTACCTCTACTGTGCTCCATTGTACTCCACCTCTACTGTGCTCCACTGTACTCCACTGTACTCTACCTCTACTGTGCTCCACTGTACTCTACCTCTACTGTACTCCACTGTACTCTACCTCTACTGTGCTCCACTGTACTCTACCTCTAATGTGCTCCACTGTACTCTACCTCTACTGTGCTCCACTGTACTCTACCTCTACTGTACTCCACTGTACTCTACCTCTACTGTGCTCTACTGTACTCTATCTCTACTGTGCTCCACTGTACTCTACCTCTACTGTACTCCACTGTACTCTACCTCTACTATACTCCACTGTACTCTTTCTCTACTGTACTCCACTGTACTCTACCTCTACTGTACTCCACTGTACTCTACCTCTACTGTACTCCACTGTACTCTACTCTACTGTACTCCACTGTACTCTACCTCTACTGTACTCTACCTCTACTGTGCTCCACTGTACTCTATTTCTACTGTACTCCACTGTACTCTACCTCTACTGTACTCCACCTCTAATGTGCTCCACTGTACTCTACCTCTACTGTACTCCACTGTAGTCTACCTCTACTGTACTCCACTCTACTCTACCTCTACTGTGCTCTACTGTACTCTATCTCTACTGTGCTCCACTGTACTCTACCTCTACTGTACTCCACTGTACTCTACCTCTACTATACTCCACTGTACTCTTTCTCTACTACTCCACTGTACTCTACCTCTACTGTACTCCACTGTACTCAACCTCAACTGTACTCCACTGTACTCTACCTCTACTGTGCTCCATTGTACTCTACCTCTACTGTACTCCACTGTACTCTACCTCTACTGTGCTCCATTGTACTCCACCTCTACTGTGCTCCACTGTACTCCACTGTACTCTACCTCTACTGTGCTCCACTGTACTCTACCTCTACTGTACTCCACTGTACTCTACCTCTACTGTGCTCCACTGTACTCTACCTCTAATGTGCTCCACTGTACTCTACCTCTACTGTGCTCCACTGTACTCTACCTCTACTGTACTCCAGTGTACTCTACCTCTACTGTGCTCCACTGTACTCTATCTCTACTGTATTCCACTGTACTCTACCTCTACTGTACTCCACCTCTAATGTGCTCCACTGTACTCTACCTCTACTGTACTCCACTGTACTCTACCTCTACTGTACTCCACTCTACTCTACCTCTACTGTGCTCTACTGTACTCTATCTCTACTGTGCTCCACTGTACTCTACCTCTACTGTACTCCACTGTACTCTACCTCTACTATACTCCACTGTACTCTTTCTCTACTGTACTCCACTGTACTATACCTCTACTGTACTCCACTGTACTCTACCTCTACTGTACTCCACTGTCCTCTACTCTACTGTACTCCACTGTACTCTACCTCTACTGTACTCTACCTCTACTGTGCTCCACTGTACTCTATCTCTACTCTACTCCACTGTACTCTACCTCTACTGTACTCCACCTCTAATGTGCTCCACTGTACTCTACCTCTACTGTACTCCCATGTACTCTACCTCTACTGTACTCCACTCTACTCTACCTCTACTGTGCTCTACTGTACTCTATCTCTACTGTGCTCCACTGTACTCTACCTCTACTGTACTCCACTGTACTCTACCTCTACTATACTCCACTGTACTCTTTCTCTACTGTACTCCACTGTACTCTACCTCTACTGTACTCCACTGTACTCAACCTCAACTGTACTCCACTGTACTCTACCTCTACTGTGCTCCACTGTACTCTACCTCTACTGTACTCCACTGTACTCTACCTCTACTGTACTCCACTGTACTCTACCTCTACTGTACTCTACTCTACTCTACCTCTACTGTGCTCTACTGTACTCTATCTCTACTGTTTTCCACTGTACTCTATCTCTATTGAACTCCACTGTACTCTACCTCTACTGTACTCTACTGTTATCTACCTCTACTGTACTCTACTGTACTCCACATCTGCTCTGCTCCTCTGTAATCCACTATACTCTACCTCTACTGTGCTCCACTGTACTCTACCTTTACTTTGCTCCACTGTACTCTACCTCTACTGTACTCCACTGTACTCTATCACTACTTTGCTCCACTGTACTCTACTCTACTGTACTCCACTGTACTCTACCTCTACTGTGCTCCACTGTACTCTACCTCTAATGTGCTCCACTGTACTCTACCTCTACTGTACTCCACTGTACTCTACCTCTACTGTACTCCACTCTACTCTACCTCTACTGTGCTCTACTGTACTCTATCTCTACTGTGCTCCACTGTACTCTACCTCTACTGTACTCCACTGTACTCTACCTCTACTATACTCCACTGTACTCTTTCTCTACTGTACTCCACTGTACTCTACCTCTACTGTACTCCACTGTACTCAACCTCAACTGTACTCCACTGTACTCTACCTCTACTCTGCTCCATTGTACTCTACCTCTACTGTACTCCACTGTACTCTACCTCTACTGTGCTCCATTGTACTCCACCTCTACTGTGCTCCACTGTACTCCACTGTACTCTACCTCTACTGTGCTCCACTGTACTCTACCTCTACTGTACTCCACTGTACTCTACCTCTACTGTGCTCCACTGTACTCTACCTCTAATGTGCTCCACTGTACTCTACCTCTACTGTGCTCCACTGTACTCTACATCTACTGTACTCCACTGTACTCTACCTCTACTGTGCTCTACTGTACTCTATCTCTACTGTGCTCCACTGTACTCTACCTCTACTGTACTCCACTGTACTCTACCTCTACTATACTCCACTATACTCTTTCTCTACTGTACTCCACTGTACTCTACCTCTACTGTACTCCACTGTACTCTACCTCTACTGTACTCCACTGTACTCTACTCTACTGTACTCCACTGTACTCTACCTCTACTGTACTCTACCTCTACTGTGCTCCACTGTACTCTATCTCTACTGTACTCCACTGTACTCTACCTCTACTGTACTCCACCTCTAATGTTCTCCACTGTACTCTACCTCTACTGTACTCCACTGTACTCTACCTCTACTGTACTCCACTCTACTCTACCTCTACTGTGCTCTACTGTACTCTATCTCTACTCTGCTCTACTGTACTCTACCTCTACTGTACTCCACTGTACTCTACCTCTACTGTACTTCACTGTACTCTACCTCTACTGTGCTCCACTGTACTCTACCTCTAATGTGTTCCACTGTACTCTACCTCTACTGTGCTCCACTGTACTCTACCTCTACTGTACTCCACTGTACTCTACCTCTACTGTACTCCACTGTACTCTATCTCTACTTTGCTCCACTGTACTCCACTGTACTCTACCTCTAGTATGCTCAACTGTACTCCACTGTACTCTACCTCTAGTATGCTCCACTGTACTCTACCTGTACTGTGCTCCACTGTACTCTATCTCTACTGTACTCCACTGTACTCTATCTCTACTTTGCTCCACTGTACTCTACTCTACTGTACTCCACTGTACTCTACCTCTACTGTACTCTACCTCTAATGTGCTCTACTGTACTCTATCTCTACTGTGCTCCACTGTACTCTACCTCTACTGTACTCCACTGTACTCTACCTCTACTGTACTCCACTGTACTCTATCTCTACTTGTCTCTACTGTACTCTATCTCTACTCTGCTCTACTGTACTCTACCTCTACTGTACTCCACTGTACTCTACCTCTACTGTACTCCACTGTACTCTACCTCTACTGTACTCCACTGTACTCTACCTCTAATGTGTTCCACTGTACTCTACCTCTACTGTGCTCCACTGTACTCTACCTCTACTGTACTCCACTGTACTCTACCTCTACTGTGCTCCACTTTACTCTATCTCTACTGTAATCCACTGTACTCTACCTCTACTGTACTCCACCTCTAATGTGCTCCACTGTACTCTACCTCTACGGTACTCCACTGTACTCTACCTCTACTGTACTCCACTCTACTCTACCTCTACTGTGCTCTACTGTACTCTATCTCTACTGTGTGCCACTGTACTCTACCTCTACTGTACTCCACTGTACTCTACCTCTACTATACTCCACTGTACTCTTTCTCTACTGTACTCCACTGTACTCTACCTCTACTGTACTCCACTCTACTCTACCTCTACTGTGCTCTACTGTACTCTATCTCTACTGTGCTCCACTGTACTCTACCTCTACTGTACTCCACTGTACTCTACCTCTACTATACTCCACTGTACTCTTTCTCTACTGTACTCCACTGTACTCTACCTCTACTGTACTCCACTGTACTCTACCTCTACTGTACTCCACTGTACTCTACTCTACTGTACTCCACTGTACTCTACCTCTACTGTACTCTACCTCTACTTTGCTCCACTGTACTCTATCTCTACTGTACTCCACTGTACTCTACCTCTACTGTATTCCACCTCTAATGTGCTCCACTGTACTCTACCTCTACTGTACTCCACTGTACTCTACCTCTACTGTACTCCACTCTACTCTACCTCTACTGTGCTCTACTGTACTCTATCTCTACTGTGCTCCACTGTACTCTACCTCTACTGTACTCCACTGTACTCTACCTCTACTATACTCCACTGTACTCTTTCTCTACTGTACTCCACTGTACTCTACCTCTACTGTACTCCACTGTACTCAACCTCAACTGTACTCCACTGTACTCTATCTCTACTGTACTCCACTGTACTCTACCTCTACTGTACTCCACCTCTAATGTGCTCCACTGTACTCTACCTCTACTGTACTCCACTGTACTCTACCTCTACTGTACTCCACTCTACTCTACCTCTACTGTACTCTACCTCTACTGTGCTCCACTGTACTCTATCTCTACTGTACTCCACTGTACTCTACCTCTACTGTACTCCACCTCTAATGTGCTCCACTGTACTCTACCTCTACTGTACTCCACTGTACTCTACCTCTACTGTACTCCACTCTACTCTACCTCTACTGTGCTCTACTGTACTCTATCTCTACTGTGCTCCACTGTACTCTACCTCTACTGTACTCCACTGTACTCTACCTCTACTATACTCCACTGTACTCTTTCTCTACTGTACTCCACTGTACTCTACCTCTACTGTACTCCACTGTACTCAACCTCAACTGTACTCCACTGTACTCTACCTCTACTGTGCTCCACTGTACTCTACCTCTACTGTACTCCACTGTACTCTACCTCTACTGTGCTATACTGTACTCTATCTCTACTGTACTCCACTGTACTCTACCTCTACTGTACTCCACATCTAATGTGCTCCACTGTACTCTACCTCTACTGTACTCCACTGTACTCTACCTCTACTGTACTCCATTCTACTCTACCTCTACTGTGCTCTACTGTACTCTATCTCTACTGTGCTCCAATGTACTCTATCTCTATTGAACTCCACTGTACTCTACCTCTACTGTACTCTACTGTTCTCTACCTCTACTGTACTCTACTGTACTCCACATCTGCTCTGCTCCACTGTAATCCACTATACTCTACCTCTACTGTGTTCCACTGTACTCTACCTTTACTTTGCTCCACTGTACTCTACCTCTACTGTACTCCACTGTGCTCTACCTCTACTGTACTCTACTGTACTCCACCTCTACTGTGCTCCACTGTACTCCACTGTACTCTACCTCTACTGTACTCCACTGTACTCTACCTTTACTGTACTCCACTGTACTCTAGCTCTACTGTGCTCCACTGTACTCTACATCTACTGTACTCCACTGTACTCTACCTCTACTGTGCTCCACTGTACTCTACCTCTAATGTGCTCCACTGTACTCTACCTCTACTGTACTCCACTGTACTCTACCTCTACTGTACTCCACTATACTCTACCTCTACTGTACTCCACTGTACTCTACCTCTACTATACTCCACTGTACTCTTTCTCTACTGTACTCCACTGTACTCTACCTCTACTGTACTCCACTGTACTCAACCTCAACTGTACTCCACTGTACTCTACCTCTACTGTGCTCCATTGTACTCTACCTCTACTGTACTCCACTGTACTCTACCTCTACTGTGCTCCATTGTACTCCACCTCTACTGTGCTCCACTGTACTCCACTGTATTCTACCTCTACTGTGCTCCACTGTACTCTACCTCTACTGTACTCCACTGTACTCTACCTCTACTGTGCTCCACTGTACTCTACCTCTAATGTGCTCCACTGTACTCTACCTCTACTGTGCTCCACTGTACTCTACCTCTACTGTACTCCACTGTACTCTACCTCTACTGTGCTCTACTGTACTCTATCTCTACTGTGCTCCACTGTACTCTACCTCTACTGTACTCCACTGTACTCTACCTCTACTATACTCCACTGTACTCTTTCTCTACTGTACTCCACTGTACTCTACCTCTACTGTACTCCACTGTACTCTACCTCTACTGTACTCCACTGTACTCTACTCTACTGTACTCCACTGTACTCTACCTCTACTGTACTCTACCTCTACTGTGCTCCACTGTACTCTATCTCTACTGTACTCCACTGTACTCTACCTCTACTGTACTCCACCTCTAATGTGCTCCACTGTACTCTACCTCTACTGTACTCCACTGTACTCTACCTCTACTGTACTCCACTCTACTCTACCTCTACTGTGCTCTACTGTACTCTATCTCTACTGTGCTCCACTGTACTCTACCTCTACTGTACTCCACTGTACTCTACCTCTACTATACTCCACTGTACTCTTTCTCTACTACTCCACTGTACTCTACCTCTACTGTACTCCACTGTACTCAACCTCAACTGTACTCCACTGTACTCTACCTCTACTCTGCTCCATTGTACTCTACCTCTACTGTACTCCACTCTACTCTACCTCTACTGTGCTCCATTGTACTCCACCTCTACTGTGCTCCACTGTACTCCACTGTACTCTACCTCTACTGTGCTCCACTGTACTCTACCTCTACTGTACTCCACTCTACTCTACCTCTACTGTGCTCTACTGTACTCTATCTCTACTGTGCTCCACTGTACTCTACCTCTACTGTACTCCACTGTACTCTACCTCTACTATACTCCACTGTACTCTTTCTCTACTGTACTCCACTATACTATACCTCTACTGTACTCCACTGTACTCTACCTCTACTGTACTCCACTGTACTCTACTCTACTGTACTCCACTGTACTCTACCTCTACTGTACTCTACCTCTACTGTGCTCCACTGTACTCTATCTCTACTGTACTCCACTGTACTCTACCTCTACTGTACTCCACCTCTAATGTGCTCCACTGTACTCTACCTCTACTGTACTCCCATGTACTCTACCTCTACTGTACTCCACTCTACTCTACCTCTACTGTGCTCTACTGTACTCTATCTCTACTGTGCTCCACTGTACTCTACCTCTACTGTACTCCACTGTACTCTACCTCTACTATACTCCACTGTACTCTTTCTCTACTGTACTCCACTGTACTCTACCTCTACTGTACTCCACTGTACTCAACCTCAACTGTACTCCACTGTACTCTACCTCTACTGTGCTCCACTGTACTCTACCTCTACTGTACTCCACTGTACTCTACCTCTACTGTACTCCACTGTACTCTACCTCTACTGTACTCTACTCTACTCTACCTCTACTGTGCTCTACTGTACTCTATCTCTACTGTGCTCCACTGTACTCTATCTCTATTGAACTCCACTGTACTCTACCTCTACTGTACTCTACTGTTCTCTACCTCTACTGTACTCTACTGTACTCCACATCTGCTCTGCTCCTCTGTAATCCACTATACTCTACCTCTACTGTGCTCCACTGTACTCTACCTTTACTTTGCTCCACTGTACTCTACCTCTACTGTACTCCACTGTACTCTACCTCTACTGTGCTCCACTGTACTCTACCTCTAATGTGCTCCACTGTACTCTACCTCTACTGTACTCCACTGTACTCTACCTCTACTGTACTCCACTCTACTCTACCTCTACTGTGCTCTACTGTACTCTATCTCTACTGTGCTCCACTGTACTCTACCTCTACTGTACTCCACTGTACTCTAACTCTACTATACTCCACTGTACTCTTTCTCTACTGTACTCCACTGTACTCTACCTCTACTGTACTCCACTGTACTCAACCTCAACTGTACTCCACTGTACTCTACCTCTACTGTGCTCCATTGTACTCTACCTCTACTGTACTCCACTGTACTCTACCTCTACTGTGCTCCATTGTACTCCACCTCTACTGTGCTCCACTGTACTCCACTGTACTCTACCTCTACTGTGCTCCACTGTACTCTACCTCTACTGTACTCCACTGTACTCTACCTCTACTGTGCTCCACTGTACTCTACCTCTAATGTGCTCCACTGTACTCTACCTCTACTGTGCTCCACTGTACTCTACCTCTACTGTACTCCACTGTACTCTACCTCTACTGTGCTCTACTGTACTCTATCTCTACTGTGCTCCACTGTACTCTACCTCTACTGTACTCCACTGTACTCTACCTCTACTATACTCCACTATACTCTTTCTCTACTGTACTCCACTGTACTCTACCTCTACTGTACTCCACTGTACTCTACCTCTACTGTACTCCACTGTACTCTACCTCTACTGTACTCTACCTCTACTGTGCTCCACTGTACTCTATCTCTACTGTACTCCACTGTACTCTACCTCTACTGTACTCCACCTCTAATGTGCTCCACTGTACTCTACCTCTACTGTACTCCACTGTACTCTACCTCTACTGTACTCCACTCTACTCTACCTCTACTGTGCTCTACTGTACTCTATCTCTACTCTGCTCTACTGTACTCTACCTCTACTGTACTCCACTGTACTCTACCTCTACTGTACTTCACTGTACTCTACCTCTACTGTGCTCCACTGTACTCTACCTCTAATGTGTTCCACTGTACTCTACCTCTACTGTGCTCCACTGTACTCTACCTCTACTGTACTCCACTGTACTCTACCTCTACTGTGCTCCACTTTACTCTATCTCTACTGTACTCCACTGTACTCTACCTCTATTGTACTCCACCTCTACTGTACTCCACTGTACTCGACCTCTACTATACTCCACTGTACTCAACCTCAACTGTACTCCACTGTACTCTACTCTACTGTACTCCACTGTACTCTACCTCTACTGTACTCTACCTCTACTGTACTCCACTGTACTCTATCTCTACTTTGCTCCACTGTACTCCACTGTACTCTACCTCTAGTATGCTCAACTGTACTCCATTGTACTCTACCTCTAGTATGCTCCACTGTACTCTACCTGTACTGTGCTCCACTGTACTCTATCTCTACTGTACTCCACTGTACTCTATCTCTACTTTGCTCCACTGTACTCTACTCTACTGTACTCCACTGTACTCTACCTCTACTGTACTCTACCTCTAATGTGCTCTACTGTACTCTATCTCTACTGTGCTCCACTGTACTCTACCTCTACTGTACTCCACTGTACTCTACCTCTACTGTACTCCACTGTACTCTATCTCTACTTGTCTCTACTGTACTCTATCTCTACTCTGCTCTACTGTACTCTACCTCTACTGTACTCCACTGTACTCTATCTCTACTGTACTCCACTGTACTCTACCTCTACTGTGCTCCACTGTACTCTACCTCTACTGTACTCCACTGTACTCTACCTCTACTGTGCTCCACTTTACTCTATCTCTACTGCAATCCACTGTACTCTACCTCTACTGTACTCCACCTCTAATGTGCTCCACTGTACTCTACCTCTACGGTACTCCACTGTACTCTACCTCTACTGTACTCCACTCTACTCTACCTCTACTGTGCTCTACTGTACTCTATCTCTACTGTGTGCCACTGTACTCTACCTCTACTGTACTCCACTGTACTCTACCTCTACTATACTCCACTGTACTCTTTCTCTACTGTACTCCACTGTACTCTACCTCTACTGCACTCCACTCTACTCTACCTCTACTGTGCTCTACTGTACTCTATCTCTACTGTGCTCCACTGTACTCTACCTCTACTGTACTCCACTGTACTCTACCTCTACTATACTCCACTGTACTCTTTCTCTACTGTACTCCACTGTACTCTACTCTACTGTACTCCACTGTACTCTACCTCTACTGTACTCTACCTCTACTGTGCTCCACTGTACTCTATCTCTACTGTACTCCACTGTACTCTACCTCTACTGTATTCCACCTCTAATGTGCTCCACTGTACTCTACCTCTACTGTACTCCACTGTACTCTACCTCTACTGTACTCCACTCTACTCTACCTCTACTGTGCTCTACTGTACTCTATCTCTACTGTGCTCCACTGTACTCTACCTCTACTGTACTCCACTGTACTCTACCTCTACTATACTCCACTGTACTCTTTCTCTACTGTACTCCACTGTACTCTACCTCTACTGTACTCCACTGTACTCAACCTCAACTGTACTCCACTGTACTCTATCTCTACTGTACTCCACTGTACTCTACCTCTACTGTACTCCACCTCTAATGTGCTCCACTGTACTCTACCTCTACTGTACTCCACTGTACTCTACCTCTACTGTACTCCACTCTACTCTACCTCTACTGTACTCTACCTCTACTGTGCTCCACTGTACTCTATCTCTACTGTACTCCACTGTACTCTACCTCTACTGTACTCCACCTCTAATGTGCTCCACTGTACTCTACCTCTACTGTACTCCACTGTACTCTACCTCTACTGTACTCCACTCTACTCTACCTCTACTGTGCTCTACTGTACTCTATCTCTACTGTGCTCCACTGTACTCTACCTCTACTGTACTCCACTGTACTCTACCTCTACTATACTCCACTGTACTCTTTCTCTACTGTACTCCACTGTACTCTACCTCTACTGTACTCCACTGTACTCAACCTCAACTGTACTCCACTGTACTCTACCTCTACTGTGCTCCACTGTACTGTACCTCTACTGTACTCCACTGTACTCTACCTCTACTGTGCTATACTGTACTCTATCTCTACTGTACTCCACTGTACTCTACCTCTACTGTACTCCACATCTAATGTGCTCCACTGTACTCTACCTCTACTGTACTCCACTGTACTCTACCTCTACTGTACTCCACTCTACTCTACCTCTACTGTGCTCTACTGTACTCTATCTCTACTGTGCTCCACTGTACTCTATCTCTATTGAACTCCACTGTACTCTACCTCTACTGTACTCTACTGTTCTCTACCTCTACTGTACTCTACTGTACTCCACATCTGCTCTGCTCCACTGTAATCCACTATACTCTACCTCTACTGTGTTCCACTGTACTCTACCTTTACTTTGCTCCACTGTACTCTACCTCTACTGTACTCCACTGTGCTCTACCTCTACTGTACTCTACTGTACTCCACCTCTACTGTGCTCCACTGTACTCCACTGTACTCTACCTCTACTGTACTCCACTGTACTCTACCTTTACTGTACTCCACTGTACTCTAGCTCTACTGTGCTCCACTGTACTCTACCTCTACTGTACTCCACTGTACTCTACCTCTACTGTGCTCCACTGTACTCTACCTCTAATGTGCTCCACTGTACTCTACCTCTACTGTACTCCACTGTACTCTACCTCTACTGTACTCCACTCTACTCTACCTCTACTGTGCTCTACTGTACTCTATCTCTACTGTGCTCCACTGTACTCTACCTCTACTGTACTCCACTGTACTCTACCTCTACTATACTCCACTGTACTCTTTCTCTACTGTACTCCACTGTACTCTACCTCTACTGTACTCCACTGTACTCAACCTCAACTGTACTCCACTGTACTCTACCTCTACTGTGCTCCATTGTACTCTACCTCTACTGTACTCCACTGTACTCTACCTCTACTGTGCTCCATTGTACTCCACCTCTACTGTGCTCCACTGTACTCCACTGTACTCTACCTCTACTGTGCTCCACTGTACTCTACCTCTACTGTACTCCACTGTACTCTACCTCTACTGTGCTCCACTGTACTCTACCTCTAATGTGCTCCACTGTACTCTACCTCTACTGTGCTCCACTGTACTCTACCTCTACTGTACTCCACTGTACTCTACCTCTACTGTGCTCTACTGTACTCTATCTCTACTGTGCTCCACTGTACTCTACCTCTACTGTACTCCACTGTACTCTACCTCTACTATACTCCACTGTACTCTTTCTCTACTGTACTCCACTGTACTCTACCTCTACTCTACTCCACTGTACTCTACCTCTACTGTATTCCACTGTACTCTACTCTACTGTACTCCACTGTACTCTACCTCTACTGTACTCTACCTCTACTGTGCTCCACTGTACTCTATCTCTACTGTACTCCACTGTACTCTACCTCTACTGTACTCCACCTCTAATGTGCTCCACTGTACTCTACCTCTACTGTACTCCACTGTACTCTACCTCTACTGTACTCCACTCTACTCTACCTCTACTGTGCTCTACTGTACTCTATCTCTACTGTGCTCCACTGTACTCTACCTCTACTGTACTCCACTGTACTCTACCTCTACTATACTCCACTGTACTCTTTCTCTACTACTCCACTGTACTCTACCTCTACTGTACTCCACTGTACTCAACCTCAACTGTACTCCACTGTACTCTACCTCTACTGTGCTCCATTGTACTCTACCTCTACTGTACTCCACTGTACTCTACCTCTACTGTGCTCCATTGTACTCCACCTCTACTGTGCTCCACTGTACTCCACTGTACTCTACCTCTACTGTGCTCCACTGTACTCTACCTCTACTGTACTCCACTGTACTCTACCTCTACTGTGCTCCACTGTACTCTACCTCTAATGTGCTCCACTGTACTCTACCTCTACTGTGCTCCACTGTACTCTACCTCTACTGTACTCCACTGTACTCTACCTCTACTGTGCTCCACTGTACTCTATCTCTACTGTATTCCACTGTACTCTACCTCTACTGTACTCCACCTCTAATGTGCTCCACTGTACTCTACCTCTACTGTACTCCACTGTACTCTACCTCTACTGTACTCCACTCTACTCTACCTCTACTGTGCTCTACTGTACTCTATCTCTACTGTGCTCCACTGTACTCTACCTCTACTGTACTCCACTGTACTCTACCTCTACTATACTCCACTGTACTCTTTCTCTACTGTACTCCACTATACTATACCTCTACTGTACTCCACTGTACTCTACCTCTACTGTACTCCACTGTACTCTACTCTACTGTACTCCACTGTACTCTACCTCTACTGTACTCTACCTCTACTGTGCTCCACTGTACTCTATCTCTACTGTACTCCACTGTACTCTACCTCTACTGTACTCCACCTCTAATGTGCTCCACTGTACTCTACCTCTACTGTACTCCACTGTACTCTACCTCTACTGTACTCCACTGTACTCTACCTCTACTGTACTCTACTCTACTCTACCTCTACTGTGCTCTACTGTACTCTATCTCTACTGTGCTCCACTGTACTCTATCTCTATTGAACTCCACTGTACTCTACCTCTACTGTACTCTACTGTTCTCTACCTCTACTGTACTCTACTGTACTCCACATCTGCTCTGCTCCTCTGTAATCCACTATACTCTACCTCTACTGTGCTCCACTGTACTCTACCTTTACTTTGCTCCACTGTACTCTACCTCTACTGTACTCCACTGTGCTCTACCTCTACTGTACTCTACTGTACTCCACCTCTACTGTGCTCCACTGTACTCCACTGTACTCTACCTCTACTGTGCTCCACTGTACTCTACCTCTACTGTACTCCACTGTACTCTACCTCTACTGTGCTCTACTGTACTCTATCTCTACTCTGCTCTACTGTACTCTACCTCTACTGTACTCCACCTCTAATGTGCTCCACTGTACTCTACCTCTACTGTACTCCACTGTACTCTACCTCTACTGTACTCCACTCTACTCTACCTCTACTGTGCTCTACTGTACTCTATCTCTACTCTGCTCTACTGTACTCTACCTCTACTGTACTCCACTGTACTCTACCTCTACTGTACTTCACTGTACTCTACCTCTACTGTGCTCCACTGTACTCTACCTCTAATGTGTTCCACTGTACTCTACCTCTACTGTGCTCCACTGTACTCTATCTCTACTGTACTCCACTGTACTCTATCTCTACTTTGCTCCACTGTACTCTACTCTACTGTACTCCACTGTACTCTACCTCTACTGTACTCTACCTCTAATGTGCTCTACTGTACTCTATCTCTACTGTGCTCCACTGTACTCTACCTCTACTGTACTCCACTGTACTCTACCTCTACTGTACTCCACTGTACTCTATCTCTACTTGTCTCTACTGTACTCTATCTCTACTCTGCTCTACTGTACTCTACCTCTACTGTACTCCACTGTACTCTACCTCTACTGTACTCCACTGTACTCTACCTCTACTGTACTCCACTGTACTCTACCTCTAATGTGTTCCACTGTACTCTACCTCTACTGTGCTCCACTGTACTCTACCTCTACTGTACTCCACTGTACTCTACCTCTACTGTGCTCCACTTTACTCTATCTCTACTGTAATCCACTGTACTCTACCTCTACTGTACTCCACCTCTAATGTGCTCCACTGTACTCTACCTCTACGGTACTCCACTGTACTCTACCTCTACTGTACTCCACTCTACTCTACCTCTACTGTGCTCTACTGTACTCTATCTCTACTGTGTGCCACTGTACTCTACCTCTACTGTACTCCACTGTACTCTACCTCTACTATACTCCACTGTACTCTTTCTCTACTGTACTCCACTGTACTCTACCTCTACTGTACTCCACTCTACTCTACCTCTACTGTGCTCTACTGTACTCTATCTCTACTGTGCTCCACTGTACTCTACCTCTACTGTACTCCACTGTACTCTACCTCTACTATACTCCACTGTACTCTTTCTCTACTGTACTCCACTGTACTCTACCTCCACTGTACTCCACTGTACTCTACCTCTACTGTAATCCACTGTACTCTACTCTACTGTACTCCACTGTACTCTACCTCTACTGTACTCTACCTCTACTGTGCTCCACTGTACTCTATCTCTACTGTACTCCACTGTACTCTACCTCTACTGTATTCCACCTCTAATGTGCTCCACTGTACTCTACCTCTACTGTACTCCACTGTACTCTACCTCTACTGTACTCCACTCTACTCTACCTCTACTGTGCTCTACTGTACTCTATCTCTACTGTGCTCCACTGTACTCTACCTCTACTGTACTCCACTGTACTCTACCTCTACTATACTCCACTGTACTCTTTCTCTACTGTACTCCACTGTACTCTACCTCTACTGTACTCCACTGTACTCAACCTCAACTGTACTCCACTGTACTCTATCTCTACTGTACTCCACTGTACTCTACCTCTACTGTACTCCACCTCTAATGTGCTCCACTGTACTCTACCTCTACTGTACTCCACTGTACTCTACCTCTACTGTACTCCACTCTACTCTACCTATACTGTACTCTACCTCTACTGTGCTCCACTGTACTCTATCTCTACTGTACTCCACTGTACTCTACCTCTACTGTACACCACCTCTAATGTGCTCCACTGTACTCTACCTCTACTGTACTCCACTGTGCTCTACCTCTACTGTACTCCACTCTACTCTACCTCTACTGTGCTCTACTGTACTCTATCTCTACTGTGCTCCACTGTACTCTACCTCTACTGTACTCCACTGTACTCTACCTCTACTATACTCCACTGTACTCTTTCTCTACTGTACTCCACTGTACTCTACCTCTACTGTACTCCACTGTACTCAACCTCAACTGTACTCCACTGTACTCTACCTCTACTGTGCTCCATTGTACTCTACCTCTACTGTACTCCACTGTACTCTACCTCTACTGTGCTCCATTGTACTCCACCTCTACTGTGCTCCACTGTACTCCACTGTACTCTACCTCTACTGTGCTCCACTGTACTCTACCTCTACTGTACTCCACTGTACTCTACCTCTACTGTGCTCCACTGTACTCTACCTCTAATGTGCTCCACTGTACTCTACCTCTACTGTGCTCCACTGTACTCTACCTCTACTGTACTCCACTGTACTCTACCTCTACTGTGCTCTACTGTACTCTATCTCTACTGTGCTCCACTGTACTCTACCTCTACTGTAGTCCACTGTACTCTACCTCTACTATACTCCACTGTACTCTTTCTCTACTGTACTCCACTGTACTCTACCTCTACTGTACTCCACTGTACTCTACCTCTACTGTATTCCACTGTACTCTACTCTACTGTACTCCACTGTACTCTACCTCTACTGTACTCTACCTCTACTGTGCTCCACTGTACTCTATCTCTACTGTACTCCACTGTACTCTACCTCTACTGTACTCCACCTCTAATGTGCTCCACTGTACTCTACCTCTACTGTACTCCACTGTACTCTACCTCTACTGTACTCCACTCTACTCTACCTCTACTGTACTCCACTGTACTCTACCTCTACTGTGCTCCATTGTACTCTACCTCTACTGTACTCCACTGTACTCTACCTCTACTGTGCTCCATTGTACTCCACCTCTACTGTGCTCCACTGTACTCCACTGTACTCTACCTCTACTGTGCTCCACTGTACTCTACCTCTACTGTACTCCACTGTACTCTACCTCTACTGTGCTCCACTGTACTCTACCTCTAATGTGCTCCACTGTACTCTACCTCTACTGTGCTCCACTGTACTCTACCTCTACTGTACTCCACTGTACTCTACCTCTACTGTGCTCCACTGTACTCTATCTCTACTGTATTCCACTGTACTCTACCTCTACTGTACTCCACCTCTAATGTGCTCCACTGTACTCTACCTCTACTGTACTCCACTGTACTCTACCTCTACTGTACTCCACTCTACTCTACCTGTACTGTGCTCTACTGTACTCTATCTCTACTGTGCTCCACTGTACTCTACCTCTACTGTACTCCACTGTACTCTACCTCTACTATACTCCACTGTACTCTTTCTCTACTGTACTCCACTATACTATACCTCTACTGTACTCCACTGTACTCTACCTCTACTGTACTCCACTGTACTCTACTCTACTGTACTCCACTGTACTCTACCTCTACTGTACTCTACCTCTACTGTGCTCCACTGTACTCTATCTCTACTGTACTCCACTGTACTCTACCTCTACTGTACTCCACCTCTAATGTGCTCCACTGTACTCTACCTCTACTGTACTCCCATGTACTCTACCTCTACTGTACTCCACTCTACTCTACCTCTACTGTGCTCTACTGTACTCTATCTCTACTGTGCTCCACTGTACTCTACCTCTACTGTACTCCACTGTACTCTACCTCTACTATACTCCACTGTACTCTTTCTCTACTGTACTCCACTGTACTCTACCTCTACTGTACTCCACTGTACTCAACCTCAACTGTACTCCACTGTACTCTACCTCTACTGTGCTCCACTGTACTCTACCTCTACTGTACTCCACTGTACTCTACCTCTACTGTACTCCACTGTACTCTACCTCTACTGTACTCTACTCTACTCTACCTCTACTGTGCTCTACTGTACTCTATCTCTACTGTGCTCCACTGTACTCTATCTCTATTGAACTCCACTGTACTCTACCTCTACTGTACTCTACTGTTCTCTACCTCTACTGTACTCTACTGTACTCCACATCTGCTCTGCTCCTCTGTAATCCACTATACTCTACCTCTACTGTGCTCCACTGTACTCTACCTTTACTTTGCTCCACTGTACTCTACCTCTACTGTACTCCACTGTGCTCTACCTCTACTGTACTCTACTGTACTCCACCTCTACTGTGCTCCACTGTACTCCACTGTACTCTACCTCTACTGTACTCCACTCTACTCTACCTCTACTGTGCTCTACTGTACTCTATCTCTACTGTGCTCCACTGTACTCTACCTCTACTGTACTCCACTGTACTCTACCTCTACTATACTCCACTGTACTCTTTCTCTACTGTACTCCACTGTACTCTACCTCTACTGTACTCCACTGTACTCAACCTCAACTGTACTCCACTGTACTCTACCTCTACTGTGCTCCATTGTACTCTACCTCTACTGTACTCCACTGTACTCTACCTCTACTGTGCTCCATTGTACTCCACCTCTACTGTGCTCCACTGTACTCCACTGTACTCTAC
Organism: Tiaroga cobitis; assembly: GCA_030578255.1. Lineage (NCBI taxonomy): Eukaryota > Metazoa > Chordata > Actinopteri > Cypriniformes > Leuciscidae > Tiaroga > Tiaroga cobitis. The sequence continues at coordinate 2,929,291 of CM060600.1, forward strand.
CTCTACTGTGCTCCACTGTACTCTACCTCTACTGTACTCCACTGTACTCTACCTCTACTGTGCTCCACTGTATTCTACCTCTAATGTGCTCCACTGTACTCTACCTCTACTGTGCTCCACTGTACTCTACCTCTACTGTACTCCACTGTACTCTACCTCTACTGTGCTCTACTGTACTCTATCTCTACTGTGCTCCACTGTACTCTACCTCTACTGTACTCCACTGTACTCTACCTCTACTATACTCCACTGTACTCTTTCTCTACTATACTCCACTGTACTCTTTCTCTACTGTACTCCACTGTACTCTACCTCTACTGTACTCCACTGTACTCTACCTCTACTGTACTCCACTGTACTCTACCTCTACTATACTCCACTGTACTCTTTCTCTACTGTACTCCACTATACTATACCTCTACTGTACTCCACTGTACTCTACCTCTACTGTACTCCACTGTACTCTACTCTACTGTACTCCACTGTACTCTACCTCTACTGTACTCTACCTCTACTGTGCTCCACTGTACTCTATCTCTACTGTACTCCACTGTACTCTACCTCTACTGTACTCCACCTCTAATGTGCTCCACTGTACTCTACCTCTACTGTACTCCCATGTACTCTACCTCTACTGTACTCCACTCTACTCTACCTCTACTGTGCTCTACTGTACTCTATCTCTACTGTGCTCCACTGTACTCTACCTCTACTGTACTCCACTGTACTCTACCTCTACTATACTCCACTGTACTCTTTCTCTACTGTACTCCACTGTACTCTACCTCTACTGTACTCCACTGTACTCAACCTCAACTGTACTCCACTGTACTCTACCTCTACTGTGCTCCACTGTACTCTACCTCTACTGTACTCCACTGTACTCTACCTCTACTGTACTCCACTGTACTCTACCTCTACTGTACTCTACTCTACTCTACCTCTACTGTGCTCTACTGTACTCTATCTCTACTGTGCTCCACTGTACTCTATCTCTATTGAACTCCACTGTACTCTACCTCTACTGTACTCTACTGTTCTCTACCTCTACTGTACTCTACTGTACTCCACATCTGCTCTGCTCCTCTGTAATCCACTATACTCTACCTCTACTGTGCTCCACTGTACTCTACCTTTACTTTGCTCCACTGTACTCTACCTCTACTGTACTCCACTGTGCTCTACCTCTACTGTACTCTACTGTACTCCACCTCTACTGTGCTCCACTGTACTCCACTGTACTCTACCTCTACTGTACTCCACTCTACTCTACCTCTACTGTGCTCTACTGTACTCTATCTCTACTGTGCTCCACTGTACTCTACCTCTACTGTACTCCACTGTACTCTACCTCTACTATACTCCACTGTACTCTTTCTCTACTGTACTCCACTGTACTCTACCTCTACTGTACTCCACTGTACTCAACCTCAACTGTACTCCACTGTACTCTACCTCTACTGTGCTCCATTGTACTCCACCTCTACTGTGCTCCACTGTACTCCACTGTACTCTACCTCTACTGTGCTCCACTGTACTCTACCTCTACTGTACTCCACTGTACTCTACCTCTACTGTGCTCCACTGTATTCTACCTCTAATGTGCTCCACTGTACTCTACCTCTACTGTGCTCCACTGTACTCTACCTCTACTGTACTCCACTGTACTCTACCTCTACTGTGCTCTACTGTACTCTATCTCTACTGTGCTCCACTGTACTCTACCTCTACTGTACTCCACTGTACTCTACCTCTACTATACTCCACTGTACTCTTTCTCTACTGTACTCCACTGTACTCTACCTCTACTGTACTCCACTGTACTCTACCTCTACTGTATTCCACTGTACTCTACTCTACTGTACTCCACTGTACTCTACCTCTACTGTACTCTACCTCTACTGTGCTCCACTGTACTCTATCTCTACTGTACTCCACTGTACTCTACCTCTACTGTACTCCACCTCTAATGTGCTCCACTGTACTCTACCTCTACTGTACTCCACTGTACTCTACCTCTACTGTACTCCACTCTACTCTACCTCTACTGTGCTCTACTGTACTCTATCTCTACTGTGCTCCACTGTACTCTACCTCTACTGTACTCCACTGTACTCTACCTCTACTATACTCCACTGTACTCTTTCTCTACTACTCCACTGTACTCTACCTCTACTGTACTCCACTGTACTCAACCTCAACTGTACTCCACTGTACTCTACCTCTACTGTGCTCCATTGTACTCTACCTCTACTGTACTCCACTGTACTCTACCTCTACTGTGCTCCATTGTACTCCACCTCTACTGTGTTCCACTGTACTCCACTGTACTCTACCTCTACTGTGCTCCACTGTACTCTACCTCTACTGTACTCCACTGTACTCTACCTCTACTGTGCTCCACTGTACTCTACCTCTAATGTGCTCCACTGTACTCTACCTCTACTGTGCTCCACTGTACTCTACCTCTACTGTACTCCACCTCTAATGTGCTCCACTGTACTCTACCTCTACTGTACTCCACTGTACTCTACCTCTACTGTACTCCACTCTACTCTACCTCTACTGTGCTCTACTGTACTCTATCTCTACTGTGCTCCACTGTACTCTACCTCTACTGTACTCCACTGTACTCTACCTCTACTATACTCCACTGTACTCTTTCTCTACTGTACTCCACTATACTATACCTCTACTGTACTCCACTGTACTCTACCTCTACTGTACTCCACTGTACTCTACTCTACTGTACTCCACTGTACTCTACCTCTACTGTACTCTACCTCTACTGTGCTCCACTGTACTCTATCTCTACTGTACTCCACTGTACTCTACCTCTACTGTACTCCACCTCTAATGTGCTCCACTGTACTCTACCTCTACTGTACTCCCATGTACTCTACCTCTACTGTACTCCACTCTACTCTACCTCAACTGTACTCCACTGTACTCTACCTCTACTGTGCTCCATTGTACTCTACCTCTACTGTACTCCACTGTACTCTACCTCTACTGTGCTCCATTGTACTCCACCTCTACTGTGCTCCACTGTACTCCACTGTACTCTACCTCTACTGTGCTCCACTGTACTCTACCTCTACTGTACTCCACTGTACTCTACCTCTACTGTGCTCCACTGTACTCTACCTCTAATGTGCTCCACTGTACTCTACCTCTACTGTGCTCCACTGTACTCTACCTCTACTTTACTCCACCTCTAATGTGCTCCACTGTACTCTACCTCTACTGTACTCCACTGTACTCTACCTCTACTGTACTCCACTCTACTCTACCTCTACTGTGCTCTACTGTACTCTATCTCTACTGTGCTCCACTGTACTCTACCTCTACTGTACTCCACTGTACTCTACCTCTACTATACTCCACTGTACTCTTTCTCTACTGTACTCCACTATACTATACCTCTACTGTACTCCACTGTACTCTACCTCTACTGTACTCCACTGTACTCTACTCTACTGTACTCCACTGTACTCTACCTCTACTGTACTCTACCTCTACTGTGCTCCACTGTACTCTATCTCTACTGTACTCCACTGTACTCTACCTCTACTGTACTCCACCTCTAATGTGCTCCACTGTACTCTACCTCTACTGTATTCCACTGTACTCTACCTCTACTGTACTCCACCTCTAATGTGCTCCACTGTACTCTACCTCTACTGTACTCCACTGTACTCTACCTCTACTGTACTCCACTCTACTCTACCTCTACTGTGCTCTACTGTACTCTATCTCTACTGTGCTCCACTGTACTCTACCTCTACTGTACTCCACTGTACTCTACCTCTACTATACTCCACTGTACTCTTTCTCTACTGTACTCCACTATACTATACCTCTACTGTACTCCACTGTACTCTACCTCTACTGTACTCCACTGTACTCTACTCTACTGTACTCCACTGTACTCTACCTCTACTGTACTCTACCTCTACTGTGCTCCACTGTACTCTATCTCTACTGTACTCCACTGTACTCTACCTCTACTGTACTCCACCTCTAATGTGCTCCACTGTACTCTACCTCTACTGTACTCCCATGTACTCTACCTCTACTGTACTCCACTCTACTCTACCTCTACTGTGCTCTACTGTACTCTATCTCTACTGTGCTCCACTGTACTCTACCTCTACTGTACTCCACTGTACTCTACCTCTACTATACTCCACTGTACTCTTTCTCTACTGTATTCCACTGTACTCTACCTCTACTGTACTCCACTGTACTCAACCTCAACTGTACTCCACTGTACTCTACCTCTACTGTGCTCCACTGTACTCTACCTCTACTGTACTCCACTGTACTCTACCTCTACTGTACTCCACTGTACTCTACCTCTACTGTACTCTACTCTACTCTACCTCTACTGTGCTCTACTGTACTCTATCTCTACTGTGCTCCACTGTACTCTATCTCTATTGAACTCCACTGTACTCTACCTCTACTGTACTCTACTGTTCTCTACCTCTACTGTACTCTACTGTACTCCACATCTGCTCTGCTCCTCTGTAATCCACTATACTCTACCTCTACTGTGCTCCACTGTACTCTACCTTTACTTTGCTCCACTGTACTCTACCTCTACTGTACTCCACTGTGCTCTACCTCTACTGTACTCTACTGTACTCCACCTCTACTGTGCTCCACTGTACTCCACTGTACTCTACCTCTACTGTGCTCCACTGTACTCTACCTCTACTGTACTCCACTCTACTCTACCTCTACTGTGCTCCACTGTACTCTACCTCTAATGTGCTCCACTGTACTCTACCTCTACTGTGCTCCACTGTACTCTACCTCTACTGTACTCCACTGTACTCTATCTCTACTGTATTCCACTGTACTCTACCTCTACTGTACTCCACCTCTAATGTGCTCCACTGTACTCTACCTCTACTATACTCCACTGTACTCTTTCTCTACTGTAATCCACTGTACTCTACCTCTACTGTACTCCACTGTACTCTACCTCTACTGTACTCCACTGTACTCTACTCTACTGTACTCCACTGTACTCTACCTCTACTGTACTCTACCTCTACTGTGCTCCACTGTACTCTATCTCTACTGTACTCCACTGTACTCTACCTCTACTGTACTCCACCTCTAATGTGCTCCACTGTACTCTACCTCTACTGTACTCCACTGTACTCTACCTCTACTGTACTCCACTCTACTCTACCTCTACTGTGCTCTACAGTACTCTATCTCTACTGTGCTCCACTGTACTCTACCTCTACTGTACTCCACTGTACTCTACCTCTACTCTACCACACTGTACTCTTTCTCTACTGTGCTCCACTGTACTCTACCTCTACTGTACTCCACTGTACTCAACCTCAACTGTACTCCACTGTACTCTACCTCTACTGTGCTCCACTGTACTCTACCTCTACTATACTCCACTGTACTCTTTCTCTACTGTACTCCACTGTACTCTACCTCTACTGTACTCCACTGTACTCTACCTCTACTGTACTCCACTGTACTCTACTCTACTGTACTCCACTGTACTCTACCTCTACTGTACTCTACCTCTACTGTGCTCCACTGTACTCTATCTCTACTGTACTCCACTGTACTCTACCTCTACTGTACTCCACCTCTAATGTGCTCCACTGTACTCTACCTCTACTGTACTCCACTGTACTCTACCTCTACTGTACTCCACTCTACTCTACCTCTACTGTGCTCTACTGTACTCTATCTCTACTGTGCTCCACTGTACTCTACCTCTAGTGTACTCCACTGTACTCTATCACTACTTTGCTCCACTGTACTCTACTCTACTGTACTCCACTGTACTCTACCTCTACTGTACTCTACATCTACTGTGCTCTACTGTACTCTATCTCTACTGTGCTCCACTGTACTCTACCTCTACTGTACTCCACTGTACTCTACCTCTACTGTACTCCACTGTACTCTATCTCTACTGTGCTCTACTGTACTCTATCTCTACTCTGCTCTACTGTACTCTACCTCTACTCTACTCCACTGTACTCTACCTCTACTGTACTCCACTGTACTCTACCTCTACTGTGCTCCACTGTACTCTACCTCTAATGTGTTCCACTGTACTCTACCTCTACTGTACTCCACTGTACTCTACCTCTACTCTACTCCACTGTACTCTACATCTACTGTGCTCCACTGTACTCTATCTCTACTGTACTCCACTGTACTCTACCTCTACTGTACTCCACCTCTAATGTGCTCCACTGTACTCTACCTCTACGGTAATCCACTGTACTCTACCTCTACTGTACTCCACTCTACTCTACCTCTACTGTGCTCTACTGTACTCTATCTCTACTGTGCGCCACTGTACTCTACCTCTACTGTACTCCACTGTACTCTACCTCTACTATACTCCACTGTACTCTTTCTCTACTGTACTCCACTGTACTCTACCTCTACTGTACTCCACTGTACTCTACCTCTACTGTACTCCACTGTACTCTACTCTACTGTACTCCACTGTACTCTACTTCTACTGTACTCTACCTCTACTGTGCTCCACTGTACTCTATCTCTACTGTACTCCACCTCTAATGTGCTCCACTGTACTCTACCTCTACTGTACTCCACTGTACTCTACCTCTACTGTACTCCACTCTACTCTACCTCTACTGTGCTCTACTGTACTCTATCTCTACTGTGCTCCACTGTACTCTACCTCTACTGTACTCCACTGTACTCTACCTCTACTATACTCCACTGTACTCTTTCTCTACTGTACTCCACTGTACTCTACCTCTACTATACTCCACTGTACTCAACCTCAACTGTACTCCACTGTACTCTACTCTACTGTACTCCACTGTACTCTACCTCTACTGTACTCTACCTCTACTGTACTCCACTGTACTCTATCTCTACTTTGCTCCACTGTACTCCACTGTACTCTACCTCTAGTATGCTCCACTGTACTCCACTGTACTCTACCTCTAGTATGCTCCACTGTACTCTACCTGTACTGTGCTCCACTGTACTCTACCTCTACTGTACTCCACTGTACTCTATCTCTACTTTGCTCCACTGTACTCTACTCTACTGTACTCCGCTGTACTCTACCTCTACTGTACTCTACCTCTACTGTGCTCTACTGTACTCTATCTCTACTGTGCTCCACTGTACTCTACCTCTACAGTACTCCACTGTACTCTACCTCTACTGTGCTCCACTGTACTCTACCTCTACTGTACTCCACTGTACTCTACCTCTACTGTGCTACACTGTACTCTATCTCTACTGTACTCCACTGTGCTCTACCTCTACTGTACTCCACCTCTAATGTGCTCCACTGTACTCTACCTCTACTGTACTCCACTCTACTCTACCTCTACTGTACTCCACTCTACTCTACCTCTACTGTGCTCTACTGTACTCTATCTCTACTGTGCTCCACTGTACTCTATCTCTATTGAACTCCACTGTACTCTACCTCTACTGTACTCTACTGTTCTCTACCTCTACTGTACTCTACTGTACTCCACATCTGCTCTGCTCCACTGTAATCCACTATACTCTACCTCTACTGTGCTCCACTGTACTCTACCTTTACTTTGCTCCACTGTACTCTACCTCTACTGTACTCCACTGTGCTCTACCTCTACTGTACTCCACTGTACTCCACCTCTACTGTGCTCCACTGTACTCTACCTCTACTGTACTCCCATGTACTCTACCTCTACTGTACTCCACTCTACTCTACCTCTACTGTGCTCTACTGTACTCTATCTCTACTGTGCTCCACTGTACTCTACCTCTACTGTACTCCACTGTACTCTACCTCTACTATACTCCACTGTACTCTTTCTCTACTGTACTCCACTGTACTCTACCTCTACTGTACTCCACTGTACTCAACCTCAACTGTACTCAACTGTACTCTACCTCTATTGTGCTCCACTGTACTCTACCTCTACTGTACTCCACTGTACTCTACCTCTACTGTACTCCACTGTACTCTACCTCTACTGTACTCTACTCTACTCTACCTCTACTGTGCTCTACTGTACTCTATCTCTACTGTGCTCCACTGTACTCTATCTCTATTGAACTCCACTGTACTCTACCTCTACTGTACTCTACTATTCTCTACCTCTACTGTACTCTACTGTACTCCACATCTGCTCTGCTCCTCTGTAATCCACTATACTCTACCTCTACTGTGCTCCACTGTACTCTACCTTTACTTTGCTCCACTGTACTCTACCTCTACTGTACTCCACTGTGCTCTACCTCTACTGTACTCTACTGTACTCCACCTCTACTGTGCTCCACTGTACTCCACTGTACTCTACCTCTACTGTGCTCCACTGTACTCTACCTCTACTGTACTCCACTGTACTCTACCTCTACTGTGCTCCACTGTACTCTACCTCTAATGTGCTCCACTGTATTCTACCTCTACTGTGCTCCACTGTACTCTACCTCTACTGTACTCCACTGTACTCTATCTCTACTGTATTCCACTGTACTCTACCTCTACTGTACTCCACCTCTAATGTGCTCCACTGTACTCTACCTCTACTATACTCCACTGTACTCTTTCTCTACTGTAATCCACTGTACTCTACCTCTACTGTACTCCACTGTACTCTACCTCTACTGTACTCCACTGTACTCTACTCTACTGTACTCCACTGTACTCTACCTCTACTGTACTCTACCTCTACTGTGCTCCACTGTACTCTATCTCAACTGTACTCCACTGTACTCTACCTCTACTGTACTCCACCTCTAATGTGCTCCACTGTACTCTACCTCTACTGTACTCCACTCTACTCTACCTCTACTGTGCTCTACAGTACTCTATCTCTACTGTGCTCCACTGTACTCTACCTCTACTGTACTCCACTGTACTCTACCTCTACTCTACTCCACTGTACTCTTTCTCTACTGTACTCCACTGTACTCTACCTCTACTGTACTCCACTGTACTCAACCTCAACTGTACTCCACTGTACTCTACCTCTACTGTGCTCCACTGTACTCTACCTCTACTATACTCCACTGTACTCTTTCTCTACTGTACTCCACTGTACTCTACCTCTACTGTACTCCACTGTACTCTACCTCTACTGTACTCCACTGTACTCTACTCTACTGTACTCCACTGTACTCTACCTCTACTGTACTCTACCTCTACTGTGCTCCACTGTACTCTATCTCTACTGTACTCCACTGTACTCTACCTCTACTGTACTCCACCTCTAATGTGCTCCACTGTACTCTACCTCTACTGTACTCCACTGTACTCTACCTCTACTGTACTCCACTCTACTCTACCTCTACTGTGCTCTACTGTACTCTATCTCTACTGTGCTCCACTGTACTCTACCTCTACTGTACTCCACTGTACTCTATCACTACTTTGCTCCACTGTACTCTACTCTACTGTACTCCACTGTACTCTACCTCTACTGTGCTCCACTGTACTCTACCTCTAATGTACTCCACTGTACTCTACCTCTACTGTACTCCACTGTACTCTACCTCTACTGTACTCCACTCTACTCTACCTCTACTGTGCTCTACTGTACTCTATCTCTACTGTGCTCCACTGTACTCTACCTCTACTGTACTCCACTGTACTCTACCTCTACTATACTCCACTGTACTCTTTCTCTACTGTGCTCCACTGTACTCTACCTCTACTGTACTCCACTGTACTCTACCTCTACTGTGCTCCACTGTACTCTACCTCTAATGTGCTCCACTGTACTCTACCTCTACTGTGCTCCACTGTACTCTACCTCTACTGTACTCCACTGTACTCTATCTCTACTGTATTCCACTGTACTCTACCTCTACTATACTCCACCTCTAATGTGCTCCACTGTACTCTACCTCTACTATACTCCACTGTACTCTTTCTCTACTGTAATCCACTGTACTCTACCTCTACTTTGCTCCACTGTACTCTACCTCTACTGTACTCCACTGTGCTCTACCTCTACTGTACTCTACTGTACTCCACCTCTACTGTGCTCCACTGTACTCCACTGTACTCTACCTCTACTGTGCTCCACTGTACTCTACCTCTACTGTACTCCACTGTACTCTACCTCTACTGTGCTCCACTGTACTCTACCTCTAATGTGTTCCACTGTACTCTACCTCTACTGTACTCCACTGTACTCTACCTCTACTCTACTCCACTGTACTCTACATCTACTGTGCTCCACTGTACTCTATCTCTACTGTACTCCACTGTACTCTACCTCTACTGTACTCCACCTCTAATGTGCTCCACTGTACTCTACCTCTACGGTAATCCACTGTACTCTACCTCTACTGTACTCCACTCTACTCTACCTCTACTGTGCTCTACTGTACTCTATCTCTACTGTGCGCCACTGTACTCTACCTCTACTGTACTCCACTGTACTCTACCTCTACTATACTCCACTGTACTCTTTCTCTACTGTACTCCACTGTACTCTACCTCTACTGTACTCCACTGTACTCTACCTCTACTGTACTCCACTGTACTCTACTCTACTGTACTCCACTGTACTCTACTTCTACTGTACTCTACCTCTACTGTGCTCCACTGTACTCTATCTCTACTGTACTCCACCTCTAATGTGCTCCACTGTACTCTACCTCTACTGTACTCCACTGTACTCTACCTCTACTGTACTCCACTCTACTCTACCTCTACTGTGCTCTACTGTACTCTATCTCTACTGTGCTCCACTGTACTTTACCTCTACTGTACTCCACTGTACTCTACCTCTACTATACTCCACTGTACTCTTTCTCTACTGTACTCCACTGTACTCTACCTCTACTATACTCCACTGTACTCAACCTCAACTGTACTCCACTGTACTCTACTCTACTGTACTCCACTGTACTCTACCTCTACTGTACTCTACCTCTACTGTACTCCACTGTACTCTATCTCTACTTTGCTCCACTGTACTCCACTGTACTCTACCTCTAGTATGCTCCACTGTACTCCACTGTACTCTACCTCTAGTATGCTCCACTGTACTCTACCTGTACTGTGCTCCACTGTACTCTACCTCTACTGTACTCCACTGTACTCTATCTCTACTTTGCTCCACTGTACTCTACTCTACTGTACTCCGCTGTACTCTACCTCTACTGTACTCTACCTCTACTGTGCTCTACTGTACTCTATCTCTACTGTGCTCCACTGTACTCTACCTCTACTGTACTCCACTGTACTCTACCTCTACTGTGCTCCACTGTACTCTACCTCTACTGTACTCCACTGTACTCTACCTCTACTGTGCTACACTGTACTCTATCTCTACTGTACTCCACTGTGCTCTGCCTCTACTGTACTCCACCTCTAATGTGCTCCACTGTACTCTACCTCTACTGTACTCCACTCTACTCTACCTCTACTGTACTCCACTCTACTCTACCTCTACTGTGCTCTACTGTACTCTATCTCTACTGTGCTCCACTGTACTCTATCTCTATTGAACTCCACTGTACTCTACCTCTACTGTACTCTACTGTTCTCTACCTCTACTGTACTCTACTGTACTCCACATCTGCTCTGCTCCACTGTAATCCACTATACTCTACCTCTACTGTGCTCCACTGTACTCTACCTTTACTTTGCTCCACTGTACTCTACCTCTACTGTACTCCACTGTGCTCTACCTCTACTGTACTCCACTGTACTCCACCTCTACTGTGCTCCACTGTACTCTACCTCTACTGTACTCCCATGTACTCTACCTCTACTGTACTCCACTCTACTCTACCTCTACTGTGCTCTACTGTACTCTATCTCTACTGTGCTCCACTGTACTCTACCTCTACTGTACTCCACTGTACTCTACCTCTACTATACTCCACTGTACTCTTTCTCTACTGTACTCCACTGTACTCTACCTCTACTGTACTCCACTGTACTCAACCTCAACTGTACTCAACTGTACTCTACCTCTACTGTGCTCCACTGTACTCTACCTCTACTGTACTCCACTGTACTCTACCTCTACTGTACTCCACTGTACTCTACCTCTACTGTACTCTACTCTACTCTACCTCTACTGTGCTCTACTGTACTCTATCTCTACTGTGCTCCACTGTACTCTATCTCTATTGAACTCCACTGTACTCTACCTCTACTGTACTCTACTATTCTCTACCTCTACTGTACTCTACTGTACTCCACATCTGCTCTGCTCCTCTGTAATCCACTATACTCTACCTCTACTGTGCTCCACTGTACTCTACCTTTACTTTGCTCCACTGTACTCTACCTCTACTGTACTCCACTGTGCTCTACCTCTACTGTACTCTACTGTATTCCACCTCTACTGTGCTCCACTGTACTCCACTGTACTCTACCTCTACTGTGCTCCACTGTACTCTACCTCTACTGTACTCCACTGTACTCTACCTCTACTGTGCTCCACTGTACTCTACCTCTAATGTGCTCCACTGTATTCTACCTCTACTGTGCTCCACTGTACTCTACCTCTACTGTACTCCACTGTACTCTATCTCTACTGTATTCCACTGTACTCTACTTCTACTGTACTCCACCTCTAATGTGCTCCACTGTACTCTACCTCTACTATACTCCACTGTACTCTTTCTCTACTGTAATCCACTGTACTCTACCTCTACTGTACTCCACTGTACTCTACCTCTACTGTACTCCACTGTACTCTACTCTACTGTACTCCACTGTACTCTACCTCTACTGTACTCTACCTCTACTGTGCTCCACTGTACTCTATCTCAACTGTACTCCACTCTACTCTACCTCTACTGTACTCCACCTCTAATGTGCTCCACTGTACTCTACCTCTACTGTACTCCACTCTACTCTACCTCTACTGTGCTCTACAGTACTCTATCTCTACTGTGCTCCACTGTACTCTACCTCTACTGTACTCCACTGTACTCTACCTCTACTCTACTCCACTGTACTCTTTCTCTACTGTACTCCACTGTACTCTACCTCTACTGTACTCCACTGTACTCAACCTCAACTGTACTCCACTGTACTCTACCTCTACTGTGCTCCACTGTACTCTACCTCTACTATACTCCACTGTACTCTTTCTCTACTGTACTCCACTGTACTCTACCTCTACTGTACTCCACTGTACTCTACCTCTACTGTACTCCACTGTACTCTACTCTACTGTACTCCACTGTACTCTACCTCTACTGTACTCTACCTCTACTGTGCTCCACTGTACTCTATCTCTACTGTACTCCACTGTACTCTACCTCTACTGTACTCCACCTCTAATGTGCTCCACTGTACTCTACCTCTACTGTACTCCACTCTACTCTACCTCTACTGTGCTCTACTGTACTCTATCTCTACTGTGCTCCACTGTACTCTACCTCTACTGTACTCCACTGTACTCTATCACTACTTTGCTCCACTGTACTCTACTCTACTGTACTCCACTGTACTCTACCTCTACTGTGCTCCACTGTACTCTACCTCTAATGTACTCCACTGTACTCTACCTCTACTGTACTCCACTGTACTCTACCTCTACTGTACTCCACTCTACTCTACCTCTACTGTGCTCTACTGTACTCTATCTCTACTGTGCTCCACTGTACTCTACCTCTACTGTACTCCACTGTACTCTACCTCTACTATACTCCACTGTACTCTTTCTCTACTGTGCTCCACTGTACTCTACCTCTACTGTACTCCACTGTACTCTACCTCTACTGTGCTCCACTGTACTCTACCTCTAATGTGCTCCACTGTACTCTACCTCTACTGTGCTCCACTGTACTCTACCTCTACTGTACTCCACTGTACTCTATCTCTACTGTATTCCACTGTACTCTACCTCTACTATACTCCACCTCTAATGTGCTCCACTGTACTCTACCTCTACTATACTCCACTGTACTCTTTCTCTACTGTAATCCACTGTACTCTACCTCTACTTTGCTCCACTGTACTCTACCTCTACTGTACTCCACTGTGCTCTACCTCTACTGTACTCTACTGTACTCCACCTCTACTGTGCTCCACTGTACTCCACTGTACTCTACCTCTACTGTGCTCCACTGTACTCTACCTCTACTGTACTCCACTGTACTCTACCTCTACTGTGCTCCACTGTACTCTACCTCTAATGTGCTCCACTGTACTCTACCTCTACTGTGCTCCACTGTACTCTACCTCTACTGTACTCCACTGTACTCTATCTCTACTGTATTCCACTTTACTCTACCTCTACTGTACTCCACCTCTAATGTGCTCCACTGTACTCTACCTCTACTATACTCCACTGTACTCTTTCTCTACTGTAATCCACTGTACTCTACCTCTACTGTACTCCACTGTACTCTACCTCTACTGTACTCCACTGTACTCTACTCTACTGTACTCCACTGTACTCTATCTCTACTGTACTCCACTGTACTCTACCTCTACTGTACTCCACCTCTAATGTGCTCCACTGTACTCTACCTCTACTGTACTCCACTGTACTCTACCTCTACTGTACTCCACTCTACTCTACCTCTACTGTGCTCTACAGTACTCTATCTCTACTGTGCTCCACTGTACTCTACCTCTACTGTACTCCACTGTACTCTACCTCTACTCTACCACACTGTACTCTTTCTCTACTGTACTCCACTGTACTCTACCTCTACTGTACTCCACTGTACTCAACCTCAACTGTACTCCACTGTACTCTACCTCTACTGTGCTCCATTGTACTCTACCTCTACTATACTCCACTGTACTCTTTCTCTACTGTACTCCACTGTACTCTACCTCTACTGTACTCCACTGTACTCTACCTCTACTGTACTCCACTGTACTCTACTCTACTGTACTCCACTGTACTCTACCTCTACTGTACTCTACCTCTACTGTGCTCCACTGTACTCTATCTCTACTGTACTCCACTGTACTCTACCTCTACTGTACTCCACCTCTAATGTGCTCCACTGTACTCTACCTCTACTGTACTCCACTGTACTCTACCTCTACTGTACTCCACTCTACTCTACCTCTACTGTGCTCTACTGTACTCTATCTCTACTGTGCTCCACTGTACTCTACCTCTACTGTACTCCACTGTACTCTATCACTACTTTGCTCCACTGTACTCTACTCTACTGTACTCCACTGTACTCTACCTCTACTGTACTCTACATCTACTGTGCTCTACTGTACTCTATCTCTACTGTGCTCCACTGTACTCTACCTCTACTGTACTCCACTGTACTCTACCTCTACTGTACTCCACTGTACTCTATCTCTACTGTGCTCTACTGTACTCTATCTCTACTCTGCTCTACTGTACTCTACCTCTACTCTACTCCACTGTACTCTACCTCTACTGTACTCCACTGTACTCTACCTCTACTGTGCTCCACTGTACTCTACCTCTAATGTGTTCCACTGTACTCTACCTCTACTGTACTCCACTGTACTCTACCTCTACTCTACTCCACTGTACTCTACATCTACTGTGCTCCACTGTACTCTATCTCTACTGTACTCCACTGTACTCTACCTCTACTGTACTCCACCTCTAATGTGCTCCACTGTACTCTACCTCTACGGTAATCCACTGTACTCTACCTCTACTGTACTCCACTCTACTCTACCTCTACTGTGCTCTACTGTACTCTATCTCTACTGTGCGCCACTGTACTCTACCTCTACTGTACTCCACTGTACTCTACCTCTACTATACTCCACTGTACTCTTTCTCTACTGTACTCCACTGTACTCTACCTCTACTGTACTCCACTGTACTCTACATCTACTGTACTCCACTGTACTCTACTCTACTGTACTCCACTGTACTCTACCTCTACTGTACTCTACCTCTACTGTGCTCCACTGTACTCTATCTCTACTGTACTCCACCTCTAATGTGCTCCACTGTACTCTACCTCTACTGTACTCCACTGTACTCTACCTCTACTGTACTCCACTCTACTCTACCTCTACTGTGCTCTACTGTACTCTATCTCTACTGTGCTCCACTGTACTCTACCTCTACTGTACTCCACTGTACTCTACCTCTACTATACTCCACTGTACTCTTTCTCTACTGTACTCCACTGTACTCTACCTCTACTATACTCCACTGTACTCAACCTCAACTGTACTCCACTGTACTCTACTCTACTGTACTCCACTGTACTCTACCTCTACTGTACTCTACCTCTACTGTACTCCACTGTACTCTATCTCTACTTTGCTCCACTGTACTCCACTGTACTCTACCTCTAGTATGCTCCACTGTACTCCACTGTACTCTACCTCTAGTATGCTCCACTGTACTCTACCTGTACTGTGCTCCACTGTACTCTACCTCTACTGTACTCCACTGTACTCTATCTCTACTTTGCTCCACTGTACTCTACTCTACTGTACTCCGCTGTACTCTACCTCTACTGTACTCTACCTCTACTGTGCTCTACTGTACTCTATCTCTACTGTGCTCCACTGTACTCTACCTCTACTGTACTCCACTGTACTCTACCTCTACTGTGCTCCACTGTACTCTACCTCTACTGTACTCCACTGTACTCTACCTCTACTGTGCTACACTGTACTCTATCTCTACTTTACTCCACTGTGCTCTACCTCTACTGTACTCCACCTCTAATGTGCTCCACTGTACTCTACCTCTACTGTACTCCACTCTACTCTACCTCTACTGTACTCCACTCTACTCTACCTCTACTGTGCTCTACTGTACTCTATCTCTACTGTGCTCCACTGTACTCTATCTCTATTGAACTCCACTGTACTCTACCTCTACTGTACTCTACTGTTCTCTACCTCTACTGTACTCTACTGTACTCCACATCTGCTCTGCTCCACTGTAATCCACTATACTCTACCTCTACTGTGCTCCACTGTACTCTACCTTTACTTTGCTCCACTGTACTCTACCTCTACTGTACTCCACTGTGCTCTACCTCTACTGTACTCCACTGTACTCCACCTCTACTGTGCTCCACTGTACTCTACCTCTACTGTACTCCCATGTACTCTACCTCTACTGTACTCCACTCTACTCTACCTCTACTGTGCTCTACTGTACTCTATCTCTACTGTGCTCCACTGTACTGTACCTCTACTGTACTCCACTGTACTCTACCTCTACTATACTCCACTCTACTCTTTCTCTACTGTACTCCACTGTACTCTACCTCTACTGTACTCCACTGTACTCAACCTCAACTGTACTCCACTGTACTCTACCTCTACTGTGCTCCACTGTACTCTACCTCTACTGTACTCCACTGTACTCTACCTCTACTGTACTCCACTGTACTCTACCTCTACTGTACTCTACTCTACTCTACCTCTACTGTGCTCTACTGTACTCTATCTCTACTGTGCTCCACTGTACTCTATCTCTATTGAACTCCACTGTACTCTACCTCTACTGTACTCTACTATTCTCTACCTCTACTGTACTCTACTGTACTCCACATCTGCTCTGCTCCTCTGTAATCCACTATACTCTACCTCTACTGTGCTCCACTGTACTCTACCTTTACTTTGCTCCACTGTACTCTACCTCTACTGTACTCCACTGTGCTCTACCTCTACTGTACTCTACTGTACTCCACCTCTACTGTGCTCCACTGTACTCCACTGTACTCTACCTCTACTGTGCTCCACTGTACTCTACCTCTACTGTACTCCACTGTACTCTACCTCTACTGTGCTCCACTGTACTCTACCTATAATGTGCTCCACTGTACTCTACCTCTACTGTGCTCCACTGTACTCTACCTCTACTGTACTCCACTGTACTCTATCTCTACTGTATTCCACTGTACTCTACCTCTACTGTACTCCACCTGTAATGTGCTCCACTGTACTCTACCTATACTATACTCCACTGTACTCTTTCTCTACAGTAATCCACTGTACTCTACCTCTACTGTACTCCACTGTACTCTACCTCTACTGTACTCCACTGTACTCTACTCTACTGTACTCCACTGTACTCTACCTCTACTGTACTCTACCTCTACTGTGCTCCACTGTACTCTATCTCAACTGTACTCCACTGTACTCTACCTCTACTGTACTCCACCTCTAATGTGCTCCACTGTACTCTACCTCTACTGTACTCCACTGTACTCTACCTCTACTGTACTCCACTCTACTCTACCTCTACTGTGCTCTACAGTACTCTATCTCTACTGTGCTCCACTGTACTCTACCTCTACTGTACTCCACTGTACTCTACCTCTACTCTACTCCACTGTACTCTTTCTCTACTGTACTCCACTGTACTCTACCTCTACTGTACTCCACTGTACTCAACCTCAACTGTACTCCACTGTACTCTACCTCTACTGTGCTCCACTGTACTCTACCTCTACTATACTCCACTGTACTCTTTCTCTACTGTACTCCACTGTACTCTACCTCTACTGTACTCCACTGTACTCTACCTCTACTGTACTCCACTGTACTCTACTCTACTGTACTCCACTGTACTCTACCTCTACTGTACTCTACCTCTACTGTGCTCCACTGTACTCTATCTCTACTGTACTCCACTGTACTCTACCTCTACTGTACTCCACCTCTAATGTGCTCCACTGTACTCTACCTCTACTGTACTCCACTGTACTCTACCTCTACTGTACTCCACTCTACTCTACCTCTACTGTGCTCTACTGTACTCTATCTCTACTGTGCTCCACTGTACTCTACCTCTACTGTACTCCACTGTACTCTATCACTACTTTGCTCCACTGTACTCTACTCTACTGTACTCCACTGTACTCTACCTCTACTGTGCTCCACTGTACTCTACCTCTAATGTACTCCACTGTACTCTACCTCTACTGTACTCCACTGTACTCTACCTTTACTGTACTCCACTCTACTCTACCTCTACTGTGCTCTACTGTACTCTATCTCTACTGTGCTCCACTGTACTCTACCTCTACTGTACTCCACTGTACTCTACCTCTACTATACTCCACTGTACTCTTTCTCTACTGTACTCCACTGTACTCTACCTCTACTGTACTCCACTGTACTCAACCTCAACTGTACTCCACTGTACTCTACCTCTACTGTGCTCCATTGTACTCTACCTCTACTGTACTCCACTGTACTCTACCTCTACTGTGCTCCATTGTACTCCACCTCTACTGTGCTCCACTGTACTCCACTGTACTCTACCTCCACTGTGCTCCACTTAACTCTACCTCTACTGTACTCCACTGTACTCTACCTCTACTGTTCTCCACTGTACTCTACCTCTAATGTGCTCCACTGTACTCTACCTCTACTGTGCTCCACTGTACTCTACCTCTACTGTACTCCACTGTACTCTACCTCTACTGTGCTCTACTGTACTCTATCTCTACTGTGCTCCACTGTACTCTACCTCTACTGTACTCCACTGTACTCTACCTCTACTATACTCCACTGTAATCTTTCTCTACTGTACTCCACTGTACTCTACCTCTACTGTACTCCACTGTACTCTACCTCTACTGTACTCCACTGTACTCTACTCTACTGTACTCCACTGTACTCTACCTCTACTGTACTCTACCTCTACTGTGCTCCACTGTACTCTATCTCTACTCTACTCCACTGTACTCTACCTCTACTGTACTCCACCTCTAATGTGCTCCACTGTACTCTACCTCTACTGTACTCCACTGTACTCTACCTCTACTGTACTCCACTCTACTCTACCTCTACTGTGCTCTACTGTACTCTATCTCTACTGTGCTCCACTGTACTCTACCTCTACTGTACTCCACTGTACTCTACCTCTACTATACTCCACTGTACTCTTTCTCTACTACTCCACTGTACTCTACCTCTACTGTACTCCACTGTACTCAACCTCAACTGTACTCCACTGTACTCTACCTCTACTGTGCTCCATTGTACTCTACCTCTACTGTACTCCACTGTACTCTACCTCTACTGTGCTCCATTGTACTCCACCTCTACTGTGCTCCACTGTACTCCACTGTACTCTACCTCTACTGTGCTCCACTGTACTCTACCTCTACTGTACTCCACTGTACTCTACCTCTACTGTGCTCCACTGTACTCTACCTCTAATGTGCTCCACTGTACTCTACCTCTACTGTGCTCCACTGTACTCTACCTCTACTGTACTCCACTGTACTCTACCTCTACTGTGCTCCACTGTACTCTATCTCTACTGTATTCCACTGTACTCTACATCTACTGTACTCCACCTCTAATGTGCTCCACTGTACTCTACCTCTACTGTACTCCACTGTACTCTACCTCTACTGTACTCCACTCTACTCTACCTCTACTGTGCTCTACTGTACTCTATCTCTACTGTGCTCCACTGTACTCTACCTCTACTGTACTCCACTGTACTCTACCTCTACTATACTCCACTGTACTCTTTCTCTACTGTACTCCACTGTACTATACCTCTACTGTACTCCAATGTACTCTACCTCTACTGTACTCCACTGTACTCTACTCTACTGTACTCCACTGTACTCTACCTCTACTGTACTCTACCTCTACTGTGCTCCACTGTACTCTATCTCTACTGTACTCCACTGTACTCTACCTCTACTGTACTCCACCTCTAATGTGCTCCACTGTACTCTACCTCTACTGTACTCCCATGTACTCTACCTCTACTGTACTCCACTCTACTCTACCTCTACTGTGCTCTACTGTACTCTATCTCTACTGTGCTCCACTGTACTCTACCTCTACTGTACTCCACTGTACTCTACCTCTACTATACTCCACTGTACTCTTTCTCTACTGTACTCCACTGTACTCTACCTCTACTGTACTCCACTGTACTCAACCTCAACTGTACTCCACTGTACTCTACCTCTACTGTGCTCCACTGTACTCTACCTCTACTGTACTCCACTGTACTCTACCTCTACTGTACTCCACTGTACTCTACCTCTACTGTACTCTACTCTACTCTACCTCTACTGTGCTCTACTGTACTCTATCTCTACTGTGCTCCACTGTACTCTATCTCTATTGAACTCCACTGTACTCTACCTCTACTGTACTCTACTGTTCTCTACCTCTACTGTACTCTACTGTACTCCACATCTGCTCTGCTCCTCTGTAATCCACTATACTCTACCTCTACTGTGCTCCACTGTACTCTACCTTTACTTTGCTCCACTGTACTCTACCTCTACTGTACTCCACTGTGCTCTACCTCTACTGTACTCTACTGTACTCCACCTCTACTGTGCTCCACTGTACTCCACTGTACTCTACCTCTACTGTGCTCCACTGTACTCTACCTCTACTGTACTCCACTGTACTCTACCTCTACTGTGCTCCACTGTACTCTACCTCTAATGTGCTCCACTGTACTCTACCTCTACTGTGCTCCACTGTACTCTACCTCTACTGTACTCCACTGTACTCTATCTCTACTGTATTCCACTGTACTCTACCTCTACTGTACTCCACCTCTAATGTGCTCCACTGTACTCTACCTCTACTATACTCCACTGTACTCTTTCTCTACTGTAATCCACTGTACTCTACCTCTACTGTACTCCACTGTACTCTACCTCTACTGTACTCCACTGTACTCTACCTCTACTATACTCCACTGTACTCTTTCTCTACTGTACTCCACTGTACTCTACCTCTACTGTACTCCACTGTACTCAACCTCAACTGTACTCCACTGTACTCTACCTCTACTGTGCTCCATTGTACTCTACCTCTACTGTACTCCCCTGTACTCTACCTCTACTGTGCTCCATTGTACTCCACCTCTACTGTGCTCCACTGTACTCCACTGTACTCTACCTCTACTGTGCTCCACTGTACTCTACCTCTACTGTACTCCACTGTACTCTACCTCTACTGTGCTCCACTGTACTCTACCTCTAATGTGCTCCACTGTACTCTACCTCTACTGTGCTCCACTGTACTCTACCTCTACTGTACTCCACTGTACTCTACCTCTACTGTGCTCTACTGTACTCTATCTCTACTGTGCTCCACTGTACTCTACCTCTACTGTACTCCACTGTACTCTACCTCTACTATACTCCACTGTAATCTTTCTCTACTGTACTCCACTGTACTCTACCTCTACTGTACTCCACTGTACTCTACCTCTACTGTACTCCACTGTACTCTACTCTACTGTACTCCACTGTACTCTACCTCTACTGTACTCTACCTCTACTGTGCTCCACTGTACTCTATCTCTACTGTACTCCACTGTACTCTACCTCTACTGTACTCCACCTCTAATGTGCTCCACTGTACTCTACCTCTACTGTACTCCACTGTACTCTACCTCTACTGTACTCCACTCTACTCTACCTCTACTGTGCTCTACTGTACTCTATCTCTACTGTGCTCCACTGTACTCTACCTCTACTGTACTCCACTGTACTCTACCTCTACTATACTCCACTGTACTCTTTCTCTACTACTCCACTGTACTCTACCTCTACTGTACTCCACTGTACTCAACCTCAACTGTACTCCACTGTACTCTACCTCTACTGTGCTCCATTGTACTCTACCTCTACTGTACTCCACTGTACTCTACCTCTACTGTGCTCCATTGTACTCCACCTCTACTGTGCTCCACTGTACTCCACTGTACTCTACCTCTACTGTGCTCCACTGTACTCTACCTCTACTGTACTCCACTGTACTCTACCTCTACTGTGCTCCACTGTACTCTACCTCTAATGTGCTCCACTGTACTCTACCTCTACTGTGCTCCACTGTACTCTACCTCTACTGTACTCCACTGTACTCTACCTCTACTGTGCTCCACTGTACTCTATCTCTACTGTATTCCACTGTACTCTACCTCTACTGTACTCCACCTCTAATGTGCTCCACTGTACTCTACCTCTACTGTACTCCACTGTACTCTACCTCTACTGTACTCCACTCTACTCTACCTCTACTGTGCTCTACTGTACTCTATCTCTACTGTGCTCCACTGTACTCTACCTCTACTGTACTCCACTGTACTCTACCTCTACTATACTCCACTGTACTCTTTCTCTACTGTACTCCACTGTACTATACCTCTACTGTACTCCAATGTACTCTACCTCTACTGTACTCCACTGTACTCTACTCTACTGTACTCCACTGTACTCTACCTCTACTGTACTCTACCTCTACTGTGCTCCACTGTACTCTATCTCTACTGTACTCCACTGTACTCTACCTCTACTGTACTCCACCTCTAATGTGCTCCACTG
The DNA here is from genome assembly GCA_030578255.1 of Tiaroga cobitis. Classification (NCBI taxonomy): domain Eukaryota; kingdom Metazoa; phylum Chordata; class Actinopteri; order Cypriniformes; family Leuciscidae; genus Tiaroga; species Tiaroga cobitis. Next base: position 2,952,556 of record CM060600.1, read on the forward strand.
TACTCTACCTCTACTGTACTCCCATGTTCTCTACCTCTACTGTACTCCACTCTACTCTACCTCTACTGTGCTCTACTGTACTCTATCTCTACTGTGCTCCACTGTACTCTACCTCTACTGTACTCCACTGTACTCTACCTCTACTATACTCCACTGTACTCTTTCTCTACTGTACTCCACTGTACTCTACCTCTACTGTACTCCACTGTAATCAACCTCAACTGTACTCCACTGTACTCTACCTCTACTGTGCTCCACTGTACTCTACCTCTACTGTACTCCACTGTACTCTACCTCTACTGTACTCCACTGTACTCTACCTCTACTGTACTCTACTCTACTCTACCTCTACTGTGCTCTACTGTACTCTATCTCTACTGTGCTCCACTGTACTCTATCTCTATTGAACTCCACTGTACTCTACCTCTACTGTACTCTACTGTTCTCTACCTCTACTGTACTCTACTGTACTCCACATCTGCTCTGCTCCTCTGTAATCCACTATACTCTACCTCTACTGTGCTCCACTGTACTCTACCTTTACTTTGCTCCACTGTACTCTACCTCTACTGTACTCCACTGTGCTCTACCTCTACTGTACTCTATTGTACTCCACCTCTACTGTGCTCCACTGTACTCCACTGTACTCTACCTCTACTGTGCTCCACTGTACTCTACCTCTACTGTACTCCACTGTACTCTACCTCTACTGTGCTCCACTGTACTCTACCTCTAATGTGCTCCACTGTACTCTACCTCTACTGTGCTCCACTGTACTCTACCTCTACTGTACTCCACTGTACTCTATCTCTACTGTATTCCACTGTACTCTACCTCTACTGTACTCAACCTCTAATGTGCTCCACTGTACTCTACCTCTACTATACTCCACTGTACTCTTTCTCTACTGTAATCCACTGTACTCTACCTCTACTGTACTCCACTGTACTCTACCTCTACTGTACTCCACTGTACTCTACTCTACTGTACTCCACTGTACTCTACCTCTACTGTACTCTACCTCTACTGTGCTCCACTGTACTCTATCTCTACTGTACTCCACTGTACTCTACCTCTACTGTACTCCACCTCTAATGTGCTCCACTGTACTCTACCTCTACTGTACTCCACTGTACTCTACCTCTACTGTACTCCACTCTACTCTATCTCTACTGTGCTCTACAGTACTCTATCTCTACTGTGCTCCACTGTACTCTACCTCTACTGTACTCCACTGTACTCTACCTCTACTCTATCACACTGTACTCTTTCTCTACTGTACTCCACTGTACTCTACCTCTACTGTACTCCACTGTACTCAACCTCAACTGTACTCCACTGTACTCTACCTCTACTGTACTCCACTGTACTCTACCTCTACTGTACTCCACTCTACTCTACCTCTACTGTGCTCTACTGTACTCTATCTCTACTGTGCTCCACTGTACTCTACCTCTACTGTACTCCACTGTACTCTACCTCTACTGTACTCAACTGTACTCTACTCTACTGTACTCCACTGTACTCTACCTCTACTGTACTCTACCTCTACTGTGCTCCACTGTACTCTATCTCTACTGTACTCCACTGTACTCTACCTCTACTGTACTCCACCTCTAATGTGCTCCACTGTACTCTACCTCTACTGTACTCCACTGTACTCTACCTCTACTGTACTCCACTCTACTCTACCTCTACTGTGCTCTACTGTACTCTATCTCTACTGTGCTCCACTGTACTCTACCTCTACTGTACTCCACTGTACTCTATCACTACTTTGCTCCACTGTACTCTACTCTACTGTACTCCACTGTACTCTACCTCTACTGTACTCTACATCTACTGTGCTCTACTGTACTCTATCTCTACTGTGCTCCACTGTACTCTACCTCTACTGTACTCCACTGTACTCTACCTCTACTGTATTCCACTGTACTCTATCTCTACTGTGCTCTACTGTACTCTATCTCTACTCTGCTCTACTGTACTCTACCTCTACTCTACTCCACTGTACTCTACCTCTACTGTACTCCACTGTACTCTACCTCTACTGTGCTCCACTGTACTCTACCTCTAATGTGTTCCACTGTACTCTACCTCTACTGTACTCCACTGTACTCTACCTCTACTCTACTCCACTGTACTCTACATCTACTGTGCTCCACTGTACTCTATCTCTACTGTACTCCACTGTACTCTACCTCTACTGTACTCCACCTCTAATGTGCTCCACTGTACTCTACCTCTACGGTAATCCACTGTACTCTACCTCTACTGTACTCCACTCTACTCTACCTCTACTGTGCTCTACTGTACTCTATCTCTACTGTGCGCCACTGTACTCTACCTCTACTGTACTCCACTGTACTCTACCTCTACTATACTCCACTGTACTCTTTCTCTACTGTACTCCACTGTACTCTACCTCTACTGTACTCCACTGTACTCTACCTCTACTGTACTCCACTGTACTCTACTCTACTGTACTCCACTGTACTCTACCTCTACTGTACTCTACCTCTACTGTGCTCCACTGTACTCTATCTCTACTGTACTCCACCTCTAATGTGCTCCACTGTACTCTACCTCTACTGTACTCCACTGTACTCTACCTCTACTGTACTCCACTCTACTCTACCTCTACTGTGATCTACTGTACTCTATCTCTACTGTGCTCCACTGTACTCTACCTCTACTGTACTCCACTGTACTCTACCTCTACTATACTCCACTGTACTCTTTCTCTACTGTACTCCACTGTACTCTACCTCTACTATACTCCACTGTACTCAACCTCAACTGTACTCCACTGTACTCTACTCTACTGTACTCCACTGTACTCTACCTCTACTGTACTCTACCTCTACTGTACTCCACTGTACTCTATCTCTACTTTGCTCCACTGTACTCCACTGTACTCTACCTCTAGTATGCTCCACTGTACTCCACTGTACTCTACCTCTAGTATGCTCCACTGTACTCTACCTGTACTGTGCTCCACTGTACTCTACCTCTACTGTACTCCACTGTACTCTATCTCTACTTTGCTCCACTGTACTCTACTCTACTGTACTCCGCTGTACTCTACCTCTACTGTACTCTACCTCTACTGTGCTCTACTGTACTCTATCTCTACTGTGCTCCACTGTACTCTACCTCTACTGTACTCCACTGTACTCTACCTCTACTGTGCTCCACTGTACTCTACCTCTACTGTACTCCACTGTACTCTACCTCTACTGTGCTACACTGTACTCTATCTCTACTTTACTCCACTGTGCTCTACCTCTACTGTACTCCACCTCTAATGTGCTCCACTGTACTCTACCTCTACTGTACTCCACTCTACTCTACCTCTACTGTACTCCACTCTACTCTACCTCTACTGTGCTCTACTGTACTCTATCTCTACTGTGCTCCACTGTACTCTATCTCTATTGAACTCCACTGTACTCTACCTCTACTGTACTCTACTGTTCTCTACCTCTACTGTACTCTACTGTACTCCACATCTGCTCTGCTCCACTGTAATCCACTATACTCTACCTCTACTGTGCTCCACTGTACTCTACCTTTACTTTGCTCCACTGTACTCTACCTCTACTGTACTCCACTGTGCTCTACCTCTACTGTACTCCACTGTACTCCACCTCTACTGTGCTCCACTGTACTCTACCTCTACTGTACTCCCATGTACTCTACCTCTACTGTACTCCACTCTACTCTACCTCTACTGTGCTCTACTGTACTCTATCTCTACTGTGCTCCACTGTACTCTACCTCTACTGTACTCCACTGTACTCTACCTCTACTATACTCCACTGTACTCTTTCTCTACTGTACTCCACTGTACTCTACCTCTACTGTACTCCACTGTACTCAACCTCAACTGTACTCCACTGTACTCTACCTCTAATGTGCTCCACTGTACTCTACCTCTACTGTACTCCACTGTACTCTACCTCTACTGTACTCCACTGTACTCTACCTCTACTGTACTCTACTCTACTCTACCTCTACTGTGCTCTACTGTACTCTATCTCTACTGTGCTCTACTGTACTCTATCTCTACTGTGCTCCACTGTACTCCACCTCTACTGTACTCCACTGTACTCTACCTCTACTGTACTCCACTGTACTCTACCTCTACTGTACTCCACTGTACTCTACCTCAACTGTACTCCACTGTACTCTACACTACTGTACTCCACTGTACTCTCCCTCTACTGTAGTCTACCTCTACTGTGCTCCACTGTACTCTACCTTTACTTTGCTCCACTGTACTCTACCTCTACTGTACTCCACTGTGCTCTACCTCTACTGTACTCTACTGAACTCCACCTCTACTGTGCTCCACTGTACTCCACTGTACTCTACCTCTACTGTGCTCCACTGTACTCTACCTCTACTGTACTCCACTGTACTCTACCTCTACTGTGCTCCATTGTACTCTACCTCTAATGTGCTCCACTGTACTCTACCTCTACTGTGCTCCACTGTACTCTACCTCTACTGTACTCCACTGTACTCTATCTCTACTGTATTCCACTGTACTCTACCTCTACTGTACTCCACCTGTAATGTGCTCCACTGTACTCTACCTCTACTATACTCCACTGTACTCTTTCTCTACTGTAATCCACTGTACTCTACCTCTACTGTACTCCACTGTACTCTACCTCTACTGTACTCCACTGTACTCTACTCTACTGTACTCCACTGTACTCTACCTCTACTGTACTCTACCTCTACTGTGCTCCACTGTACTCTATCTCAACTGTACTCCAATGTACTCTACCTCTACTGTACTCCACCTCTAATGTGCTCCACTGTACTCTACCTCTACTGTACTCCACTGTACTCTACCTCTACTGTACTCCACTCTACTCTACCTCTACTGTGCTCTACAGTACTCTATCTCTACTGTGCTCCACTGTACTCTACCTCTACTGTACTCCACTGTACTCTACCTCTACTCTACTCCACTGTACTCTTTCTCTACTGTACTCCACTGTACTCTACCTCTACTGTACTCCACTGTACTCAACCTCAACTGTACTCCACTGTACTCTACCTCTACTGTGCTCCACTGTACTCTACCTCTACTATACTCCACTGTACTCTTTCTCTACTGTACTCCACTGTACTCTACCTCTACTGTACTCCACTGTACTCTACCTCTACTGTACTCCACTGTACTCTACTCTACTGTACTCCACTGTACTCTACCTCTACTGTACTCTACCTCTACTGTGCTCCACTGTACTCTATCTCTACTGTACTCCACTGTACTCTACCTCTACTGTACTCCACCTCTAATGTGCTCCACTGTACTCTACCTCTACTGTACTCCACTGTACTCTACCTCTACTGTACTCCACTCTACTCTACCTCTACTGTGCTCTACTGTACTCTATCTCTACTGTGCTCCACTGTACTCTACCTCTACTGTACTCCACTGTACTCTATCACTACTTTGCTCCACTGTACTCTACTCTACTGTACTCCACTGTACTCTACCTCTACTGTGCTCCACTGTACTCTACCTCTAATGTACTCCACTGTACTCTACCTCTACTGTACTCCACTGTACTCTACCTTTACTGTACTCCACTCTACTCTACCTCTACTGTGCTCTACTGTACTCTATCTCTACTGTGCTCCACTGTACTCTACCTCTACTGTACTCCACTGTACTCTACCTCTACTATACTCCACTGTACTCTTTCTCTACTGTACTCCACTGTACTCTACCTCTACTGTACTCCACTGTACTCAACCTCAACTGTACTCCACTGTACTCTACCTCTACTGTGCTCCATTGTACTCTACCTCTACTGTACTCCACTGTACTCTACCTCTACTGTGCTCCATTGTACTCCACCTCTACTGTGCTCCACTGTACTCCACTGTACTCTACCTCTACTGTGCTCCACTGTACTCTACCTCTACTGTACTCCACTGTACTCTACCTCTACTGTGCTCCACTGTACTCTACCTCTAATGTGCTCCACTGTACTCTACCTCTACTGTGCTCCACTGTACTCTACCTCTACTGTACTCCACTGTACTCTACCTCTACTGTGCTCTACTGTACTCTATCTCTACTGTGCTCCACTGTACTCTACCTCTACTGTACTCCACTGTACTCTACCTCTACTATACTCCACTGTAATCTTTCTCTACTGTACTCCACTGTACTCTACCTCTACTGTACTCCACTGTACTCTACCTCTACTGTACTCCACTGTACTCTACTCTACTGTACTCCACTGTACTCTACCTCTACTGTACTCTACCTCTACTGTGCTCCACTGTACTCTATCTCTACTGTACTCCACTGTACTCTACCTCTACTGTACTCCACCTCTAATGTGCTCCACTGTACTCTACCTCTACTGTACTCCACTGTACTCTACCTCTACTGTACTCCACTCTACTCTACCTCTACTGTGCTCTACTGTACTCTATCTCTACTGTGCTCCACTGTACTCTACCTCTACTGTACTCCACTGTACTCTACCTCTACTATACTCCACTGTACTCTTTCTCTACTACTCCACTGTACTCTACCTCTACTGTACTCCACTGTACTCAACCTCAACTGTACTCCACTGTACTCTACCTCTACTGTGCTCCATTGTACTCTACCTCTACTGTACTCCACTGTACTCTACCTCTACTGTGCTCCATTGTACTCCACCTCTACTGTGCTCCACTGTACTCCACTGTACTCTACCTCTACTGTGCTCCACTGTACTCTACCTCTACTGTACTCCACTGTACTCTACCTCTACTGTGCTCCACTGTACTCTACCTCTAATGTGCTCCACTGTACTCTACCTCTACTGTGCTCCACTTTACTCTACCTCTACTGTACTCCACTGTACTCTACCTCTACTGTGCTCCACTGTACTCTATCTCTACTGTATTCCACTGTACTCTACCTCTACTGTACTCCACCTCTAATGTGCTCCACTGTACTCTACCTCTACTGTACTCCACTGTACTCTACCTCTACTGTACTCCACTCTACTCTACCTCTACTGTGCTCTACTGTACTCTATCTCTACTGTGCTCCACTGTACTCTACCTCTACTGTACTCCACTGTACTCTACCTCTACTATACTCCACTGTACTCTTTCTCTACTGTACTCCACTGTACTCTACCTCTACTGTACTCCACTGTACTCAACCTCAACTGTACTCCACTGTACTCTACCTCTACTGTACTCTACTCTACTCTACCTCTACTGTGCTCTACTGTACTCTATCTCTACTGTGCTCCACTGTACTCTATCTCTATTGAACTCCACTGTACTCTACCTCTACTGTACTCTACTATTCTCTACCTCTACTGTACTCTACTGTACTCCACATCTGCTCTGCTCCTCTGTAATCCACTATACTCTACCTCTACTGTGCTCCACTGTACTCTACCTTTACTTTGCTCCACTGTACTCTACCTCTACTGTACTCCACTGTGCTCTACCTCTACTGTACTCTACTGTACTCCACCTCTACTGTGCTCCACTGTACTCCACTGTACTCTACCTCTACTGTGCTCCACTGTACTCTACCTCTACTGTACTCCACTGTACTCTACCTCTACTGTGCTCCACTGTACTCTACCTCTAATGTGCTCCACTGTACTCTACCTCTACTGTGCTCCACTGTACTCTACCTCAACTGTACTCCACTGTACTCTACCTCTACTGTACTCTACTCTACTCTACCTCTACTGTGCTCTACTGTACTCTATCTCTACTGTGCTCCACTGTACTCTATCTCTATTGAACTCCACTGTACTCTACCTCTACTGTACTCTACTATTCTCTACCTCTACTGTACTCTACTGTACTCCACATCTGCTCTGCTCCTCTGTAATCCACTATACTCTACCTCTACTGTGCTCCACTGTACTCTACCTTTACTTTGCTCCACTGTACTCTACCTCTACTGTACTCCACTGTGCTCTACCTCTACTGTACTCTACTGTACTCCACCTCTACTGTGCTCCACTGTACTCCACTGTACTCTACCTCTACTGTGCTCCACTGTACTCTACCTCTACTGTACTCCACTGTACTCTACCTCTACTGTGCTCCACTGTACTCTACCTCTAATGTGCTCCACTGTACTCTACCTCTACTGTGCTCCACTGTACTCTACCTCTACTATACTCCACTGTACTCTATCTCTACTGTATTCCACTGTACTCTACCTCTACTGTACTCCACCTGTAATGTGCTCCACTGTACTCTACCTCTACTATACTCCACTGTACTCTTTCTCTACTGTAATCCACTGTACTCTACCTCTACTGTACTCCACTGTACTCTACCTCTACTGTGCTCCACTGTACTCTATCTCAACTGTACTCCACTGTACTCTACCTCTACTGTACTCCACCTCTAATGTGCTCCACTGTACTCTACCTCTACTGTACTCCACTGTACTCTACCTCTACTGTACTCCACTCTACTCTACCTCTACTGTGCTCTACAGTACTCTATCTCTACTGTGCTCCACTGTACTCTACCTCTACTGTACTCCACTGTACTCTACCTCTACTCTACTCCACTGTACTCTTTCTCTACTGTACTCCACTGTACTCTACCTCTACTGTACTCCACTGTACTCAACCTCAACTGTACTCCACTGTACTCTACCTCTACTGTGCTCCACTGTACTCTGCCTCTACTATACTCCACTGTACTCTTTCTCTACTGTACTCCACTGTACTCTACCTCTACTGTACTCCACTGTACTCTACCTCTACTGTACTCCACTGTACTCTACTCTACTGTACTCCACTGTACTCTACCTCTACTGTACTCTACCTCTACTGTGCTCCACTGTACTCTATCTCTACTGTACTCCACTGTACTCTACCTCTACTGTACTCCACCTCTAATGTGCTCCACTGTACTCTACCTCTACTGTACTCCACTGTACTCTACCTCGACTGTACTCCACTCTACTCTACCTCTACTGTGCTCTACTGTACTCTATCTCTACTGTGCTCCACTGTACTCTACCTCTACTGTACTCCACTGTACTCTATCACTACTTTGCTCCACTGTACTCTACTCTACTGTACTCCACTGTACTCTACCTCTACTGTGCTCCACTGTACTCTACCTCTAATGTACTCCACTGTACTCTACCTCTACTGTACTCCACTGTACTCTACCTTTACTGTACTCCACTCTACTCTACCTCTACTGTGCTCTACTGTACTCTATCTCTACTGTGCTCCACTGTACTCTACCTCTACTGTACTCCACTGTACTCTACCTCTACTATACTCCACTGTACTCTTTCTCTACTGTACTCCACTGTACTCTACCTCTACTGTACTCCACTGTACTCAACCTCAACTGTACTCCACTGTACTCTACCTCTACTGTGCTCCATTGTACTCTACCTCTACTGTACTCCACTGTACTCTACCTCTACTGTGCTCCATTGTACTCCACCTCTACTGTGCTCCACTGTACTCCACTGTACTCTACCTCTACTGTGCTCCACTGTACTCTACCTCTACTGTACTCCACTGTACTCTACCTCTACTGTGCTCCACTGTACTCTACCTCTAATGTGCTCCACTGTACTCTACCTCTACTGTGCTCCACTGTACTCTACCTCTACTGTACTCCACTGTACTCTACCTCTACTGTGCTCTACTGTACTCTATCTCTACTGTGCTCCACTGTACTCTACCTCTACTGTACTCCACTGTACTCTACCTCTACTATACTCCACTGTAATCTTTCTCTACTGTACTCCTCTGTACTCTACCTCTACTGTACTCCACTGTACTCTACCTCTACTGTACTCCACTGTACTCTACTCTACTGTACTCCACTGTACTCTACCTCTACTGTACTCTACCTCTACTGTGCTCCACTGTACTCTATCTCTACTGTACTCCACTGTACTCTACCTCTACTGTACTCCACCTCTAATGTGCTCCACTGTACTCTACCTCTACTGTACTCCACTGTACTCTACCTCTACTGTACTCCACTCTACTCTACCTCTACTGTGCTCTACTGTACTCTATCTCTACTGTGCTCCACTGTACTCTACCTCTACTGTACTCCACTGTACTCTACCTCTACTATACTCCACTGTACTCTTTCTCTACTACTCCACTGTACTCTACCTCTACTGTACTCCACTGTACTCAACCTCAACTGTACTCCACTGTACTCTACCTCTACTGTGCTCCATTTTACTCTACCTCTACTGTACTCCACTGTACTCTACCTCTACTGTGCTCCATTGTACTCCACCTCTACTGTGCTCCACTGTACTCCACTGTACTCTACCTCTACTGTGCTCCACTGTACTCTACCTCTACTGTACTCCACTGTACTCTACCTCTACTGTGCTCCACTGTACTCTACCTCTAATGTGCTCCACTGTACTCTACCTCTACTGTGCTCCACTGTACTCTACCTCTACTGTACTCCACTGTACTCTACCTCTACTGTGCTCCACTGTACTCTATCTCTACTGTATTCCACTCTACTCTACCTCTACTGTACTCCACCTCTAATGTGCTCCACTGTACTCTACCTCTACTGTACTCCACTGTACTCTACCTCTACTGTACTCCACTCTACTCTACCTCTACTGTGCTCTACTGTACTCTATCTCTACTGTGCTCCACTGTACTCTACCTCTACTGTACTCCACTGTACTCTACCTCTACTATACTCCACTGTACTCTTTCTCTACTGTACTCCACTGTACTATACCTCTACTGTACTCCAATGTACTCTACCTCTACTGTACTCCACTGTACTCTACTCTACTGTACTCCACTGTACTTTACCTCTACTGTACTCTACCTCTACTGTGCTCCACTGTACTCTATCTCTACTGTACTCCACTGTACTCTACCTCTACTGTACTCCACCTCTAATGTGCTCCACTGTACTCTACCTCTACTGTACTCCCATGTACTCTACCTCTACTGTACTCCACTCTACTCTACCTCTACTGTGCTCTACTGTACTCTATCTCTACTGTGCTCCACTGTACTCTACCTCTACTGTACTCCACTGTACTCTACCTCTACTATACTCCACTGTACTCTTTCTCTACTGTACTCCACTGTACTCTACCTCTACTGTACTCCACTGTACTCAACCTCAACTGTACTCCACTGTACTCTACCTCTACTGTACTCCACTGTACTCTACCTCTACTGTACTCCACTGTACTCTACCTCTACTGTACTCTACTCTACTCTACCTCTACTGTGCTCTACTGTACTCTATCTCTACTGTGCTCCACTGTACTCTATCTCTATTGAACTCCACTGTACTCTACCTCTACTGTACTCTACTGTTCTCTACCTCTACTGTACTCTACTGTACTCCACATCTGCTCTGCTCCTCTGTAATCCACTATACTCTACCTCTACTGTGCTCCACTGTACTCTACCTTTACTTTGCTCCACTGTACTCTACCTCTACTGTACTCCACTGTGCTCTACCTCTACTGTACTCTACTGTACTCCACCTCTACTGTGCTCCACTGTACTCCACTGTACTCTACCTCTACTGTGCTCCACTGTAACTACATCTACTGTACTCCACTGTACTCTACCTCTACTGTGCTCCACTGTACTCTACCTCTAATGTGCTCCACTGTACTCTACCTCTACTGTGCTCCACTGTACTCTACCTCTACTGTACTCCACTGTACTCTATCTCTACTGTATTCCACTGTACTCTACCTCTACTGTACTCCACCTCTAATGTGCTCCACTGTACTCTACCTCTACTATACTCCACTGTACTCTTTCTCTACTGTAATCCACTGTACTCTACCTCTACTGTACTCCACTGTACTCTACCTCTACTGTACTCCACTGTACTCTACTCTACTGTACTCCACTGTACTCTACCTCTACTGTACTCTACCTCTACTGTGCTCCACTGTACTCTATCTCTACTGTACTCCACTGTACTCTACCTCTACTGTACTCCACCTCTAATGTGCTCCACTGTACTCTACCTCTACTGTACTCCACTGTACTCTACCTCTACTGTACTCCACTCTACTCTACCTCTACTGTGCTCTACAGTACTCTATCTCTACTGTACTTCACTGTACTCTACCTCTACTCTACCACACTGTACTCTTTCTCTACTGTACTCCACTGTACTCTACCTCTACTGTACTCCACTGTACTCAACCTCAACTGTACTCCACTGTACTCTACCTCTACTGTGCTCCACTGTACTCTACCTCTACTATACTCCACTGTACTCTTTCTCTACTGTACTCCACTCTACTCTACCTCTACTGTGCTCTACTGTACTCTATCTCTACTGTGCTCCACTGTACTCTACCTCTACTGTACTCCACTGTACTCTATCACTACTTTGCTCCACTGTACTCTACTCTACTGTACTCCACTGTACTCTACCTCTACTGTACTCTACATCTACTGTGCTCTACTGTACTCTACCTCTACTGTGCTCCACTGTACTCTATCTCTACTGTACTCCACTGTACTCTACCTCTACTGTACTCCACTGTACTCTACCTCTACTGTACTCCACAATACTCTACCTCTACTGTGCTCTACAGTACTCTATCTCTACTGTGCTCCACTGTACTCTACCTCTACTGTACTCCACTGTACTCTACCTCTACTCTACCACACTGTACTCTTTCTCTACTGTACTCCACTGTACTCTACCTCTACTGTAATCCACTGTACTCAACCTCAACTGTACTCCACTGTACTCTACCTCTACTGTACTCCACTGTACTCTACCTCTACTCTACCACACTGTACTCTTTCTCTACTGTACTCCACTGTACTCTACCTCTACTGTACTCCACTGTACTCAACCTCAACTGTACTCCACTGTACTCTACCTCTACTGTGCTCCACTGTACTCTACCTCTACTATACTCCACTGTACTCTTTCTCTACTGTACTCCACTGTACTCTACCTCTACTGTACTCCACTGTACTCTACCTCTACTGTACTCCACTGTACTCTACTCTACTGTACTCCACTGTACTCTACCTCTACTGTACTCTACCTCTACTGTGCTCCACTGTACTCTATCTCTACTGTACTCCACTGTACTCTACCTCTACTGTACTCCACCTCTAATGTGCTCCACTGTACTCTACCTCTACTGTACTCCACTGTACTCTACCTCTACTGTACTCCACTCTACTCTACCTCTACTGTGCTCTACTGTACTCTATCTCTACTGTGCTCCACTGTTCTCTACCTCTACTGTACTCCACTGTACTCTATCACTACTTTGCTCCACTGTACTCTACTCTACTGTACTCCACTGTACTCTACCTCTACTGTACTCTACATCTACTGTGCTCTACTGTACTCTATCTCTACTGTGCTCCACTGTACTCTACCTCTACTGTACTCCACTGTACTCTACCTCTACTGTACTCCACTGTACTCTATCTCTACTGTGCTCTACTGTACTCTATCTCTACTCTGCTCTACTGTACTCTACCTCTACTCTACTCCACTGTACTCTACCTCTACTCTACTCCACTGTACTCTACATCTACTGTGCTCCACTGTACTCTTTCTCTACTGTACTCCACTGTACTCTACCTCTACTGTACTCCACCTCTAATGTGCTCCACTGTACTCTACCTCTACGGTACTCCACTGTACTCTACCTCTACTGTACTCCACTCTACTCTACCTCTACTGTGCTCTACTGTACTCTATCTCTACTGTGCGCCACTGTACTCTACCTCTACTGTACTCCACTGTACTCTACCTCTACTATACTCCACTGTACTCTTTCTCTACTGTACTCCACTGTACTCTACCTCTACTGTACTCCACTGTACTCTACTCTACTGTACTCCACTGTACTCTACCTCTACTGTACTCTACCTCTACTGTGCTCCACTGTACTCTATCTCTACTGTACTCCACTGTACTCTACCTCTACTGTACTCCACCTCTAATGTGCTCCACTGTACTCTACCTCTACTGTACTCCACTGTACTCTACTTCTACTGTACTCCACTCTACTCTACCTCTACTGTGCTCTACTGTACTCTATCTCTACTGTGCTCCACTGTACTCTACCTCTACTGTACTCCACTGTACTCTATCACTACTTTGCTCCACTGTACTCTACTCTACTGTACTCCACTGTACTCTACCTCTACTGTACTCTACATCTACTGTGCTCTACTGTACTCTACCTCTACTGTGCTCCACTGTACTCTATCTCTACTGTACTCCACTGTACTCTACCTCTACTGTACTCCACTGTACTCTACCTCTACTGTACTCCACTCTACTCTACCTCTACTGTGCTCTACAGTACTCTATCTCTACTGTGCTCCACTGTACTCTACCTCTACTGTACTCCACTGTACTCTACCTCTACTCTACCACACTGTACTCTTTCTCTACTGTACTCCACTGTACTCTACCTCTACTGTACTCCACTGTACTCAACCTCAACTGTACTCCACTGTACTCTACCTCTACTGTACTCCACTGTACTCTACCTCTACTCTACCACACTGTACTCTTTCTCTACTGTACTCCACTGTACTCTACCTCTACTGTACTCCACTGTACTCAACCTCAACTGTACTCCACTGTACTCTACCTCTACTGTGCTCCACTGTACTCTACCTCTACTATACTCCACTGTACTCTTTCTCTACTGTACTCCACTGTACTCTACCTCTACTGTACTCCACTGTACTCTACCTCTACTGTACTCCACTGTACTCTACTCTACTGTACTCCACTGTACTCTACCTCTACTGTACTCTACCTCTACTGTGCTCCACTGTACTCTATCTCTACTGTACTCCACTGTACTCTACCTCTACTGTACTCCACCTCTAATGTGCTCCACTGTACTCTACCTCTACTGTACTCCACTGTACTCTACCTCTACTGTACTCCACTCTACTCTACCTCTACTGTGCTCTACTGTACTCTATCTCTACTGTGCTCCACTGTACTCTACCTCTACTGTACTCCACTGTACTCTATCACTACTTTGCTCCACTGTACTCTACTCTACTGTACTCCACTGTACTCTACCTCTACTGTACTCTACATCTACTGTGCTCTACTGTACTCTATCTCTACTGTGCTCCACTGTACTCTACCTCTACTGTACTCCACTGTACTCTACCTCTACTGTACTCCACTGTACTCTACCTCTACTGTGCTCCACTGTACTCTACCTCTAATGTGTTCCACTGTACTCTACCTCTACTGTACTCCACTGTACTCTACCTCTACTCTACTCCACTGTACTCTACATCTACTGTGCTCCACTGTACTCTATCTCTACTGTACTCCACTGTACTCTACCTCTACTGTACTCCACCTCTAATGTGCTCCACTGTACTCTACCTCTACGGTACTCCACTGTACTCTACCTCTACTGTACTTCACTCTACTCTACCTCTACTGTGCTCTACTGTACTCTATCTCTACTGTGCGCCACTGTACTCTACCTCTACTGTACTCCACTGTACTCTACCTCTACTGTGCTCTACTGTACTCTATCTCTACTGTGCTCCACTGTACTCTACCTCTACTGTACTCCACTGTACTCTACCTCTACTGTGCTCCACTGTACTCTACCTCTACTGTACTCCACTGTACTCTACCTCTACTGTGCTACACTGTACTCTATCTCTACTTTACTCCACTGTGCTCTACCTCTACTGTACTCCACCTCTGATGTGCTCCACTGTACTCTACCTCTACTGTACTCCACTCTACTCTACCTCTACTGTACTCCACTCTACTCTACCTCTACTGTGCTCTACTGTACTCTATCTCTACTGTGCTCCACTGTACTCTATCTCTATTGAACTCCACTGTACTCTACCTCTACTGTACTCTACTGTTCTCTACCTCTACTGTACTCTACTGTACTCCACATCTGCTCTGCTCCACTGTAATCCACTATACTCTACCTCTACTGTGCTCCACTGTACTCTACCTTTACTTTGCTCCACTGTACTCTACCTCTACTGTACTCCACTGTGCTCTACCTCTACTGTACTCCACTGTACTCCACCTCTACTGTGCTCCACTGTACTCTACCTCTACTGTACTCCCATGTACTCTACCTCTACTGTACTCCACTCTACTCTACCTCTACTGTGCTCTACTGTACTCTATCTCTACTGTGCTCCACTGTACTCTACCTCTACTGTACTCCACTGTACTCTACCTCTACTATACTCCACTGTACTCTTTCTCTACTGTACTCCACTGTACTCTACCTCTACTGTACTCCACTGTACTCAACCTCAACTGTACTCCACTGTACTCTACCTCTAATGTGCTCCACTGTACTCTACCTCTACTGTACTCCACTGTACTCTACCTCTACTGTACTCCACTGTACTCTACCTCTACTGTACTCTACTCTACTCTACCTCTACTGTGCTCTACTGTACTCTATCTCTACTGTGCTCCACTGTACTCTATCTCTATTGAACTCCACTGTACTCTACCTCTACTGTACTCTACTATTCTCTACCTCTACTGTACTCTACTGTACTCCACATCTGCTCTGCTCCTCTGTAATCCACTATACTCTACCTCTACTGTGCTCCACTGTACTCTACCTTTACTTTGCTCCACTGTACTCTACCTCTACTGTACTCCACTGTGCTCTACCTCTACTGTGCTCCACTGTACTCCACTGTACTCTACCTCTACTGTGCTCCACTGTACTCTACCTCTACTGTACTCCACTGTACTCTACCTCTACTGTACTCCACTGTACTCTACCTCTACTGTGCTCCATTGTACTCTACCTCTAATGTGCTCCACTGTACTCTACCTCTACTGTGCTCCACTGTACTCTACCTCTACTGTACTCCACTGTACTCTATCTCTACTGTATTCCACTGTACTCTACCTCTACTGTACTCCACCTGTAATGTGCTCCACTGTACTCTACCTCTACTATACTCCACTGTACTATTTCTCTACTGTAATCCACTGTACTCTACCTCTACTGTACTCCACTGTACTCTACCTCTACTGTACTCCACTGTACTCTACTCTACTGTACTCCACTGTACTCTACCTCTACTGTACTCTACCTCTACTGTGCTCCATTGTACTCTATCTCAACTGTACTCCACTGTACTCTACCTCTACTGTACTCCACCTCTAATGTGCTCCACTGTACTCTACCTCTACTGTACTCCACTGTACTCTACCTCTACTGTACTCCACTCTACTCTACCTCTACTGTGCTCTACAGTACTCTATCTCTACTGTGCTCCACTGTACTCTACCTCTACTGTACTCCACTGTACTCTACCTCTACTCTACTCCACTGTACTCTTTCTCTACTGTACTCCACTGTACTCTACCTCTACTGTACTCCACTGTACTCAACCTCAACTGTACTCCACTGTACTCTACCTCTACTGTGCTCCACTGTACTCTACCTCTACTATACTCCACTGTACTCTTTCTCTACTGTACTCCACTGTACTCTACCTCTACTGTACTCCACTGTACTCTACCTCTACTGTACTCCACTGTACTCTACTCTACTGTACTCCACTGTACTCTACCTCTACTGTACTCTACCTCTACTGTGCTCCACTGTACTCTATCTCTACTGTACTCCACTGTACTCTACCTCTACTGTACTCCACCTCTAATGTGCTCCACTGTACTCTACCTCTACTGTACTCCACTGTACTCTACCTCTACTGTACTCCACTCTACTCTACCTCTACTGTGCTCTACTGTACTCTATCTCTACTGTGCTCCACTGTTCTCTACCTCTACTGTACTCCACTGTACTCTATCACTACTTTGCTCCACTGTACTCTACTCTACTGTACTCCACTGTACTCTACCTCTACTGTACTCTACATCTACTGTGCTCTACTGTACTCTATCTCTACTGTGCTCCACTGTACTCTACCTCTACTGTACTCCACTGTACTCTACCTCTACTGTACTCCACTGTACTCTATCTCTACTGTGCTCTACTGTACTCTATCTCTACTCTGCTCTACTGTACTCTACCTCTACTCTACTCCACTGTACTCTACCTCTACTCTACTCCACTGTACTCTACATCTACTGTGCTCCACTGTACTCTTTCTCTACTGTACTCCACTGTACTCTACCTCTACTGTACTCCACCTCTAATGTGCTCCACTGTACTCTACCTCTACGGTACTCCACTGTACTCTACCTCTACTGTACTCCACTCTACTCTACCTCTACTGTGCTCTACTGTACTCTATCTCTACTGTGCGCCACTGTACTCTACCTCTACTGTACTCCACTGTACTCTACCTCTACTATACTCCACTGTACTCTTTCTCTACTGTACTCCACTGTACTCTACCTCTACTGTACTCCACTGTACTCTACTCTACTGTACTCCACTGTACTCTACCTCTACTGTACTCTACCTCTACTGTGCTCCACTGTACTCTATCTCTACTGTACTCCACTGTACTCTACCTCTACTGTACTCCACCTCTAATGTGCTCCACTGTACTCTACCTCTACTGTACTCCACTGTACTCTACTTCTACTGTACTCCACTCTACTCTACCTCTACTGTGCTCTACTGTACTCTATCTCTACTGTGCTCCACTGTACTCTACCTCTACTGTACTCCACTGTACTCTATCACTACTTTGCTCCACTGTACTCTACTCTACTGTACTCCACTGTACTCTACCTCTACTGTACTCTACATCTACTGTGCTCTACTGTACTCTACCTCTACTGTGCTCCACTGTACTCTATCTCTACTGTACTCCACTGTACTCTACCTCTACTGTACTCCACTGTACTCTACCTCTACTGTACTCCACTCTACTCTACCTCTACTGTGCTCTACAGTACTCTATCTCTACTGTGCTCCACTGTACTCTACCTCTACTGTACTCCACTGTACTCTACCTCTACTCTACCACACTGTACTCTTTCTCTACTGTACTCCACTGTACTCTACCTCTACTGTACTCCACTGTACTCAACCTCAACTGTACTCCACTGTACTCTACCTCTACTGTACTCCACTGTACTCTACCTCTACTCTACCACACTGTACTCTTTCTCTACTGTACTCCACTGTACTCTACCTCTACTGTACTCCACTGTACTCAACCTCAACTGTACTCCACTGTACTCTACCTCTACTGTGCTCCACTGTACTCTACCTCTACTATACTCCACTGTACTCTTTCTCTACTGTACTCCACTGTACTCTACCTCTACTGTACTCCACTGTACTCTACCTCTACTGTACTCCACTGTACTCTACTCTACTGTACTCCACTGTACTCTACCTCTACTGTACTCTACCTCTACTGTGCTCCACTGTACTCTATCTCTACTGTACTCCACTGTACTCTACCTCTACTGTACTCCACCTCTAATGTGCTCCACTGTACTCTACCTCTACTGTACTCCACTGTACTCTACCTCTACTGTACTCCACTCTACTCTACCTCTACTGTGCTCTACTGTACTCTATCTCTACTGTGCTCCACTGTACTCTACCTCTACTGTACTCCACTGTACTCTATCACTACTTTGCTCCACTGTACTCTACTCTACTGTACTCCACTGTACTCTACCTCTACTGTACTCTACATCTACTGTGCTCTACTGTACTCTATCTCTACTGTGCTCCACTGTACTCTACCTCTACTGTACTCCACTGTACTCTACCTCTACTGTACTCCACTGTACTCTACCTCTACTGTGCTCCACTGTACTCTACCTCTAATGTGTTCCACTGTACTCTACCTCTACTGTACTCCACTGTACTCTACCTCTACTCTACTCCACTGTACTCTACATCTACTGTGCTCCACTGTACTCTATCTCTACTGTACTCCACTGTACTCTACCTCTACTGTACTCCACCTCTAATGTGCTCCACTGTACTCTACCTCTACGGTACTCCACTGTACTCTACCTCTACTGTACTTCACTCTACTCTACCTCTACTGTGCTCTACTGTACTCTATCTCTACTGTGCGCCACTGTACTCTACCTCTACTGTACTCCACTGTACTCTACCTCTACTGTGCTCTACTGTACTCTATCTCTACTGTGCTCCACTGTACTCTACCTCTACTGTACTCCACTGTACTCTACCTCTACTGTGCTCCACTGTACTCTACCTCTACTGTACTCCACTGTACTCTACCTCTACTGTGCTACACTGTACTCTATCTCTACTTTACTCCACTGTGCTCTACCTCTACTGTACTCCACCTCTGATGTGCTCCACTGTACTCTACCTCTACTGTACTCCACTCTACTCTACCTCTACTGTACTCCACTCTACTCTACCTCTACTGTGCTCTACTGTACTCTATCTCTACTGTGCTCCACTGTACTCTATCTCTATTGAACTCCACTGTACTCTACCTCTACTGTACTCTACTGTTCTCTACCTCTACTGTACTCTACTGTACTCCACATCTGCTCTGCTCCACTGTAATCCACTATACTCTACCTCTACTGTGCTCCACTGTACTCTACCTTTACTTTGCTCCACTGTACTCTACCTCTACTGTACTCCACTGTGCTCTACCTCTACTGTACTCCACTGTACTCCACCTCTACTGTGCTCCACTGTACTCTACCTCTACTGTACTCCCATGTACTCTACCTCTACTGTACTCCACTCTACTCTACCTCTACTGTGCTCTACTGTACTCTATCTCTACTGTGCTCCACTGTACTCTACCTCTACTGTACTCCACTGTACTCTACCTCTACTATACTCCACTGTACTCTTTCTCTACTGTACTCCACTGTACTCTACCTCTACTGTACTCCACTGTACTCAACCTCAACTGTACTCCACTGTACTCTACCTCTAATGTGCTCCACTGTACTCTACCTCTACTGTACTCCACTGTACTCTACCTCTACTGTACTCCACTGTACTCTACCTCTACTGTACTCTACTCTACTCTACCTCTACTGTGCTCTACTGTACTCTATCTCTACTGTGCTCCACTGTACTCTATCTCTATTGAACTCCACTGTACTCTACCTCTACTGTACTCTACTATTCTCTACCTCTACTGTACTCTACTGTACTCCACATCTGCTCTGCTCCTCTGTAATCCACTATACTCTACCTCTACTGTGCTCCACTGTACTCTACCTTTACTTTGCTCCACTGTACTCTACCTCTACTGTACTCCACTGTGCTCTACCTCTACTGTGCTCCACTGTACTCCACTGTACTCTACCTCTACTGTGCTCCACTGTACTCTACCTCTACTGTACTCCACTGTACTCTACCTCTACTGTACTCCACTGTACTCTACCTCTACTGTGCTCCATTGTACTCTACCTCTAATGTGCTCCACTGTACTCTACCTCTACTGTGCTCCACTGTACTCTACCTCTACTGTACTCCACTGTACTCTATCTCTACTGTATTCCACTGTACTCTACCTCTACTGTACTCCACCTGTAATGTGCTCCACTGTACTCTACCTCTACTATACTCCACTGTACTATTTCTCTACTGTAATCCACTGTACTCTACCTCTACTGTACTCCACTGTACTCTACCTCTACTGTACTCCACTGTACTCTACTCTACTGTACTCCACTGTACTCTACCTCTACTGTACTCTACCTCTACTGTGCTCCATTGTACTCTATCTCAACTGTACTCCACTGTACTCTACCTCTACTGTACTCCACCTCTAATGTGCTCCACTGTACTCTACCTCTACTGTACTCCACTGTACTCTACCTCTACTGTACTCCACTCTACTCTACCTCTACTGTGCTCTACAGTACTCTATCTCTACTGTGCTCCACTGTACTCTACCTCTACTGTACTCCACTGTACTCTACCTCTACTCTACTCCACTGTACTCTTTCTCTACTGTACTCCACTGTACTCTACCTCTACTGTACTCCACTGTACTCAACCTCAACTGTACTCCACTGTACTCTACCTCTACTGTGCTCCACTGTACTCTACCTCTACTATACTCCACTGTACTCTTTCTCTACTGTACTCCACTGTACTCTACCTCTACTGTACTCCACTGTACTCTACCTCTACTGTACTCCACTGTACTCTACTCTACTGTACTCCACTGTACTCTACCTCTACTGTACTCTACCTCTACTGTGCTCCACTGTACTCTATCTCTACTGTACTCCACTGTACTCTACCTCTACTGTACTCCACCTCTAATGTGCTCCACTGTACTCTACCTCTACTGTACTCCACTGTACTCTACCTCTACTGTACTCCACTCTACTCTACCTCTACTGTGCTCTACTGTACTCTATCTCTACTGTGCTCCACTGTACTCTACCTCTACTGTACTCCACTGTACTCTATCACTACTTTGCTCCACTGTACTCTACTCTACTGTACTCCACTGTACTCTACCTCTACTGTGCTCCACTGTACTCTACCTCTAATGTACTCCACTGTACTCTACCTCTACTGTACTCCACTGTACTCTACCTTTACTGTACTCCACTCTACTCTACCTCTACTGTGCTCTACTGTACTCTATCTCTACTGTGCTCCACTGTACTCTACCTCTACTGTACTCCACTGTACTCTACCTCTACTATACTCCACTGTACTCTTTCTCTACTGTACTCCACTGTACTCTACCTCTACTGTACTCCACTGTACTCAACCTCAACTGTACTCCACTGTACTCTATCTCTACTGTGCTCCACTGTACTCTACCTCTACTGTACTCCACTGTACTCTACCTCTACTATACTCCACTGTACTCTTTCTCTACTGTACTCCACTGTACTCTACCTCTACTGTACTCCACTGTACTCAACCTCAACTGTACTCCACTGTACTCTACCTCTACTGTGCTCCACTGTACTCTACCTCTACTGTACTCCACTGTACTCTACCTCTACTGTGCTCTACTGTACTCTATCTCTACTGTGCTCCACTGTACTCTACCTCTACTGTACTCCACTGTACTCTACCTCTACTATACTCCACTGTAATCTTTCTCTACTGTACTCCACTGTACTCTACCTCTACTGTACTCCACTGTACTCTACCTCTACTGTACTCCACTGTACTCTACTCTACTGTACTCCACTGTACTCTACCTCTACTGTACTCTACCTCTACTGTGCTCCACTGTACTCTATCTCTACTGTACTCCACTGTACTCTACCTCTACTGTACTCCACCTCTAATGTGCTCCACTGTACTCTACCTCTACTGTACTCCACTGTACTCTACCTCTACTGTACTCCACTCTACTCTACCTCTACTGTGCTCTACTGTACTCTATCTCTACTGTGCTCCACTGTACTCTACCTCTACTGTACTCCACTGTACTCTACCTCTACTATACTCCACTGTACTCTTTCTCTACTACTCCACTGTACTCTACCTCTACTGTACTCCACTGTACTCAACCTCAACTGTACTCCACTGTACTCTACCTCTACTGTGCTCCATTGTACTCTACCTCTACTGTACTCCACTGTACTCTACCTCTACTGTGCTCCATTGTACTCCACCTCTACTGTGCTCCACTGTACTCCACTGTACTCTACCTCTACTGTGCTCCACTGTACTCTACCTCTACTGTACTCCACTGTACTCTACCTCTACTGTGTTCCACTGTACTCTACCTCTAATGTGCTCCACTGTACTCTACCTCTACTGTGCTCCACTTTACTCTACCTCTACTGTACTCCACTGTACTCTACCTCTACTGTGCTCCACTGTACTCTATCTCTACTGTATTCCACTGTACTCTACCTCTACTGTACTCCACCTCTAATGTGCTCCACTGTACTCTACCTCTACTGTACTCCACTGTACTCTACCTCTACTGTACTCCACTCTACTCTACCTCTACTGTGCTCTACTGTACTCTATCTCTACTGTGCTCCACTGTACTCTACCTCTACTGTACTCCACTGTACTCTACCTCTACTATACTCCACTGTACTCTTTCTCTACTGTACTCCACTGTACTCTACCTCTACTGTACTCCACTGTACTCTACCTCTACTGTACTCTACTCTACTCTACCTCTACTGTGCTCTACTGTACTCTATCTCTACTGTGCTCCACTGTACTCTATCTCTATTGAACTCCACTGTACTCTACCTCTACTGTACTCTACTATTCTCTACCTCTACTGTACTCTACTGTACTCCACATCTGCTCTGCTCCTCTGTAATCCACTATACTCTACCTCTACTGTGCTCCACTGTACTCTACCTTTACTTTGCTCCACTGTACTCTACCTCTACTGTACTCCACTGTGCTCTACCTCTACTGTACTCTACTGAACTCCACCTCTACTGTGCTCCACTGTACTCCACTGTACTCTACCTCTACTGTGCTCCACTGTACTCTACCTCTACTGTACTCCACTGTACTCTACCTCTACTGTGCTCCATTGTACTCTACCTCTAATGTGCTCCACTGTACTCTACCTCTACTGTGCTCCACTGTACTCTACCTCTACTGTACTCCACTGTACTCTATCTCTACTGTATTCCACTGTACTCTACCTCTACTGTACTCCACCTGTAATGTGCTCCACTGTACTCTACCTCTACTATACTCCACTGTACTATTTCTCTACTGTAATCCACTGTACTCTACCTCTACTGTACTCCACTGTACTCTACCTCTACTGTACTCCACTGTACTCTACTCTACTGTACTCCACTGTACTCTACCTCTACTGTACTCTACCTCTACTGTGCTCCATTGTACTCTATCTCAACTGTACTCCACTGTACTCTACCTCTACTGTACTCCACCTCTAATGTGCTCCACTGTACTCTACCTCTACTGTACTCCACTGTACTCTACCTCTACTGTACTCCACTCTACTCTACCTCTACTGTGCTCTACAGTACTCTATCTCTACTGTGCTCCACTGTACTCTACCTCTACTGTACTCCACTGTACTCTACCTCTACTCTACTCCACTGTACTCTTTCTCTACTGTACTCCACTGTACTCTACCTCTACTGTACTCCACTGTACTCAACCTCAACTGTACTCCACTGTACTCTACCTCTACTGTGCTCCACTGTACTCTACCTCTACTATACTCCACTGTACTCTTTCTCTACTGTACTCCACTGTACTCTACCTCTACTGTACTCCACTGTACTCTACCTCTACTGTACTCCACTGTACTCTACTCTACTGTACTCCACTGTACTCTACCTCTACTGTACTCTACCTCTACTGTGCTCCACTGTACTCTATCTCTACTGTACTCCACTGTACTCTACCTCTACTGTACTCCACCTCTAATGTGCTCCACTGTACTCTACCTCTACTGTACTCCACTGTACTCTACCTCTACTGTACTCCACTCTACTCTACCTCTACTGTGCTCTACTGTACTCTATCTCTACTGTGCTCCACTGTACTCTACCTCTACTGTACTCCACTGTACTCTATCACTACTTTGCTCCACTGTACTCTACTCTACTGTACTCCACTGTACTCTACCTCTACTGTGCTCCACTGTACTCTACCTCTAATGTACTCCACTGTACTCTACCTCTACTGTACTCCACTGTACTCTACCTTTACTGTACTCCACTCTACTCTACCTCTACTGTGCTCTACTGTACTCTATCTCTACTGTGCTCCACTGTACTCTACCTCTACTGTACTCCACTGTACTCTACCTCTACTATACTCCACTGTACTCTTTCTCTACTGTACTCCACTGTACTCTACCTCTACTGTACTCCACTGTACTCAACCTCAACTGTACTCCACTGTACTCTATCTCTACTGTGCTCCACTGTACTCTACCTCTACTGTACTCCACTGTACTCTACCTCTACTATACTCCACTGTACTCTTTCTCTACTGTACTCCACTGTACTCTACCTCTACTGTACTCCACTGTACTCAACCTCAACTGTACTCCACTGTACTCTACCTCTACTGTGCTCCACTGTACTCTACCTCTACTGTACTCCACTGTACTCTACCTCTACTGTGCTCTACTGTACTCTATCTCTACTGTGCTCCACTGTACTCTACCTCTACTGTACTCCACTGTACTCTACCTCTACTATACTCCACTGTAATCTTTCTCTACTGTACTCCACTGTACTCTACCTCTACTGTACTCCACTGTACTCTACCTCTACTGTACTCCACTGTACTCTACTCTACTGTACTCCACTGTACTCTACCTCTACTGTACTCTACCTCTACTGTGCTCCACTGTACTCTATCTCTACTGTACTCCACTGTACTCTACCTCTACTGTACTCCACCTCTAATGTGCTCCACTGTACTCTACCTCTACTGTACTCCACTGTACTCTACCTCTACTGTACTCCACTCTACTCTACCTCTACTGTGCTCTACTGTACTCTATCTCTACTGTGCTCCACTGTACTCTACCTCTACTGTACTCCACTGTACTCTACCTCTACTATGATCCACTGTACTCTTTCTCTACTACTCCACTGTACTCTACCTCTACTGTACTCCACTGTACTCAACCTCAACTGTACTCCACTGTACTCTACCTCTACTGTGCTCCATTGTACTCTACCTCTACTGTACTCCACTGTACTCTACCTCTACTGTGCTCCATTGTACTCCACCTCTACTGTGCTCCACTGTACTCCACTGTACTCTACCTCTACTGTGCTCCACTGTACTCTACCTCTACTGTACTCCACTGTACTCTACCTCTACTGTGCTCCACTGTACTCTACCTCTAATGTGCTCCACTGTACTCTACCTCTACTGTGCTCCACTTTACTCTACCTCTACTGTACTCCACTGTACTCTACCTCTACTGTGCTCCACTGTACTCTATCTCTACTGTATTCCACTGTACTCTACCTCTACTGTACTCCACCTCTAATGTGCTCCACTGTACTCTACCTCTACTGTACTCCACTGTACTCTACCTCTACTGTACTCCACTCTACTCTACCTCTACTGTGCTCTACTGTACTCTATCTCTACTGTGCTCCACTGTACTCTACCTCTACTGTACTCCACTGTACTCTACCTCTACTATACTCCACTGTACTCTTTCTCTACTGTACTCCACTGTACTCTACCTCTACTGTACTCCACTGTACTCAACCTCAACTGTACTCCACTGTACTCTACCTCTACTGTACTCTACTCTACTCTACCTCTACTGTGCTCTACTGTACTCTATCTCTACTGTGCTCCACTGTACTCTATCTCTATTGAACTCCACTGTACTCTACCTCTACTGTACTCTACTATTCTCTACCTCTACTGTACTCTACTGTACTCCACATCTGCTCTGCTCCTCTGTAATCCACTATACTCTACCTCTACTGTGCTCCACTGTACTCTACCTTTACTTTGCTCCACTGTACTCTACCTCTACTGTACTCCACTGTGCTCTACCTCTACTGTACTCTACTGTACTCCACCTCTACTGTGCTCCACTGTACTCCACTGTACTCTACCTCTACTGTGCTCCACTGTACTCTACCTCTACTGTACTCCACTGTACTCTACCTCTACTGTGCTCCACTGTACTCTACCTCTAATGTGCTCCACTGTACTCTACCTCTACTGTGCTCCACTGTACTCTACCTCTACTGTACTCCACTGTACTCTATCTCTACTGTATTCCACTGTACTCTACCTCTACTGTACTCCACCTGTAATGTGCTCCACTGTACTCTACCTCTACTATACTCCACTGTACTCTTTCTCTACTGTAATCCACTGTACTCTACCTCTACTGTACTCCACTGTACTCTACCTCTACTGTACTCCACTGTACTCTACTCTACTGTACTCCACTGTACTCTACCTCTACTGTACTCTACCTCTACTGTGCTCCACTGTACTCTATCTCAACTGTACTCCACTGTACTCTACCTCTACTGTACTCCACCTCTAATGTGCTCCACTGTACTCTACCTCTACTGTACTCCACTGTACTCTACCTCTACTGTACTCCACTCTACTCTACCTCTACTGTGCTCTACAGTACTCTATCTCTACTGTGCTCCACTGTACTCTACCTCTACTGTACTCCACTGTACTCTACCTCTACTCTACTCCACTGTACTCTTTCTCTACTGTACTCCACTGTACTCTACCTCTACTGTACTCCACTGTACTCAACCTCAACTGTACTCCACTGTACTCTACCTCTACTGTGCTCCACTGTACTCTGCCTCTACTATACTCCACTGTACTCTTTCTCTACTGTACTCCACTGTACTCTACCTCTACTGTACTCCACTGTACTCTACCTCTACTGTACTCCACTGTACTCTACTCTACTGTACTCCACTGTACTCTACCTCTACTGTACTCTACCTCTACTGTGCTCCACTGTACTCTATCTCTACTGTACTCCACTGTACTCTACCTCTACTGTACTCCACCTCTAATGTGCTCCACTGTACTCTACCTCTACTGTACTCCACTGTACTCTACCTCGACTGTACTCCACTCTACTCTACCTCTACTGTGCTCTACTGTACTCTATCTCTACTGTGCTCCACTGTACTCTACCTCTACTGTACTCCACTGTACTCTATCACTACTTTGCTCCACTGTACTCTACTCTACTGTACTCCACTGTACTCTACCTCTACTGTGCTCCACTGTACTCTACCTCTAATGTACTCCACTGTACTCTACCTCTACTGTACTCCACTGTACTCTACCTTTACTGTACTCCACTCTACTCTACCTCTACTGTGCTCTACTGTACTCTATCTCTACTGTGCTCCACTGTACTCTACCTCTACTGTACTCCACTGTACTCTACCTCTACTATACTCCACTGTACTCTTTCTCTACTGTACTCCACTGTACTCTACCTCTACTGTACTCCACTGTACTCAACCTCAACTGTACTCCACTGTACTCTACCTCTACTGTGCTCCATTGTACTCTACCTCTACTGTACTCCACTGTACTCTACCTCTACTGTGCTCCATTGTACTCCACCTCTACTGTGCTCCACTGTACTCCACTGTACTCTACCTCTACTGTGCTCCACTGTACTCTACCTCTACTGTACTCCACTGTACTCTACCTCTACTGTGCTCCACTGTACTCTACCTCTAATGTGCTCCACTGTACTCTACCTCTACTGTGCTCCACTGTACTCTACCTCTACTGTACTCCACTGTACTCTACCTCTACTGTGCTCTACTGTACTCTATCTCTACTGTGCTCCACTGTACTCTACCTCTACTGTACTCCACTGTACTCTACCTCTACTATACTCCACTGTAATCTTTCTCTACTGTACTCCACTGTACTCTACCTCTACTGTACTCCACTGTACTCTACCTCTACTGTACTCCACTGTACTCTACTCTACTGTACTCCACTGTACTCTACCTCTACTGTACTCTACCTCTACTGTGCTCCACTGTACTCTATCTCTACTGTACTCCACTGTACTCTACCTCTACTGTACTCCACCTCTAATGTGCTCCACTGTACTCTACCTCTACTGTACTCCACTGTACTCTACCTCTACTGTACTCCACTCTACTCTACCTCTACTGTGCTCTACTGTACTCTATCTCTACTGTGCTCCACTGTACTCTACCTCTACTGTACTCCACTGTACTCTACCTCTACTATACTCCACTGTACTCTTTCTCTACTACTCCACTGTACTCTACCTCTACTGTACTCCACTGTACTCAACCTCAACTGTACTCCACTGTACTCTACCTCTACTGTGCTCCATTGTACTCTACCTCTACTGTACTCCACTGTACTCTACCTCTACTGTGCTCCATTGTACTCCACCTCTACTGTGCTCCACTGTACTCCACTGTACTCTACCTCTACTGTGCTCCACTGTACTCTACCTCTACTGTACTCCACTGTACTCTACCTCTACTGTGCTCCACTGTACTCTACCTCTAATGTGCTCCACTGTACTCTACCTCTACTGTGCTCCACTGTACTCTACCTCTACTGTACTCCACTGTACTCTACCTCTACTGTGCTCCACTGTACTCTATCTCTACTGTATTCCACTGTACTCTACCTCTACTGTACTCCACCTCTAATGTGCTCCACTGTACTCTACCTCTACTGTACTCCACTGTACTCTACCTCTACTGTACTCCACTCTACTCTACCTCTACTGTGCTCTACTGTACTCTATCTCTACTGTGCTCCACTGTACTCTACCTCTACTGTACTCCACTGTACTCTACCTCTACTATACTCCACTGTACTCTTTCTCTACTGTACTCCACTGTACTATACCTCTACTGTACTCCAATGTACTCTACCTCTACTGTACTCCACTGTACTCTACTCTACTGTACTCCACTGTACTTTACCTCTACTGTACTCTACCTCTACTGTGCTCCACTGTACTCTATCTCTACTGTACTCCACTGTACTCTACCTCTACTGTACTCCACCTCTAATGTGCTCCACTGTACTCTACCTCTACTGTACTCCCATGTACTCTACCTCTACTGTACTCCACTCTACTCTACCTCTACTGTGCTCTACTGTACTCTATCTCTACTGTGCTCCACTGTACTCTACCTCTACTGTACTCCACTGTACTCTACCTCTACTATACTCCACTGTACTCTTTCTCTACTGTACTCCACTGTACTCTACCTCTACTGTACTCCACTGTACTCAACCTCAACTGTACTCCACTGTACTCTACCTCTACTGTACTCCACTGTACTCTACCTCTACTGTACTCCACTGTACTCTACCTCTACTGTACTCTACTCTACTCTACCTCTACTGTGCTCTACTGTACTCTATCTCTACTGTGCTCCACTGTACTCTATCTCTATTGAACTCCACTGTACTCTACCTCTACTGTACTCTACTGTTCTCTACCTCTACTGTACTCTACTGTACTCCACATCTGCTCTGCTCCTCTGTAATCCACTATACTCTACCTCTACTGTGCTCCACTGTACTCTACCTTTACTTTGCTCCACTGTACTCTACCTCTACTGTACTCCACTGTGCTCTACCTCTACTGTACTCTACTGTACTCCACCTCTACTGTGCTCCACTGTACTCCACTGTACTCTACCTCTACTGTGCTCCACTGTAACTACATCTACTGTACTCCACTGTACTCTACCTCTACTGTGCTCCACTGTACTCTACCTCTAATGTGCTCCACTGTACTCTACCTCTACTGTGCTCCACTGTACTCTACCTCTACTGTACTCCACTGTACTCTATCTCTACTGTATTCCACTGTACTCTACCTCTACTGTACTCCACCTCTAATGTGCTCCACTGTACTCTACCTCTACTATACTCCACTGTACTCTTTCTCTACTGTAATCCACTGTACTCTACCTCTACTGTACTCCACTGTACTCTACCTCTACTGTACTCCACTGTACTCTACTCTACTGTACTCCACTGTACTCTACCTCTACTGTACTCTACCTCTACTGTGCTCCACTGTACTCTATCTCTACTGTACTCCACTGTACTCTACCTCTACTGTACTCCACCTCTAATGTGCTCCACTGTACTCTACCTCTACTGTACTCCACTGTACTCTACCTCTACTGTACTCCACTCTACTCTACCTCTACTGTGCTCTACAGTACTCTATCTCTACTGTACTTCACTGTACTCTACCTCTACTCTACCACACTGTACTCTTTCTCTACTGTACTCCACTGTACTCTACCTCTACTGTACTCCACTGTACTCAACCTCAACTGTACTCCACTGTACTCTACCTCTACTGTGCTCCACTGTACTCTACCTCTACTATACTCCACTGTACTCTTTCTCTACTGTACTCCACTCTACTCTACCTCTACTGTGCTCTACTGTACTCTATCTCTACTGTGCTCCACTGTACTCTACCTCTACTGTACTCCACTGTACTCTACCTCTACTGTACTCCACTGTACTCAACCTCAACTGTACTCCACTGTACTCTACCTCTACTGTGCTCCACTGTACTCTACCTCTACTCTACTCCACTGTACTCTACCTCTACTGTACTCCACTGTACTCTACCTCTACTGTACTCCACTCTACTCTACCTCTACTGTGCTCTACTGTACTCTATCTCTACTGTGCTCCACTGTACTCTACCTCTACTGTACTCCACTGTACTCTACCTCTACTATATTCCACTGTACTCTTTCTCTACTGTACTCCACTGTACTCTACCTCTACTGTACTCCACTGTACTCTACCTCTACTGTACTCCACTGTACTCTACTCTACTGTACTCCACTGTACTCTACCTCTACTGTACTCTACCTCTACTGTGCTCCACTGTACTCTATCTCTACTGTACTCCACTGTACTCTACCTCTACTGTACTCCACCTCTAATGTGCTCCACTGTACTCTACCTCTACTGTACTCCACTGTACTCTACTTCTACTGTACTCCACTCTACTCTACCTCTACTGTGCTCTACTGTACTCTATCTCTACTGTGCTCCACTGTACTCTACCTCTACTGTACTCCACTGTACTCTATCACTACTTTGCTCCACTGTACTCTACTCTACTGTACTCCACTGTACTCTACCTCTACTGTACTCTACATCTACTGTGCTCTACTGTACTCTACCTCTACTGTGCTCCACTGTACTCTATCTCTACTGTACTCCACTGTACTCTACCTCTACTGTACTCCACTGTACTCTACCTCTACTGTACTCCACTCTACTCTACCTCTACTGTGCTCTACAGTACTCTATCTCTACTGTGCTCCACTGTACTCTACCTCTACTGTACTCCACTGTACTCTACCTCTACTCTACCACACTGTACTCTTTCTCTACTGTACTCCACTGTACTCTACCTCTACTGTACTCCACTGTACTCAACCTCAACTGTACTCCACTGTACTCTACCTCTACTGTACTCCACTGTACTCTACCTCTACTCTACCACACTGTACTCTTTCTCTACTGTACTCCACTGTACTCTACCTCTACTGTACTCCACTGTACTCAACCTCAACTGTACTCCACTGTACTCTACCTCTACTGTGCTCCACTGTACTCTACCTCTACTATACTCCACTGTACTCTTTCTCTACTGTACTCCACTGTACTCTACCTCTACTGTACTCCACTGTACTCTACCTCTACTGTACTCCACTGTACTCTACTCTACTGTACTCCACTGTACTCTACCTCTACTGTACTCTACCTCTACTGTGCTCCACTGTACTCTATCTCTACTGTACTCCACTGTACTCTACCTCTACTGTACTCCACCTCTAATGTGCTCCACTGTACTCTACCTCTACTGTACTCCACTGTACTCTACCTCTACTGTACTCCACTCTACTCTACCTCTACTGTGCTCTACTGTACTCTATCTCTACTGTGCTCCACTGTACTCTACCTCTACTGTACTCCACTGTACTCTATCACTACTTTGCTCCACTGTACTCTACTCTACTGTACTCCACTGTACTCTACCTCTACTGTACTCTACATCTACTGTGCTCTACTGTACTCTATCTCTACTGTGCTCCACTGTACTCTACCTCTACTGTACTCCACTGTACTCTACCTCTACTGTACTCCACTGTACTCTACCTCTACTGTGCTCCACTGTACTCTACCTCTAATGTGTTCCACTGTACTCTACCTCTACTGTACTCCACTGTACTCTACCTCTACTCTACTCCACTGTACTCTACATCTACTGTGCTCCACTGTACTCTATCTCTACTGTACTCCACTGTACTCTACCTCTACTGTACTCCACCTCTAATGTGCTCCACTGTACTCTACCTCTACGGTACTCCACTGTACTCTACCTCTACTGTACTTCACTCTACTCTACCTCTACTGTGCTCTACTGTACTCTATCTCTACTGTGCGCCACTGTACTCTACCTCTACTGTACTCCACTGTACTCTACCTCTACTATACTC
The DNA here is from genome assembly GCA_030578255.1 of Tiaroga cobitis. Lineage (NCBI taxonomy): Eukaryota > Metazoa > Chordata > Actinopteri > Cypriniformes > Leuciscidae > Tiaroga > Tiaroga cobitis. The sequence goes on from CM060600.1 coordinate 2,986,525, forward strand.
CACTGTACTCTTTCTCTACTGTACTCCACTGTACTCTACCTCTACTGTACTCCACTGTACTCTACCTCTACTGTACTCCACTGTACTCTACTCTACTGTACTCCACTGTACTCTACCTCTACTGTACTCTACCTCTACTGTGCTCCACTGTACTCTATCTCTACTGTACTCCACCTCTAATGTGCTCCACTGTACTCTACCTCTACTGTACTCCACTGTACTCTACCTCTACTGTACTCCACTCTACTCTACCTCTACTGTGCTCTACTGTACTCTATCTCTACTGTGCTCCACTGTACTCTACCTCTACTGTACTCCACTGTACTCTACTTCTACTATACTCCACTGTACTCTTTCTCTACTGTACTCCACTGTACTCTACCTCTACTGTACTCCACTGTACTCTACCTCTACTGTGCTCCACTGTACTCTACTCTACTGTACTCCACTGTACTCTACCTCTACTGTACTCCACCTCTAATGTGCTCCACTGTACTCTACCTCTACGGTACTCCACTGTACTCTACCTCTACTGTACTCCACCTCTAATGTTCTCCACTGTACTCTACCTCAACTGTACTCCACTGTACTCTACCTCTACTGTGCTCCACTGTACTCTTTCTCTACTGTACTCCACTGTACTCTACCTCTACTGTACTCCACTGTACTCTACCTCTACTGTGCTCCACTGTACTCTATCTCTACTGTACTCCACTGTACTCTACCTCTACTGTACTCCACCTCTAATGTGCTCCACTGTACTCTACCTCTACTGTACTCCACTGTACTCTACCTCTACTGTACTCCACTCTACTCTACCTCTACTGTGCTCTACTGTACTCTATCTCTACTGTGCTCCACTGTACTCTACCTCTACTGTACTCCACTGTACTCTACCTCTACTATACTCCACTGTACTCTTTCTTTACTGTACTCCACTGTACTCTACCTCTACTGTACTCCACTGTACTCTACCTCTACTGTACTCCACTGTACTCTACTCTACTGTACTCCACTGTACTCTACCTCTACTGTACTCTACCTCTACTGTGCTCCACTGTACTCTATCTCTACTGTACTCCACTCTACTCTACCTCTACTGTACTCCACTCTACTCTACCTCTACTGTACTCCACTGTACTCTACCTCTACTGTACTCCACTGTACTCTACCTCTACTGTACTCCACTGTACTCTACCTCTACTGTACTCCACTGTACTCTACCTCTACTGTACTCCACTCTACTCTACCTCTACTGTGCTCTACTGTACTCTATCTCTACTGTGCTCCACTGTACTCTACCTCTACTGTACTCCACTGTACTCTACCTCTACTGTACTCCACTCTACTCTACCTCTACTGTGCTCTACTGTACTCTATCTCTACTGTGCTCCACTGTACTCTACCTCTACTGTACTCCACTGTACTCTACTTCTACTATACTCCACTGTACTCTTTCTCTACTGTACTCCACTGTACTCTACCTCTACTATACTCCACTGTACTCAACCTCAACTGTACTCCACTGTACTCTACTCTACTGTACTCCACTGTACTCTACCTCTACTGTACTCTACCTCTACTGTACTCCACTGTACTCTATCTCTACTTTGCTCCACTGTACTCCACTGTACTCTACCTCTAGTATGCTCCACTGTACTCCACTGTACTCTACCTCTAGTATGCTCCACTGTACTCTCTCTCTACTGTGCTCCACTGTACTCTATCTCTACTGTGCTCCACTGTACTCTCTCTCTACTGTGCTCCACTGTACTCTATCTCTACTGTGCTCCACTGTACTCTACCTATACTGTACTCCACTGTACTCTACCTCTACTGTGCTACACTGTACTCTATCTCTACTGTACTCCACTGTACTCTACCTCTACTGTACTCCACCTCTAATGTGCTCCACTGTACTCTACCTCTACTGTACTCCACTGTACTCTACCTCTACTGTACTCCACTCTACTCTACCTCTACTGTGCTCTACTGTACTCTATCTCTACTGTGCTCCACTGTACTCTATCTCTATTGAACTCCAGTGTACTCTACCTCTACTGTACTCTACTGTTCTCTACCTCTACTGTACTCTACTGTACTCCACATCTGCTCTGCTCCACTGTAATCCACTATACTCTACCTCTACTGTGTTCCACTGTACTCTACCTTTACTTTGCTCCACTGTACTCTACCTCTACTGTACTCCACCTCTAATGTGCTCCACTGTACTCTACCTCTACTGTACTCCACTCTACTCTACCTCTACTGTGCTCTACTGTACTCTACCTCTACTGTACTCCACTCTACTCTACCTCTACTGTACTCCACTGTACTCTACCTCTACTGTACTCCACTGTACTCTACCTCTACTGTACTCCACTGTACTCTACCTCTACTGTACTCCACTGTACTCTACCTCTACTGTACTCCACTCTACTCTATCTCTACTGTGCTCCACTGTACTCTACCTCTACTGTACTCCACTCTACTCTACCTCTACTGTACTCCACTGTACTCTACCTCTACTGTACTCCACTGTACTCTACCTCTACTGTACTCCACTGTACTCTACCTCTACTGTACTCCACTGTACTCTACCTCTACTGTACTCCACTCTACTCTACCTCTACTGTACTCTACTGTACTCTATCTCTACTGTGCTCCACTGTACTCTACCTCTACTGTACTCCACTGTACTCTACCTCTACTATACTCCACTGTACTCTTTCTCTACTGTACTCCACTGTACTCTACCTCTACTATACTCCACTGTACTCAACCTCAACTGTACTCCACTGTACTCTACTCTACTGTACTCCACTGTACTCTACCTCTACTGTACTCCACTGTACTCTATCTCTACTTTGCTCCACTGTACTCCACTGTACTCTACCTCTAGTATGCTCCACTGTACTCCACTTTACTCTACCTCTAGTATGCTCCACTGTACTCTACCTGTACTGTGCTCCACTGTACTCTACCTCTACTGTACTCCACTGTACTCTATCTCTACTTTGCTCCACTGTACTCTACTCTACTGTACTCCACTGTACTCTACCTCTACTGTACTCTACCTCTACTGTGCTCTACTGTACTCTATCTCTACTGTGCTCCACTGTACTCTACCTCTACTGTACTCCACTGTACTCTACCTCTACTGTACTCCACTGTACTCTATCTCTACTGTGCTCTACTGTACTCTATCTCTACTCTGCTCTACTGTACTCTACCTCTACTGTACTCCACTGTACTCTACCTCTACTGTACTCCACTGTACTCTACCTCTACTGTGCTCCACTGTACTCTACCTCTAATGTGTTCCACTGTACTCTACCTCTACTGTGCTCCACTGTACTCTATCTCTACTGTACTCCACTGTACTCTACCTCTACTGTACTCCACCTCTAATGTGCTCCACTGTACTCTACCTCTACGGTACTCCACTGTACTCTACCTCTACTGTACTCCACTCTACCTCTACTGTGCTCTACTGTACTCTATCTCTACTGTGCGCCACTGTACTCTACCTCTACTGTACTCCACTGTACTCTACCTCTACTATACTCCACTGTAGTCTTTCTCTACTGTACTCCACTGTACTCTACCTCTACTGTACTCCACTCTACTCTACCTCTACTGTTCTCTACTGTACTCTATCTCTACTGTACTCCACTGTACTCTACCTCTACTGTACTCCACTGTACTCTACCTCTACTATACTCCACTGTACTCTTTCTCTACTGTACTCCACTGTACTCTACCTCTACTGTACTCCACTGTACTCTACCTCTACTGTACTCCACTGTACTCTACTCTACTGTACTCCACTGTACTCTACCTCTACTGTACTCTACCTCTACTGTGCTCCACTGTACTCTATCTCTACTGTACTCCACTGTACTCTACCTCTACTGTACTCCACCTCTAATGTGCTCCACTGTACTCTACCTCTACTGTACTCCACTGTACTCTACCTCTACTGTACTCCACTCTACTCTACCTCTACTGTGCTCTACTGTACTCTATCTCTACTGTGCTCCACTGTACTCTACCTCTACTGTACTCCACTGTACTCTACCTCTACTATACTCCACTGTACTCTTTCTCTACTGTACTCCACTGTACTCTACCTCTACTGTACTCCACTGTACTCAACCTCAACTGTACTTTACTGTACTCTACCTCTACTGTGCTCCATTGTACTCTACCTCTACTGTACTCCACTGTACTCTACCTCTACTGTGCTCCATTGTACTCCACCTCTACTGTGCTCCACTGTACTCCACTGTACTCTACCTCTACTGTGCTCCACTGTACTCTACCTCTACTGTACTCCACTGTACTCTACCTCTACTGTGCTCCACTGTACTCTACCTCTAATGTGCTCCACTGTACTCTACCTCTACTGTGCTCCACTGTACTCTACCTCTACTGTACTCCACTGTACTCTACCTCTACTGTGCTCCACTGTACTCTATCTCTACTGTATTCCACTGTACTCTACCTCTACTGTACTCCACCTCTAATGTGCTCCACTGTACTCTACCTCTACTGTACTCCACAGTACTCTACCTCTACTGTACTCCACTCTACTCTACCTCTACTGTGCTCTACTGTACTCTATCTCTACTGTGCTCCACTGTACTCTACCTCTACTGTACTCCACTGTACTCTACCTCTACTATACTCCACTGTACTCTTTCTCTACTGTACTCCACTGTACTCTACCTCTACTGTACTCCACTGTACTCTACCTCTACTGTACTCCACTGTACTCTACTCTACTGTACTCCACTGTACTCTACCTCTACTGTACTCTACCTCTACTGTGCTCCACTGTACTCTATCTCTACTGTACTCCACTGTACTCTACCTCTACTGTACTCCACCTCTAATGTGCTCCACTGTACTCTACCTCTACTGTACTCCACTGTACTCTACCTCTACTGTGCTCTACTGTACTCTATCTCTACTGTGCTCCACTGTACTCTACCTCTAATGTACTCCACTGTACTCTACCTCTACTATACTCCACTGTACTCTTTCTCTACTGTACTCCACTGTACTCTACCTCTACTGCACTCCACTGTACTCAACCTCAACTGTACTCCACTGTACTCTACCTCTACTGTGCTCCACTGTACTCCACCTCTACTATACTCCACTGTACTCTACCTCTACTGTACTCCACTGTACTCTACCTCTACTGTACTCCACTCTACTCTACCTCTACTGTGCTCTACTGTACTCTATCTCTACTGTGCTCCACTCTACTCTACCTCTACTGTACTCCACTGTACTCTACCTCTACTATACTCCACAGTACTCTTTCTTTACTGTACTCCACTGTACTCTACCTCTACTGTACTCCACTGTACTCTACCTCTACTGTACTCCACTGTACTCTACTCTACTGTACTCCACTGTACTCTACCTCTACTGTACTCTACCTCTACTGTGCTCCACTGTACTCTATCTCTACTGTACTCCAGTCTACTCTACCCTTTACTGTACTCCACTCTACTCTACCTCTACTGTACTCCACTGTACTCTACCTCTACTGTACTCCACTGTACTCTACCTCTACTGTACTCCACTGTACTCTACCTCTACTGTACTCCACTCTACTCTACCTCTACTGTGCTCTAATGTACTCTATCTCTACTGTGCTCCACTGTACTCTACCTCTACTGTACTCCACTGTACTCTACCTCTACTGTACTCCACTCTACTCTACCTCTACTGTGCTCTACTGTACTCTATCTCTACTGTGCTCCACTGTACTCTACCTCTACTGTACTCCACTGTACTCTACTTCTACTATACTCCACTGTACTCTTTCTCTACTGTACTCCACTGTACTCTACCTCTACTATACTCCACTGTACTCAACCTCAACTGTACTCCACTGTACTCTACTCTACTGTACTCCACTGTACTCTACCTCTACTGTACTCTACCTCTACTGTACTCCACTGTACTCTATCTCTACTTTGCTCCACTGTACTCCACTGTACTCTACCTCTAGTATGCTCCACTGTACTCCACTGTGCTCTACCTCTAGTATGCTCCACTGTACTCTCTCTCTACTGTGCTCCACTGTACTCTATCTCTACTGTGCTCCACTGTACTCTCTCTCTACTGTGCTCCACTGTACTCTATCTCTACTGTGCTCCACTGTACTCTACCTCTACTGTACTCCACTGTACTCTACCTCTACTTTGCTACACTGTACTCTATCTCTACTGTACTCCACTGTACTCTACCTCTACTGTACTCCACCTCTAATGTGCTCAACTGTACTCTACCTCTACTGTACTCCACTGTACTCTACCTCTACTGTACTCCACTCTACTCTACCTCTACTGTGCTCTACTGTACTCTATCTCTACTGTGCTCCACTGTACTCTATCTCTATTGAACTCCACTGTACTCTACCTCTACTGTACTCTACTGTTCTCTACCTCTACTGTACTCTACTGTACTCCACATCTGCTCTGCTCCACTGTAATCCACTATACTCTACCTCTACTGTGTTCCACTGTACTCTACCTTTACTTTGCTCCACTGTACTCTACCTCTACTGTACTCCACCTCTAATGTGCTCCACTGTACTCTACCTCTACTGTACTCCACTGTACTCTACCTCTACTGTACTCCACTCTACTCTACCTCTACTGTGCTCTACTGTACTCTATCTCTACTGTGCTCCACTGTACTCTACCTCTACTCTACTCCACTGTACTCTACCTCTACTATACTCCACTGTACTCTTTCTCTACTGTACTCCACTGTACTCTACCTCTACTGTACTCCACTGTACTCTACCTCTACTGTACTCCACTGTACTCTACTCTACTGTACTCCACTGTACTCTACCTCTACTGTACTCTACCTCTACTGTGCTCCACTGTACTCTATCTCTACTGTACTCCACTCTACTCTACCTCTACTGTACTCCACTCTACTCTACCTCTACTGTACTCCACTGTACTCTACCTCTACTGTACTCCACTGTACTCTACCTCTACTGTACTCCACTGTACTCTACCTCTACTGTACTCCACTGTACTCTACCTCTACTGTACTCCACTCTACTCTACCTCTACTGTGCTCTACTGTACTCTATCTCTACTGTGCTCCACTGTACTCTACCTCTACTGTACTCCACTGTACTCTACCTCTACTGTACTCCACTCTACTCTACCTCTACTGTGCTCTACTGTACTCTATCTCTACTGTGCTCCACTGTACTCTACCTCTACTGTACTCCACTGTACTCTACCTCTACTATACTCCACTGTACTCTTTCTCTACTGTACTCCACTGTACTCTACCTCTACTATACTCCACTGTACTCAACCTCAACTGTACTCCACTGTACTCTACTCTACTGTACTCCACTGTACTCTACCTCTACTGTACTCTACCTCTACTGTACTCCACTGTACTCTATCTCTACTTTGCTACACTGTACTCTATCTCTACTGTACTCCACTGTACTCTACCTCTACTGTACTCCACCTCTAATGTGCTCAACTGTACTCTACCTCTACTGTACTCCACTGTACTCTACCTCTACTGTACTCCACTCTACTCTACCTCTACTGTGCTCTACTGTACTCTATCTCTACTGTGCTCCACTGTACTCTATCTCTATTGAACTCCACTGTACTCTACCTCTACTGTACTCTACTGTTCTCTACCTCTACTGTACTCTACTGTACTCCACATCTGCTCTGCTCCACTGTAATCCACTATACTCTACCTCTACTGTGTTCCACTGTACTCTACCTTTACTTTGCTCCACTGTACTCTACCTCTACTGTACTCCACCTCTAATGTGCTCCACTGTACTCTACCTCTACTGTACTCCACTGTACTCTACCTCTACTGTACTCCACTCTACTCTACCTCTACTGTGCTCTACTGTACTCTATCTCTACTGTGCTCCACTGTACTCTACCTCTACTGTACTCCACTGTACTCTACCTCTACTATACTCCACTGTACTCTTTCTCTACTGTACTCCACTGTACTCTACCTCTACTGTACTCCACTGTACTCTACCTCTACTGTACTCCACTGTACTCTACTCTACTGTACTCCACTGTACTCTACCTCTACTGTACTCTACCTCTACTGTGCTCCACTGTACTCTATCTCTACTGTACTCCACTCCACTCTACCTCTACTGTACTCCACTCTACTCTACCTCTACTGTACTCCACTGTACTCTACCTCTACTGTACTCCACTGTACTCTACCTCTACTGTACTCCACTGTACTCTACCTCTACTGTACTCCACTGTACTCTACCTCTACTGTACTCCACTCTACTCTACCTCTACTGTGCTCTACTGTACTCTATCTCTACTGTGCTCCACTGTACTCTACCTCTACTGTACTCCACTGTACTCTACCTCTACTGTACTCCACTCTACTCTACCTCTACTGTGCTCTACTGTACTCTATCTCTACTGTGCTCCACTGTACTCTACCTCTACTGTACTCCACTGTACTCTACCTCTACTATACTCCACTGTACTCTTTCTCTACTGTACTCCAATGTACTCTACCTCTACTATACTCCACTGTACTCAACCTCAACTGTACTCCACTGTACTCTACTCTACTCTACTCCACTGTACTCTACCTCTACTGTACTCTACCTCTACTGTACTCCACTGTACTCTATCTCTACTTTGCTCCACTGTACTCCACTGTACTCTACCTCTAGTATGCTCCACTGTACTCCACTTTACTCTACCTCTAGTATGCTCCACTGTACTCTACCTGTACTGTGCTCCACTGTACTCTACCTCTACTGTACTCCACTGTACTCTATCTCTACTTTGCTCCACTGTACTCTACTCTACTGTACTCCACTGTACTCTACCTCTACTGTACTCTACCTCTACTGTGCTCTACTGTACTCTATCTCTACTGTGCTCCACTGTACTCTACCTCTACTGTACTCCACTGTACTCTACCTCTACTGTACTCCACTGTACTCTATCTCTACTGTGCTCTACTGTACTCTATCTCTACTCTGCTCTACTGTACTCTACCTCTACTGTACTCCACTGTACTCTACCTCTACTGTACTCCACTGTACTCTACCTCTACTGTGCTCCACTGTACTCTACCTCTAATGTGTTCCACTGTACTCTACCTCTACTGTGCTCCACTGTACTCTACCTCTACTGTACTCCACTGTACTCTACCTCTACTGTGCTCCACTGTACTCTATCTCTACTGTACTCCACTGTACTCTACCTCTACTGTACTCCACCTCTAATGTGCTCCACTGTACTCTACCTCTACGGTACTCCACTGTACTCTACCTCTACTGTACTCCACTCTACTCTACCTCTACTGTGCTCTACTGTACTCTATCTCTACTGTACTCCACTGTACTCTACCTCTACTGTACTCCACTGTACTCTACCTCTACTATACTCCACTGTACTCTTTCTCTACTGTACTCCACTGTACTCTACCTCTACTGTACTCCACTGTACTCTACCTCTACTGTACTCCACTGTACTCTACTCTACTGTACTCCACTGTACTCTACCTCTACTGTACTCTACCTCTACTGTGCTCCACTGTACTCTATCTCTACTGTACTCCACTGTACTCTACCTCTACTGTACTCCACCTCTAATGTGCTCCACTGTACTCTACCTCTACTGTACTCCACTGTACTCTACCTCTACTGTACTCCAGTCTACTCTACCTCTACTGTGCTCTACTGTACTCTATCTCTACTGTGCTCCACTGTACTCTACCTCTACTGTACTCCACTGTACTCTACCTCTACTATACTCCACTGTACTCTTTCTCTACTGTACTCCACTGTACTCTACCTCTACTGTACTCCACTGTACTCAACCTCAACTGTACTTTACTGTACTCTACCTCTACTGTGCTCCATTGTACTCTACCTCTACTGTACTCCACTGTACTCTACCTCTACTGTGCTCCATTGTACTCCACCTCTACTGTGCTCCACTGTACTCCACTGTACTCTACCTCTACTGTGCTCCACTGTACTCTACCTCTACTGTACTCCACTGTACTCTACCTCTACTGTGCTCCACTGTACTCTACCTCTAATGTGCTCCACTGTACTCTACCTCTACTGTGCTCCACTGTACTCTACCTCTACTGTACTCCACTGTACTCTACCTCTACTGTGCTCCACTGTACTCTATCTCTACTGTATTCCACTGTACTCTACCTCTACTGTACTCCACCTCTAATGTGCTCCACTGTACTCTACCTCTACTGTACTCCACAGTACTCTACCTCTACTGTACTCCACTCTACTCTACCTCTACTGTGCTCTACTGTACTCTATCTCTACTGTGCTCCACTGTACTCTACCTCTACTGTACTCCACTGTACTCTACCTCTACTATACTCCACTGTACTCTTTCTCTACTGTACTCCACTGTACTCTACCTCTACTGTACTCCACTGTACTCTACCTCTACTGTACTCCACTGTACTCTACTCTACTGTACTCCACTGTACTCTACCTCTACTGTACTCTACCTCTACTGTGCTCCACTGTACTCTATCTCTACTGTACTCCACTGTACTCTACCTCTACTGTACTCCACCTCTAATGTGCTCCACTGTACTCTACCTCTACTGTACTCCACTGTACTCTACCTCTACTGTGCTCTACTGTACTCTATCTCTACTGTGCTCCACTGTACTCTACCTCTAATGTACTCCACTGTACTCTACCTCTACTATACTCCACTGTACTCTTTCTCTACTGTACTCCACTGTACTCAACCTCAACTGTACTCCACTGTACTCTACCTCTACTGTGCTCCACTGTACTCTACCTCTACTATACTCCACTGTACTCTACCTCTACTGTACTCCACTGTACTCTACCTCTACTGTACTCCACTCTACTCTACCTCTACTGTGCTCTACTGTACTCTATCTCTACTGTGCTCCACTCTACTCTACCTCTACTGTACTCCACTGTACTCTACCTCTACTATACTCCACTGTACTCTTTCTTTACTGTACTCCACTGTACTCTACCTCTACTGTACTCCACTGTACTCTACCTCTACTGTACTCCACTGTACTCTACTCTACTGTACTCCACTGTACTCTACCTCTACTGTACTCTACCTCTACTGTGCTCCACTGTACTCTATCTCTACTGTACTCCACTCTACTCTACCTCTACTGTACTCCACTCTACTCTACCTCTACTGTACTCCACTGTACTCTACCTCTACTGTACTCCACTGTACTCTACCTCTACTGTACTCCACTGTACTCTACCTCTACTGTACTCCACTGTACTCTACCTCTACTGTACTCCACTCTACTCTACCTCTACTGTGCTCTAATGTACTCTATCTCTACTGTGCTCCACTGTACTCTACCTCTACTGTACTCCACTGTACTCTACCTCTACTGTACTCCACTCTACTCTACCTCTACTGTGCTCTACTGTACTCTATCTCTACTGTGCTCCACTGTACTCTACCTCTACTGTACTCCACTGTACTCTACTTCTACTATACTCCACTGTACTCTTTCTCTACTGTACTCCACTGTACTCTACCTCTACTATACTCCACTGTACTCAACCTCAACTGTACTCCACTGTACTCTACTCTACTGTACTCCACTGTACTCTACCTCTACTGTACTCTACCTCTACTGTACTCCACTGTACTCTATCTCTACTTTGCTCCACTGTACTCCACTGTACTCTACCTCTAGTATGCTCCACTGTACTCCACTGTACTCTACCTCTAGTATGCTCCACTGTACTCTCTCTCTACTGTGCTCCACTGTACTCTATCTCTACTGTGCTCCACTGTACTCTCTCTCTACTGTGCTCCACTGTACTCTATCTCTACTGTGCTCCACTGTACTCTACCTCTACTGTACTCCACTGTACTCTACCTCTACTGTGCTACACTGTACTCTATCTCTACTGTAATCCACTGTACTCTACCTCTACTGTACTCCACCTCTAATGTGCTCAACTGTACTCTACCTCTACTGTACTCCACTGTACTCTACCTCTACTGTACTCCACTCTACTCTACCTCTACTGTGCTCTACTGTACTCTATCTCTACTGTGCTCCACTGTACTCTATCTCTATTGAACTCCACTGTACTCTACCTCTACTGTACTCTACTGTTCTCTACCTCTACTGTACTCTACTGTACTCCACATCTGCTCTGCTCCACTGTAATCCACTATACTCTACCTCTACTGTGTTCCACTGTACTCTACCTTTACTTTGCTCCACTGTACTCTATCTCTACCGTACTCCACTGTGCTCTACCTCTACTGTACTCTACTGTACTCCACCTCTACTGTGCTCCACTGTACTCCACTGTACTCTACCTCTACTGTACTCCACTGTACTCTACCTCTACTGTACTCCACTGTACTCTAGCTCTACTGTGCTCCACTGTACTCTACCTCTACTGTACTCCACTGTACTCTACCTCTACTGTGCTCCACTGTACTCTACCTCTAATGTGCTCCACTGTACTCTACCTCTACTGTACTCCACTGTACTCTACCTCTACTATACTCCACTGTACTCTTTCTCTACTGTACTCCACTGTACTCTACCTCTACTGTACTCCACTGTACTCTACCTCTACTGTACTCCACTGTACTCTACTCTACTGTACTCCACTGTACTCTACCTCTACTGTGCTCCACTGTACTCTATCTCTACTGTACTCCACTGTACTCTACCTCTACTGTACTCCACCTCTAATGTGCTCCACTGTACTCTACCTCTACTGTACTCCACTGTACTCTACCTCTACTGTACTCCACTCTACTCTACCTCTACTGTGCTCTACTGTACTCTATCTCTACTGTGCTCCACTGTACTCTACCTCTACTGTACTCCACTGTACTCTATCTCTACTTTGCTCCACTGTACTCTACTCTACTGTACTCCACTGTACTCTACCTCTACTGTACTCTACATCTACTGTGCTCTACTGTACTCTATCTCTACTGTGCTCCACTGTACTCTACCTCTACTGTACTCCACTGTACTCTACCTCTACTGTACTCCACTGTACTCTATCTCTACTGTGCTCTACTGTACTCTATCTCTACTCTGCTCTACTGTACTCTACCTCTACTCTACTCCACTGTACTCTACCTCTACTGTACTCCACTGTACTCTACCTCTACTGTGCTCCACTGTACTCTACCTCTAATGTGTTCCACTGTACTCTACCTCTACTGTACTCCACTGTACTCTACCTCTACTGTACTCCACTGTACTCTACATCTACTGTGCTCCACTGTACTCTTTCTCTACTGTACTCCACTCTACTCTACCTCTACTGTACTCCACCTCAAATGTGCTCCACTGTACTCTACCTCTACGGTACTCCACTGTACTCTACATCTACTGTACTCCACTCTACTCTACCTCTACAGTGCTCTACTGTACTCTATCTCTACTGTGCGCCACTGTACTCTACCTCTACTGTACTCCACTGTACTCTACCTCTACTATACTCCACTGTACTCTTTCTCTACTGTACTCCACTGTACTCTACCTCTACTGTACTCCAATCTACTCTACCTCTACTGTGCTCTACTGTACTCTATCTCTACTGTGCTCCACTGTACTCTACCTCTACTGTACTCCACTGTACTCTACCTCTACTATACTCCACTGTACTCTTTCTCTACTGTACTCCACTGTACTCTACCTCTACTGTACTCCACTGTACTCTACCGCTAGTGTACTCCACTGTACTCTACTCTACTGTACTCCACTGTACTCTACCTCTACTGTACTCTACCTCTACTGTGCTCCACTGTACTCTATCTCTACTGTACTCCACCTCTAATGTGCTCCACTGTACTCTACCTCTACTGTACTCCACTGTACTCTACCTCTACTGTACTCCACTCTACTCTACCTCTACTGTGCTCTACTGTACTCTATCTCTACTGTGCTCCACTGTACTCTACCTCTACTGTACTCCACTGTACTCTACCTCTACTATACTCCACTGTACTCAACATCAACTGTACTCCACTGTACTCTACTCTACTGTACTCCACTGTACTCTACCTCTACTGTACTCTACCTCTACTGTACTCCACTGTACTCTATCTCTACTTTGCTCCACTGTACTCCACTGTACTCTACCTCTAGTATGCTCCACTGTACTCCACTGTACTCTACCTCTAGTATGCTCCACTGTACTCTACCTGTACTGTGCTCCACTCTACTCTACCTCTACTGTGCTCTACTGTACTCTATCTCTACTGTGCTCCACTGTACTCTACCTCTACTGTACTCCACTGTACTCTATCTCTACTTTGCTCCACTGTACTCTACTCTACTGTACTCCACTGTACTCTACCTCTACTGTACTCTACATCTAATGTGCTCTACTGTACTCTATCTCTACTGTGCTCCACTGTACTCTACCTCTACTGTACTCCACTGTACTCTACCTCTACTGTACTCCACTGTACTCTATCTCTACTGTGCTCTACTGTACTCTATCTCTACTCTTCTCTACTGTACTCTACCTCTACTCTACTCCACTGTACTCTACCTCTACTGTACTCCACTGTACTCTACCTCTACTGTGCTCCACTGTACTCTACCTCTAATGTGTTCCACTGTACTCTACCTCTACTGTACTCCACTGTACTCTACCTCTACTGTACTCCACTGTACTCTACATCTACTGTGCTCCACTGTACTCTTTCTCTACTGTACTCCACTGTACTCTACCTCTACTGTACTCCACCTCAAATGTGCTCCACTGTACTCTACCTCTACGGTACTCCACTGTACTCTACCTCTACTGTACTCCACTCTACTCTACCTCTACTGTGCTCTACTGTACTCTATCTCTACTGTGCGCCACTGTACTCTACCTCTACTGTACTCCACTGTACTCTACCTCTACTATACTCCACTGTACTCTTTCTCTACTGTACTCCACTGTACTCTACCTCTACTGTACTCCAATCTACTCTACCTCTACTGTGCTCTACTGTACTCTATCTCTACTGTGCTCCACTGTACTCTACCTCTACTGTACTCCACTGTACTCTACCTCTACTATACTCCACTGTACTCTTTCTCTACTGTACTCCACTGTACTCTACCTCTACTGTACTCCACTGTACTCTACCTCTAGTGTACTCCACTGTACTCTACTCTACTGTACTCCACTGTACTCTACCTCTACTGTACTCCACCTCTAATGTGCTCAACTGTACTCTACCTCTACTGTACTCCACTGTACTCTACCTCTACTGTACTCCACTCTACTCTACCTCTACTGTGCTCTACTGTACTCTATCTCTACTGTGCTCCACTGTACTCTATCTCTATTGAACTCCACTGTACTCTACCTCTACTGTACTCTACTGTTCTCTACCTCTACTGTACTCTACTGTACTCCACATCTGCTCTGCTCCACTGTAATCCACTATACTCTACCTCTACTGTGTTCCACTGTACTCTACCTTTACTTTGCTCCACTGTACTCTATCTCTACTGTACTCCACTGTGCTCTACCTCTACTGTACTCTACTGTACTCCACCTCTACTGTGCTCCACTGTACTCCACTGTACTCTACCTCTACTGTACTCCACTGTACTCTACCTCTACTGTACTCCACTGTACTCTAGCTCTACTGTGCTCCACTGTACTCTACCTCTACTGTACTCCACTGTACTCTACCTCTACTGTGCTCCACTGTACTCTACCTCTAATGTGCTCCACTGTACTCTACCTCTACTGTACTCCACTGTACTCTACCTCTACTATACTCCACTGTACTCTTTCTCTACTGTACTCCACTGTACTCTACCTCTACTGTACTCCACTGTACTCTACCTCTACTGTACTCCACTGCACTCTACTCTACTGTACTCCACTGTACTCTACCTCTACTGTGCTCCAATGTACTCTATCTCTACTGTACTCCACTGTACTCTACTCCACTGTACTCTTTCTCTACTGTACTCCACTGTACTCTACCTCTACTGTACTCCAATCTACTCTACCTCTACTGTGCTCTACTGTACTCTATCTCTACTGTGCTCCACTGTACTCTACCTCTACTGTACTCCACTGTACTCTACCTCTACTATACTCCACTGTACTCTTTCTCTACTGTATTCCACTGTACTCTACCTCTACTGTACTCCACCTCTAATGTGCTCCACTGTACTCTACCTCTACTATACTCCACTGTACTCTTTCTCTACTGTACTCCACTGTACTCTACCTCTACTGTACTCCACTGTACTCTACCTCTACTGTACTCCACTGTACTCTACTCTACTGTACTCCACTGTACTCTACCTCTACTGTACTCTACCTCTACTGTGCTCCACTGTACTCTATCTCTACTGTACTCCACTGTACTCTACCTCTACTGTACTCCACCTCTAATGTGCTCCACTGTACTCTACCTCTACTGTACTCCACTGTACTCTACCTCTACTGTACTCCACTCTACTCTACCTCTACTGTGCTCTACTCTACTCTATCTCTACTGTGCTCCACTGTACTCTACCTCTACTGTACTCCACTGTACTCTACCTCTACTCTACTCCACTGTACTCTTTCTCTACTGTACTCCACTGTACTCTACCTCTACTGTACTCCACTGTACTCAACCTCAACTGTACTCCACTGTACTCTACCTCTACTGTGCTCCACTGTACTCTACCTCTACTGTGCTCCACTGTACACTACCTCTACTGTACTCCACTGTACTCTACCTCTACTGTACTCCACTGTACTCTACCTCTACTGTACTCCACTCTACTCTACCTCTACTGTGCTCTACTGTACTCTATCTCTACTGTGCTCCACTGTACTCTACCTCTACTGTACTCCACTGTACTCTACCTCTACTATACTCCACTGTACTCTTTCTCTACTGTACTCCACTGTACTCTACCTCTACTGTACTCAACTGTACTCTACCTCTACTGTGCTCCACTGTACACTACCTCTACTGTACTCCACTGTACTCTACCTCTACTGTACTCCACTGTACTCTACCTCTACTGTACTCCACTCTACTCTACCTCTACTGTGCTCTACTGTACTCTATCTCTACTGTGCTCCACTGTACTCTACCTCTACTGTACTCCACTGTACTCTTTCTCTACTATACTCCACTGTACTCTTTCTCTACTGTACTCCACTGTACTCTACCTCTACTGTACTCCACTGTACTCTACCTCTACTGTACTCCAATATACTCTACTCTACTGTACTCCACTGTACTCTACCTCTACTGTACTCTACCTCTACTGTGCTCCACTGTACTCTATCTCTACTGTACTCCACTGTACTCTACCTCTACTGTACTCCACCTCTAATGTGCTCCACTGTACTCTATCTCTACTGTACTCCACTGTACTCTACCTCTACTGTACTCCACTCTACTCTACCTCTACTGTGCTCTACTGTACTCTATCTCTACTGTGCTCCACTGTACTCTACCTCTACTGTACTCCACTGTACTCTACCTCTACTATACTCCACTGTACTCTTTCTCTACTGTACTCCACTGTACTCTACCTCTACTGTACTCAACTGTACTCTACCTCTAATGTACTCCACTGTACTCTAGTCTACTGTACTCCACTGTACTCTACCTCTACTGTACTCTACCTCTACTGTGCTCCAAGGTACTCTATCTCTACTGTACTCCACTCTACTCTACCTCTAGTGTACTCCACTCTACTCTACCTCTACTTTACTCCACTGTACTCTACCTCTACTGTACTCCACTGTACTCTACCTCTACTGTACTCCATTGTACTCTACCTCTACTGTACTCCACTCTACTCTACCTCTACTCTGCTCTACTGTACTCTATCTCTACTGTGCTCCACTGTACTCTACCTCTACTGTACTCCACTGTACTCTACCTCTACTGTACTCCACTCTACTCTACCTCTACTGTGCTCTACTGTACTCTATCTCTACTGTGCTCCACTGTACTCTACCTCTACTGTACTCCACTGTACTCTACCTCTACTATACTCCACTGTACTCTTTCTCTACTGTACTCCACTGTACTCTACCTCTACTATACTCCACTGTACTCAACCTCAACTGTACTCCACTGTACTCTACTCTACTGTACTCCACTGTACTCTACCTCTACTGTACTCTACCTCTACTGTACTCCACTGTACTCTATCTCTACTTTGCTCCACTGTACTCCACTGTACTCTACCTCTAGTATGCTCCACTGTACTCCACTGTACTCTACCTCTAGTATGCTCCACTGTACTCTACCTGTACTGTGCTCCACTGTACTCTACCTCTACTGTACTCCACTGTTCTCTATCTCTACTTTGCTCCACTGTACTCTACTCTACTGTACTCCACTGTACTCTACCTCTACTGTACTCTACCTCTACTGTGCTCTACTGTACTCTATCTCTACTGTGCTCCACTGTACTCTACCTCTACTGTACTCCACTGTACTCTACCTCTACTGTACTCCACTGTACTCTATCTCTACTGTGCTCTACTGTACTCTACCTCTACTGTACTCCACTGTACTCTACCTCTACTATACTCCACTGTACTCTTTCTCTACTGTACTCCACTGTACTCTACCTCTACTATACTCCACTGTACTCAACCTCAACTGTACTCCACTGTACTCTACCTCTACTGTGCTCCATTGTACTCTACCTCTACTGTACTCCACTGTACTCTACCTCTACTGTGCTCCATTGTACTCCACCTCTACTGTGCTCCACTGTACTCCACTGTACTCTACCTCTACTGTGCTCCACTGTACTCTACCTCTACTGTACTCCACTGTACTCTACCTCTACTGTGCTCCACTGTACTCTACCTCTAATGTGCTCCACTGTACTCTACCTCTACTGTGCTCCACTGTACTCTACCTCTACTGTACTCCACTGTACTCTACCTCTACTGTGCTCCACTGTACTCTATCTCTACTGTATTCCACTGTACTCTACCTCTACTGTACTCCACCTCTAATGTGCTCCACTGTACTCTACCTCTACTGTACTCCACTGTACTCTACCTCTACTGTACTCCACTCTACTCTACCTCTACTGTGCTCTACTATACTCTATCTCTACTGTGCTCCACTGTACTCTACCTCTACTGTACTCCACTGTACTCTACCTCTACTATACTCCACTGTACTCTTTCTCTACTGTACTCCACTGTACTCTACCTCTACTGTACTCCACTGTACTCTACCTCTACTGTACTCCACTGTACTCTACTCTACTGTACTCCACTGTACTCTACCTCTACTGTACTCTACCTCTACTGTGCTCCACTGTACTCTATCTCTACTGTACTCCACTGTACTCTACCTCTACTGTACTCCACCTCTAATGTGCTCCACTGTACTCTACCTCTACTGTACTCCACTGTACTCTACCTCTAATGTACTCCACTCTACTCTACCTCTACTGTGCTCTACTGTACTCTATCTCTACTGTGCTCCGCTGTACTCTACCTCTACTGTACTCCACTGTACTCTACCTCTACTATACTCCACTGTACTCTTTCTCTACTGTACTCCACTGTACTCTACCTCTACTGTACTCCACTGTACTCAACCTCAACTGTACTCCACTGTACTCTACCTCTACTGTGCTCCACTGTACTCTACCTCTACTGTACTCCACTGTACTCTACCTCTACTGTACTCCACTGTACTCTACCTCTACTGTACTCTACTCTACTCTACCTCTACTGTGCTCTACTGTACTCTATCTCTACTGTGCTCCACTGTACTCTACCTCTACTGTACTCCACTGTACTCTACCTCTACTATACTCCACTGTACTCTTTCTCTACTGTACTCCACTGTACTCTACCTCTACTGTACTCCACTGTACTCTACCTCTACTGTACTCCACTGTACTCTACTCTACTGTACTCCACTGTACTCTACCTCTACTGTACTCTACCTCTACTGTGCTCCACTGTACTCTATCTCTACTGTACTCCACTCTACTCTACCTCTACTGTACTCCACTCTACTCTACCTCTACTGTACTCCACTGTACTCTACCTCTACTGTACTCCACTGTACTCTACCTCTACTGTACTCCACTGTACTCTACCTCTACTGTACTCCACTCTACTCTACCTCTACTGTGCTCTACTGTACTCTATCTCTACTGTGCTCCACTGTACTCTACCTCTACTGTACTCCACTGTACTCTACCTCTACTGTACTCCACTCTACTCTACCTCTACTGTGCTCTACTGTACTCTATCTCTACTGTGCTCCACTGTACTCTACCTCTACTGTACTCCACTGTACTCTACCTCTACTATACTCCACTGTACTCTTTCTCTACTGTACTCCACTGTACTCTACCTCTACTATACTCCACTGTACTCAACCTCAACTGTACTCCACTGTACTCTACTCTACTGTACTCCACTGTACTCTACCTCTACTGTACTCTACCTCTACTGTGCTCCACTGTACTCTATCTCTACTGTACTCCAGTCTACTCTACCCTTTACTGTACTCCACTCTACTCTACCTCTACTGTGCTCCACTGTACTCTATCTCTACTGTACTCCAGTCTACTCTACCCTTTACTGTACTCCACTCTACTCTACCTCTACTGTACTCCACTGTACTCTACCTCTACTGTACTCCACTGTACTCTACCTCTACTGTACTCCACTGTACTCTACCTCTACTGTACTCCACTCTACTCTACCTCTACTGTGCTCTAATGTACTCTATCTCTACTGTGCTCCACTGTACTCTACCTCTACTGTACTCCACTGTACTCTACCTCTACTGTACTCCACTCTACTCTACCTCTACTGTGCTCTACTGTACTCTATCTCTACTGTGCTCCACTGTACTCTACCTCTACTGTACTCCACTGTACTCTACTTCTACTATACTCCACTGTACTCTTTCTCTACTGTACTCCACTGTACTCTACCTCTACTATACTCCACTGTACTCAACCTCAACTGTACTCCACTGTACTCTACTCTACTGTACTCCACTGTACTCTACCTCTACTGTACTCTACCTCTACTGTACTCCACTGTACTCTATCTCTACTTTGCTCCACTGTACTCCACTGTACTCTACCTCTAGTATGCTCCACTGTACTCCACTGTGCTCTACCTCTAGTATGCTCCACTGTACTCTCTCTCTACTGTGCTCCACTGTACTCTATCTCTACTGTGCTCCACTGTACTCTCTCTCTACTGTGCTCCACTGTACTCTATCTCTACTGTGCTCCACTGTACTCTACCTCTACTGTACTCCACTGTACTCTACCTCTACTTTGCTACACTGTACTCTATCTCTACTGTACTCCACTGTACTCTACCTCTACTGTACTCCACCTCTAATGTGCTCAACTGTACTCTACCTCTACTGTACTCCACTGTACTCTACCTCTACTGTACTCCACTCTACTCTACCTCTACTGTGCTCTACTGTACTCTATCTCTACTGTGCTCCACTGTACTCTATCTCTATTGAACTCCACTGTACTCTACCTCTACTGTACTCTACTGTTCTCTACCTCTACTGTACTCTACTGTACTCCACATCTGCTCTGCTCCACTGTAATCCACTATACTCTACCTCTACTGTGTTCCACTGTACTCTACCTTTACTTTGCTCCACTGTACTCTACCTCTACTGTACTCCACCTCTAATGTGCTCCACTGTACTCTACCTCTACTGTACTCCACTGTACTCTACCTCTACTGTACTCCACTCTACTCTACCTCTACTGTGCTCTACTGTACTCTATCTCTACTGTGCTCCACTGTACTCTACCTCTACTCTACTCCACTGTACTCTACCTCTACTATACTCCACTGTACTCTTTCTCTACTGTACTCCACTGTACTCTACCTCTACTGTACTCCACTGTACTCTACCTCTACTGTACTCCACTGTACTCTACTCTACTGTACTCCACTGTACTCTACCTCTACTGTACTCTACCTCTACTGTGCTCCACTGTACTCTATCTCTACTGTACTCCACTCTACTCTACCTCTACTGTACTCCACTCTACTCTACCTCTACTGTACTCCACTGTACTCTACCTCTACTGTACTCCACTGTACTCTACCTCTACTGTACTCCACTGTACTCTACCTCTACTGTACTCCACTGTACTCTACCTCTACTGTACTCCACTCTACTCTACCTCTACTGTGCTCTACTGTACTCTATCTCTACTGTGCTCCACTGTACTCTACCTCTACTGTACTCCACTGTACTCTACCTCTACTGTACTCCACTCTACTCTACCTCTACTGTGCTCTACTGTACTCTATCTCTACTGTGCTCCACTGTACTCTACCTCTACTGTACTCCACTGTACTCTACCTCTACTATACTCCACTGTACTCTTTCTCTACTGTACTCCACTGTACTCTACCTCTACTATACTCCACTGTACTCAACCTCAACTGTACTCCACTGTACTCTACTCTACTGTACTCCACTGTACTCTACCTCTACTGTACTCTACCTCTACTGTACTCCACTGTACTCTATCTCTACTTTGCTACACTGTACTCTATCTCTACTGTACTCCACTGTACTCTACCTCTACTGTACTCCACCTCTAATGTGCTCAACTGTACTCTACCTCTACTGTACTCCACTGTACTCTACCTCTACTGTACTCCACTCTACTCTACCTCTACTGTGCTCTACTGTACTCTATCTCTACTGTGCTCCACTGTACTCTATCTCTATTGAACTCCACTGTACTCTACCTCTACTGTACTCTACTGTTCTCTACCTCTACTGTACTCTACTGTACTCCACATCTGCTCTGCTCCACTGTAATCCACTATACTCTACCTCTACTGTGTTCCACTGTACTCTACCTTTACTTTGCTCCACTGTACTCTACCTCTACTGTACTCCACCTCTAATGTGCTCCACTGTACTCTACCTCTACTGTACTCCACTGTACTCTACCTCTACTGTACTCCACTCTACTCTACCTCTACTGTGCTCTACTGTACTCTATCTCTACTGTGCTCCACTGTACTCTACCTCTACTGTACTCCACTGTACTCTACCTCTACTATACTCCACTGTACTCTTTCTCTACTGTACTCCACTGTACTCTACCTCTACTGTACTCCACTGTACTCTACCTCTACTGTACTCCACTGTACTCTACTCTACTGTACTCCACTGTACTCTACCTCTACTGTACTCTACCTCTACTGTGCTCCACTGTACTCTATCTCTACTGTACTCCACTCCACTCTACCTCTACTGTACTCCACTCTACTCTACCTCTACTGTACTCCACTGTACTCTACCTCTACTGTACTCCACTGTACTCTACCTCTACTGTACTCCACTGTACTCTACCTCTACTGTACTCCACTGTACTCTACCTCTACTGTACTCCACTCTACTCTACCTCTACTGTGCTCTACTGTACTCTATCTCTACTGTGCTCCACTGTACTCTACCTCTACTGTACTCCACTGTACTCTACCTCTACTGTACTCCACTCTACTCTACCTCTACTGTGCTCTACTGTACTCTATCTCTACTGTGCTCCACTGTACTCTACCTCTACTGTACTCCACTGTACTCTACCTCTACTATACTCCACTGTACTCTTTCTCTACTGTACTCCAATGTACTCTACCTCTACTATACTCCACTGTACTCAACCTCAACTGTACTCCACTGTACTCTACTCTACTCTACTCCACTGTACTCTACCTCTACTGTACTCTACCTCTACTGTACTCCACTGTACTCTATCTCTACTTTGCTCCACTGTACTCCACTGTACTCTACCTCTAGTATGCTCCACTGTACTCCACTTTACTCTACCTCTAGTATGCTCCACTGTACTCTACCTGTACTGTGCTCCACTGTACTCTACCTCTACTGTACTCCACTGTACTCTATCTCTACTTTGCTCCACTGTACTCTACTCTACTGTACTCCACTGTACTCTACCTCTACTGTACTCTACCTCTACTGTGCTCTACTGTACTCTATCTCTACTGTGCTCCACTGTACTCTACCTCTACTGTACTCCACTGTACTCTACCTCTACTGTACTCCACTGTACTCTATCTCTACTGTGCTCTACTGTACTCTATCTCTACTCTGCTCTACTGTACTCTACCTCTACTGTACTCCACTGTACTCTACCTCTACTGTACTCCACTGTACTCTACCTCTACTGTGCTCCACTGTACTCTACCTCTAATGTGTTCCACTGTACTCTACCTCTACTGTGCTCCACTGTACTCTACCTCTACTGTACTCCACTGTACTCTACCTCTACTGTGCTCCACTGTACTCTATCTCTACTGTACTCCACTGTACTCTACCTCTACTGTACTCCACCTCTAATGTGCTCCACTGTACTCTACCTCTACGGTACTCCACTGTACTCTACCTCTACTGTACTCCACTCTACTCTACCTCTACTGTGCTCTACTGTACTCTATCTCTACTGTACTCCACTGTACTCTACCTCTACTGTACTCCACTGTACTCTACCTCTACTATACTCCACTGTACTCTTTCTCTACTGTACTCCACTGTACTCTACCTCTACTGTACTCCACTGTACTCTACCTCTACTGTACTCCACTGTACTCTACTCTACTGTACTCCACTGTACTCTACCTCTACTGTACTCTACCTCTACTGTGCTCCACTGTACTCTATCTCTACTGTACTCCACTGTACTCTACCTCTACTGTACTCCACCTCTAATGTGCTCCACTGTACTCTACCTCTACTGTACTCCACTGTACTCTACCTCTACTGTACTCCAGTCTACTCTACCTCTACTGTGCTCTACTGTACTCTATCTCTACTGTGCTCCACTGTACTCTACCTCTACTGTACTCCACTGTACTCTACCTCTACTATACTCCACTGTACTCTTTCTCTACTGTACTCCACTGTACTCTACCTCTACTGTACTCCACTGTACTCAACCTCAACTGTACTTTACTGTACTCTACCTCTACTGTGCTCCATTGTACTCTACCTCTACTGTACTCCACTGTACTCTACCTCTACTGTGCTCCATTGTACTCCACCTCTACTGTGCTCCACTGTACTCCACTGTACTCTACCTCTACTGTGCTCCACTGTACTCTACCTCTACTGTACTCCACTGTACTCTACCTCTACTGTGCTCCACTGTACTCTACCTCTAATGTGCTCCACTGTACTCTACCTCTACTGTGCTCCACTGTACTCTACCTCTACTGTACTCCACTGTACTCTACCTCTACTGTGCTCCACTGTACTCTATCTCTACTGTATTCCACTGTACTCTACCTCTACTGTACTCCACCTCTAATGTGCTCCACTGTACTCTACCTCTACTGTACTCCACAGTACTCTACCTCTACTGTACTCCACTCTACTCTACCTCTACTGTGCTCTACTGTACTCTATCTCTACTGTGCTCCACTGTACTCTACCTCTACTGTACTCCACTGTACTCTACCTCTACTATACTCCACTGTACTCTTTCTCTACTGTACTCCACTGTACTCTACCTCTACTGTACTCCACTGTACTCTACCTCTACTGTACTCCACTGTACTCTACTCTACTGTACTCCACTGTACTCTACCTCTACTGTACTCTACCTCTACTGTGCTCCACTGTACTCTATCTCTACTGTACTCCACTGTACTCTACCTCTACTGTACTCCACCTCTAATGTGCTCCACTGTACTCTACCTCTACTGTACTCCACTGTACTCTACCTCTACTGTGCTCTACTGTACTCTATCTCTACTGTGCTCCACTGTACTCTACCTCTAATGTACTCCACTGTACTCTACCTCTACTATACTCCACTGTACTCTTTCTCTACTGTACTCCACTGTACTCAACCTCAACTGTACTCCACTGTACTCTACCTCTACTGTGCTCCACTGTACTCTACCTCTACTATACTCCACTGTACTCTACCTCTACTGTACTCCACTGTACTCTACCTCTACTGTACTCCACTCTACTCTACCTCTACTGTGCTCTACTGTACTCTATCTCTACTGTGCTCCACTCTACTCTACCTCTACTGTACTCCACTGTACTCTACCTCTACTATACTCCACTGTACTCTTTCTTTACTGTACTCCACTGTACTCTACCTCTACTGTACTCCACTGTACTCTACCTCTACTGTACTCCACTGTACTCTACTCTACTGTACTCCACTGTACTCTACCTCTACTGTACTCTACCTCTACTGTGCTCCACTGTACTCTATCTCTACTGTACTCCACTCTACTCTACCTCTACTGTACTCCACTCTACTCTACCTCTACTGTACTCCACTGTACTCTACCTCTACTGTACTCCACTGTACTCTACCTCTACTGTACTCCACTGTACTCTACCTCTACTGTACTCCACTGTACTCTACCTCTACTGTACTCCACTCTACTCTACCTCTACTGTGCTCTAATGTACTCTATCTCTACTGTGCTCCACTGTACTCTACCTCTACTGTACTCCACTGTACTCTACCTCTACTGTACTCCACTCTACTCTACCTCTACTGTGCTCTACTGTACTCTATCTCTACTGTGCTCCACTGTACTCTACCTCTACTGTACTCCACTGTACTCTACTTCTACTATACTCCACTGTACTCTTTCTCTACTGTACTCCACTGTACTCTACCTCTACTATACTCCACTGTACTCAACCTCAACTGTACTCCACTGTACTCTACTCTACTGTACTCCACTGTACTCTACCTCTACTGTACTCTACCTCTACTGTACTCCACTGTACTCTATCTCTACTTTGCTCCACTGTACTCCACTGTACTCTACCTCTAGTATGCTCCACTGTACTCCACTGTACTCTACCTCTAGTATGCTCCACTGTACTCTCTCTCTACTGTGCTCCACTGTACTCTATCTCTACTGTGCTCCACTGTACTCTCTCTCTACTGTGCTCCACTGTACTCTATCTCTACTGTGCTCCACTGTACTCTACCTCTACTGTACTCCACTGTACTCTACCTCTACTGTGCTACACTGTACTCTATCTCTACTGTAATCCACTGTACTCTACCTCTACTGTACTCCACCTCTAATGTGCTCAACTGTACTCTACCTCTACTGTACTCCACTGTACTCTACCTCTACTGTACTCCACTCTACTCTACCTCTACTGTGCTCTACTGTACTCTATCTCTACTGTGCTCCACTGTACTCTATCTCTATTGAACTCCACTGTACTCTACCTCTACTGTACTCTACTGTTCTCTACCTCTACTGTACTCTACTGTACTCCACATCTGCTCTGCTCCACTGTAATCCACTATACTCTACCTCTACTGTGTTCCACTGTACTCTACCTTTACTTTGCTCCACTGTACTCTATCTCTACCGTACTCCACTGTGCTCTACCTCTACTGTACTCTACTGTACTCCACCTCTACTGTGCTCCACTGTACTCCACTGTACTCTACCTCTACTGTACTCCACTGTACTCTACCTCTACTGTACTCCACTGTACTCTAGCTCTACTGTGCTCCACTGTACTCTACCTCTACTGTACTCCACTGTACTCTACCTCTACTGTGCTCCACTGTACTCTACCTCTAATGTGCTCCACTGTACTCTACCTCTACTGTACTCCACTGTACTCTACCTCTACTATACTCCACTGTACTCTTTCTCTACTGTACTCCACTGTACTCTACCTCTACTGTACTCCACTGTACTCTACCTCTACTGTACTCCACTGTACTCTACTCTACTGTACTCCACTGTACTCTACCTCTACTGTGCTCCACTGTACTCTATCTCTACTGTACTCCACTGTACTCTACCTCTACTGTACTCCACCTCTAATGTGCTCCACTGTACTCTACCTCTACTGTACTCCACTGTACTCTACCTCTACTGTACTCCACTCTACTCTACCTCTACTGTGCTCTACTGTACTCTATCTCTACTGTGCTCCACTGTACTCTACCTCTACTGTACTCCACTGTACTCTATCTCTACTTTGCTCCACTGTACTCTACTCTACTGTACTCCACTGTACTCTACCTCTACTGTACTCTACATCTACTGTGCTCTACTGTACTCTATCTCTACTGTGCTCCACTGTACTCTACCTCTACTGTACTCCACTGTACTCTACCTCTACTGTACTCCACTGTACTCTATCTCTACTGTGCTCTACTGTACTCTATCTCTACTCTGCTCTACTGTACTCTACCTCTACTCTACTCCACTGTACTCTACCTCTACTGTACTCCACTGTACTCTACCTCTACTGTGCTCCACTGTACTCTACCTCTAATGTGTTCCACTGTACTCTACCTCTACTGTACTCCACTGTACTCTACCTCTACTGTACTCCACTGTACTCTACATCTACTGTGCTCCACTGTACTCTTTCTCTACTGTACTCCACTCTACTCTACCTCTACTGTACTCCACCTCAAATGTGCTCCACTGTACTCTACCTCTACGGTACTCCACTGTACTCTACATCTACTGTACTCCACTCTACTCTACCTCTACAGTGCTCTACTGTACTCTATCTCTACTGTGCGCCACTGTACTCTACCTCTACTGTACTCCACTGTACTCTACCTCTACTATACTCCACTGTACTCTTTCTCTACTGTACTCCACTGTACTCTACCTCTACTGTACTCCAATCTACTCTACCTCTACTGTGCTCTACTGTACTCTATCTCTACTGTGCTCCACTGTACTCTACCTCTACTGTACTCCACTGTACTCTACCTCTACTATACTCCACTGTACTCTTTCTCTACTGTACTCCACTGTACTCTACCTCTACTGTACTCCACTGTACTCTACCGCTAGTGTACTCCACTGTACTCTACTCTACTGTACTCCACTGTACTCTACCTCTACTGTACTCTACCTCTACTGTGCTCCACTGTACTCTATCTCTACTGTACTCCACCTCTAATGTGCTCCACTGTACTCTACCTCTACTGTACTCCACTGTACTCTACCTCTACTGTACTCCACTCTACTCTACCTCTACTGTGCTCTACTGTACTCTATCTCTACTGTGCTCCACTGTACTCTACCTCTACTGTACTCCACTGTACTCTACCTCTACTATACTCCACTGTACTCAACATCAACTGTACTCCACTGTACTCTACTCTACTGTACTCCACTGTACTCTACCTCTACTGTACTCTACCTCTACTGTACTCCACTGTACTCTATCTCTACTTTGCTCCACTGTACTCCACTGTACTCTACCTCTAGTATGCTCCACTGTACTCCACTGTACTCTACCTCTAGTATGCTCCACTGTACTCTACCTGTACTGTGCTCCACTCTACTCTACCTCTACTGTGCTCTACTGTACTCTATCTCTACTGTGCTCCACTGTACTCTACCTCTACTGTACTCCACTGTACTCTATCTCTACTTTGCTCCACTGTACTCTACTCTACTGTACTCCACTGTACTCTACCTCTACTGTACTCTACATCTAATGTGCTCTACTGTACTCTATCTCTACTGTGCTCCACTGTACTCTACCTCTACTGTACTCCACTGTACTCTACCTCTACTGTACTCCACTGTACTCTATCTCTACTGTGCTCTACTGTACTCTATCTCTACTCTTCTCTACTGTACTCTACCTCTACTCTACTCCACTGTACTCTACCTCTACTGTACTCCACTGTACTCTACCTCTACTGTGCTCCACTGTACTCTACCTCTAATGTGTTCCACTGTACTCTACCTCTACTGTACTCCACTGTACTCTACCTCTACTGTACTCCACTGTACTCTACATCTACTGTGCTCCACTGTACTCTTTCTCTACTGTACTCCACTGTACTCTACCTCTACTGTACTCCACCTCAAATGTGCTCCACTGTACTCTACCTCTACGGTACTCCACTGTACTCTACCTCTACTGTACTCCACTCTACTCTACCTCTACTGTGCTCTACTGTACTCTATCTCTACTGTGCGCCACTGTACTCTACCTCTACTGTACTCCACTGTACTCTACCTCTACTATACTCCACTGTACTCTTTCTCTACTGTACTCCACTGTACTCTACCTCTACTGTACTCCAATCTACTCTACCTCTACTGTGCTCTACTGTACTCTATCTCTACTGTGCTCCACTGTACTCTACCTCTACTGTACTCCACTGTACTCTACCTCTACTATACTCCACTGTACTCTTTCTCTACTGTACTCCACTGTACTCTACCTCTACTGTACTCCACTGTACTCTACCTCTAGTGTACTCCACTGTACTCTACTCTACTGTACTCCACTGTACTCTACCTCTACTGTACTCCACCTCTAATGTGCTCAACTGTACTCTACCTCTACTGTACTCCACTGTACTCTACCTCTACTGTACTCCACTCTACTCTACCTCTACTGTGCTCTACTGTACTCTATCTCTACTGTGCTCCACTGTACTCTATCTCTATTGAACTCCACTGTACTCTACCTCTACTGTACTCTACTGTTCTCTACCTCTACTGTACTCTACTGTACTCCACATCTGCTCTGCTCCACTGTAATCCACTATACTCTACCTCTACTGTGTTCCACTGTACTCTACCTTTACTTTGCTCCACTGTACTCTATCTCTACTGTACTCCACTGTGCTCTACCTCTACTGTACTCTACTGTACTCCACCTCTACTGTGCTCCACTGTACTCCACTGTACTCTACCTCTACTGTACTCCACTGTACTCTACCTCTACTGTACTCCACTGTACTCTAGCTCTACTGTGCTCCACTGTACTCTACCTCTACTGTACTCCACTGTACTCTACCTCTACTGTGCTCCACTGTACTCTACCTCTAATGTGCTCCACTGTACTCTACCTCTACTGTACTCCACTGTACTCTACCTCTACTATACTCCACTGTACTCTTTCTCTACTGTACTCCACTGTACTCTACCTCTACTGTACTCCACTGTACTCTACCTCTACTGTACTCCACTGCACTCTACTCTACTGTACTCCACTGTACTCTACCTCTACTGTGCTCCACTGTACTCTATCTCTACTGTACTCCACTGTACTCTACTCCACTGTACTCTTTCTCTACTGTACTCCACTGTACTCTACCTCTACTGTACTCCAATCTACTCTACCTCTACTGTGCTCTACTGTACTCTATCTCTACTGTGCTCCACTGTACTCTACCTCTACTGTACTCCACTGTACTCTACCTCTACTATACTCCACTGTACTCTTTCTCTACTGTATTCCACTGTACTCTACCTCTACTGTACTCCACCTCTAATGTGCTCCACTGTACTCTACCTCTACTATACTCCACTGTACTCTTTCTCTACTGTACTCCACTGTACTCTACCTCTACTGTACTCCACTGTACTCTACCTCTACTGTACTCCACTGTACTCTACTCTACTGTACTCCACTGTACTCTACCTCTACTGTACTCTACCTCTACTGTGCTCCACTGTACTCTATCTCTACTGTACTCCACTGTACTCTACCTCTACTGTACTCCACCTCTAATGTGCTCCACTGTACTCTACCTCTACTGTACTCCACTGTACTCTACCTCTACTGTACTCCACTCTACTCTACCTCTACTGTGCTCTACTCTACTCTATCTCTACTGTGCTCCACTGTACTCTACCTCTACTGTACTCCACTGTACTCTACCTCTACTCTACTCCACTGTACTCTTTCTCTACTGTACTCCACTGTACTCTACCTCTACTGTACTCCACTGTACTCAACCTCAACTGTACTCCACTGTACTCTACCTCTACTGTGCTCCACTGTACTCTACCTCTACTGTGCTCCACTGTACACTACCTCTACTGTACTCCACTGTACTCTACCTCTACTGTACTCCACTGTACTCTACCTCTACTGTACTCCACTCTACTCTACCTCTACTGTGCTCTACTGTACTCTATCTCTACTGTGCTCCACTGTACTCTACCTCTACTGTACTCCACTGTACTCTACCTCTACTATACTCCACTGTACTCTTTCTCTACTGTACTCCACTGTACTCTACCTCTACTGTACTCAACTGTACTCTACCTCTACTGTGCTCCACTGTACACTACCTCTACTGTACTCCACTGTACTCTACCTCTACTGTACTCCACTGTACTCTACCTCTACTGTACTCCACTCTACTCTACCTCTACTGTGCTCTACTGTACTCTATCTCTACTGTGCTCCACTGTACTCTACCTCTACTGTACTCCACTGTACTCTTTCTCTACTATACTCCACTGTACTCTTTCTCTACTGTACTCCACTGTACTCTACCTCTACTGTACTCCACTGTACTCTACCTCTACTGTACTCCAATATACTCTACTCTACTGTACTCCACTGTACTCTACCTCTACTGTACTCTACCTCTACTGTGCTCCACTGTACTCTATCTCTACTGTACTCCACTGTACTCTACCTCTACTGTACTCCACCTCTAATGTGCTCCACTGTACTCTATCTCTACTGTACTCCACTGTACTCTACCTCTACTGTACTCCACTCTACTCTACCTCTACTGTGCTCTACTGTACTCTATCTCTACTGTGCTCCACTGTACTCTACCTCTACTGTACTCCACTGTACTCTACCTCTACTATACTCCACTGTACTCTTTCTCTACTGTACTCCACTGTACTCTACCTCTACTGTACTCAACTGTACTCTACCTCTAATGTACTCCACTGTACTCTAGTCTACTGTACTCCACTGTACTCTACCTCTACTGTACTCTACCTCTACTGTGCTCCAAGGTACTCTATCTCTACTGTACTCCACTCTACTCTACCTCTAGTGTACTCCACTCTACTCTACCTCTACTTTACTCCACTGTACTCTACCTCTACTGTACTCCACTGTACTCTACCTCTACTGTACTCCATTGTACTCTACCTCTACTGTACTCCACTCTACTCTACCTCTACTCTGCTCTACTGTACTCTATCTCTACTGTGCTCCACTGTACTCTACCTCTACTGTACTCCACTGTACTCTACCTCTACTGTACTCCACTCTACTCTACCTCTACTGTGCTCTACTGTACTCTATCTCTACTGTGCTCCACTGTACTCTACCTCTACTGTACTCCACTGTACTCTACCTCTACTATACTCCACTGTACTCTTTCTCTACTGTACTCCACTGTACTCTACCTCTACTATACTCCACTGTACTCAACCTCAACTGTACTCCACTGTACTCTACTCTACTGTACTCCACTGTACTCTACCTCTACTGTACTCTACCTCTACTGTACTCCACTGTACTCTATCTCTACTTTGCTCCACTGTACTCCACTGTACTCTACCTCTAGTATGCTCCACTGTACTCCACTGTACTCTACCTCTAGTATGCTCCACTGTACTCTACCTGTACTGTGCTCCACTGTACTCTACCTCTACTGTACTCCACTGTTCTCTATCTCTACTTTGCTCCACTGTACTCTACTCTACTGTACTCCACTGTACTCTACCTCTACTGTACTCTACCTCTACTGTGCTCTACTGTACTCTATCTCTACTGTGCTCCACTGTACTCTACCTCTACTGTACTCCACTGTACTCTACCTCTACTGTACTCCACTGTACTCTATCTCTACTGTGCTCTACTGTACTCTACCTCTACTGTACTCCACTGTACTCTACCTCTACTATACTCCACTGTACTCTTTCTCTACTGTACTCCACTGTACTCTACCTCTACTATACTCCACTGTACTCAACCTCAACTGTACTCCACTGTACTCTACCTCTACTGTGCTCCATTGTACTCTACCTCTACTGTACTCCACTGTACTCTACCTCTACTGTGCTCCATTGTACTCCACCTCTACTGTGCTCCACTGTACTCCACTGTACTCTACCTCTACTGTGCTCCACTGTACTCTACCTCTACTGTACTCCACTGTACTCTACCTCTACTGTGCTCCACTGTACTCTACCTCTAATGTGCTCCACTGTACTCTACCTCTACTGTGCTCCACTGTACTCTACCTCTACTGTACTCCACTGTACTCTACCTCTACTGTGCTCCACTGTACTCTATCTCTACTGTATTCCACTGTACTCTACCTCTACTGTACTCCACCTCTAATGTGCTCCACTGTACTCTACCTCTACTGTACTCCACTGTACTCTACCTCTACTGTACTCCACTCTACTCTACCTCTACTGTGCTCTACTATACTCTATCTCTACTGTGCTCCACTGTACTCTACCTCTACTGTACTCCACTGTACTCTACCTCTACTATACTCCACTGTACTCTTTCTCTACTGTACTCCACTGTACTCTACCTCTACTGTACTCCACTGTACTCTACCTCTACTGTACTCCACTGTACTCTACTCTACTGTACTCCACTGTACTCTACCTCTACTGTACTCTACCTCTACTGTGCTCCACTGTACTCTATCTCTACTGTACTCCACTGTACTCTACCTCTACTGTACTCCACCTCTAATGTGCTCCACTGTACTCTACCTCTACTGTACTCCACTGTACTCTACCTCTAATGTACTCCACTCTACTCTACCTCTACTGTGCTCTACTGTACTCTATCTCTACTGTGCTCCGCTGTACTCTACCTCTACTGTACTCCACTGTACTCTACCTCTACTATACTCCACTGTACTCTTTCTCTACTGTACTCCACTGTACTCTACCTCTACTGTACTCCACTGTACTCAACCTCAACTGTACTCCACTGTACTCTACCTCTACTGTGCTCCACTGTACTCTACCTCTACTGTACTCCACTGTACTCTACCTCTACTGTACTCCACTGTACTCTACCTCTACTGTACTCTACTCTACTCTACCTCTACTGTGCTCTACTGTACTCTATCTCTACTGTGCTCCACTGTACTCTACCTCTACTGTACTCCACTGTACTCTACCTCTACTATACTCCACTGTACTCTTTCTCTACTGTACTCCACTGTACTCTACCTCTACTGTACTCCACTGTACTCTACCTCTACTGTACTCCACTGTACTCTACTCTACTGTACTCCACTGTACTCTACCTCTACTGTACTCTACCTCTACTGTGCTCCACTGTACTCTATCTCTACTGTACTCCACTCTACTCTACCTCTACTGTACTCCACTCTACTCTACCTCTACTGTACTCCACTGTACTCTACCTCTACTGTACTCCACTGTACTCTACCTCTACTGTACTCCACTGTACTCTACCTCTACTGTACTCCACTCTACTCTACCTCTACTGTGCTCTACTGTACTCTATCTCTACTGTGCTCCACTGTACTCTACCTCTACTGTACTCCACTGTACTCTACCTCTACTGTACTCCACTCTACTCTACCTCTACTGTGCTCTACTGTACTCTATCTCTACTGTGCTCCACTGTACTCTACCTCTACTGTACTCCACTGTACTCTACCTCTACTATACTCCACTGTACTCTTTCTCTACTGTACTCCACTGTACTCTACCTCTACTATACTCCACTGTACTCAACCTCAACTGTACTCCACTGTACTCTACTCTACTGTACTCCACTGTACTCTACCTCTACTGTACTCTACCTCTACTGTACTCCACTGTACTCTATCTCTACTTTGCTCCACTGTACTCCACTGTACTCTACCTCTAGTATGCTCCACTGTACTCCACTGTACTCTACCTCTAGTATGCTCCACTGTACTCTACCTGTACTGTGCTCCACTGTACTCTACCTCTACTGTACTCCACTGTACTCTATCTCTACTTTGCTCCACTGTACTCTACTCTACTGTACTCCACTGTACTCTACCTCTACTGTACTCTACCTCTAATGTGCTCTACTGTACTCTATCTCTACTGTGCTACACTGTACTCTACCTCTACTGTACTCCACTGTACTCTACCTTTACTGTACTCCACTGTACTCTATCTCTACTGTGCTCTACTGTACTCTACCTCTACTGTACTCCACTGTACTCTACCTCTACTGTACTCCACTGTACTCTATCTCTACTGTGCTCTACTGTACTCTATCTCTACTCTGCTCTACTGTACTCTACCTCTACTGTACTCCACTGTACTCTACCTCTACTGTACTCCACTGTACTCTACCTCTACTGTGCTCCACTGTACTCTACCTCTAATGTGTTCCACTGTACTCTACCTCTACTGTACTCCACTGTACTCTATCTCTACTGTGCTCTACTGTACTCTATCTCTACTCTGCTCTACTGTACTCTACCTCTACTGTACTCCACTGTACTCTACCTCTACTGTACTCCACTGTACTCTACCTCTACTGTGCTCCACTGTACTCTAGCTCTAATGTGTTCCACTGTACTCTACCTCTACTGTGCTCCACTGTACTTTACCTCTACTGTACTCCGCTGTACTCTACCTCTACTGTACTCTACCTCTACTGTGCTCTACTGTACTCTATCTCTACTGTGCTCCACTGTACTCTACCTCTACTGTACTCCACTGTACTCTACCTCTACTGTGCTCCACTGTACTCTACCTCTACTGTACTCCACTGTACTCTACCTCTACTGTACTACACTGTACTCTATCTCTACTGTACTCCACTGTGCTCTACCTCTACTGTACTCCACCTCTAATGTGCTCCACTGTACTCTACCTCTACTGTACTCCACTGTACTCTACCTCTACTGTACTCCACTCTACTCTACCTCTACTGTGCTCTACTGTACTCTATCTCTACTGTGCTCCACTGTACTCTATCTCTATTGAACTCCACTGTACTCTACCTCTACTGTACTCTACTGTTCTCTACCTCTACTGTACTCTACTGTACTCCACATCTGCTCTGCTCCACTGTAATCCACTATACTCTACCTCTACTGTGCTCCACTGTACTCTACCTTTACTTTGCTCCACTGTACTCTACCTCTACTGTACTCCACTATGCTCTACCTCTACTGCACTCTACTGTACTCCACCTCTACTGTGCTCCACTGTACTCCACTGTACTCTACCTCTACTGTGCTCCACTGTACTCTACCTCTACTGTACTCCACTGTACTCTACCTCTACTGTGCTCCACTGTACTCTACTAATGTGCTCCACTGTACTCTACCTCTACTGTGCTCCACTGTACTCTACCTCTACTGTACTCCACTGTACTCTATCTCTACTGTATTCCACTGTACTCTACCTCTACTGTACTCCACCTCTAATGTGCTCCACTGTACTCTACCTCTACTATACTCCACTGTACTCTTTCTCTACTGTACTCCACTGTACTCTACCTCTACTGTACTCCACTGTACTCTACCTCTACTGTACTCCACTGTACTCTACTCTACTGTACTCCACTGTACTCTACCTCTACTGTACTCTACCTCTACTGTGCTCCACTGTACTCTATCTCTACTGTACTCCACTGTACTCTACCTCTACTGTACTCCACCTCTAATGTGCTCCACTGTACTCTACCTCTACTGTACTCCACTCTACTCTACCTCTACTGTGCTCTACTGTACTCTATCTCTACTGTGCTCCACTGTACTCTACCTCTACTGTACTCCACTGTACTCTACCTCTACTCTACTCCACTGTACTCTTTCTCTACTGTACTCCACTGTACTCTACCTCTACTGTACTCCACTGTACTCAACCTCAACTGTACTCCACTGTACTCTCCCTCTACTGTGCTCCACTGTACTCTACCTCTACTGTGCTCCACTGTACACTACCTCTACTGTACTCCACTGTACTCTACCTCTACTGTACTCCACTGTACTCTACCTCTACTGTACTCCACTCTACTCTACCTCTACTGTGCTATACTGTACTCTATCTCTACTGTGCTCCACTGTACTCTACCTCTACTGTACTCCACTGTACTCTACCTCTACTATACTCCACTGTACTCTACCTCTACTGTACTCCACTGTACTCTACCTCTACTGTACTCCACTGTACTCTACTCTACTGTACTCCACTGTACTCTACCTCTACTGTACTCTACCTCTACTGTGCTCCACTGTACTCTATCTCTACTGTACTCCACTGTACTCTACCTCTACTGTACTCCACCTCTAATGTGCTCCACTGTACTCTACCTCTACTGTACTCCACTGTACTCTACCTCTACTGTACTCCACTCTACTCTACCTCTACTGTGCTCTACTGTACTCTATCTCTACTGTGCTCCACTGTACTCTACCTCTACTGTACTCCACTGTACTCTACCTCTACTCTACTCCACTGTACTCTTTCTCTACTGTACTCCACTGTACTCTACCTCTACTGTACTCCACTGTACTCAACCTCAACTGTACTCCACTGTACTCTACCTCTACTGTGCTCCACTGTACTCTACCTCTACTGTGCTCCACTGTACACTACCTCTACTGTACTCCACTGTACTCTACCTCTACTGTACTCCACTGTACTCTACCTCTACTGTACTCCACTCTACTCTACCTCTACTGTGCTATACTGTACTCTATCTCTACTGTGCTCCACTGTACTCTACCTCTACTGTACTCCACTGTACTCTACCTCTACTATACTCCACTGTACTCTTTCTCTACTGTACTCCACTGTACTCTACCTCTACTGTACTCCACTGTACTCTACCTCTACTGTACTCCACTGTACTCTAGTCTACTGTACTCCACTGTACTCTACCTCTACTGTACTCTACCTCTACTGTACTCCACTGTACTCTACCTCTACTGTACTCCACTGTACTCTACTCTACTGTACTCCACTGTACTCTACCTCTACTGTACTCTACCTCTACTGTGCTCCACTGTACTCTATCTCTACTATACTCCACTGTACTCTACCTCTACTGTACTCCACTGTATTCTACCTCTACTATACTCCACTGTACTCTTTCTCTACTGTACTCCACTGTACTCTACCTCTACTGTACTCCACTGTACTCAACCTCAACTGTACTCCACTGTACTCTACCTCTACTGTGCTCCACTGTACTCTACCTCTACTCTACTCCACTGTACTCTACCTCTACTGTACTCCACTCTACTCTACCTCTACTGTACTCCACTCTACTCTACCTCTACTGTGCTCTACTGTACTCTATCTCTACTGTGCTCCACTGTACTCTACCTCTACTGTACTCCACTGTACTCTACCTCTACTATACTCCACTGTACTCTTTCTCTACTGTACTCCACTGTACTCTACCTCTACTGTACTCCACTGTACTCTACCTCTACTGTACTCCACTGTACTCTACTCTACTGTACTCCACTGTACTCTACCTCTACTGTACTCTACCTCTACTGTGCTCCACTGTACTCTACCTCTACTGTGCTCCATTGTACTCCACCTCTACTGTGCTCCACTGTACTCCACTGTACTCTACCTCTACTGTGCTCCACTGTACTCTACCTCTACTGTACTCCACTGTACTCTACCTCTACTGTGCTCCACTGTACTCTACCTCTAATGTGCTCCACTGTACTCTACCTCTACTGTGCTCCACTGTACTCTACCTCTACTGTACTCCACTGTACTCAACCTCTACTGTATTCCACTGTACTCTACATCTACTGTACTCCACCTCTAATGTGCTCCACTGTACTCTACCTCTACTGTACTCCACTGTACTCTACCTCTACTGTACTCCACTCTACTCTACCTCTACTGTGCTCTACTATACTCTATCTCTACTGTGCTCCACTGTACTCTACCTCTACTGTACTCCACTGTACTCTACCTCTACTATACTCCACTGTACTCTTTCTCTACTGTACTCGACTGTACTCTACCTCTACTGTACTCCACTGTACTCTACCTCTACTGTACTCCACTGTACTCTACTCTACTGTACTCCACTGTACTCTACCTCTACTGTACTCTACCTCTACTGTGCTCCACTGTACTCTATCTCTACTGTACTCCACTGTACTCTACCTCTACTGTACTCCACCTCTAATGTGCTCCACTGTACTCTACCTCTACTGTACTCCACTGTACTCTACCTCTAATGTACTCCACTCTACTCTACCTCTACTGTGCTCTACTGTACTCTATCTCTACTGTGCTCCGCTGTACTCTACCTCTACTGTACTCCACTGTACTCTACCTCTACTATACTCCACTGTACTCTTTCTCTACTGTACTCCACTGTACTCTACCTCTACTGTACTCCACTGTACTCAACCTCAACTGTACTCCACTGTACTCTACCTCTACTGTGCTCCACTGTACTCTACCTCTACTGTACTCCACTGTACTCTACCTCTACTGTACTCCACTGTACTCTACCTCTACTGTACTCTACTCTACTCTACCTCTACTGTGCTCTACTGTACTCTATCTCTACTGTGCTCCACTGTACTCTACCTCTACTGTACTCCACTGTACTCTACCTCTACTATACTCCACTGTACTCTTTCTCTACTGTACTCCACTGTACTCTACCTCTACTGTACTCCACTGTACTCTACCTCTACTGTACTCTACCTCTACTGTGCTCCACTGTACTCTATCTCTACTGTACTCCACTCTACTCTACCTCTACTGTACTCCACTCTACTCTACCTCTACTGTACTCCACTGTACTCTACCTCTACTGTACTCCACTGTACTCTACCTCTACTGTACTCCACTGTACTCTACCTCTACTGTACTCCACTGTACTCTACCTCTACTGTACTCCACTCTACTCTACCTCTACTGTGCTCTACTGTACTCTATCTCTACTGTGCTCCACTGTACTCTACCTCTACTGTACTCCACTGTACTCTACCTCTACTGTACTCCACTCTACTCTACCTCTACTGTGCTCTACTGTACTCTATCTCTACTGTGCTCCACTGTACTCTACCTCTACTGTACTCCACTGTACTCTACCTCTACTATACTCCACTGTACTCTTTCTCTACTGTACTCCACTGTACTCTACCTCTACTATACTCCACTGTACTCAACCTCAACTGTACTCCACTGTACTCTACTCTACTGTACTCCACTGTACTCTACCTCTACTGTACTCCACTGTACTCTATCTCTACTTTGCTCCACTGTACTCCACTGTACTCTACCTCTAGTATGCTCCACTGTACTCCACTGTACTCTACCTCTAGTATGCTCCACTGTACTCTACCTGTACTGTGCTCCACTGTACTCTACCTCTACTGTACTCCACTGTACTCTATCTCTACTTTGCTCCACTGTACTCTACTCTACTGTACTCCACTGTACTCTACCTCTACTGTACTCTACCTCTAATGTGCTCTACTGTACTCTATCTCTACTGTGCTACACTGTACTCTACCTCTACTGTACTCCACTGTACTCTACCTTTACTGTACTCCACTGTACTCTATCTCTACTGTGCTCTACTGTACTCTACCTCTACTGTACTCCACTGTACTCTACCTCTACTGTACTCCACTGTACTCTATCTCTACTGTGCTCTACTGTACTCTATCTCTACTCTGCTCTACTGTACTCTACCTCTACTGTACTCCACTGTACTCTACCTCTACTGTACTCCACTGTACTCTACCTCTACTGTGCTCCACTGTACTCTACCTCTAATGTGTTCCACTGTACTCTACCTCTACTGTACTCCACTGTACTCTATCTCTACTGTGCTCTACTGTACTCTATCTCTACTCTGCTCTACTGTACTCTACCTCTACTGTACTCCACTGTACTCTACCTCTACTGTACTCCACTGTACTCTACCTCTACTGTGCTCCACTGTACTCTAGCTCTAATGTGTTCCACTGTACTCTACCTCTACTGTGCTCCACTGTACTTTACCTCTACTGTACTCCACTGTACTCTATCTCTACTTTGCTCCACTGTACTCTACTCTACTGTACTCCGCTGTACTCTACCTCTACTGTACTCTACCTCTACTGTGCTCTACTGTACTCTATCTCTACTGTGCTCCACTGTACTCTACCTCTACTGTACTCCACTGTACTCTACCTCTACTGTGCTCCACTGTACT
Organism: Tiaroga cobitis; assembly: GCA_030578255.1. Taxonomy (NCBI): domain Eukaryota; kingdom Metazoa; phylum Chordata; class Actinopteri; order Cypriniformes; family Leuciscidae; genus Tiaroga; species Tiaroga cobitis. The sequence continues at coordinate 3,028,590 of CM060600.1, forward strand.
CTACCTCTACTGTACTCCACTGTACTCTACCTCTACTGTACTACACTGTACTCTATCTCTACTGTACTCCACTGTGCTCTACCTCTACTGTACTCCACCTCTAATGTGCTCCACTGTACTCTACCTCTACTGTACTCCACTGTACTCTACCTCTACTGTACTCCACTCTACTCTACCTCTACTGTGCTCTACTGTACTCTATCTCTACTGTGCTCCACTGTACTCTATCTCTATTGAACTCCACTGTACTCTACCTCTACTGTACTCTACTGTTCTCTACCTCTACTGTACTCTACTGTACTCCACATCTGCTCTGCTCCACTGTAATCCACTATACTCTACCTCTACTGTGCTCCACTGTACTCTACCTTTACTTTGCTCCACTGTACTCTACCTCTACTGTACTCCACTATGCTCTACCTCTACTGCACTCTACTGTACTCCACCTCTACTGTGCTCCACTGTACTCCACTGTACTCTACCTCTACTGTGCTCCACTGTACTCTACCTCTACTGTACTCCACTGTACTCTACCTCTACTGTGCTCCACTGTACTCTACTAATGTGCTCCACTGTACTCTACCTCTACTGTGCTCCACTGTACTCTACCTCTACTGTACTCCACTGTACTCTATCTCTACTGTATTCCACTGTACTCTACCTCTACTGTACTCCACCTCTAATGTGCTCCACTGTACTCTACCTCTACTATACTCCACTGTACTCTTTCTCTACTGTACTCCACTGTACTCTACCTCTACTGTACTCCACTGTACTCTACCTCTACTGTACTCCACTGTACTCTACTCTACTGTACTCCACTGTACTCTACCTCTACTGTACTCTACCTCTACTGTGCTCCACTGTACTCTATCTCTACTGTACTCCACTGTACTCTACCTCTACTGTACTCCACCTCTAATGTGCTCCACTGTACTCTACCTCTACTGTACTCCACTCTACTCTACCTCTACTGTGCTCTACTGTACTCTATCTCTACTGTGCTCCACTGTACTCTACCTCTACTGTACTCCACTGTACTCTACCTCTACTCTACTCACCTGTACTCTTTCTCTACTGTACTCCACTGTACTCTACCTCTACTGTACTCCACTGTACTCAACCTCAACTGTACTCCACTGTACTCTCCCTCTACTGTGCTCCACTGTACTCTACCTCTACTGTGCTCCACTGTACACTACCTCTACTGTACTCCACTGTACTCTACCTCTACTGTACTCCACTGTACTCTACCTCTACTGTACTCCACTCTACTCTACCTCTACTGTGCTATACTGTACTCTATCTCTACTGTGCTCCACTGTACTCTACCTCTACTGTACTCCACTGTACTCTACCTCTACTATACTCCACTGTACTCTACCTCTACTGTACTCCACTGTACTCTACCTCTACTGTACTCCACTGTACTCTACTCTACTGTACTCCACTGTACTCTACCTCTACTGTACTCTACCTCTACTGTGCTCCACTGTACTCTATCTCTACTGTACTCCACTGTACTCTACCTCTACTGTACTCCACCTCTAATGTGCTCCACTGTACTCTACCTCTACTGTACTCCACTGTACTCTACCTCTACTGTACTCCACTCTACTCTACCTCTACTGTGCTCTACTGTACTCTATCTCTACTGTGCTCCACTGTACTCTACCTCTACTGTACTCCACTGTACTCTACCTCTACTCTACTCCACTGTACTCTTTCTCTACTGTACTCCACTGTACTCTACCTCTACTGTACTCCACTGTACTCAACCTCAACTGTACTCCACTGTACTCTACCTCTACTGTGCTCCACTGTACTCTACCTCTACTGTGCTCCACTGTACACTACCTCTACTGTACTCCACTGTACTCTACCTCTACTGTACTCCACTGTACTCTACCTCTACTGTACTCCACTCTACTCTACCTCTACTGTGCTATACTGTACTCTATCTCTACTGTGCTCCACTGTACTCTACCTCTACTGTACTCCACTGTACTCTACCTCTACTATACTCCACTGTACTCTTTCTCTACTGTACTCCACTGTACTCTACCTCTACTGTACTCCACTCTACTCTACCTCTACTGTACTCCACTGTACTCTAGTCTACTGTACTCCACTGTACTCTACCTCTACTGTACTCTACCTCTACTGTACTCCACTGTACTCTACCTCTACTGTACTCCACTGTACTCTACTCTACTGTACTCCACTGTACTCTACCTCTACTGTACTCTACCTCTACTGTGCTCCACTGTACTCTATCTCTACTATACTCCACTGTACTCTACCTCTACTGTACTCCACTGTATTCTACCTCTACTATACTCCACTGTACTCTTTCTCTACTGTACTCCACTCTACTCTACCTCTACTGTACTCCACTGTACTCAACCTCAACTGTACTCCACTGTACTCTACCTCTACTGTGCTCCACTGTACTCTACCTCTACTCTACTCCACTGTACTCTACCTCTACTGTACTCCACTGTACTCTACCTCTACTGTACTCCACTCTACTCTACCTCTACTGTGCTCTACTGTACTCTATCTCTACTGTGCTCCACTGTACTCTACCTCTACTGTACTCCACTGTACTCTACCTCTACTATACTCCACTGTACTCTTTCTCTACTGTACTCCACTGTACTCTACCTCTACTGTACTCCACTGTACTCTACCTCTACTGTACTCCACTGTACTCTACTCTACTGTACTCCACTGTACTCTACCTCTACTGTACTCTACCTCTACTGTGCTCCACTGTACTCTATCTCTACTGTACTCCACTCTACTCTACCTCTACTGTACTCTACCTCTAATGTGCTCCACTGTACTCTACCTCTACTGTACTCCACTGTACTCTACCTCTACTGTACTCCACTCTACTCTACCTCTACTGTGCTCTACTGTCCTCTATCTCTACTGTGCTCCACTGTACCTTACCTCTACTGTACTCCACTGTACTCTACCTCTACTATACTCCACTGTACTCTTTCTCTACTGTACTCCACTGTACTCTACCTCTACTATACTCCACTGTACTCAACCTCAACTGTACTCCACTGTACTCTACTCTACTGTACTCCACTGTACTCTACCTCTACTGTACTCCACTCTACTCTACCTATACTGTGCTCTACTGTACTCTATCTCTACTGTGCTCCACTGAACTCTACCTCTACTGTACTCCACTGTACTCTACCTCTACTATTATCCACTGTACTCTTTCTCTACTGTACTCCACTGTACTCTACCTCTACTGTACTCCACTGTACTCAACCTCAACTGTACTCCACTGTACTCTACCTCTACTGTGCTCCATTGTACTCTACCTCTACTGTACTCCACTGTACTCTACCTCTACTGTGCTCCATTGTACTCCACCTCTACTGTGCTCCACTGTACTCCACTGTACTCTACCTCTACTGTGCTCCACTGTACTCTACCTCTACTGTACTCCACTGTACTCTACCTCTACTGTGCTCCACTGTACTCTACCTCTAATGTGCTCCACTGTACTCTACCTCTACTGTGCTCCACTGTACTCTACCTCTACTGTACTCCACTGTACTCTACCTCTACTGTGCTCCACTGTACTCTATCTCTACTGTATTCCACTGTACTCTACCTCTACTGTACTCCACCTCTAATGTGCTCCACTGTACTCTACCTCTACTGTACTCCACTGTACTCTACCTCTACTGTACTCCACTCTACTCTACCTCTACTGTGCTCTACTATACTCTATCTCTACTGTGCTCCACTGTACTCTACCTCTACTGTACTCCACTGTACTCTACCTCTACTGTACTCCACTGTACTCTTTCTCTACTGTACTCCACTGTACTCTACCTCTACTGTACTCCACTGTACTCTACCTCTACTGTACTCCACTGTACTCTACTCTACTGTACTCCACTGTACTCTACCTCTACTGTACTCTACCTCTACTGTGCTCCACTGTACTCTATCTCTACTGTACTCCACTGTACTCTACCTCTACTGTACTCCACCTCTAATGTGCTCCACTGTACTCTACCTCTACTGTACTCCACTGTACTCTACCTCTACTGTACTCCACTCTACTCTACCTCTACTGTGCTCTACTGTACTCTATCTCTACTGTGCTCCGCTGTACTCTACCTCTACTGTACTCCACTGTACTCTACCTCTACTATACTCCACTGTACTCTTTCTCTACTGTACTCCACTGTACTCTACCTCTACTGTACTCCACTGTACTCAACCTCAACTGTACTCCACTGTACTCTACCTCTACTGTGCTCCACTGTACTCTACCTCTACTGTACTCCACTGTTCTCTACCTCTACTCTACTCCACTGTACTCTACCTCTACTGTACTCTACTCTACTCTACCTCTACTGTGCTCTACTGTACTCTATCTCTACTTTGCTCCACTGTACTCTACCTCTACTGTACTCCACTGTACTCTACCTCTACTATACTCCACTGTACTCTTTCTCTACTGTACTCCACTGTACTCTACCTCTACTGTACTCCACTGTACTCTACCTCTACTGTACTCCACTGTACTCTACTCTACTGTACTCCACTCTACTCTACCTCTACTGTACTCCACTCTACTCTACCTCTACTGTACTCCACTGTACTCTACCTCTACTGTACTCCACTGTACTCTACCTCTACTGTACTCCACTGTACTCCACCTCTACTGTACTCCACTGTACTCTACCTCTACTGTACTCCACTCTACTCTACCTCTACTGTGCTCTACTGTACTCTATCTCTACTGTGCTCCACTGTACTCTACCTCTACTGTTCTCCACTGTACTCTACCTCTACTATACTCCACTGTACTCTTTCTCTACTGTACTCCACTGTACTCTACCTCTACTATACTCCATTGTACTCAACCTCAACTGTACTCCACTGTACTCTACTCTACTGTACTCCACTGTACTCTACCTCTACTGTACTCTACCTCTACTGTACTCCACTGTACTCTATCTCTACTTTGCTCCACTGTACTCCACTGTACTCTACCTCTAGTATGATCCACTGTACTCCACTGTACTCTACCTCTAGTATGCTCCACTGTACTCTACCTGTACTGTACTCCACTGTACTCTACCTCTACTGTACTCTACCTCTACTGTGCTCTACTGTACTCTATCTCTACTGTGCTCCACTGTACTCTACCTCTACTGTACTCCACTGTACTCTACCTCTACTGTACTCCACTGTACTCTATCTCTACTGTGCTCTACTGTACTCTATCTCTACTGTGCTCTACTGTACTCTACCTCTACTGTACTCCACTGTACTCTACCTCTACTGTACTCCACTGTACTCTACCTCTACTGTGCTCCACTGTACTCTACCTCTAATGTGTTCCACTGTACTCTACCTCTACTGTGCTCCACTGTACTTTACCTCTACTGTACTCCACTGTACTCTACCTCTACTGTGCTCCACTGTACTCTATCTCTACTGTACTCCACTGTACTCTACCTCTACTGTACTCCACCTCTAATGTGCTCCACTGTACTCTACCTCTACGGTACTCCACTGTACTCTACCTCTACTGTACTCCACTCTACTCTACCTCTACTGTGCTCTACTGTACTCTATCTCTACTGTGCGCCACTGTACTCTACCTCTACTGTACTCCACTGTACTCTACCTCTACTATACTCCACTGTACTCTTTCTCTACTGTACTCCACTGTACTCTACCTCTACTGTACTCCACTCTACTCTACCTCTACTGTGCTCTACTGTACTCTATCTCTATTGTGCTCCACTGTACTCTACCTCTACTGTACTCCACTGTACTCTACCTCTACTATACTCCACTGTACTCTTTCTCTACTGTACTCCACTGTACTCTACCTCTACTGTACTCCACTGTACTCTACCTCTACTGTACTCCAATGTACTCTACTCTACTGTACTCCACTGTACTCTACCTCTACTGTACTCTACCTCTACTGTGCTCCACTGTACTCTATCTCTACTGTACTCCACTGTACTCTACCTCTACTGTACTCCACCTCTAATGTGCTCCACTGTACTCTATCTCTACTGTGCTCCACTGTACTTTACCTCTACTGTACTCCACTGTACTCTACCTCTACTATACTCCACTGTACTCTTTCTCTACTGTACTCCACTGTACTCTACCTCTACTGTACTCCACTGTACTCTACCTCTACTGTACTCCACTGTACTCTACTCTACTGTACTCCACTGTACTCTACCTCTACTGTACTCTACCTCTACTGTGCTCCACTGTACTCTATCTCTACTGTACTCCACCTCTAATGTGCTCCACTGTACTCTACCTCTACTGTACTCCACTGTACTCTACCTCTACTGTACTCCACTCTACTCTACCTCTACTGTGCTCTACTGTACTCTATCTCTACTGTGCTCCACTGTACTCTACCTCTACTGTACTCCACTGTACTCTACCTCTACTATACTCCACTTTACTCTTTCTCTACTGTACTCCACTGTACTCTATCTCTACTGTGCGCCACTGTCCTCTACCTCTACTGTACTCCACTGTACTCTACCTCTACTATACTCCACTGTACTCTTTCTCTACTGTACTCCACTGTACTCTACCTCTACTGTACTCCACTCTACTCTACCTCTACTGTGCTCTACTGTACTCTATCTCTACTGTGCTCCACTGTACTCTACCTCTACTGTACTCCACTGTACTCTACCTCTACTATACTCCACTGTACTCTTTCTCTACTGTACTCCACTGTACTCTACCTCTACTGTACTCCACTGTACTCTACCTCTACTGTACTCCAATGTACTCTACTCTACTGTACTCCACTGTACTCTACCTCTACTGTACTCTACCTCTACTGTGCTGTACTGTACTCTACCTCTACTGTACTCTACTGTTCTCTACCTCTACTTTACTCTACTGTACTCCACATCTGCTCTGCTCCACTGTAATCCACTGTACTCTACCTCTACTGTACTCTACCTCTAATGTGCTCCACTGTACTCTACCTCTACTGTGCTCCACTGTACTCTATCTCTACTGTGCTCCACTGTACTCTATCTCTACTGTGCTCCACTGTACTCTATCTCTACTGTGCTCCACTGTACTCTATCTCTACTGTGCTCCACTGTACTCTACCTCTACTGTACTCCACTGTACTCTACCTCTACTGTACTCCACTGTACTCTATCTCTACTGTGCTCTACTGTACTCTATCTCTACTCTGCTCTACTGTACTCTACCTCTACTGTACTCCACTGTACTCTACCTCTACTGTACTCCACTGTACTCTACCTCTACTGTGCTCCACTGTACTCTACCTCTAATGTGTTCCACTGTACTCTACCTCTACTGTGCTCCACTGTACTTTACCTCTACTGTACTCCACTGTACTCTATCTCTACTTTGCTCCACTGTACTCTACTCTACTGTACTCCGCTGTACTCTACCTCTACTGTACTCTACCTCTACTGTGCTCTACTGTACTCTATCTCTACTGTGCTCCACTGTACTCTACCTCTACTGTACTCCACTGTTCTCTACCTCTACTGTGCTCCACTGTACTCTACCTCTACTGTACTCCACTGTACTCTACCTCTACTGTACTACACTGTACTCTATCTCTACTGTACTCCACTGTGCTCTACCTCTACTGTACTCCACCTCTAATGTGCTCCACTGTACTCTACCTCTACTGTACTCCACTGTACTCTACCTCTACTGTACTCCACTCTACTCTACCTCTACTGTGCTCTACTGTACTCTATCTCTACTGTGCTCCACTGTACTCTATCTCTATTGAACTCCTCTGTACTCTACCTCTACTGTACTCTACTGTTCTCTACCTCTACTGTACTCTACTGTACTCCACATCTGCTCTGCTCCACTGTAATCCACTATACTCTACCTCTACTGTGCTCCACTGTACTCTACCTTTACTTTGCTCCACTGTACTCTACCTCTACTGTACTCCACTGTGCTCTACCTCTACTGTACTCTACTGTACTCCACCTCTACTGTGCTCCACTGTACTCCACTGTACTCTACCTCTACTGTGCTCCACTGTACTCTACCTCTACTGTACTCCACTGTACTCTACCTCTACTGTGCTCCACTGTACTCTACCTCTAATGTGCTCCACTGTACTCTACCTCTACTGTGCTCCACTGTACTCTACCTCTACTGTACTCCACTGTACTCTATCTCTACTGTATTCCACTGTACTCTACCTCTACTGTACTCCACCTCTAATGTGCTCCACTGTACTCTACCTCTACTATACTCCACTGTACTCTTTCTCTACTGTACTCCACTGTACTCTACCTCTACTGTGCTCCACTGTACTCCACTTTACTCTACCTCTACTATACTCCACTGTTCTCTTTCTCTACTGTACTCCACTGTACTCTACCTCTACTATACTCCACTGTACTCTTTCTCTACTGTACTCCACTGTACTCTACCTCTACTGTACTCCACTGTACTCTACCTCTACTGTACTCCACTGTACTCCACCTCTACTGTGCTCCACTGTACTCCACTGTACTCTACCTCTACTGTACTCCACTGTACTCTACCTCTACTGTACTCCACTGTACTCTACCTCTACTGTACTCCACTGTACTCTACCTCTACTGTACTCCACTGTACTCTACCTCTAGTATGCTCCACTGTACTCTACCTGTACTGTGCTCCACTTTACTCTACCTCTACTGTACTCCACTGTACTCTACCTCTACTGTACTCCACTGTACTCTACCTCTACTGTACTCTAGTGTACTCTACCTCTACTGTACTCCACTGTACTCTATCTCTACTTTGCTCCACTGTACTCTATCTCTACTGAACTCCACTCTACTCTACCTCTACTCAACTCTACTGTTCTCTACCTCTACTGTACTCTACTGTACTCCACCTCTACTGTGCTCCACTGTACTCCACTGTACTCTACCTCTAGTATGCTCCACTGTACTCTACCTGTACTGTACTGCACTTTACTCTACCTCTACTGTACTCCACTGTACTCTACCTTTACTGTACTCCACTGTACTCTACCTGTACTGTACTCCACTGTACTCTACCTCTACTGTGCTCCACTGTACTCTACCTCTAATGTGCTCCACTGTACTCTACCTCTACTGTGCTCCACTGTACTCTACCTCTACTGTACTCAACTGTACTCTACCTCTACTGTACTCCAGTGTACTCTATCTCTACTGTGCTCTACTGTACTCTATCTCTACTGTGCTCAACTGTACTCTACCTCTACTGTACTCCACTGTACTCTACCTCTACTGTACTCCACTGTACTCTACTCTACTGTACTCCACTTTACTCTACCTCTACTGTACTCTACCTCTACTGTACTCCACTGTACTCTATCTCTACTATGCTCCACTGTACTCTACCTCTACTGTACTCCACTGTACTCTACCTCTACTTTACTCCACTGTACTCTACTCTACTGTACTCCACTGTACTCTACCTCTACTGTACTCTACCTCTACTGTGCTCTAATGTACTCTATCTCTACTGTGCTCCACTGTACTCTATCTCTACAGAACTCCACTGTACTCTACCTCTACTGTACTCTACTGTTCTCTACCTCTTCTGTACTCTACTGTACTCCACCTCTACTGTGCTCCACTGTACTCCACTGTACTCTACCTCTATTGTGCTCCACTGTACTCTACCTCTACTGTGCTCCACTGTACTCTACCTCTACTGTACTCCACTGTATTCTACCTCTACTCTACTCCACTGTACTCTACCTCTACTGTGCTCTACTCTACTCTATCTCTACTGTGCTCCACTGCACTCTACCTCTACTGTAATCCACTGTTCTCTACCTCGACTATACTCCACTGTACTCTTTCTCTACTGTACTCCACTGTACTCTACCTCTACTGTTCTCCACTGTACTCTACCTCTACTGTGCTCGACTGTACTCTATCTCTACTGTGCTTAACTGTACTCTACCTCTACTGTACTTCACTGTACTCTACCTCTACTGTACTCCATTGTACTCTACTCTACTGTACTCCACTGTACTCTACCTCTACTGTACTCTACCTCTACTGTACTCCACTGTACTCTATCTCTACTTTGCTCCACTGTACTCTACCTCTAATGTACTCCACTGTACTCTACCTCTACTGTGCTCCACTGTACTCTATCTCTAATGTACTCCACTGTACTCTACCTCTACTCTACTCCACCTCTAATGTGCTCCACTGTACTCTACCTCTACTGTACTCCACTGTACTCTACCTCTACTGTACTCCACTCTACTCTACCTCTACTCTACTCCATTGTACTCTACCTCTACTATACTCCACTGTACTCTTTCTCTACTGTACTCCACTGTACTCTACCTCTACTGTACTCCACTGTACTCTACCTCAACTGTACTCCACTGTACTCTACTCTACTGTACTCTACTCTACTGTACTCCACTGTACTCTACCTCTACTGTACTCCACTGTACTCTATCTCTACTTTGCTCCACTGTACTCTATCTCTACTGAACTCCTCTCTACTCTACCTCTCCTGTACTCTACTGTTCTCTACTTCTACTGTACTCTACTGTACTCCACCTCTACTGTGCTCAACTGTACTCCACTGTACTCTACCTCTAGTATGCTCCACTGTACTCTACCTGTACTGTGCTCCACTTTACTCTACCTCTACTGTACTCCACTGTACTCTACCTCTACTGTACTCGACTGTACTCTACCTCTACTGTACTCTAGTGTACTCTACCTCTACTGTACTCCACTGTACTCTATCTCTACTTTGCTCCACTGTACTCTATCTCTACTGAACTCCACTCTACTCTACCTCTACTGTACTCTAATGTTCTCTACCTCTACTGTACTCTACTGTACTCCACCTCTACTGTGCTCCACTGTACTCCACTGTACTCTACCTCTAGTATGCTCCACTGTACTCTACCTGTACTGTGCTCCACTTTACTCTACCTCTACTGTACTCCACTGTACTCTACCTTTACTGTACTCCACTGTACTCTACCTGTACTGTACTCCACTGTACTCTACCTCTACTGTGCTCCACTGTACTCTACCTCTACTGTACTCCACTGTACTCTATCTCTACTGTGCTCTACTGTACTCTACCTCTACTGTACTCCACTGTACTCTACCTCTACTGTACTCCACTGTACTCTACCTCTACTGTGCTCCACTGTACTCTACCTCTAATGTGCTCCACTCTACTCTACCTCTACTGTGCTCCACTGTACTCTACCTCTAATGTACTCCACTGTACTCTACCTCTACTGTGCTCCACTGTACTCTATCTCTAATGTACTCCACTGTACTCTACCTCTACTGTACTCCACCTCTAATGTGCTCCACTGTACTCTACCTCTACTGTACTCCACTGTACTCTACCTCTACTGTACTCCACTCTACTCTACCTCTACTGTGCTCTACTGTACTCTATCTCTACTGTGCTCCACTGTACTCTACCTCTACTCTACTCCACTGTACTCTACCTCTACTATACTCCACTGTACTCTTTCTCTACTGTACTCCACTGTACTCTACCTCTACTGTACTCCACTGTACTCTACCTCAACTGTACTCCACTGTACTCTACTCTACTGTACTCCACTGTATTCTACCTCTACTGTACTCTACCTCTACTGTACTCCACTGTACTCTATCTCTACTTTGCTCCACTGTACTCTATCTCTACTGAACTCCTCTTTACTCTACCTCTCCTGTACTCTACTGTTCTCTACTTCTACTGTACTCTACTGTACTCCACCTCTACTGTGCTCAACTGTACTCCACTGTACTCTACCTCTAGTATGCTCCACTGTACTCTACCTGTACTGTGCTCCACTTTACTCTACCTCTACTGTACTCCACTGTACTCTACCTCTACTGTACTCCACTGTACTCTACCTCTACTGTACTCTAGTGTACTCTACCTCTACTGTACTCCACTGTACTCTATCTCTACTTTGCTCCACTGTACTCTATCTCTACTGAACTCCACTCTACTCTACCTCTACTGTACTCTACTGTTCTCTACCTCTACTGTACTCTACTGTACTCCACCTCTACTGTGCTCCACTGTACTCCACTGTACTCTACCTCTAGTATGCTCCACTGTACTCTACCTGTACTGTGCTGCACTTTACTCTACCTCTACTGTACTCCACTGTACTCTACCTTTACTGTACTCCACTGTACTCTACCTGTACTGTACTCCACTGTACTCTACCTCTACTGTGCTCCACTGTACTCTACCTCTAATGTGCTCCACTGTACTCTACCTCTACTGTGCTCCACTGTACTCTACCTCTACTGTACTCAACTGTACACTACCTCTACTGTACTCCAGTGTACTCTATCTCTACTGTGCTCTACTGTACTCTATCTCTACTGTGCTCAACTGTACTCTACCTCTACTGTACTCCACTGTACTCTACCTCTACTGTACTCCACTGTACTCTAATCTACTGTACTCCACTTTACTCTACCTCTACTGTACTCTACCTCTACTGTACTCCACTGTACTCTATCTCTACTATGCTCCACTGTACTCTACCTCTACTGTACTCCACTGTACTCTACCTCTACTGTACTCCACTGTACTCTACTCTACTCTACTCCACTGTACTCTACCTCTACTGTACTCTACCTCTACTGTGCTCTAATGTACTCTATCTCTACTGTGCTCCACTGTACTCTATCTCTACAGAACTCCACTGTACTCTACCTCTACTGTACTCTACTGTTCTCTACCTCTTCTGTACTCTACTGTACTCCACCTCTACTGTGCTCCACTGTACTCCACTGTACTCTACCTCTATTGTGCTCCACTGTACTCTACCTCTACTGTGCTCCACTGTACTCTACCTCTACTGTACTCCACTGTATTCTACCTCTACTCTACTCCACTGTACTCTACCTCTACTGTGCTCTACTCTACTCTATCTCTACTGTGCTCCACTGCACTCTACCTCTACTGTAATCCACTGTTCTCTACCTCGACTATACTCCACTGTACTCTTTCTCTACTGTACTCCACTGTACTCTACCTCTACTGTTCTCCACTGTACTCTACCTCTACTGTGCTCGACTGTACTCTATCTCTACTGTGCTTAACTGTACTCTACCTCTACTGTACTTCACTGTACTCTACCTCTACTGTACTCCACTGTACTCTACTCTACTGTACTCCACTGTACTCTACCTCTACTGTACTCTACCTCTACTGTACTCCACTGTACTCTATCTCTACTTTGCTCCACTGTACTCTACCTCTAATGTACTCCACTGTACTCTACCTCTACTGTGCTCCACTGTACTCTATCTCTAATGTACTCCACTGTACTCTACCTCTACTGTACTCCACCTCTAATGTGCTCCACTGTACTCTACCTCTACTGTACTCCACTGTACTTTACCTCTACTGTACTCCACTCTACTCTACCTCTACTCTACTCCATTGTACTCTACCTCTACTATACTCCACTGTACTCTTTCTCTACTGTACTCCACTGTACTCTACCTCTACTGTACTCCACTCTACTCTACCTCAACTGTACTCCACTGTACTCTACTCTACTGTACTCCACTGTACTCTACCTCTACTGTACTCTACCTCTACTGTACTCCACTGTACTCTATCTCTACTTTGCTCCACTGTACTCTATCTCTACTGAACTCCTCTCTACTCTACCTCTCCTGTACTCTACTGTTCTCTACTTCTACTGTACTCTACTGTACTCCACCTCTACTGTGCTCAACTGTACTCCACTGTACTCTACCTCTAGTATGCTCCACTGTACTCTACCTGTACTGTGCTCCACTTTACTCTACCTCTACTGTACTCCACTGTACTCTACCTCTACTGTACTCCACTGTACTCTACCTCTACTGTACTCTAGTGTACTCTACCTCTACTGTACTCCACTGTACTCTATCTCTACTTTGCTCCACTGTACTCTATCTCTACTGAACTCCACTCTACTCTACCTCTACTGTACTCTACTGTTCTCTACCTCTACTGTACTCTACTGTACTCCACCTCTACTGTGCTCCACTGTACTCCACTGTACTCTACCTCTAGTATGCTCCACTGTACTCTACCTGTACTGTGCTCCACTTTACTCTACCTCTACTGTACTCCACTGTACTCTACCTTTACTGTACTCCACTGTACTCTACCTGTACTGTACTCCACTGTACTCTACCTCTACTGTGCTCCACTGTACTCTACCTCTAATGTGCTCCACTGTACTCTACCTCTACTGTGCTCCACTGTACTCTACCTCTACTGTACTCAACTGTACTCTACCTCTACTGTACTCCAGTGTACTCTATCTCTACTGTGCTCTACTGTACTCTATCTCTACTGTGCTCAACTGTACTCTACCTCTACTGTACTCCACTGTACTCTACCTCTACTGTACTCCACTGTACTCTACTCTACTGTACTCCACTTTACTCTACCTCTACTATACTCTACCTCTACTGTACTCCACTGTACTCTATCTCTACTTTGCTCCACTGTACTCTACCTCTACTGTACTCCACTGTACTCTACCTCTACTGTACTCCACTGTACTCTACTCTACTGTACTCCACTGTACTCTACCTCTACTGTACTCTACCTCTACTGTGCTCTACTGTACTCTATCTCTACTGTGCTCCACTGTACTCTATCTCTACTGAACTCCACTGTACTCTACCTCTACTGTACTCTACTGTTCTCTACCTCTTCTGTACTCTACTGTACTCCACCTCTACTGTGCTCCACTGTACTCCACTGTACTCTACCTCTATTGTGCTCCACTGTACTCTACCTCTACTGTGCTCCACTGTACTCTACCTCTACTGTACTCCACTGTATTCTACCTCTACTCTACTCCACTGTACTCTACCTCTACTGTGCTCTACTCTACTCTATCTCTACTGTGCTCCACTGTACTCTACCTCTACTGTAATCCACTGTTCTCTACCTCGACTATACTCCACTGTACTCTTTCTCTACTGTACTCCACTGTACTCTACCTCTACTGTTCTCCACTGTACTCTACCTCTACTGTGCTCGACTGTACTCTATCTCTACTGTGCTCCACTGTACTCTACCTCTACTGTACTCCACTGTACTCTACCTCTACTGTACTCCACTGTACTCCACCTCTACTGTGCTCCACTGTACTCCACTGTACTCTACCTCTACTGTACTCCACTGTACTCTACCTCTACTGTGCTCCACTGTACTCTACTTCTACTGTACTCCACTGTACTCTACCTCTACTGTGCTCCACTGTACTCTACCTCTAAGGTGCTCCACTGTACTCTACCTCTACTGTGCTCCACTCTACTCTACCTCTACTGTACTCCACTGTACTCTACCTCTACTGTGCTCCACTGTACTCTATCTCTACTCTACTCCACTGTACTCTACCTCTACTGTACTCTACTGTACTCCACCTCTAATATGCTCCACTGTACTCTACCTCTACTGTACTCCACTCCACTGTACTCTACCTCTACTGTATTCCACTCTACTCTACCTCTATTGTGCTCTACTGTACTCTATCTCTACTGTGCTCTACTGTATTCTACCTCTACTATACTCCACTGTACTCTACCTCTACTCTACTCCACTGGTGTCTACCTCTACTGTGCTCCACTGTACTCTACCTCTACTGTACTCTACTGTACTCCACCTCTAATGTGCTCCGCTGTACTCCACTGTACTCTACCTCTACTGTACTCCACTGTACTCTATCTCTACTGTACTCCTCTGAACTCTACCTCTGCTGTGCTCCACTGTACTCCACTGTACTCTATCTCTACTCTGATCCACTATACTCTACCTCTGATGTACTCTACCTCTACTTTACTCCATTGTACTCTATCTCTACTTTGCTCCACTGTACTCTATCTCTACTGAACTCCACTGTACTTTACCTCTACTGTACTCTACTGTTCTCTACCTCTTCTGTACTCTACTGTACTCCACCTCTACTGTGCTCCACTGTACTCCACTGTACTCTACCTCTAGTGTGCTCCACTGTACTCTACCTCTACTGTGCTCCACTGTACTCTACCTCTACTGTACTCCACTGTACTCTACCTCTACTGTACTTCACTGTACTCTACCTCTACTGTGCTCTAATCTACTCTATCTCTACTGTGTTCCACTGTACTCTACCTCTACTGTAATCCACTGTACTCTACCTCGACTATACTCCACTGTACTCTTTCTCTACTGTACTCCACTGTACTCTACCTCTACTGTACTCCACTGTACTCTACCTCTACTGTGCTCTACTGTACTCTATCTCTACTGTGCCCAACTGTACTCTACCTCTACTGTACTCCACTGTAGTCTACCACTACTGTACTCCACTGTACTCTACTCTACTCTACTCCACTGTACTCTACCTCTACTGTACTCCACTGTACTCTACCTCTACTGTACTCTACTGTACTCCACCTCTAATGTGCTCCACTGTACTCCACTGTACTCTACCTCTACTGTACTCCACTGTACTCTATCTCTACTGTACTCCACTGAACTCTACCTCTGCTGTGCTCCACTGTACTCCACTGTACTCTATCTCTACTGTGATCCACTGTACTCTACCTCTGATGTGCTCCACTGTACTCTATCTCTACTTTGCTCCACTGTACTCTAGCTCTACTGAACTCCACTGTACTCTACCTCTACTGTACTCTACTGTTCTCTACCTCTACTGTACTCTACTGTACTCCACCTCCGCTCTGCTCCACTGTAATCCACTATACTCTACCTCTACTGTGCTCCACTGTACTCTACCTCTACTTTGCTCCACTGTACTCTACCTCTACTGTACTCCACTGTACTCTACCTCTACTGTACTCTACTGTACTCCACCTCTACTGTGCTCCACTGTACTCCACTGTACTCTACCTCTACTGTACTCCACTGTACTCTACCTCTACTGTACTCCACTGTACTCTACTGTACTCCACCTCTACTGTGCTCCACTGTACTCCACTGTACTCTACCTCTACTGTACTCCACTGTTCTCTACCTCTACTGTACTCCACTGTACTCTACCTCTACTCTGCTCCACTGTACTCTATCTCTACTGTGCTCCACTGTACTCTATCTCTACTGTACTCCACTGTACTCTACCTCTACTGTACTCCACTGTACTCTACCTCTAATGTGCTCCACTGTACTCTACCTCTACTGTGCTCCACTGTACTCTATCTCTACTGTGCTCCACTGTACTCTACCTCTACTGTGCTCCACTGTACTCTATCTCTACTGTGCTCCACTGTACTCTATCTCTACTGTGCTCCATTGTACTCTATCTCTGATGTGCTCCACTGTACTCTATCTCTACTTTGCTCCACTGTACTCTAGCTCTACTGAACTCCACTGTACTCTACCTCTACTGTACTCTACTGTTCTCTACCTCTACTGTACTCTACTGTACTCCACCTCCGCTCTGCTCCACTGTAATCCACTATACTCTACCTCTACTGTGCTCCACTGTACTCTACCTCTACTTTGCTCCACTGTACTCTACCTCTACTCTACTCCACTGTACTCTACCTCTACTGTACTCTACTGTACTCCACCTCTACTGTGCTCCACTGTACTCCACTGTACTCTACCTCTACTGTACTCCACTGTACTCTACCTCTACTGTACTCCACTGTACTCTACTGTACTCCACCTCTACTGTGCTCCACTGTACTCCACTGTACTCTACCTCTACTGTACTCCACTGTTCTCTACCTCTACTGTACTCCACTGTACTCTACCTCTACTCTGCTCCACTGTACTCTATCTCTACTGTGCTCCACTGTACTCTATCTCTACTGTACTCCACTGTACTCTACCTCTACTGTACTCCACTGTACTCTACCTCTAATGTGCTCCACTGTACTCTACCTCTACTGTGCTCCACTGTACTCTATCTCTACTGTGCTCCACTGTACTCTACCTCTACTGTGCTCCACTGTACTCTATCTCTACTGTGCTCCACTGTACTCTATCTCTACTGTGCTCCACTGTACTCTATCTCTACTGTGCTCCACTGTACTCTATCTCTACTGTGCTCCATTGTACTCTATCTCTACTGTGCTCCACTGTACTCTATCTCTACTGTGCTCCACTGTACTCTATCTCTACTGTGCTCCACTGTACTCCATCTCTACTGTGCTCCACTGTACTCTATCTCTAGTGTGCTCCACTGTACTCTATCTCTACTGTGCTCCACTGTACTCTATCTCTACTGTGCTCCACTGTACTCTATCTCTACTGTGCTCCACTGTACTCTACCTCTACTTTGCTCCACTGTACTCTATCTCTACTGTGCTCCACTGTACTCTACCTCTACTGTGCTCCACTGTACTCTATCTCTACTGTACTCCACTGTACTCTACCTCTACTGTGCTCTACTGTACTCTATCTCTACTGTGCTCCACTGTACCCTACCTCTACTGTACTCCGCTGTAGTCTACCACTACTGTACTCCACTGTACTCTACTCTACTCTACTCCACTGTACTCTACATCTACTGTACTCCACTGTACTCTACCTCTACTGTACTCTACTGTACTCCACCTCTAATGTGCTCCACTGTACTCCACTGTACTCTACCTCTACTGTACTCCACTGTACTCTATCTCTACTGTACTCCACTGGACTCTACCTCAGCTGTGCTCCACTGTACTCCACTGTACTCTATCTCTACTGTGATCCACTGTACTCTACCTCTGATGTGCTCCACTGTACTCTATCTCTACTTTGCTCCACTGTACTCTATCTCTACTGAACTCCACTGGACTCTACCTCTACTGTACTCTACTGTTCTCTGACTCTACTGTAGTCTACTGTACTCCACCTCCGCTCTGCTCCACTGTACTCCACTGTACTCTACCTCTAGTGTGCTCCACTGTACTCTACCTCTACTGTACTCCACTGTACTCTACCTCTACTGTGCTCCACTGTACTCTACCTCTACTGTGCTCCACTGTACTCTACCTCTACTGTACTCCACTGTACTCTACCTCTACTGTGCTCCACTGTACTCTACCTCTAATGTGCTCCACTGTACTCGAACCTCTACTGTGCTCCACTGTACTCTACCTCTACTGTACTCCACTGTACTCTACCTCTACTGTACTCCACTGTACTCTATCTCTACTGTGCTCTACTGTACTCTATCTCTCCTGTGCTCCACTGTACTCTACCTTTACTGTACTCCACTGTACTCTACCTGTACTGTACTCCACTGTACTCTACCTCTACTGTGCTTCACTGTACTCTACCTCTAATGTGCTCCACTGTACTCTACCTCTACTGTGATCCACTGTACTCTACCTCTACTGTACTCAACTGTACTCTACCTCTACTGTACTCCACTGTACTCTATCTCTACTGTGCTCTACTGTACTCTATCTCTACTGTGCTTAACTGTACTCTACCTCTACTGTACTCCACTGTACTCTACCTCTACTGTACTCCACTGTACTCTACTCTACTGTACTCCACTGTACTCTACCTCTACTGTACTCTACCTCTACTGTGCTCTATTGTACTCTATCTCTACTGTGCTCCACTGTACTCTACCTCTACTGTACTCCACTGTACTCTACCTCTACTGTACTCCAGTGTACTCTATCTCTACTGTGCTCTACTCTACTCTATCTCTACTGTGCTCCACTGTTCTCTACCTCTACTGTACTCCACTGTACTCTACCTCTACTGTACTCCACTGTACTCTACCTCTACTGTGCTCCACTGTAGTCTACCTCTAATGTGCTCCACTGTACTCTACCTCTACTGTGCTCCACTGTAC
The DNA here is from genome assembly GCA_030578255.1 of Tiaroga cobitis. Taxonomy (NCBI): domain Eukaryota; kingdom Metazoa; phylum Chordata; class Actinopteri; order Cypriniformes; family Leuciscidae; genus Tiaroga; species Tiaroga cobitis. Next base: position 3,048,466 of record CM060600.1, read on the forward strand.
TCTACCTCTACTGTACTCCACTGTACTCTACCTCTACTCTGCTCCACTGTACTCTATCTCTACTGTACTCCACTGTACTCTACCTCTACTGTACTCCACCTCTAATGTGCTCCACTGTACTCTACCTCTACTGTACTCCACTGTACTCTACCTCTACTGTACTCCACTCTACTCTACCTCTACTGTGCTCTACTGTACTCTATCTCTACTATGCTCCACTGTACTCTACCTCTACTGTACTCCACTGTACTCTACCTCTACTATACTCCACTGTACTCTTTCTCTACTGTACTCCACTGTACTCTACCTCTACTGTACTCCACTGTACTCAACCTCAACTGTACTCCACTGTACTCTACTCTACTGTACTCCACTGTACTCTACCTCTACTGTACTCTACCTCTACTGTACTCCACTGTACTCTATCTCTACTTTGCTCCACTGTACTCTATCTCTACTGAACTCCACTCTACTCTACCTCTACTGTACTCTACTGTTCTCTACCTCTACTGTACTCTACTGTACTCCACCTCTACTGTGCTCCACTGTACTCCACTGTACTCTACCTCTAGTATGCTCCACTGTACTCTACCTGTACTGTGCTCCACTTTACTCTACCTCTACTGTACTCCACTGTACTCTACCTCTACCTCCACTGTACTCTACCTCTACTGTACTCCACTGTATTCTACCTCTACTCTACTCCACTGTACTCTACCTCTACTGTGCTCTACTCTACTCTATCTCTACTGTGCTCCACTGTACTCTACCTCTACTGTAATCCACTGTTCTCTACCTCGACTATACTCCACTGTACTCTTTCTCTACTGTACTCCACTGTACTCTACCTCTACTGTTCTCCACTGTACTCTACCTCTACTGTGCTCGACTGTACTCTATCTCTACTGTGCTCCACTGTACTCTACCTCTACTGTACTCCACTGTACTCTACCTCTACTGTACTCCACTGTACTCCACCTCTACTGTGCTCCACTGTACTCCACTGTACTCTACCTCTACTGTACTCCACTGTACTCTACCTCTACTGTACTCCACTGTACTCTACCTCTACTGTGCTCCACTGTACTCTACTTCTACTGTACTCCACTGTACTCTACCTCTACTGTGCTCCACTGTACTCTACCTCTAAGGTGCTCCACTGTACTCTACCTCTACTGTGCTCCACTCTACTCTACCTCTACTGTACTCCACTGTACTCTACCTCTACTGTGCTCCACTGTACTCTATCTCTACTCTACTCCACTGTACTCTACCTCTACTGTACTCCACTGTACTCCACCTCTAATGTGCTCCACTGTACTCTACCTCTACTGTACTCCACTCCACTGTACTCTACCTCTACTGTATTCCACTCTACTCTACCTCTATTGTGCTCTACTGTACTCTATCTCTACTGTGCTCTACTGTATTCTACCTCTACTATACTCCACTGTACTCCACCTCTACTGTACTCCACTGTACTCTACCTCTACTGTACTCCACTCTACTCTACCTCTACTGTGCTCTACTGTACTCTATCTCTACTGTGCTCCACTGTACTCTACCTCTACTGTTCTCCACTGTACTCTACCTCTACTATACTCCACTGTACTCTTTCTCTACTGTACTCCACTGTACTCTACCTCTACTATACTCCATTGTACTCAACCTCAACTGTACTCCACTGTACTCTACTCTACTGTACTCCACTGTACTCTACCTCTACTGTACTCTACCTCTACTGTACTCCACTGTACTCTATCTCTACTTTGCTCCACTGTACTCCACTGTACTCTACCTCTAGTATGATCCACTGTACTCCACTGTACTCTACCTCTAGTATGCTCCACTGTACTCTACCTGTACTGTACTCCACTGTACTCTACCTCTACTGTACTCTACCTCTACTGTGCTCTACTGTACTCTATCTCTACTGTGCTCCACTGTACTCTACCTCTACTGTACTCCACTGTACTCTACCTCTACTGTACTCCACTGTACTCTATCTCTACTGTGCTCTACTGTACTCTATCTCTACTGTGCTCTACTGTACTCTACCTCTACTGTACTCCACTGTACTCTACCTCTACTGTACTCCACTGTACTCTACCTCTACTGTGCTCCACTGTACTCTACCTCTAATGTGTTCCACTGTACTCTACCTCTACTGTGCTCCACTGTACTTTACCTCTACTGTACTCCACTGTACTCTACCTCTACTGTGCTCCACTGTACTCTATCTCTACTGTACTCCACTGTACTCTACCTCTACTGTACTCCACCTCTAATGTGCTCCACTGTACTCTACCTCTACGGTACTCCACTGTACTCTACCTCTACTGTACTCCACTCTACTCTACCTCTATTGTGCTCTACTGTACTCTATCTCTACTGTGCGCCACTGTACTCTACCTCTACTGTACTCCACTGTACTCTACCTCTACTATACTCCACTGTACTCTTTCTCTACTGTACTCCACTGTACTCTACCTCTACTGTACTCCACTCTACTCTACCTCTACTGTGCTCTACTGTACTCTATCTCTATTGTGCTCCACTGTACTCTACCTCTACTGTACTCCACTGTACTCTACCTCTACTATACTCCACTGTACTCTTTCTCTACTGTACTCCACTGTACTCTACCTCTACTGTACTCCACTGTACTCTACCTCTACTGTACTCCAATGTACTCTACTCTACTGTACTCCACTGTACTCTACCTCTACTGTACTCTACCTCTACTGTGCTCCACTGTACTCTATCTCTACTGTACTCCACTGTACTCTAACTCTACTGTACTCCACCTCTAATGTGCTCCACTGTACTCTATCTCTACTGTGCTCCACTGTACTCTACCTCTACTGTACTCCACTGTACTCTACCTCTACTATACTCCACTGTACTCTTTCTCTACTGTACTCCACTGTACTCTACCTCTACTGTACTCCACTGTACTCTACCTCTACTGTACTCCACTGTACTCTACTCTACTGTACTCCACTGTACTCTACCTCTACTGTACTCTACCTCTACTGTGCTCCACTGTACTCTATCTCTACTGTACTCCACCTCTAATGTGCTCCACTGTACTCTACCTCTACTGTACTCCACTGTACTCCACTCTACTCTACCTCTACTGTGCTCTACTGTACTCTATCTCTACTCTGCTCCACTGTACTCTACCTCTACTGTACTCCACTGTACTCTACCTCTACTATACTCCACTTTACTCTTTCTCTACTGTACTCCACTGTACTCTATCTCTACTGTGCGCCACTGTCCTCTACCTCTACTGTACTCCACTGTACTCTACCTCTACTATACTCCACTGTACTCTTTCTCTACTGTACTCCACTGTACTCTACCTCTACTGTACTCCACTCTACTCTACCTCTACTGTGCTCTACTGTACTCTATCTCTACTGTGCTCCACTGTACTCTACCTCTACTGTACTCCACTGTACTCTACCTCTACTGTACTCCACTGTACTCTACCTCTACTGTACTCCACTGTACTCTACCTCTACTGTACTCTAGTGTACTCTACCTCTACTGTACTCCACTGTACTCTATCTCTACTTTGCTCCACTGTACTCTATCTCTACTGAACTCCACTCTACTCTACCTCTACTGTACTCTACTGTTCTCTACCTCTACTGTACTCTACTGTACTCCACCTCTACTGTGCTCCACTGTACTCCACTGTACTCTACCTCTAGTATGCTCCACTGTACTCTACCTGTACTGTGCTCCACTTTACTCTACCTCTACTGTACTCCACTGTACTCTACCTTTACTGTACTCCACTGTACTCTACCTGTACTGTACTCCACTGTACTCTACCTCTACTGTGCTCCACTGTACTCTACCTCTAATGTGCTCCACTGTACTCTACCTCTACTGTGCTCCACTGTACTCTACCTCTACTGTACTCAACTGTACTCTACCTCTACTGTACTCCAGTGTACTCTATCTCTACTGTGCTCTACTGTACTCTATCTCTACTGTGCTCAACTGTACTCTACCTCTACTGTACTCCACTGTACTCTACCTCTACTGTACTCCACTGTACTCTACTCTACTGTACTCCACTTTACTCTACCTCTACTATACTCTACCTCTACTGTACTCCACTGTACTCTATCTCTACTTTGCTCCACTGTACTCTACCTCTACTGTACTCCACTGTACTCTACCTCTACTGTACTCCACTGTACTCTACTCTACTGTACTCCACTGTACTCTACCTCTACTGTACTCTACCTCTACTGTGCTCTACTGTACTCTATCTCTACTGTGCTCCACTGTACTCTATCTCTACTGAACTCCACTGTACTCTACCTCTACTGTACTCTACTGTTCTCTACCTCTTCTGTACTCTACTGTACTCCACCTCTACTGTGCTCCACTGTACTCCACTGTACTCTACCTCTATTGTGCTCCACTGTACTCTACCTCTACTGTGCTCCACTGTACTCTACCTCTACTGTACTCCACTGTATTCTACCTCTACTCTACTCCACTGTACTCTACCTCTACTGTGCTCTACTCTACTCTATCTCTACTGTGCTCCACTGTACTCTACCTCTACTGTAATCCACTGTTCTCTACCTCGACTATACTCCACTGTACTCTTTCTCTACTGTACTCCACTGTACTCTACCTCTACTGTTCTCCACTGTACTCTACCTCTACTGTGCTCGACTGTACTCTATCTCTACTGTGCTCCACTGTACTCTACCTCTACTGTACTCCACTGTACTCTACCTCTACTGTACTCCACTGTACTCCACCTCTACTGTGCTCCACTGTACTCCACTGTACTCTACCTCTACTGTACTCCACTGTACTCTACCTCTACTGTGCTCCACTGTACTCTACTTCTACTGTACTCCACTGTACTCTACCTCTACTGTGCTCCACTGTACTCTACTTCTAAGGTGCTCCACTGTACTCTACCTCTACTGTGCTCCACTCTACTCTACCTCTACTGTACTCTACTGTACTCTACCTCTACTGTGCTCCACTGTACTCTATCTCTACTCTACTCCACTGTACTCTACCTCTACTGTACTCTACTGTACTCCACCTCTAATGTGCTCCACTGTACTCTACCTCTACTGTACTCCACTCCACTGTACTCTACCTCTACTGTATTCCACTCTACTCTACCTCTATTGTGCTCTACTGTACTCTATCTCTACTGTGCTCTACTGTATTCTACCTCTACTATACTCCACTGTACTCTACCTCTACTCTACTCCACTGGTGTCTACCTCTACTGTGCTCCACTGTACTCTACCTCTACTGTACTCTACTGTACTCCACCTCTAATGTGCTCCGCTGTACTCCACTGTACTCTACCTCTACTGTACTCCACTGTACTCTATCTCTACTGTACTCCTCTGAACTCTACCTCTGCTGTGCTCCACTGTACTCCACTGTACTCTATCTCTACTCTGATCCACTATACTCTACCTCTGATGTACTCTACCTCTACTTTACTCCATTGTACTCTATCTCTACTTTGCTCCACTGTACTCTATCTCTACTGAACTCCACTGTACTTTACCTCTACTGTACTCTACTGTTCTCTACCTCTTCTGTACTCTACTGTACTCCACCTCTACTGTGCTCCACTGTACTCCACTGTACTCTACCTCTAGTGTGCTCCACTGTACTCTACCTCTACTGTGCTCCACTGTACTCTACCTCTACTGTACTCCACTGTACTCTACCTCTACTGTACTCCACTGTACTCTACCTCTACTGTGCTCTAATCTACTCTATCTCTACTGTGTTCCACTGTACTCTACCTCTACTGTAATCCACTGTACTCTACCTCGACTATACTCCACTGTACTCTTTCTCTACTGTACTCCACTGTACTCTACCTCTACTGTACTCCACTGTACTCTACCTCTACTGTGCTCTACTGTACTCTATCTCTACTGTGCCCAACTGTACTCTACCTCTACTGTACTCCACTGTAGTCTACCACTACTGTACTCCACTGTACTCTACTCTACTCTACTCCACTGTACTCTACCTCTACTGTACTCCACTGTACTCTACCTCTACTGTACTCTACTGTACTCCACCTCTAATGTGCTCCACTGTACTCCACTGTACTCTACCTCTACTGTACTCCACTGTACTCTATCTCTACTGTACTCCACTGAACTCTACCTCTGCTGTGCTCCACTGTACTCCACTGTACTCTATCTCTACTGTGATCCACTGTACTCTACCTCTGATGTGCTCCACTGTACTCTATCTCTACTTTGCTCCACTGTACTCTAGCTCTACTGAACTCCACTGTACTCTACCTCTACTGTACTCTACTGTTCTCTACCTCTACTGTACTCTACTGTACTCCACCTCCGCTCTGCTCCACTGTAATCCACTATACTCTACCTCTACTGTGCTCCACTGTACTCTACCTCTACTTTGCTCCACTGTACTCTACCTCTACTGTACTCCACTGTACTCTACCTCTACTGTACTCCAATGTACTCTACTCTACTGTACTCCACTGTACTCTACCTCTACTGTACTCTACCTCTACTGTGCTCCACTGTACTCTATCTCTACTGTACTCCACTGTACTCTAACTCTACTGTACTCCACCTCTAATGTGCTCCACTGTACTCTATCTCTACTGTGCTCCACTGTACTCTACCTCTACTGTACTCCACTGTACTCTACCTCTACTATACTCCACTGTACTCTTTCTCTACTGTACTCCACTGTACTCTACCTCTACTGTACTCCACTGTACTCTACCTCTACTGTACTCCACTGTACTCTACTCTACTGTACTCCACTGTACTCTACCTCTACTGTACTCTACCTCTACTGTGCTCCACTGTACTCTATCTCTACTGTACTCCACCTCTAATGTGCTCCACTGTACTCTACCTCTACTGTACTCCACTGTACTCCACTCTACTCTACCTCTACTGTGCTCTACTGTACTCTATCTCTACTCTGCTCCACTGTACTCTACCTCTACTGTACTCCACTGTACTCTACCTCTACTATACTCCACTTTACTCTTTCTCTACTGTACTCCACTGTACTCTATCTCTACTGTGCGCCACTGTCCTCTACCTCTACTGTACTCCACTGTACTCTACCTCTACTATACTCCACTGTACTCTTTCTCTACTGTACTCCACTGTACTCTACCTCTACTGTACTCCACTCTACTCTACCTCTACTGTGCTCTACTGTACTCTATCTCTACTGTGCTCCACTGTACTCTACCTCTACTGTACTCCACTGTACTCTACCTCTACTGTACTCCACTGTACTCTACCTCTACTGTACTCCACTGTACTCTACCTCTACTGTACTCTAGTGTACTCTACCTCTACTGTACTCCACTGTACTCTATCTCTACTTTGCTCCACTGTACTCTATCTCTACTGAACTCCACTCTACTCTACCTCTACTGTACTCTACTGTTCTCTACCTCTACTGTACTCTACTGTACTCCACCTCTACTGTGCTCCACTGTACTCCACTGTACTCTACCTCTAGTATGCTCCACTGTACTCTACCTGTACTGTGCTCCACTTTACTCTACCTCTACTGTACTCCACTGTACTCTACCTTTACTGTACTCCACTGTACTCTACCTGTACTGTACTCCACTGTACTCTACCTCTACTGTGCTCCACTGTACTCTACCTCTAATGTGCTCCACTGTACTCTACCTCTACTGTGCTCCACTGTACTCTACCTCTACTGTACTCAACTGTACTCTACCTCTACTGTACTCCAGTGTACTCTATCTCTACTGTGCTCTACTGTACTCTATCTCTACTGTGCTCAACTGTACTCTACCTCTACTGTACTCCACTGTACTCTACCTCTACTGTACTCCACTGTACTCTACTCTACTGTACTCCACTTTACTCTACCTCTACTATACTCTACCTCTACTGTACTCCACTGTACTCTATCTCTACTTTGCTCCACTGTACTCTACCTCTACTGTACTCCACTGTACTCTACCTCTACTGTACTCCACTGTACTCTACTCTACTGTACTCCACTGTACTCTACCTCTACTGTACTCTACCTCTACTGTGCTCTACTGTACTCTATCTCTACTGTGCTCCACTGTACTCTATCTCTACTGAACTCCACTGTACTCTACCTCTACTGTACTCTACTGTTCTCTACCTCTTCTGTACTCTACTGTACTCCACCTCTACTGTGCTCCACTGTACTCCACTGTACTCTACCTCTATTGTGCTCCACTGTACTCTACCTCTACTGTGCTCCACTGTACTCTACCTCTACTGTACTCCACTGTATTCTACCTCTACTCTACTCCACTGTACTCTACCTCTACTGTGCTCTACTCTACTCTATCTCTACTGTGCTCCACTGTACTCTACCTCTACTGTAATCCACTGTTCTCTACCTCGACTATACTCCACTGTACTCTTTCTCTACTGTACTCCACTGTACTCTACCTCTACTGTTCTCCACTGTACTCTACCTCTACTGTGCTCGACTGTACTCTATCTCTACTGTGCTCCACTGTACTCTACCTCTACTGTACTCCACTGTACTCTACCTCTACTGTACTCCACTGTACTCCACCTCTACTGTGCTCCACTGTACTCCACTGTACTCTACCTCTACTGTACTCCACTGTACTCTACCTCTACTGTGCTCCACTGTACTCTACTTCTACTGTACTCCACTGTACTCTACCTCTACTGTGCTCCACTGTACTCTACTTCTAAGGTGCTCCACTGTACTCTACCTCTACTGTGCTCCACTCTACTCTACCTCTACTGTACTCTACTGTACTCTACCTCTACTGTGCTCCACTGTACTCTATCTCTACTCTACTCCACTGTACTCTACCTCTACTGTACTCTACTGTACTCCACCTCTAATGTGCTCCACTGTACTCTACCTCTACTGTACTCCACTCCACTGTACTCTACCTCTACTGTATTCCACTCTACTCTACCTCTATTGTGCTCTACTGTACTCTATCTCTACTGTGCTCTACTGTATTCTACCTCTACTATACTCCACTGTACTCTACCTCTACTCTACTCCACTGGTGTCTACCTCTACTGTGCTCCACTGTACTCTACCTCTACTGTACTCTACTGTACTCCACCTCTAATGTGCTCCGCTGTACTCCACTGTACTCTACCTCTACTGTACTCCACTGTACTCTATCTCTACTGTACTCCTCTGAACTCTACCTCTGCTGTGCTCCACTGTACTCCACTGTACTCTATCTCTACTCTGATCCACTATACTCTACCTCTGATGTACTCTACCTCTACTTTACTCCATTGTACTCTATCTCTACTTTGCTCCACTGTACTCTATCTCTACTGAACTCCACTGTACTTTACCTCTACTGTACTCTACTGTTCTCTACCTCTTCTGTACTCTACTGTACTCCACCTCTACTGTGCTCCACTGTACTCCACTGTACTCTACCTCTAGTGTGCTCCACTGTACTCTACCTCTACTGTGCTCCACTGTACTCTACCTCTACTGTACTCCACTGTACTCTACCTCTACTGTACTCCACTGTACTCTACCTCTACTGTGCTCTAATCTACTCTATCTCTACTGTGTTCCACTGTACTCTACCTCTACTGTAATCCACTGTACTCTACCTCGACTATACTCCACTGTACTCTTTCTCTACTGTACTCCACTGTACTCTACCTCTACTGTACTCCACTGTACTCTACCTCTACTGTGCTCTACTGTACTCTATCTCTACTGTGCCCAACTGTACTCTACCTCTACTGTACTCCACTGTAGTCTACCACTACTGTACTCCACTGTACTCTACTCTACTCTACTCCACTGTACTCTACCTCTACTGTACTCCACTGTACTCTACCTCTACTGTACTCTACTGTACTCCACCTCTAATGTGCTCCACTGTACTCCACTGTACTCTACCTCTACTGTACTCCACTGTACTCTATCTCTACTGTACTCCACTGAACTCTACCTCTGCTGTGCTCCACTGTACTCCACTGTACTCTATCTCTACTGTGATCCACTGTACTCTACCTCTGATGTGCTCCACTGTACTCTATCTCTACTTTGCTCCACTGTACTCTAGCTCTACTGAACTCCACTGTACTCTACCTCTACTGTACTCTACTGTTCTCTACCTCTACTGTACTCTACTGTACTCCACCTCCGCTCTGCTCCACTGTAATCCACTATACTCTACCTCTACTGTGCTCCACTGTACTCTACCTCTACTTTGCTCCACTGTACTCTACCTCTACTGTACTCCACTGTACTCTACCTCTACTGTACTCTACTGTACTCCACCTCTACTGTGCTCCACTGTACTCCACTGTACTCTACCTCTACTGTACTCCACTGTACTCTACCTCTACTGTACTCCACTGTACTCTACTGTACTCCACCTCTACTGTGCTCCACTGTACTCCACTGTACTCTACCTCTACTGTACTCCACTGTTCTCTACCTCTACTGTACTCCACTGTACTCTACCTCTACTCTGCTCCACTGTACTCTATCTCTACTGTGCTCCACTGTACTCTATCTCTACTGTACTCCACTGTACTCTACCTCTACTGTACTCCACTGTACTCTACCTCTAATGTGCTCCACTGTACTCTACCTCTACTGTGCTCCACTGTACTCTATCTCTACTGTGCTCCACTGTACTCTACCTCTACTGTGCTCCACTGTACTCTATCTCTACTGTGCTCCACTGTACTCTATCTCTACTGTGCTCCATTGTACTCTATCTCTGATGTGCTCCACTGTACTCTATCTCTACTTTGCTCCACTGTACTCTAGCTCTACTGAACTCCACTGTACTCTACCTCTACTGTACTCTACTGTTCTCTACCTCTACTGTACTCTACTGTACTCCACCTCCGCTCTGCTCCACTGTAATCCACTATACTCTACCTCTACTGTGCTCCACTGTACTCTACCTCTACTTTGCTCCACTGTACTCTACCTCTACTCTACTCCACTGTACTCTACCTCTACTGTACTCTACTGTACTCCACCTCTACTGTGCTCCACTGTACTCCACTGTACTCTACCTCTACTGTACTCCACTGTACTCTACCTCTACTGTACTCCACTGTACTCTACTGTACTCCACCTCTACTGTGCTCCACTGTACTCCACTGTACTCTACCTCTACTGAACTCCACTGTTCTCTACCTCTACTGTACTCCACTGTACTCTACCTCTACTCTGCTCCACTGTACTCTATCTCTACTGTGCTCCACTGTACTCTATCTCTACTGTACTCCACTGTACTCTACCTCTACTGTACTCCACTGTACTCTACCTCTAATGTGCTCCACTGTACTCTACCTCTACTGTGCTCCACTGTACTCTATCTCTACTGTGCTCCACTGTACTCTACCTCTACTGTGCTCCACTGTACTCTATCTCTACTGTGCTCCACTGTACTCTATCTCTACTGTGCTCCACTGTACTCTATCTCTACTGTGCTCCACTGTACTCTATCTCTACTGTGCTCCATTGTACTCTATCTCTACTGTGCTCCACTGTACTCTATCTCTACTGTGCTCCACTGTACTCTATCTCTACTGTGCTCCACTGTACTCCATCTCTACTGTGCTCCACTGTACTCTATCTCTAGTGTGCTCCACTGTACTCTATCTCTACTGTGCTCCACTGTACTCTATCTCTACTGTGCTCCACTGTACTCTATCTCTACTGTGCTCCACTGTACTCTACCTCTACTTTGCTCCACTGTACTCTATCTCTACTGTGCTCCACTGTACTCTACCTCTACTGTGCTCCACTGTACTCTATCTCTACTGTACTCCACTGTACTCTACCTCTACTGTGCTCTACTGTACTCTACTCTACTCTACTCCACTGTACTCTACATCTACTGTACTCCACTGTACTCTACCTCTACTGTACTCTACTGTACTCCACCTCTAATGTGCTCCACTGTACTCCACTGTACTCTACCTCTACTGTACTCCACTGTACTCTATCTCTACTGTACTCCACTGGACTCTACCTCAGCTGTGCTCCACTGTACTCCACTGTACTCTATCTCTACTGTGATCCACTGTACTCTACCTCTGATGTGCTCCACTGTACTCTATCTCTACTTTGCTCCACTGTACTCTATCTCTACTGAACTCCACTGGACTCTACCTCTACTGTACTCTACTGTTCTCTGACTCTACTGTAGTCTACTGTACTCCACCTCCGCTCTGCTCCACTGTACTCCACTGTACTCTACCTCTAGTGTGCTCCACTGTACTCTACCTCTACTGTGCTCCACTGTACTCTACCTCTACTGTGCTCCACTGTACTCTACCTCTACTGTACTCCACTGTACTCTACCTCTACTGTGCTCCACTGTACTCTACCTCTAATGTGCTCCACTGTACTCGAACCTCTACTGTGCTCCACTGTACTCTACCTCTACTGTACTCCACTGTACTCTACCTCTACTGTACTCCACTGTACTCTATCTCTACTGTGCTCTACTGTACTCTATCTCTCCTGTGCTCCACTGTACTCTACCTTTACTGTACTCCACTGTACTCTACCTGTACTGTACTCCACTGTACTCTACCTCTACTGTGCTTCACTGTACTCTACCTCTAATGTGCTCCACTGTACTCTACCTCTACTGTGATCCACTGTACTCTACCTCTACTGTACTCAACTGTACTCTACCTCTACTGTACTCCACTGTACTCTATCTCTACTGTGCTCTACTGTACTCTATCTCTACTGTGCTTAACTGTACTCTACCTCTACTGTACTCCACTGTACTCTACCTCTACTGTACTCCACTGTACTCTACTCTACTGTACTCCACTGTACTCTACCTCTACTGTACTCTACCTCTACTGTGCTCTATTGTACTCTATCTCTACTGTGCTCCACTGTACTCTACCTCTACTGTACTCCACTGTACTCTACCTCTACTGTACTCCAGTGTACTCTATCTCTACTGTGCTCTACTCTACTCTATCTCTACTGTGCTCCACTGTTCTCTACCTCTACTGTACTCCACTGTACTCTACCTCTACTGTACTCCACTGTACTCTACCTCTACTGTGCTCCACTGTAGTCTACCTCTAATGTGCTCCACTGTACTCTACCTCTACTGTGCTCCACTGTACTCTACCTCTACTGTACTCCACTGTACTCTACCTCTACTCTGCTCCACTGTACTCTATCTCTACTGTACTCCACTGTACTCTACCTCTACTGTACTCCACCTCTAATGTGCTCCACTGTACTCTACCTCTACTGTACTCCACTGTACTCTACCTCTACTGTACTCCACTCTACTCTACCTCTACTGTGCTCTACTGTACTCTATCTCTACTGTGCTCCACTGTACTCTACCTCTACTGTACTCCACTGTACTCTACCTCTACTATACTCCACTGTACTCTTTCTCTACTGTACTCCACTGTACTCTACCTCTACTGTACTCCACTGTACTCAACCTCAACTGTACTCCACTGTACTCTACTCTACTGTACTCCACTGTACTCTACCTCTACTGTACTCTACCTCTACTGTACTCCACTGTACTCTATCTCTACTTTGCTCCACTGTACTCTATCTCTACTGAACTCCACTCTACTCTACCTCTACTGTACTCTACTGTTCTCTACCTCTACTGTACTCTACTGTACTCCACCTCTACTGTGCTCCACTGTACTCCACTGTACTCTACCTCTAGTATGCTCCACTGTACTCTACCTGTACTGTGCTCCACTTTACTCTACCTCTACTGTACTCCACTGTACTCTACCTCTACCTCCACTGTACTCTACCTCTACTGTACTCCACTGTATTCTACCTCTACTCTACTCCACTGTACTCTACCTCTACTGTGCTCTACTCTACTCTATCTCTACTGTGCTCCACTGTACTCTACCTCTACTGTAATCCACTGTTCTCTACCTCGACTATACTCCACTGTACTCTTTCTCTACTGTACTCCACTGTACTCTACCTCTACTGTTCTCCACTGTACTCTACCTCTACTGTGCTCGACTGTACTCTATCTCTACTGTGCTCCACTGTACTCTACCTCTACTGTACTCCACTGTACTCTACCTCTACTGTACTCCACTGTACTCCACCTCTACTGTGCTCCACTGTACTCCACTGTACTCTACCTCTACTGTACTCCACTGTACTCTACCTCTACTGTACTCCACTGTACTCTACCTCTACTGTGCTCCACTGTACTCTACTTCTACTGTACTCCACTGTACTCTACCTCTACTGTGCTCCACTGTACTCTACCTCTAAGGTGCTCCACTGTACTCTACCTCTACTGTGCTCCACTCTACTCTACCTCTACTGTACTCCACTGTACTCTACCTCTACTGTGCTCCACTGTACTCTATCTCTACTCTACTCCACTGTACTCTACCTCTACTGTACTCCACTGTACTCCACCTCTAATGTGCTCCACTGTACTCTACCTCTACTGTACTCCACTCCACTGTACTCTACCTCTACTGTATTCCACTCTACTCTACCTCTATTGTGCTCTACTGTACTCTATCTCTACTGTGCTCTACTGTATTCTACCTCTACTATACTCCACTGTACTCTACCTCTACTCTACTCCACTGGTTTCTACCTCTACTGTGCTCCACTGTACTCTACCTCTACTGTACTCTACTGTACTCCACCTCTAATGTGCTCCGCTGTACTCCACTGTATTCTACCTCTACTGTACTCCACTGTACTCTATCTCTACTGTACTCCTCTGAACTCTACCTCTGCTGTGCTCCACTGTACTCCACTGTACTCTATCTCTACTGTGATCCACTATACTCTACCTCTGATGTACTCTACCTCTACTTTACTCCATTGTACTCTATCTCTACTTTGCTCCACTGTACTCTATCTCTACTGAACTCCACTGTACTTTACCTCTACTGTACTCTACTGTTCTCTACCTCTTCTGTACTCTACTGTACTCCACCTCTACTGTGCTCCACTGTACTCCACTGTACTCTACCTCTAGTGTGCTCCACTGTACTCTACCTCTACTGTGCTCCACTGTACTCTACCTCTACTGTACTCCACTGTACTCTACCTCTACTGTACTCCACTGTACTCTACCTCTACTGTGCTCTACTCTACTCTATCTCTACTGTGCTCCACTGTACTCTACCTCTACTGTAATCCACTGTACTCTACCTCGACTATACTCCACTGTACTCTTTCTCTACTGTACTCCACTGTACTCTACCTCTACTGTACTCCACTGTACTCTACCTCTACTGTGCTCTACTGTACTCTATCTCTACTGTGCTCCACTGTACTCTACCTCTACTGTACTCCACTGTAGTCTACCACTACTGTACTCCACTGTTCTCTACTCTACTCTACTCCACTGTACTCTACCTCTACTGTACTCCACGGTACTCTACCTCTACTGTACTCTACTGTACTCCACCTCTAATGTGCTCCACTGTACTCCACTGTACTCTACCTCTACTGTACTCCACTGTACTCTATCTCTACTGTACTCCACTGAACTCTACCTCTGCTGTGCTCCACTGTACTCCACTGTACTCTATCTCTACTGTGATCCACTGTACTCTACCTCTGATGTGCTCCACTGTACTCTATCTCTACTTTGCTCCACTGTACTCTATCTCTACTGAACTCCACTGTACTCTACCTCTACTGTACTCTACTGTTCTCTACCTCTACTGTACTCTACTGTACTCCACCTCCGCTCTGCTCCACTGTAATCCACTATACTCTACCTCTACTGTGCTCCACTGTACTCTACCTCTACTTTGCTCCACTGTACTCTACCTCTACTGTACTCCACTGTACTCTACCTCTACTGTACTCTACTGTACTCCACCTCTACTGTGCTCCACTGTACTCCACTGTACTCTACCTCTACTGTACTCCACTGTACTCTACCTCTACTGTACTCCACTGTACTCTACTGTACTCCACCTCTACTGTGCTCCACTGTACTCCACTGTACTCTACCTCTACTGTACTCCACTGTTCTCTACCTCTACTGTACTCCACTGTACTCTACCTCTACTCTGCTCCACTGTACTCTATCTCTACTGTGCTCCACTGTACTCTATCTCTACTGTACTCCACTGTACTCTACCTCTACTGTACTCCACTGTACTCTACCTCTAATGTGCTCCACTGTACTCTACCTCTACTGTGCTCCACTGTACTCTATCTCTACTGTGCTCCACTGTACTCTACCTCTACTGTGCTCCACTGTACTCTATCTCTACTGTGCTCCACTGTACTCTATCTCTACTGTGCTCCACTGTACTCTATCTTTACTGTGCTCCACTGTACTCTATCTCTACTGTGCTCCATTGTACTCTATCTCTACTGTGCTCCACTGTACTCTATCTCTACTGTGCTCCACTGTACTCTATCTCTACTGTGCTCCACTGTACTCCATCTCTACTGTGATCCACTGTACTCTATCTCTAGTGTGCTCCACTGTACTCTATCTCTACTGTGCTCCACTGTACTCTATCTCTACTGTGCTCCACTGTACTCTATCTCTACTGTGCTCCACTGTACTCTACCTCTACTTTGCTCCACTGTACTCTATCTCTACTGTGCTCCACTGTACTCTACCTCTACTGTGCTCCACTGTACTCTATCTCTACTGTACTCCACTGTACTCTACCTCTACTGTGCTCTACTGTACTCTATCTCTACTCTGCTCCACTGTACCCTACCTCTACTGTACTCCGCTGTAGTCTACCACTACTGTACTCCACTGTACTCTACTCTACTCCACTGTACTCTACCTCTACTGTACTCCACTGTACTCTACCTCTACTGTACTCTACTGTACTCCACCTCTAATGTGCTCCACTGTACTCCACTGTACTCTACCTCTACTGTACTCCACTGTACTCTATCTCTACTGTACTCCACTGGACTCTACCTCAGCTGTGCTCCACTGTACTCCACTGTACTCTATCTCTACTGTGATCCACTGTACTCTACCTCTGATGTGCTCCACTGTACTCTATCTCTACTTTGCTCCACTGTACTCTATCTCTACTGAACTCCACTGGACTCTACCTCTACTGTACTCTACTGTTCTCTGACTCTACTGTAGTCTACTGTACTCCACCTCCGCTCTGCTCCACTGTACTCCACTGTACTCTACCTCTAGTGTGCTCCACTGTACTCTACCTCTACTGTACTCCACTGTACTCTACCTCTACTGTGCTCCACTGTACTCTACCTCTACTGTGCTCCACTGTACTCTACCTCTACTGTACTCCACTGTACTCTACCTCTACTGTGCTCCACTGTACTCTACCTCTAATGTGCTCCACTGTACTCGAACCTCTACTGTGCTCCACTGTACTCTACCTCTACTGTACTCCACTGTACTCTACCTCTACTGTACTCCACTGTACTCTATCTCTACTGTGCTGTACTGTACTCTATCTCTCCTGTGCTCCACTGTACTCTACCTTTACTGTACTCCACTGTACTCTACCTGTACTGTACTCCACTGTACTCTACCTCTACTGTGCTTCACTGTACTCTACCTCTAATGTGCTCCACTGTACTCTACCTCTACTGTGATCCACTGTACTCTACCTCTACTGTACTCAACTGTACTCTACCTCTACTGTACTCCACTGTACTCTATCTCTACTCTGCTCTACTGTACTCTATCTCTACTGTGCTTAACTGTACTCTACCTCTACTGTACTCCACTGTACTCTACCTCTACTGTACTCCACTGTACTCTACTCTACTGTACTCCACTGTACTCTACCTCTACTGTACTCTACCTCTACTGTACTCCACTTTACTCTATCTCTACTTTGCTCCACTGTACTCTACCTCTACTGTACTCCACTGTACTCTACCTCTACTGTACTCCACTGTACACTACTCTACTGTACTCCACTGTACTCTACCTCTACTGTACTCTACCTCTACTGTGCTCTATTGTACTCTATCTCTACTGTGCTCCACTGTACTCTACCTCTACTGTACTCCACTGTACTCTACCTCTACTGTACTCCAGTGTACTCTATCTCTACTGTGCTCTACTCTACTCTATCTCTACTGTGCTCCACTGTTCTCTACCTCTACTGTACTCCACTGTACTCTACCTCTACTGTACTCCACTGTACTCTACCTCTACTGTGCTCCACTGTAGTCTACCTCTAATGTGCTCCACTGTACTCTACCTCTACTGTGCTCCACTGTACTCTACCTCTACTGTACTCCACTGTACTCTACCTCTACTGTGCTCCACTGTACTCTATCTCTACTGTACTCCACTGTACTCTACCTCTACTGTACTCCACCTCTAATGTGCTCCACTGTACTCTACCTCTACTGTACTCCACTGTACTCTACCTCTACTGTACTCCACTCTACTCTACCTCTACTGTGCTCTACTGTACTCTATCTCTACTGTGCTCCACTGTACTCTACCTCTACTGTACTCCACTGTACTCTACCTCTACTATACTCCACTGTACTTTTTCTCTACTGTACTCCACTGTACTCTACCTCTACTGTACTCCACTGTACTCAACCTCAACTGTACTCCACTGTACTCTACTCTACTGTAATCCACTGTACTCTACCTCTACTGTACTCTACCTCTACAGTACTCCACTGTACTCTATCTCTACTTTGCTCCACTGTACTCTATCTCTACTGAACTCCACTCTACTCTACCTCTACTGTACTCTACTGTTCTCTACCTCTACTGTACTCTACTGTACTCCACCTCTACTGTGCTCCACTGTACTCCACTGTACTCTACCTCTAGTATGCTCCACTGTACTCTACCTGTACTGTGCTCCACTTTACTCTACCTCTACTGTACTCCACTGTAATCTACCTCTACCTCTACTGTACTCTACCTCTACTGTACTCCACTGTACTCTATCTCTACTTTGCTCCACTGTACTCTATCTCTACTGAACTCCACTCTACTCTACCTCTACTGTACTCTACTGTTCTCTACCTCTACTGTACTCTACTGTACTCCACCTCTACTTTGCTCCACTGTACTCCACTGTACTCTACCTCTAGTATGCTCCACTGTACTCTACCTGTACTGTGCTCCACTTTACTCTACCTCTAGTGTACTCCACTGTACTCTACCTTTACTGTACTCCACTGTACTCTACCTGTACTGTACTCCACTGTACTCTACCTCTACTGTGCTCCACTGTACTCTACCTCTAATGTGCTCCACTGTACTCTACCTCTACTGTGCTCCACTGTACTCTACCTCTACTGTACTCAACTGTACTCTACCTCTACTGTACTCCACTGTACTCTATCTCTACTGTGCTCTACTGTACTCTATCTCTACTGTGCTTAACTGTACTCTACCTCTACTGTACTCCACTGTACTCTACCTCTACTGTACTCCACTGTACTCTACTCTACTGTACTCCACTGTACTCTACCTCTACTGTACTCTACCTCTACTGTACTCCACTGTACTATATCTCTACTTTGCTCCACTGTACTCTACCTCTACTGTACTCCACTGTACTCTACCTCTACTGTACTCCACTGTACTCTACTCTACTGTACTCCACTGTACTCTACCTCTACTGTACTCTACTGTTCTCTACCTCTACTGTACTCTACTGTACTCCACCTCTACTTTGCTCCACTGTACTCTACCTCTACTGTACTCCACTGTACTCTACCTCTACTGTACTCCACTCTACTCTACCTCTACTGTACTCCACTGTACTCTATCTCTACTGTGCTCTACTGTACTCTATCTCTACTGTGCTTAACTGTACTCTACCTCTACTGTACTCAACTGTACTCTACCTCTACTCTACTCCACTGTACTCTACTCTACTGTACTCCACTGTACTCTACCTCTACTGTACTCTACCTCTACTGTACTCCACTGTACTATATCTCTACTTTGCTCCACTGTACTCTACCTCTACTGTACTCCACTGTACTCTACCTCTACTGTACTCCACTGTACTCTACTCTACTGTACTCCACTGTACTCTACCTCTACTGTACTCTACATCTACTGTGCTCTACTCTACTCTATGTCTACTGTGCTCCACTGTACTCTACCTCTACTGTACTCCACTGTACTCTACCTCTACTGTGCTCCACTGTACTCTACCTCTAATGTGCTCCACTGTACTCTACCTCTACTGTGCTCCACTGTACTCTACCTCTACTGTACTCCACTGTACTCTATCTCTACTGTGCTCTACTGTACTCTACCTCTACTGTACTCCACTGTACTCTACCTCTACTGTACTCCACTGTACTCTACCTCTACTGTGCTCCACTGTACTCTACCTCTAATGTGCTCCACTCTACTCTACCTCTACTGTGCTCCACTGTACTCTACCTCTAATGTACTCCACTGTACTCTACCTCTACTGTGCTCCACTGTACTCTATCTCTAATGTACTCCACTGTACTCTACCTCTACTGTACTCCACCTCTAATGTGCTCCACTGTACTCTACCTCTACTGTACTCCACTGTACTCTACCTCTACTGTACTCCACTCTACTCTACATCTACTGTGCTCTACTGTACTCTATCTCTACTGTGCTCCACTGTACTCTACCTCTACTCTACTCCACTGTACTCTACCTCTACTATACTCCACTGTACTCTTTCTCTACTGTACTCCACTGTACTCCACTGTACTCTACCTCAACTGTACTCCACTGTACTCTACTCTACTGTACTCCACTGTACTCTACCTCTACTGTACTCTACCTCTACTGTACTCCACTGTACTCTATCTCTACTTTGCTCCACTGTACTCTATCTCTACTGAACTCCTCTCTACTCTACCTCTCCTGTACTCTACTGTTCTCTACTTCTACTGTACTCTACTGTACTCCACCTCTACTGTGCTCAACTGTACTCCACTGTACTCTACCTCTAGTATGCTCCACTGTACTCTACCTGTACTGTGCTCCACTTTACTCTACCTCTACTGTACTCCACTGTACTCTACCTCTACTGTACTCCACTGTACTCTACCTCTACTGTACTCTAGTGTACTCTACCTCTACTGTACTCCACTGTACTCTATCTCTACTTTGCTCCACTGTACTCTATCTCTACTGAACTCCACTCTACTCTACCTCTACTGTACTCTACTGTTCTCTACCTCTAATGTACTCTACTGTACTCCACCTCTACTGTGCTCCACTGTACTCCACTGTACTCTACCTCTAGTATGCTCCACTGTACTCTACCTGTACTGTGCTGCACTTTACTCTACCTCTACTGTACTCCACTGTACTCTACCTTTACTGTACTCCACTGTACTCTACCTGTACTGTACTCCACTGTACTCTACCTCTACTGTGCTCCACTGTACTCTACCTCTAATGTGCTCCACTGTACTCTACCTCTACTGTGCTCCACTGTACTCTACCTCTACTGTACTCAACTGGACTCTACCTCTACTGTACTCCAGTGTACTCTATCTCTACTGTGCTCTACTGTACTCTATCTCTACTGTGCTCAACTGTACTCTACCTCTACTGTACTCCACTGTACTCTACCTCTACTGTACTCCACTGTACTGTACTCTACTGTACTCCACTTTACTCTACCTCTACTGTACTCTACCTCTACTGTACTCCACTGTACTCTATCTCTACTATGCTCCACTGTACTCTACCTCTACTGTACTCCACTGTACTCTACCTCTACTGTACTCCACTGTACTCTACCTCTACTGTACTCTACCTCTACTGTGCTCTAATGTACTCTATCTCTACTGTGCTCCACTGTACTCTATCTCTACAAAACTCCACTGTACTCTACCTCTACTCTACTCTACTGTTCTCTACCTCTTCTGTACTCTACTGTACTCCACCTCTACTGTGCTCCACTGTACTCCACTGTACTCTACCTCTATTGTGCTCCACTGTACTCTACCTCTACTGTGCTCCACTGTACTCTACCTCTACTGTACTCCACTGTATTCTACCTCTACTCTACTCCACTGTACTCTACCTCTACTGTGCTCTACTCTACTCTATCTCTACTGTGCTCCACTGCACTCTACCTCTACTGTAATCCACTGTTCTCTACCTCGACTATACTCCACTGTACTCTTTCTCTACTGTACTCCACTGTACTCTACCTCTACTGTTCTCCACTCTACTCTACCTCTACTGTGCTCGACTGTACTCTATCTCTACTGTGCTTAACTGTACTCTACCTCTACTGTACTTCACTGTACTCTACCTCTACTGTACTCCACTGTACTCTACTCTACTGTACTCCACTGTACTCTACCTCTACTGTACTCTACCTCTACTGTACTCCACTGTACTCTATCTCTACTTTGCTCCCCTGTACTCTACCTCTACTGTACTCCACTGTACTCTACCTCTACTGTACTCCACTGTACTCTACTCTACTGTACTCCACTGTACTCTACCTCTACTGTACTCTACCTCTACAGTGCTCTACTGTACTCTATCTCTACAGTGCTCCACTGTACTCTACCTCTACTGTACTCCACTGTACTCTACCTCTACTGTACTCCACTGTACTCTACCTCTACTGTGCACCAATGTACTCTACCTCTAATGTGCTCCACTGTACTCTACCTCTACTGTGCTCCACTGTACTCTACCTCTACTGTACTCCACTGTACTCTACCTCTACTGTGCTCCACTGTACTCTATCTCTACTGTACTCCACTGTACTCTACCTCTAATGTACTCCACCTCTAATGTGCTCCACTGTACTCTACCTCTACTGTACTCCACTGTACTCTACCTCTACTGTACTCCACTCTACTCTACCTCTACTGTGCTCTACTGTACTCTATCTCTACTGTGCTCCACTGTACTCTACCTCTACTGTACTCCACTGTACTCTACCTCTACTATACTCTACTGTGCTCTACTGTACTCTATCTCTACTCTGCTCCACTGTACTCTACCTCTACTGTACTCCAATGTACTCTACCTCTACTGTACTCCACTGTACTCTACCTCTACTGTGCTCCACTGTACTCTACCTCTAATGTGCTCCACTCTACTCTACCTCTACTCTGCTCCACTGTACTCTACCTCTAATGTACTCCACTGTACTCTACCTCTACTCTGCTCCACTGTACTCTATCTCTAAGGTACTCCACTGTACTCTACCTCTACTGTACTCCACCTCTAATGTGCTCCACTGTACTCTACCTCTACTGTACTCCACTGTACTCTACCTCTACTGTACTCCACTCTACTCTACCTCTACTGTGCTCTACTGTACTCTATCTCTACTGTGCTCCACTGTACTCTACCTCTACTCTACTCCACTGTACTCTACCTCTACTATACTCCACTGTACTCTTTCTCTACTGTACTCCACTGTACTCTATCTCTACTGTACTCCACTGTACTCTACCTCAACTGTACTCCACTGTACTCTACTCTACTGTACTCCACTGTACTCTACCTCTACTGTACTCTACCTCTACTGTACTCCACTGTACTCTATCTCTACTTTGCTCCACTGTACTCTATCTCTACTGAACTCCACTCTACTCTACCTCTCCTGTACTCTACTGTTCTCTACTTCTACTGTACTCTACTGTACTCCACCTCTACTGTGCTCAACTGTACCCCACTGTACTCTACCTCTAGTATGCTCCACTGTACTCTACCTGTACTGTGCTCCACTTTACTCTACCTCTACTGTACTCCACTGTACTCTACCTCTACTGTACTCCACTGTACTCTACCTCTACTGTACTCTAGTGTACTCTACCTCTACTGTACTCCACTGTACTCTATCTCTACTTTGCTCCACTGTACTCTATCTCTACTGAACTCCACTCTACTCTACCTCTACTGTACTCTACTGTTCTCTACCTCTACTGTACTCTACTGTACTCCACCTCTACTGTGCTCCACTGTACTCCACTGTACTCTACCTCTAGTATGCTCCACTGTACTCTACCTGTACTGTGCTCCACTTTACTCTACCTCTACTGTACTCCAGTGTACTCTACCTTTACTGTACTCCACTGTACTCTACCTGTACTGTACTCCACTCTACTCTACCTCTACTATGCTCCACTGTACTCTACCTCTAATGTGCTCCACTGTACTCTACCTCTACTGTGCTCCACTGTACTCTACCTCTACTGTACTCAACTGTACTCTACCTCTACTGTACTCCACTGTACTCTATCTCTACTGTGCTCTACTGTACTCTATCTCTACTGTGCTCAACTGTACTCTACCTCTACTGTACTCCAATGTACTCTACCTCTACTGTACTCCACTGTACTCTACTCTACTGTACTCCACTTTACTCTACCTCTACTGTACTCTACCTCTACTGTACTCCACTGTACTCTATCTCTACTTTGCTCCACTGTACTCTACCTCTACTGTACTCCACTGTACTCTACCTCTACTCTACTCCACTGTACTCTACTCTACTGTACTCCACTGTACTCTACCTCTACTGTACTCTACCTCTACTGTGCTCTACTGTACTCTATCTCTACTGTGCTCCACTGTACTCTATCTCTACTGAACTCCACTGTACTCTACCTCTACTGTACTCTACTGTTCTCTACCTCTTCTGTACTCTACTGTACTCCACCTCTACTGTGCTCCACTGTACTCCACTGTACTCTACCTCTAATGTGCTCCACTCTACTCTACCTCTACTGTACTCCACTCCACTGTACTCTACCTCTACTGTATTCCACTCTACTCTACCTCTATTGTGCTCTACTGTACTCTATCTCTACTGTGCTCTACTGTATTCTACCTCTACTATACTCCACTGTACTCTACCTCTACTCTACTCCACTGGTCTCTACCTCTACTGTGCTCCACTGTACTCTACCTCTACTGTACTCCACTGTACTCTACCTCTACTGTGCTCCACTGTACTCTACCTCTAATGTGCTCCACTGTACTCTACCTCTACTGTGCTCCACTGTACTCTACCTCTACTGTACTCCACTGTACTCTACCTCTACTGTACTCCACTGTACTCTACCTCTACTGTACTCCACTGTACTCTGCCTCTACTGTACTCCACTGTACTCTACTCTACTGTACTCCACTGTACTCTACATCTACTGTACTCTACCTCTACTGTACTCCACTGTACTCTATCTCTACTTTGCTCCACTGTACTCTATCTCTACTGAACTCCACTGTATTCTACATCTACTGTACTCTACTGTTCTCTACCTCTACTGTACTCTAGTGTACTCCACCTCTATTGTGCTCCACTGTACTCCACTGTACTCTACCTCTAGTGTGCTCCACTGTACTCTACCTCTACTGTACTCAACTGTACTCTACCTCTACTGTGCTCCACTGTACTCTACCTCTACTGTGCTCCACTGTACTCTACCTCTACTGTACTCCACTGTACTCTACCTCTACTGTGCTCCACTGTACTCTACCTCTAATGTGCTCCACTGTACTCGAACCTCTACTGTGCTCCACTGTACTCTACCTCTACTGTACTCCACTGTACTCTACCTCTACTGTACTCCACTGTACTCTATCTCTACTGTGCTCTACTGTACTCTACCTTTACTGTACTCCACTGTACTCTATCTCTACTGTACTCCACTGTACTCTATCTCTCCTGTGCTCCACTGTACTCTACCTTTACTGTACTCCACTGTACTCTACCTGTACTGTACTCCACTGTACTCTACCTCTACTGTGCTTCACTGTACTCTACCTCTAATGTGCTCCACTGTACTCTACCTCTACTGTGCTCCACTGTACTCTACCTCTACTGTACTCAACTGTACTCTACCTCTACTGTACTCCACTGTACTCTATCTCTACTGTGCTCTACTGTACTCTATCTCTACTGTGCTTAACTGTACTCTACCTCTACTGTACTCCACTGTACTCTACCTCTACTGTACTCCACTGTACTCTACTCTACTGTACTCCACTGTACTCTACCTCTACTGTACTCTACCTCTACTGTACTCCACTGTACTCTATCTCTACTTTGCTCCCCTGTACTCTACCTCTACTGTACTCCACTGTACTCTACCTCTACTGTACTCCACTGTACTCTACTCTACTGTACTCCACTGTACTCTACCTCTACTGTACTCTATCTCTACTGTGCTCTACTGTACTCTATCTCTACTGTGCTCCACTGTTCTCTACCTCTACTGTACTCCACTGTACTCTACCTCTACTGTACTCCACTGTACTCTACCTCTACTGTGCTCCAATGTACTCTACCTCTAATGTGCTCCACTGTACTCTACCTCTACTGTGCTCCACTGTACTCTACCTCTACTGTACTCCACTGTACTCTACCTCTACTGTGCTCCACTGTACTCTATCTCTACTGTACTCCACTGTACTCTACCTCTACTGTACTCCACCTCTAATGTGCTCCACTGTACTCTACCTCTACTGTACTCCACTGTACTCTACCTCTACTGTACTCCACTCTACTCTACCTCTACTGTGCTCTACTGTACTCTATCTCTACTGTGCTCCACTGTACTCTACCTCTACTGTACTCCACTGTACTCTACCTCTACTATACTCCACTGTACTCTTTCTCTACTGTACTCCACTGTACTCTACCTCTACTGTACTCCACTGTACTCAACCTCAACTGTACTCCACTGTACTCTACTCTACTGTACTCCACTGTACTCTACCTCTACTGTACTCTACCTCTACTGTACTCCACTGTACTCTATCTCTACTTTGCTCCACTGTACTCTATCTCTACTGAACTCCACTCTACTCTACCTCTACTGTACTCTACTGTTCTCTACCTCTACTGTACTCTACTGTACTCCACCTCTACTGTGCTCCACTGTACTCCACTGTACTCTATCTCTACTGTACTCCACTGTACTCTACTTCTACTGTACTGTAATTTTCTCTACCTCTAATGTACTCTACTGTATTCCGCCTCTACTGTGCTCCACTGTACTCCACTGTACTCTACCTCTACTGTTCTCCACTGTTCTCCACTGTACTCTACCAATACTGTGCTCCACTGTACTCTACCTCTACTGTACTCCACTGTACTCTATCTCTACTGTGCTCTACTGTACTCTATCTCTACTGTGCTCAACTGTACTCTACCTCTACTGTACTCCACTGTACTCTACCTCTACTGTACTCCACTGTACTCTACTCTACTGTACTCCACTTTACTCTACCTCTACTGTACTCTACCTCTACTGTACTCCACTGTACTCTATCTCTACTTTGCTCCACTGTACTCTACCTCTACTGTACTCCACTGTAATCTACCTCTACTGTACTCCACTGTACTCTACTCTACTGTACTCCACTGTACTCTACATTTACTGTACTCTACCTCTACTGTGCTCTACTGTACTCTATCTCTACTGTGCTCCACTGTACTCTATCTCTACTGAACTCCACTGTACTCTACCTCTACTGTACTCTACTGTTCTCTACCTCTACTCTACTCTTCTGTACTCCACCTCTACTGTGCTCCACTGTACTCCACTGTACTCTACCTCTAGTGTGCTCCACTGTACTCTACCTCTACTGTGCTCCACTGTACTCTATCTCTACTGTACTCCACTGTATTCTACCTCTACTCTACTCCACTGTACTCTACCTCTACTGTGCTCTACTCTACTCTATCTCTACTGTGCTCCACTGTACTCTACCTCTACTGTAATCCACTGTTCTCTACCTCGACTATACTCCACTGTACTCTTTCTCTACTGTACGCCACTGTACTCTACCTCTACTGTACTCCACTGTACTCTACCTCTACTGTGCTCGACTGTACTCTATCTCTACTGTGCTCCACTGTACTCTACCTCTACTGTACTCCACTGTACTCTACCTCTACTGTACTCCACTGTACTCCACCTCTACTGTGCTCCACTGTACTCCACTGTACTCTACCTCTACTGTACTCCACTGTACTCTACCTCTACTGTACTCCACTGTACTCTTCCTCTACTGTGCTCCACTGTACTCTACTTCTACTGTACTCCACCGTACTCTACCTCTACTGTGCTCCACTGTACTCTACCTCTAATGTGCTCCACTGTACTCTACCTCTACTGTGCTCCACTCTACTCTACCTCTACTGTACTCCACTGTACTCTACCTCTACTGTGCTCCACTGTACTCTATCTCTATTCTACTCCACTGTACTCTACCTCTACTGTACTCTACTGTACTCCACCTCTAATGTGCTCCACTGTACTCTACCTCTACTGTACTCCACTCCACTGTACTCTACCTCTACTGTATTCCACTCTACTCTACCTCTATTGTGCTCTACTGTACTCTATCTCTACTGTGCTCCACTGTACTCTACCTCTACTGTACTCCACTGTACTCTACCTCTACTGTGCTCCACTGTACTCTACCTCTAATGTGCTCCACTGTACTCTACCTCTACTGTGCTCCACTGTACTCTACCTCTACTGTACTCCACTGTACTCTACCTCTACTGTACTCCACTGTACTCTACCTCTACTGTACTCCACTGTACTCTACCTCTACTGTACTCCACTGTACTCTACTCTACTGTACTCCACTGTACTCTACATCTACTGTACTCTACCTCTACTGTACTCTACTGTACTCTATCTCTACTTTGCTCCACTGTACTCTATCTCTACTGAACTCCACTGTATTCTACATCTACTGTACTCTACTGTTCTCTACCTCTACTGTACTCTAGTGTACTCCACCTCTATTGTGCTCCACTGTACTCCACTGTACTCTACCTCTAGTGTGCTCCACTGTACTCTACCTCTACTGTACTCAACTGTACTCTACCTCTACTGTGCTCCACTGTACTCTACCTCTACTGTGCTCCACTGTACTCTACCTCTACTGTACTCCACTGTACTCTACCTCTACTGTGCTCCACTGTACTCTACCTCTAATGTGCTCCACTGTACTCGAACCTCTACTGTGCTCCACTGTACTCTACCTCTACTGTACTCCACTGTACTCTATCTCTACTTTGCTCCCCTGTACTCTACCTCTACTGTACTCCACTGTACTCTACCTCTACTGTACTCCACTGTACTCTACTCTACTGTACTCCACTGTACTCTACCTCTACTGTACTCTACCTCTACTCTGCTCTACTGTACTCTATCTCTACTGTGCTCCACTGTACTCTACCTCTACTGTACTCCACTGTACTCTACCTCTACTGTACTCCACTGTACTCTATCTCTACTGTGCTCTACTGTACTCTATCTCTACTGTGCTCCACTGTTCTCTACCTCTACTGTACTCCACTGTACTCTACCTCTACTGTACTCCACTGTACTCTACCTCTACTGTGCTCCAATGTACTCTACCTCTAATGTGCTCCACTGTACTCTACCTCTACTGTGCTCCACTGTACTCTACCTCTACTGTACTCCACTGTACTCTACCTCTACTGTGCTCCACTGTACTCTATCTCTACTGTACTCCACTGTACTCTACCTCTACTGTACTCCACCTCTAATGTGCTCCACTGTACTTTACCTCTACTGTACTCCACTGTACTCTACCTCTACTGTACTCCACTCTACTCTACCTCTACTGTGCTCTACTGTACTCTATCTCTACTGTGCTCCACTGTACTCTACCTCTACTGTACTCCACTGTACTCTACCTCTACTATACTCCACTGTACTCTTTCTCTACTGTACTCCACTGTACTCTACCTCTACTGTACTCCACTGTACTCAACCTCAACTGTACTCCACTGTACTCTACTCTACTGTACTCCACTGTACTCTACCTCTACTGTACTCCACTGTACTCTATCTCTACTTTGCTCCACTGTACTCTATCTCTACTGAACTCCACTCTACTCTACCTCTACTGTACTCTACTGTTCTCTACCTCTACTGTACTCTACTGTACTCCACCTCTACTGTGCTCCACTGTACCCCACTGTACTCTACCTCTACTCTACTCCACTGTACTCTATCTCTACTGTACTCCACTGAACTCTACATCTGCTGTGCTCCACTGTACTCCACTGTACTCTATCTCTACTGTGATCCACTGTACTCTACCTCTGATGTGCTCCACTGTACTCTATCTCTACTTTGCTCCACTGTACTCTATCTCTATTGAACTCCACTGTACTCTACCTCTACTGTACTCTACTGTTCTCTACCTCTACTGTACTCTACTGTACTCCACCTCTGCTCTGCTCCACTGTAATCCACTATACTCTACCTCTACTGTACTCCGCTGAACTCTACCTCTGCTGTGCTCCACTTTACTCCACTGTACTCTATCTCTACTGTGATCCACTGTACTCTACCTCTGATGTGCTCCACTGTACTCCATCTCGACTTTGCTCCACTGTACTCTATCTCTATTGAACTCCACTGTACTCTACCTCTACTGTACTCTACTGTTCTCTACCTCTACTGCACTCTACTGTACTCCACCTCTGCTCTGCTCCACTGTAATCCACAATACTCTACCTCTACTGTGCTCCACTGTACTCTACCTTTACTTTGCTCCACTGTACTCTACCTCTACTGTACTCCACTGTGCTCTACCTCTACTGTACTCTACTGTACTCCACCTCTACTGTGCTCCACTGTACTCCACTGTACTCTACCTCTACTTTACTCCACTGTACTCTACCTCTACTGTACTCCACTGTACTCTACCTCTACTGTACTCCACTGTACTCTACCTCTACTGTGCTCCACTGTACTCTACCTCTAATGTGCTCCACTGTACTCTACCTCTACTGTGCTCCACTGTACTCTACCTCTACTGTACTCCACTGTACTCTACCTCTACTGTACTCAACCTCTACTGTGCTCTACTATACTCTATCTCTACTGTGCTCCACTGTACTCTACCTCTACTGTACTCCACTGTACTCTACCATTACTGTACTCCACTGTACTCTATCTCTACTGTGCT
Organism: Tiaroga cobitis; assembly: GCA_030578255.1. Classification (NCBI taxonomy): domain Eukaryota; kingdom Metazoa; phylum Chordata; class Actinopteri; order Cypriniformes; family Leuciscidae; genus Tiaroga; species Tiaroga cobitis. The sequence goes on from CM060600.1 coordinate 3,079,460, forward strand.
CTACTGTACTCTATCTCTACTGTGCTCCACTGTTCTCTACCTCTACTGTACTCCACTGTACTCTACCTCTACTGTACTCCACTGTACTCTACCTCTACTGTGCTCCAATGTACTCTACCTCGAATGTGCTCCACTGTACTCTACCTCTACTGTGCTCCACTGTACTCTACCTCTACTGTACTCCACTGTACTCTACCTCTACTGTGCTCCACTGTACTCTATCTCTACTGTACTCCACTGTACTCTACCTCTACTGTACTACACCTCTAATGTGCTCCACTGTACTCTACCTCTACTGTACTCCACTGTACTCTACCTCTACTGTACTCCACTCTACTCTACCTCTACTGTGCTCTACTGTACTCTATCTCTACTGTTCTCCACTCTACTCTACCTCTACTGTACTCCACTGTACTCTACCTCTACTATACTCCACTGTACTCTTTCTCTACTGTACTCCACTGTACTCTACCTCTACTGTACTCCACTGTACTCAACCTCAACTGTACTCCACTGTACTCTACTCTACTGTACTCCACTGTACTCTACCTCTACTGTACTCTACCTCTACTGTACTCCACTGTACTCTATCTCTACTTTGCTCCACTGTACTCTGTCTCTACTGAACTCCACTCTACTCTACCTCTACTGTACTCTACTGTTCTCTACCTCTACTGTACTCTACTGTACTCCACCTCTACTGTGCTCCACTGTACTCCACTGTACTCTATCTCTACTGTACTCCACTATACTCTACCTCTACTGTACTCTAATGTTCTCTACCTCTACTGTACTCTACTGTATTCCACCTCACCTGTGCTCCACTGTACTCCACTGTACTCTACCTCTACTGTTCTCCACTGTTCTCCACTGTACTCTACCAATACTGTGCTCCACTGTACTCTACCTCTAATGTGCTCCACTGTACTCTATCTCTACTGTGCTCCACTGTACTCTATCTCTACTGTGCTCCACTGTACTCTATCTCTACTGTGCTCCACTGTACTCTACCTCTACTGTGCTCCACTGTACTCTATCTCTACTGTGCTCCACTGTACTCTATCTCTACTGTGCTCCACTGTACTCTACCTCTACTGTACTCCACTGTACTCTACCTCTACTGTGCTCCACTGTACTCTATCTCTACTGTACTCCACTGTACTCTACCTCTACTGTACTCCACCTCTAATGTGCTCCACTGTACTCTACCTCTACTGTACTCTACTGTACTCTACCTCTACTGTACTCCACTCTACTCTACCTCTACTGTGCTCTACTGTACTCTATCTCTACTGTGCTCCACTGTACTCTACCTCTACTGTACTCCACTCTACTCTACCTCTACTATACTCCACTGTACTCTTTCTCTACTGTACTCCACTGTACTCTACCTCTACTGTACTCCACTGTACTCTACTCTACTGTGCTCCACTGTACTCTACCTCTACTGTACTCTACCTCTAATGTACTCCACTGTACTCTATCTCTACTTTGCTCCACTGTACTCTATCTCTACTGTACTCCACTCTACTCTACCTCTACTGTACCCTACTGTTCTCTACCTCTACTGTACTCTACTGTACTCCACCTCTACTGTGCTCCACTGTACTCCACTGTATTCTACCTCTAATGTGCTCCACTGTACTCTACCTCTACTGTGCTCCACTGTACTCTACCTCTACTGTACTCCACTGTACTCTACCTCTACTGTACTCCACTGTACTCTACCTCTACTCTGTACTCTACCTCTACTGTACTCTACTGTACTCCACCTCTAATGTGCTCCACTGTACTCCACTGTACTCTACCTCTACTCTACTCCACTGTACTCTACCTCTACTGTACTCTACTGTTCTCTACCTCTACTGTACTCTACTGTACTCCACCTCTGCTCTGCTCCACTGTAATCCACTATACTCTACCTCTACTGTACTCCGCTGAACTCTACCTCTGCTGTGCTCCACTGTACTCCACTGTACTCTATCTCTACTGTGATCCACTGTACTCTACCTCTGATGTGCTCCACTGTACTCCATCTCGACTTTGCTCCACTGTACTCTATCTCTATTGAACTCCACTGTACTCTACCTCTACTGTACTCTACTGTTCTCTACCTCTACTGCACTCTACTGTACTCCACCTCTGCTCTGCTCCACTGTAATCCACTATACTCTACCTCTACTGTGCTCCACTGTACTCTACCTTTACTTTGCTCCACTGTACTCTACCTCTACTGTACTCCACTGTGCTCTACCTCTACTGTACTCTACTGTACTCCACCTCTACTGTGCTCCACTGTACTCCACTGTACTCTACCTCTACTGTACTCCACTGTACTCTACCTCTACTGTACTCCACTGTACTCTACCTCTACTGTGCTCCACTGTACTCTACCTCTAATGTGCTCCACTGTACTCTACCTCTACTGTGCTCCACTGTACTCTACCTCTACTGTACTCCACTGTACTCTACCTCTACTGTGCTCCACTGTACTCTATCTCTACTGTATTCCACTGTACTCTACCTCTACTGTGCTCCACCTCTAATGTGCTCCACTGTACTCTACCTCTACTGTACTCTACTGTACTCTACCTCTACTGTACTCCACTCTACTCTACCTCTACTGTGCTCTACTGTACTCTATCTCTACTGTGCTCCACTGTACTCTACCTCTACTGTACTCCACTCTACTCTACCTCTACTATACTCCACTGTACTCTTTCTCTACTGTACTCCACTGTACTCTACCTCTACTGTACTCCACTGTACTCTACCTCTACTCTACTCCACTGTACTCTACTCTACTGTACTCCACTGTACTCTACCTCTACTGTACTCTACCTCTACTGTACTCCACTGTACTCTATCTCTACTTTGCTCCACTGTACTCTATCTCTAATGAACTCCACTCTACTGTACTCTACTGTTCTCTACCTCTACTGTACTCTACTGTACTCCACCTCTACTGTGCTCCACTGTACTCCACTGTACTCTACCTCTAGTGTGCTCCACTGTACTCTACCTGTACTGTGCTCCACTTTACTCTACCTCTACTGTACTCCACTCTACTCTACCTCTACTGTACTCCACTGTACTCTACCTCTACTCTGCTCTACTCTATCTCTACTGTGCTCCACTGTAATCTACCTCTACTGTAATCCACTGTACTCTACCTCGACTATACTCCACTGTACTCTTTCTCTACTGTACTCCACTGTATTCTACCTCTACTGTACTCCACCTCTAATGTGTTCTACTGTACTCTACCTCTACTGTACTCCACTGTACTCTACCTCTACTATACTCCACTGTACTCTTTATCTACTGTACTCCACTGTACTCTATCTTTACTGTACTCAACTGTACTCTATCTCTACTGTGCTCTACTGTACTCTATCTCTACTGTGCTCCACTGTACTCTACCTCTACTGTACTCCACTGTACTCTACCTCTAATGTACTCCACTGTACTCTACTCTACTGTACTCCACTGTACTCTACCTCTACTGTACTCTACCTCTACTGTACTCCACTGTACTCTACCTCTACTGTACTCCACTTTACTCTACCTCTACTGTACTCCACTGTACTCTACTCTACTGTACTCCACTGTACTCTACATCTACTGTACTCTACCTCTACTGTACTCCACTGTACTCTATCTCTACTTTGCTCCACTGTACTCTATCTCTACTGAACTCCACTGTATTCTACCTCTACTGTACTCTACTGTTCTCTACCTCTACTGTACTCTAGTGTACTCCACCTCTACTGTGCTCCACTGTACTCCACTGTACTCTACCTCTAGTGTGGTCCACTGTCTCTACCTTTACTGTACTCCACTGTACTCTACCTCTACTGTGCTCCACTGTACTCTACCTCTACTGTGCTCCACTGTACTCTACCTCTACTGTACTCCACTGTACTCTACCTCTACTGTGCTCCACTGTACTCTACCTCTAATGTGCTCCACTGTACTCGAACCTCTACTGTGCTCCACTGTACTCTACCTCTACTGTACTCCACTGTACTCTACCTCTACTGTACTCCACTGTACTCTATCTCTACTGTGCTCTACTGTACTCTATCTCTCCTGTGCTCCACTGTACTCTACCTTTACTGTACTCCACTGTACTCTACCTGTACTGTACTCCACTGTACTCTACCTCTACTGTGCTTCACTGTACTCTACCTCTAATGTGCTCCACTGTACTCTACCTCTACTGTGCTCCACTGTACTCTACCTCTACTGTACTCAACTGTACTCTACCTCTACTGTACTCCACTGTACTCTATCTCTACTGTGCTCTACTGTACTCTATCTCTACTGTGCTTAACTGTACTCTACCTCTACTGTACTCCACTGTACTCTACCTCTACTGTACTCCACTGTACTCTACTCTACTGTACTCCACTGTACTCTACCTCTACTGTACTCTACCTCTACTGTACTCCACTTTACTCTATCTCTACTTTGCTCCACTATACTCTACCTCTACTGTACTCCACTGTACTCTACCTCTAATGTACTCCACCTCTAATGTGCTCCACTGTACTCTACCTCTACTGTACTCCACTGTACTCTACCTCTACTGTACTCCACTCTACTCTACCTCTACTGTGCTCTACTGTACTCTATCTCTACTGTGCTCCACTGTACTCTACCTCTACTGTACTCCACTGTACTCTACCTCTACTATACTCTACTGTGCTCTACTGTACTCTATCTCTACTCTGCTCCACTGTACTCTACCTCTACTGTACTCCACTGTACTCTACCTCTACTGTACTCCACTGTACTCTACCTCTACTGTACTCCACTCCACTGTACTCTACCTCTACTGTATTCCACTCTACCCTACCTCTATTGTGCTCTACTGTACTCTATCTCTACTGTGCTCTACTGTATTCTACCTCTACTATACTCCACTGTACTCTACCTCTACTCTACTCCACTGGTCTCTACCTCTACTGTGCTCCACTGTACTCTACCTCTACTGTACTCCACTGTACTCTACCTCTACTGTTCTCCACTGTACTCTACCTCTAATGTGCTCCACTGTACTCTACCTCTACTGTGCTCCACTGTACTCTACCTCTACTGTTCTCCACTGTACTCTACCTCTACTGTACTCCACTGTACTCTACCTCTACTGTACTCCACTGTACTCTACCTCTACTGTACTCCACTGTACTCTACTCTACTGTACTCCACTGTACTCTACATCTACTGTACTCTACCTCTACTGTACTCCACTGTACTCTATCTCTACTTTGCTCCACTGTACTCTATCTCTACTGAACTCCACTGTACTCTACCTCTACTGTACTCTACTGTTCTCTACCTCTTCTGTACTCTACTGTACTCCACCTCTACTATGCTCCACTGTACTCCACTGTACTCTACCTCTAGTGTGCTCCACTGTACTCTACCTCTACTGTGCTCTACTCTACTCTATCTCTACTCTGCTCCACTGTACTCTACCTCTACTGTAATCCACTGTTCTCTACCTCGACTATACTCCAATGTACTCTTTCTCTACTGTACTCCACTGTACTCTACCTCTACTGTACTCCACTGTACTCTACCTCTACTGTGCTCGACTGTACTCTATCTGTACTGTGCTCCACTGTACTCTACCTCTACTGTACTCCACTGTACTCTACCTCTACTGTACTCCACTGTACTCCACCTCTACTGTGCTCCACTGTACTCCACTGTACTCTACCTCTACTGTACTCCACTGTACTCTACCTCTACTGTACTCCACTGTACTCTACCTCTACTGTGCTCCACTGTACTCTACTTCTACTGTACTCCACTGTACTCTACCTCTACTGTACTCCAGTGTACTATATCTCTACTGTGCTCTACTGTACTCTATCTCTACTGTGCTCAACTGTACTCTACCTCTACTGTACTCCACTGTACTCTACCTCTACTGTACTCCACTGTACTCTACTCTACTGTACTCCACTTTACTCTACCTCTACTGTACTCTACCTCTACTGTACTCCACTGTACTCTATCTCTACTATGCTCCACTGTACTCTACCTCTACTGTACTCCACTGTACTCTACCTCTACTGTACTCCACTGTACTCTACTCTACTGTACTCCACTGTACTCTACCTCTACTGTACTCTACCTCTACTGTGCTCTAATGTACTCTATCTCTACTGTGCTCCACTGTACTCTATCTCTACAGAACTCCACTGTACTCTACCTCTACTGTACTCTACTGTTCTCTACCTCTTCTGTACTCTACTGTACTCCACCTCTACTGTGCTCCACTGTACTCCACTGTACTCTACCTCTATTGTGATCCACTGTACTCTACCTCTACTGTGCTCCACTGTACTCTACCTCTACTGTACTCCACTGTATTCTACCTCTACTCTACTCCACTGTACTCTACCTCTACTGTGCTCTACTCTACTCTATCTCTACTGTGCTCCACTGCACTCTACCTCTACTGTAATCCACTGTTCTCTACCTCGACTATACTCCACTGTACTCTTTCTCTACTGTACTCCACTGTACTCTACCTCTACTGTTCTCCACTGTACTCTACCTCTACTGTGCTCGACTGTACTCTATCTCTACTGTGCTTAACTGTACTCTACCTCTACTGTACTTCACTGTACTCTACCTCTACTGTACTCCACTGTACTCTACTCTACTGTACTCCACTGTACTCTACCTCTACTGTACTCTACCTCTACTGTACTCCACTGTACTCTATCTCTACTTTGCTCCCCTGTACTCTACCTCTACTGTACTACACTGTACTCTACCTCTACTGTACTCCACTGTACTCTACTCTACTGTACTCCACTGTACTCTACCTCTACTGTACTCTACCTCTACAGTGCTCTACTGTACTCTATCTCTACTGTGCTCCACTGTACTCTACCTCTACTGTACTCCACTGTACTCTACCTCTACTGTACTCCACTGTACTCTATCTCTACTGTGCTCTACTGTACTCTATCTCTACTGTGCTCCACTGTTCTCTACCTCTACTGTACTCCACTGTACTCTACCTCTACTGTGCTCCACTGTACTCTATCTCTACTGTACTCCACTGTACTCTACCTCTAATGTACTCCACCTCTAATGTGCTCCACTGTACTCTACCTCTACTGTACTCCACTGTACTCTACCTCTACTGTACTCCACTCTACTCTACCTCTACTGTGCTCTACTGTACTCTATCTCTACTGTGCTCCACTGTACTCTACCTCTACTGTACTCCACTGTACTCTACCTCTACTATACTCTACTGTGCTCTACTGTACTCTATCTCTACTCTGCTCCACTGTACTCTACCTCTACTGTACTCCACTGTACTCTACCTCTACTGTACTCCACTGTACTCTACCTCTACTGTGCTCCACTGTACTCTACCTCTAATGTGCTCCACTCTACTCTACCTCTACTCTGCTCCACTGTACTCTACCTCTAATGTACTCCACTGTACTCTACCTCTACTGTGCTCCACTGTACTCTATCTCTAATGTACTCCACTGTACTCTACCTCTACTGTACTCCACCTCTAATGTGCTCCACTGTACTCTACCTCTACTGTACTCCACTGTACTCTACCTCTAGTGTACTCCACTCTACTCTACCTCTACTGTGCTCTACTGTACTCTATCTCTACTGTGCTCCACTGTACTCTACCTCTACTCTACTCCACTGTACTCTACCTCTACTATACTCCACTGTACTCTTTCTCTACTGTACTCCACTTTACTCTATCTCTACTGTACTCCACTGTACTCTACCTCAACTGTACTCCACTGTACTCTACTCTACTGTACTCCACTGTACTCTACCTCTACTGTACTCTACCTCTACTGTACTCCACTGTACTCTATCTCTACTTTGCTCCACTGTACTCTATCTCTACTGAACTCCACTCTACTCTACCTCTCCTGTACTCTACTGTTCTCTACTTCTACTGTACTCTACTGTACTCCACCTCTACTGTGCTCAACTGTACCCCACTGTACTCTACCTCTAGTATGCTCCACTGTACTCTACCTGTACTGTGCTCCACTTTACTCTACCTCTACTGTACTCCACTGTACTCTACCTCTACTGTACTCCACTGTACTCTACCTCTACTGTACTCTAGTGTACTCTACCTCTACTGTACTCCACTGTACTCTATCTCTACTTTGCTCCACTGTACTCTATCTCTACTGAACTCCACTCTACTCTACCTCTACTGTACTCTACTGTTCTCTACCTCTACTGTACTCTACTGTACTCCACCTCTACTGTGCTCCACTGTACTCCACTGTACTCTACCTCTAGTATGCTCCACTGTACTCTACCTGTACTGTGCTCCACTTTACTCTACCTCTACTGTACTCCACTGTACTCTACCTTTACTGTACTCCACTGTACTCTACCTGTACTGTACTCCACTGTACTCTACCTCTACTGTGCTCCACTGTACTCTACCTCTAATGTGCTCCACTGTACTCTACCTCTACTGTGCTCCACTGTACTCTACCTCTACTGTACTCAACTGTACTCTACCTCTACTGTACTCCACTGTACTCTATCTCTACTGTGCTCTACTGTACTCTATCTCTACTGTGCTCAACTGTACTCTACCTCTACTGTACTCCAATGTACTCTACCTCTACTGTACTCCACTGTACTCTATCTCTACTTTGCTCCACTGTACTCTATCTCTACTGAACTCCACTCTACTCTACCTCTCCTGTACTCTACTGTTCTCTACTTCTACTGTACTCTACTGTACTCCACCTCTACTGTGCTCAACTGTACCCCACTGTACTCTACCTCTAGTATGCTCCACTGTACTCTACCTGTACTGTGCTCCACTTTACTCTACCTCTACTGTACTCCACTGTACTCTACCTCTACTGTACTCCACTGTACTCTACCTCTACTGTACTCTAGTGTACTCTACCTCTACTGTACTCCACTGTACTCTATCTCTACTTTGCTCCACTGTACTCTATCTCTACTGAACTCCACTCTACTCTACCTCTACTGTACTCTACTGTTCTCTACCTCTACTGTACTCTACTGTACTCCACCTCTACTGTGCTCCACTGTACTCCACTGTACTCTACCTCTAGTATGCTCCACTGTACTCTACCTGTACTGTGCTCCACTTTACTCTACCTCTACTGTACTCCACTGTACTCTACCTTTACTGTACTCCACTGTACTCTACCTGTACTGTACTCCACTGTACTCTACCTCTACTGTGCTCCACTGTACTCTACCTCTAATGTGCTCCACTGTACTCTACCTCTACTGTGCTCCACTGTACTCTACCTCTACTGTACTCAACTGTACTCTACCTCTACTGTACTCCACTGTACTCTATCTCTACTGTGCTCTACTGTACTCTATCTCTACTGTGCTCAACTGTACTCTACCTCTACTGTACTCCAATGTACTCTACCTCTACTGTACTCCACTGTACTCTACTCTACTGTACTCCACTTTACTCTACCTCTACTGTACTCTACCTCTACTGTACTCCACTGTACTCTATCTCTACTTTGCTCCACTGTACTCTACCTCTACTGTACTCCACTGTACTCTACCTCTACTCTACTCCACTGTACTCTACTCTACTGTACTCCACTGTACTCTACCTCTACTGTACTCTACCTCTACTGTGCTCTACTGTACTCTATCTCTACTGTGCTCCACTGTACTCTATCTCTACTGAACTCCACTGTACTCTACCTCTACTGTACTCTACTGTTCTCTACCTCTTCTGTACTCTACTGTACTCCACCTCTACTGTGCTCCACTGTACTCCACTGTACTCTACCTCTAGTGTGCTCCACTGTACTCTACCTCTACTGTGCTCTACTCTACTCTATCTCTACTGTGCTCCACTGTACTCTACCTCTACTGTACTCTACTGTTCTCTACCTCTTCTGTACTCTACTGTACTCCACCTCTACTGTGCTCCACTGTACTCTACTGTTCTCTACCTCTACTGTACTCTACTGTACTCCACCTCTACTGTGCTCCACTGTACTCCACTGTACTCTACCTCTACTCTACTCCACTGTACTCTATCTCTACTGTACTCCACTGAACTCTACATCTGCTGTGCTCCACTGTACTCCACTGTACTCTATCTCTACTGTGATCCACTGTACTCTACCTCTGATGTGCTCCACTGTACTCTATCTCTACTTTGCTCCACTGTACTCTATCTCTATTGAACTCCACTGTACTCTACCTCTACTGTACTCTACTGTTCTCTACCTCTACTGTACTCTACTGTACTCCACCTCTGCTCTGCTCCACTGTAATCCACTATACTCTACCTCTACTGTACTCCGCTGAACTCTACCTCTGCTGTGCTCCACTGTACTCCACTGTACTCTATCTCTACTGTGATCCACTGTACTCTACCTCTGATGTGCTCCACTGTACTGCATCTCGACTTTGCTCCACTGTACTCTATCTCTATTGAACTCCACTGTACGCTACCTCTAGTGTGCTCCACTGTACTCTACCTCTACTCTGCTCTACTCTACTCTATCTCTACTGTGCTCCACTGTACTCTACCTCTACTGTACTCTACTGTTCTCTACCTCTTCTGTACTCTACTGTACTCCACCTCTACTGTGCTCCACTGTACTCTACTGTTCTCTACCTCTACTGTACTCTACTGTACTCCACCTCTACTGTGCTCCACTGTACTCCACTGTACTCTACCTCTACTCTACTCCACTGTACTCTATCTCTACTCTACTCCACTGAACTCTACATCTGCTGTGCTCCACTGTACTCCACTGTACTCTATCTCTACTGTGATCCACTGTACTCTACCTCTGATGTGCTCCACTGTACTCTATCTCTACTTTGCTCCACTGTACTCTATCTCTATTGAACTCCACTGTACTCTACCTCTACTGTACTCTACTGTTCTCTACCTCTACTGCACTCTACTGTACTCCACCTCTGCTCTGCTCCACTGTAATCCACAATACTCTACCTCTACTGTGCTCCACTGTACTCTACCTTTACTTTGCTCCACTGTACTCTACCTCTACTGTACTCCACTGTGCTCTACCTCTACTGTACTCTACTGTACTCCACCTCTACTGTGCTCCACTGTACTCCACTGTACTCTACCTCTACTTTACTCCACTGTACTCTACCTCTACTGTACTCCACTGTACTCTACCTCTACTGTACTCCACTGTACTCTACCTCTACTGTGCTCCACTGTACTCTACCTCTAATGTGCTCCACTGTACTCTACCTCTACTGTGCTCCACTGTACTCTACCTCTACTGTACTCCACTGTACTCTACCTCTACTGTACTCTATCTCTACTGTGCTCCACTGTACTCTATCTCTACTGAACTCCACTGTACTCTACCTCTACTGTACTCTACTGTTCTCTACCTCTTCTGTACTCTACTGTACTCCACCTCTACTGTGCTCCACTGTACTCCACTGTACTCTACCTCTAGTGTGCTCCACTGTACTCTACCTCTACTGTGCTCTACTCTACTCTATCTCTACTGTGCTCCACTGTACTCTACCTCTACTGTACTCTACTGTTCTCTACCTCTTCTGTACTCTACTGTACTCCACCTCTACTGTGCTCCACTGTACTCTACTGTTCTCTACCTCTACTGTACTCTACTGTACTCCACCTCTACTGTGCTCCACTGTACTCCACTGTACTCTACCTCTACTCTACTCCACTGTACTCTATCTCTACTGTACTCCACTGAACTCTACATCTGCTGTGCTCCACTGTACTCCACTGTACTCTATCTCTACTGTGATCCACTGTACTCTACCTCTGATGTGCTCCACTGTACTCTATCTCTACTTTGCTCCACTGTACTCTATCTCTATTGAACTCCACTGTACTCTACCTCTACTGTACTCTACTGTTCTCTACCTCTACTGTACTCTACTGTACTCCACCTCTGCTCTGCTCCACTGTAATCCACTATACTCTACCTCTACTGTACTCCGCTGAACTCTACCTCTGCTGTGCTCCACTGTACTCCACTGTACTCTATCTCTACTGTGATCCACTGTACTCTACCTCTGATGTGCTCCACTGTACTGCATCTCGACTTTGCTCCACTGTACTCTATCTCTATTGAACTCCACTGTACGCTACCTCTAGTGTGCTCCACTGTACTCTACCTCTACTCTGCTCTACTCTACTCTATCTCTACTGTGCTCCACTGTACTCTACCTCTACTGTACTCTACTGTTCTCTACCTCTTCTGTACTCTACTGTACTCCACCTCTACTGTGCTCCACTGTACTCTACTGTTCTCTACCTCTACTGTACTCTACTGTACTCCACCTCTACTGTGCTCCACTGTACTCCACTGTACTCTACCTCTACTCTACTCCACTGTACTCTATCTCTACTGTACTCCACTGAACTCTACATCTGCTGTGCTCCACTGTACTCCACTGTACTCTATCTCTACTGTGATCCACTGTACTCTACCTCTGATTTGCTCCACTGTACTCTATCTCTACTTTGCTCCACTGTACTCTATCTCTATTGAACTCCACTGTACTCTACCTCTACTGTACTCTACTGTTCTCTACCTCTACTGCACTCTACTGTACTCCACCTCTGCTCTGCTCCACTGTAATCCACAATACTCTACCTCTACTGTGCTCCACTGTACTCTACCTTTACTTTGCTCCACTGTACTCTACCTCTACTGTACTCCACTGTGCTCTACCTCTACTGTACTCTACTGTACTCCACCTCTACTGTGCTCCACTGTACTCCACTGTACTCTACCTCTACTTTACTCCACTGTACTCTACCTCTACTGTACTCCACTGTACTCTACCTCTACTGTACTCCACTGTACTCTACCTCTACTGTGCTCCACTGTACTCTACCTCTAATGTGCTCCACTGTACTCTACCTCTACTGTGCTCCACTGTACTCTACCTCTACTGTACTCCACTGTACTCTACCTCTACTGTACTCAACCTCTACTGTGCTCTACTGTACTCTATCTCTACTGTGCTCCACTGTACTCTACCTCTACTGTACTCCACTGTACTCTACCATTACTGTACTCCACTGTACTCTATCTCTACTGTGCTCTACTGTACTCTATCTCTACTGTGCTCCACTGTTCTCTACCTCTACTGTACTCCACTGTACTCTACCTCTACTGTACTCCACTGTACTCTACCTCTACTGTGCTCCAATGTACTCTACCTCTAATGTGCTCCACTGTACTCTACCTCTACTGTGCTGCACTGTACTCTACCTCTACTGTACTCCACTGTACTCTACCTCTACTGTGCTCCACTGTACTCTATCTACTGTACTCCACTGTACTCTACCTCTACTGTACTACACCTCTAATGTGCTCCACTGTACTCTACTTCTACTGTACTCTACTGTACTCCACCTCTACTGTGCTCAACTGTACCCCACTGTACTCTACCTCTAGTATGCTCCACTGTACTCTACCTGTACTGTGCTCCACTTTACTCTACCTCTACTGTACTCCACTGTACTCTACCTCTACTGTACTCCACTGTACTCTACCTCTACTGTACTCTAGTGTACTCTACCTCTACTGTACTCCACTGTACTCTATCTCTACTTTGCTCCACTGTACTCTATCTCTACTGAACTCCACTCTACTCTACCTCTACTGTACTCTACTGTTCTCTACCTCTACTGTACTCTACTGTACTCCACCTCTACTGTGCTCCACTGTACTCCACTGTACTCTACCTCTAGTATGCTCCACTGTACTCTACCTGTACTGTGCTCCACTTTACTCTACCTCTACTGTACTCCACTGTACTCTACCTTTACTGTACTCCACTGTACTCTACCTGTACTGTACTCCACTGTACTCTACCTCTACTGTGCTCCACTGTACTCTACCTCTAATGTGCTCCACTGTACTCTACCTCTACTGTGCTCCACTGTACTCTACCTCTACTGTACTCAACTGTACTCTACCTCTACTGTACTCCACTGTACTCTATCTCTACTGTGCTCTACTGTACTCTATCTCTACTGTGCTCAACTGTACTCTACCTCTACTGTACTCCAATGTACTCTACCTCTACTGTACTCCACTGTACTCTATCTCTACTTTGCTCCACTGTACTCTATCTCTACTGAACTCCACTCTACTCTACCTCTCCTGTACTCTACTGTTCTCTACTTCTACTGTACTCTACTGTACTCCACCTCTACTGTGCTCAACTGTACCCCACTGTACTCTACCTCTAGTATGCTCCACTGTACTCTACCTGTACTGTGCTCCACTTTACTCTACCTCTACTGTACTCCACTGTACTCTACCTCTACTGTACTCCACTGTACTCTACCTCTACTGTACTCTAGTGTACTCTACCTCTACTGTACTCCACTGTACTCTATCTCTACTTTGCTCCACTGTACTCTATCTCTACTGAACTCCACTCTACTCTACCTCTACTGTACTCTACTGTTCTCTACCTCTACTGTACTCTACTGTACTCCACCTCTACTGTGCTCCACTGTACTCCACTGTACTCTACCTCTAGTATGCTCCACTGTACTCTACCTGTACTGTGCTCCACTTTACTCTACCTCTACTGTACTCCACTGTACTCTACCTTTACTGTACTCCACTGTACTCTACCTGTACTGTACTCCACTGTACTCTACCTCTACTGTGCTCCACTGTACTCTACCTCTAATGTGCTCCACTGTACTCTACCTCTACTGTGCTCCACTGTACTCTACCTCTACTGTACTCAACTGTACTCTACCTCTACTGTACTCCACTGTACTCTATCTCTACTGTGCTCTACTGTACTCTATCTCTACTGTGCTCAACTGTACTCTACCTCTACTGTACTCCAATGTACTCTACCTCTACTGTACTCCACTGTACTCTACTCTACTGTACTCCACTTTACTCTACCTCTACTGTACTCTACCTCTACTGTACTCCACTGTACTCTATCTCTACTTTGCTCCACTGTACTCTACCTCTACTGTACTCCACTGTACTCTACCTCTACTCTACTCCACTGTACTCTACTCTACTGTACTCCACTGTACTCTACCTCTACTGTACTCTACCTCTACTGTGCTCTACTGTACTCTATCTCTACTGTGCTCCACTGTACTCTATCTCTACTGAACTCCACTGTACTCTACCTCTACTGTACTCTACTGTTCTCTACCTCTTCTGTACTCTACTGTACTCCACCTCTACTGTGCTCCACTGTACTCCACTGTACTCTACCTCTAGTGTGCTCCACTGTACTCTACCTCTACTGTGCTCTACTCTACTCTATCTCTACTGTGCTCCACTGTACTCTACCTCTACTGTACTCTACTGTTCTCTACCTCTTCTGTACTCTACTGTACTCCACCTCTACTGTGCTCCACTGTACTCTACTGTTCTCTACCTCTACTGTACTCTACTGTACTCCACCTCTACTGTGCTCCACTGTACTCCACTGTACTCTACCTCTACTCTACTCCACTGTACTCTATCTCTACTGTACTCCACTGAACTCTACATCTGCTGTGCTCCACTGTACTCCACTGTACTCTATCTCTACTGTGATCCACTGTACTCTACCTCTGATGTGCTCCACTGTACTCTATCTCTACTTTGCTCCACTGTACTCTATCTCTATTGAACTCCACTGTACTCTACCTCTACTGTACTCTACTGTTCTCTACCTCTACTGTACTCTACTGTACTCCACCTCTGCTCTGCTCCACTGTAATCCACTATACTCTACCTCTACTGTACTCCGCTGAACTCTACCTCTGCTGTGCTCCACTGTACTCCACTGTACTCTATCTCTACTGTGATCCACTGTACTCTACCTCTGATGTGCTCCACTGTACTGCATCTCGACTTTGCTCCACTGTACTCTATCTCTATTGAACTCCACTGTACGCTACCTCTAGTGTGCTCCACTGTACTCTACCTCTACTCTGCTCTACTCTACTCTATCTCTACTGTGCTCCACTGTACTCTACCTCTACTGTACTCTACTGTTCTCTACCTCTTCTGTACTCTACTGTACTCCACCTCTACTGTGCTCCACTGTACTCTACTGTTCTCTACCTCTACTGTACTCTACTGTACTCCACCTCTACTGTGCTCCACTGTACTCCACTGTACTCTACCTCTACTCTACTCCACTGTACTCTATCTCTACTGTACTCCACTGAACTCTACATCTGCTGTGCTCCACTGTACTCCACTGTACTCTATCTCTACTGTGATCCACTGTACTCTACCTCTGATGTGCTCCACTGTACTCTATCTCTACTTTGCTCAACTGTACTCTATCTCTATTGAACTCCACTGTACTCTACCTCTACTGTACTCTACTGTTCTCTACCTCTACTGCACTCTACTGTACTCCACCTCTGCTCTGCTCCACTGTAATCCACAATACTCTACCTCTACTGTGCTCCACTGTACTCTACCTTTACTTTGCTCCACTGTACTCTACCTCTACTGTACTCCACTGTGCTCTACCTCTACTGTGCTCTACTGTACTCTATCTCTACTGTACTCTACTGTACTCCACCTCTACTGTGCTCCACTGTGCTCCACTGTACTCTACCTCTACTTTACTCCACTGTACTCTACCTCTACTGTACTCCACTGTACTCTACCTCTACTGTACTCCACTGTACTCTACCTCTACTGTGCTCCACTGTACTCTACCTCTAATGTGCTCCACTGTACTCTACCTCTACTGTGCTCCACTGTACTCTACCTCTACTGTACTCCACTATACTCTACCTCTACTGTACTCAACCTCTACTGTGCTCTACTGTACTCTATCTCTACTGTGCTCCACTGTACTCTACCTCTACTGTACTCCACTGTACTCTGCCATTACTGTACTCCACTGTACTCTATCTCTACTGTGCTCTACTGTACTCTATCTCTACTGTGCTCCACTGTTCTCTACCTCTACTGTACTCCACTGTACTCTACCTCTACTGTACTCCACTGTACTCTACCTCTACTGTGCTCCAATGTACTCTACCTCTAATGTGCTCCACTGTACTCTACCTCTACTGTGCTGCACTGTACTCTACCTCTACAGTACTCCACTGTACTCTACCTCTACTGTGCTCCACTGTACTCTATCTACTGTACTCCACTGTACTCTACCTCTACTGTACTACACCTCTAATGTGCTCCACTGTACTCTACCTCTACTGTACTCCACTGTACTCTACCTCTACTGTACTCCACTCTACTCTACCTCTACTGTGCTCTACTGTACTCTATCTCTACTGTTCTCCACTGTACTCTACCTCTACTGTACTCCACTGTACTCTACCTCTACTATACTCCACTGTACTCTTTCTCTACTGTACTCCACTGTACTCTACCTCTACTGTACTCCACTGTACTCAACTTCAACTGTACTCCACTGTACTCTACTCTACTGTACTCCACTGTACTCTACCTCTACTGTACTCTACCTCTACTGTACTCCACTGTACTCTATCTCTACTTTGCTCCACTGTACTCTGTCTCTACTGAACTCCACTCTACTCTACCTCTACTGTACTCTACTGTTCTCTACCTCTACTGTACTCTACTGTACTCCACCTCTACTGTGCTCCACTGTACTCCACTGTACTCTATCTCTACTGTACTCCACTATACTCTACCTCTACTGTACTGTAATGTTCTCTACCTCTACTGTACTCTACTGTATTCCACCTCACCTGTGCTCCACTGTACTCCACTGTACTCTACCTCTACTGTTCTCCACTGTTCTCCACTGTACTCTACCAATACTGTGCTCCACTGTACTCTACCTCTAATGTGCTCCACTGTACTCTATCTCTACTGTGCTCCACTGTACTCTATCTCTACTGTGCTCCACTGTACTCTACCTCTACTGTACTCCACTGTACTCTACCTCTACTGTGCTCCACTGTACTCTATCTCTACTGTACTCCACTGTACTCTACCTCTACTGTACTCCACCTCTAATGTGCTCCACTGTACTCTACCTCTACTGTACTCTACTGTACTCTACCTCTACTGTACTCCACTCTACTCTACCTCTACTATACTCCACTGTACTCTTTCTCTACTGTACTCCACTGTACTCTACCTCTACTGTACTCCACTGTACTCTACTCTACTGTGCTCCACTGTACTCTACCTCTACTGTACTCTACCTCTACTGTACTCCACTGTACTCTATCTCTACTTTGCTCCACTGTACTCTATCTCTACTGTACTCCACTCTACTCTACCTCTACTGTACCCTACTGTTCTCTACCTCTACTGTACTCTACTGTACTCCACCTCTACTGTGCTCCACTGTACTCCACTGTATTCTACCTCTAATGTGCTCCACTGTACTCTACCTCTACTGTGCTCCACTGTACTCTACCTCTACTGTACTCCACTGTACTCTACCTCTACTGTACTCCACTGTACTCTACCTCTACTGTGCTCGACTGTACTCTATCTGTACTGTGCTCCACTGTACTCTACCTCTACTGTACTCCACTGTACTCTACCTCTACTGTACTCCACTGTACTCCACCTCTACTGTGCTCCACTGTACTCCAATGTACTCTACCTCTACTCTACTCCACTGTACTCTACCTCTACTGTACTCCACTGTACTCTACCTCTACTGTGCTCCACTGTACTCTACTTCTACTGTACTCCACTGTACTCTACCTCTACTGTGCTCCACTGTACTCTACCTCTAATGTGCTCCACTGTACTCTACCTCTACTGTGCTCCACTCTACTCTACCTCTACTGTACTCCACTGTACTCTACCTCTACTGTGCTCCACTGTACTCTATCTCTACTCTACTCCACTGTACTCTACCTCTACTGTACTCTACTGTACTCCACCTCTAATGTGCTCCACTCTACTCTACTTCTACTGTACTCCACTCCACTGTACTCTACCTCTACTGTATTCCACTCTACTCTACCTCTATTGTGCTCTACTGTACTCTATCTCTACTGTGCTCTACTGTATTCTACCTCTACTATACTCCACTGTACTCTACCTCTACTCTACTCCACTGGTCTCTACCTCTACTGTGCTCCACTGTACTCTACCTCTACTGTACTCCACTGTACTCTACCTCTACTGTGCTCCACTGTACTCTACCTCTAATGTGCTCCACTGTACTCTACCTCTACTGTGCTCCACTGTACTCTACCTCTACTGTACTCCACTGTACACTACCTCTACTGTACTCCACTGTACTCTACCTCTACTGTACTCCACTGTACTCTACCTCTACTGTACTCCACTGTACTCTACTCTACTGTACTCCACTGTACTCTACATCTACTGTACTCTACCTCTACTGTACTCCACTGTACTCTATCTCTACTTTGCTCCACTGTACTCTATCTCTACTGAACTCCACTGTATTCTACATCTACTGTACTCTACTGTTCTCTACCTCTACTGTACTCTAGTGTACTCCACCTCTATTGTGCTCCACTGTACTCCACTGTACTCTACCTCTAGTGTGCTCCACTGTACTCTACCTCTACTGTACTCAACTGTACTCTACCTCTACTGTGCTCCACTGTACTCTACCTCTACTGTGCTCCACTGTACTCTACCTCTACTGTACTCCACTGTACTCTACCTCTACTGTGCTCCACTGTACTCTACCTCTAATGTGCTCCACTATACTCGAACCTCTACTGTGCTCCACTGTACTCTACCTCTACTGTACTCCACTGTACACTACCTCTACTGTACTCCACTGTACTCTATCTCTACTGTGCTCTACTGTACTCTATCTCTCCTGTGCTCCACTGTACTCTACCTTTACTGTACTCCACTGTACTCTACCTGTACTGTACTCCACTGTACTCTACCTCTACTGTGCTTCACTGTACTCTACCTCTAATGTGCTCCACTGTACTCTACCTCTACTGTGCTCCACTGTACTCTACCTCTACTGTACTCAACTGTACTCTACCTCTACTGTACTCCACTGTACTCTATCTCTACTGTGCTCTACTGTACTCTATCTCTACTGTGCTTAACTGTACTCTACCTCTACTGTACTCCACTGTACTCTACCTCTACTGTACTCCACTGTACTCTACTCTACTGTACTCCACTGTACTCTACCTCTACTGTACTCTACCTCTACTGTACTCCACTGTACTCTATCTCTACTTTGCTACCCTGTACTCTACCTCTACTGTACTCCACTGTACTCTACCTCTACTGTACTCCACTGTACTCTACTCTACTGTACTCCACTGTACTCTACCTCTACTGTACTCTACCTCTACTGTGCTCTACTGTACTCTATCTCTACTGTGCTCCACTGTACTCTACCTCTACTGTACTCCACTGTACTCTACCTCTACTGTACTCCACTGTACTCTATCTCTACTGTGCTCTACTGTACTCTATCTCTACTGTGCTCCACTGTTCTCTACCTCTACTGTACTCCACTGTACTCTACCTCTACTGTACTCCACTGTACTCTACCTCTACTGTGCTCTAATGTACTCTACCTCTAATGTGCTCCACTGTACTCTACCTCTACTGTGCTCCACTGTACTCTACCTCTACTGTACTCCACTGTACTCTACCTCTACTGTGCTCCACTGTACTCTATCTCTACTGTACTCCACTGTACTCTACCTCTACTGTACTCCACCTCTAATGTGCTCCACTGTACTCTACCTCTACTGTACTCCACTGTACTCTACCTCTACTGTACTCCACTCTACTCTACCTCTACTGTGCTCTACTGTACTCTATCTCTACTGTGCTCCACTGTACTCTACCTCTACTGTACTCCACTGTACTCTACCTCTACTATACTCCACTGTACTCTTTCTCTACTGTACTCCACTGTACTCTACCTCTACTGTACTCCACTGTACTCAACCTCAACTGTACTCCACTGTACTCTACTCTACTGTACTCCACTGTACTCTACCTCTACTGTACTCTACCTCTACTGTACTCCACTGTACTCTATCTCTACTTTGCTCCACTGTACTCTATCTCTACTGAACTCCACTCTACTCTACCTCTACTGTACTCTACTGTTCTCTACCTCTACTGTACTCTACTGTACTCCACCTCTACTGTGCTCCACTGTACTCCACTGTACTCTATCTCTACTGTACTCCACTGTACTCTACTTCTACTGTACTGTAATGTTCTCTACCTCTACTGTACTCTACTGTATTCCACCTCTACTGTGCTCCACTGTACTCCACTGTACTCTACCTCTACTGTTCTCCACTGTTCTCCACTGTACTCTACCAATACTGTGCTCCACTGTACTCTACCTCTACTGTACTCCACTGTACTCTATCTCTACTGTGCTCTACTGTACTCTATCTCTACTGTGCTCAACTGTACTCTACCTCTACTGTACTCCACTGTACTCTACCTCTACTGTACTCCACTGTACTCTACTCTACTGTACTCCACTTTACTCTACCTCTACTGTACTCTACCTCTACTGTACTCCACTGTACTCTACTCTACTGTACTCCACTGTACTCTACCTCTACTGTACTCCACTGTACTCAACCTCAACTGTACTCCACTGTACTCTACTCTACTGTACTCCACTGTACTCTACCTCTACTGTACTCTACCTCTACTGTACTCCACTGTACTCTATCTCTACTTTGCTCCACTGTACTCTATCTCTACTGAACTCCACTCTACTCTACCTCTACTGTACTCTACTGTTCTCTACCTCTACTGTACTCTACTGTACTCCACCTCTACTGTGCTCCACTGTACTCCACTGTACTCTATCTCTACTGTACTCCACTGTACTCTACTTCTACTGTACTGTAATGTTCTCTACCTCTACTGTACTCTACTGTATTCCACCTCTACTGTGCTCCACTGTACTCCACTGTACTCTACCTCTACTGTTCTCCACTGTTCTCCACTGTACTCTACCAATACTGTGCTCCACTGTACTCTACCTCTACTGTACTCCACTGTACTCTATCTCTACTGTGCTCTACTGTACTCTATCTCTACTGTGCTCAACTGTACTCTACCTCTACTGTACTCCACTGTACTCTACCTCTACTGTACTCCACTGTACTCTACTCTACTGTACTCCACTTTACTCTACCTCTACTGTACTCTATCTCTACTGTGCTCAACTGTACTCTACCTCTACTGTACTCCACTGTACTCTACCTCTACTGTACTCCACTGTACTCTACTCTACTGTACTCCACTTTACTCTACCTCTACTGTACTCTACCTCTACTGTACTCCACTGTACTCTACTCTACTGTACTCCACTGTACTCTACCTCTACTGTACTCCACTGTACTCAACCTCAACTGTACTCCACTGTACTCTACTCTACTGTACTCCACTGTACTCTACCTCTACTGTACTCTACCTCTACTGTACTCCACTGTACTCTATCTCTACTTTGCTCCACTGTACTCTATCTCTACTGAACTCCACTCTACTCTACCTCTACTGTACTCTACTGTTCTCTACCTCTACTGTACTCTACTGTACTCCACCTCTACTGTGCTCCACTGTACTCCACTGTACTCTATCTCTACTGTACTCCACTGTACTCTACTTCTACTGTACTGTAATGTTCTCTACCTCTACTGTACTCTACTGTATTCCACCTCTACTGTGCTCCACTGTACTCCACTGTACTCTACCTCTACTGTTCTCCACTGTTCTCCACTGTACTCTACCAATACTGTGCTCCACTGTACTCTACCTCTACTGTACTCCACTGTACTCTATCTCTACTGTGCTCTACTGTACTCTATCTCTACTGTGCTCAACTGTACTCTACCTCTACTGTACTCCACTGTACTCTACTCTACTGTACTCCACTTTACTCTACCTCTACTGTACTCTACCTCTACTGTACTCCACTGTACTCTATCTCTACTTTGCTCCACTGTACTCTACCTCTACTGTACTCCACTGTAATCTACCTCTACTATACTCCACTGTACTCTACTCTACTGTACTCCACTGTACTCTACATTTACTGTACTCTACCTCTACTGTGCTCTACTGTACTCTATCTCTACTGTGCTCCACTGTACTCTATCTCTACTGAACTCCACTGTACTCTACCTCTACTGTACTCTACTGTTCTCTACCTCTACTCTACTCTACTGTACTCCACCTCTACTGTGCTCCACTGTACTCCACTGTACTCTACCTCTAGTGTGCTCCACTGTACTCTACCTCTACTGTGCTCCACTGTACTCTATCTCTACTGTACTCCACTGTATTCTACCTCTACTCTACTCCACTGTACTCTACCTCTACTCTGCTCTACTCTACTCTATCTCTACTGTGCTCCACTGTACTCTACCTCTACTGTAATCCACTGTTCTCTACCTCGACTATACTCCACTGTACTCTTTCTCTACTGTACGCCACTGTACTCTACCTCTACTGTACTCCACTGTACTCTACCTCTACTGTGCTCGACTGTACTCTATCTCTACTGTGCTCCACTGTACTCTACCTCTACTGTACTCCACTGTACTCTACCTCTACTGTACTCCACTGTACTCCACCTCTACTGTGCTCCACTGTACTCCACTGTACTCTACCTCTACTGTACTCCACTGTACTCTACCTCTACTGTACTCCACTGTACTCTTCCTCTACTGTGCTCCACTGTACTCTACTTCTACTGTACTCCACCGTACTCTACCTCTACTGTGCTCCACTGTACTCTACCTCTAATGTGCTCCACTGTACTCTACCTCTACTGTGCTCCACTCTACTCTACCTCTACTGTACTCCACTGTACTCTACCTCTACTGTGCTCCACTGTACTCTATCTCTATTCTACTCCACTGTACTCTACCTCTACTGTACTCTACTGTACTCCACCTCTAATGTGCTCCACTGTACTCTACCTCTACTGTACTCCACTCCACTGTACTCTACCTCTACTGTATTCCACTCTACTCTACCTCTATTGTGCTCTACTGTACTCTATCTCTACTGTGCTCCACTGTACTCTACCTCTACTGTACTCCACTGTACTCTACCTCTACTGTGCTCCACTGTACTCTACCTCTAATGTGCTCCACTGTACTCTACCTCTACTGTGCTCCACTGTACTCTACCTCTACTGTACTCCACTGTACTCTACCTCTACTGTACTCCACTGTACTCTACCTCTACTGTACTCCACTGTACTCTACCTCTACTGTACTCCACTGTACTCTACTCTACTGTACTCCACTGTACTCTACATCTACTGTACTCTACCTCTACTGTACTCCACTGTACTCTATCTCTACTTTGCTCCACTGTACTCTATCTCTACTGAACTCCACTGTATTCTACATCTACTGTACTCTACTGTTCTCTACCTCTACTGTACTCTAGTGTACTCCACCTCTATTGTGCTCCACTGTACTCCACTGTACTCTACCTCTAGTGTGCTCCACTGTACTCTACCTCTACTGTACTCAACTGTACTCTACCTCTACTGTGCTCCACTGTACTCTACCTCTACTGTGCTCCACTGTACTCTACCTCTACTGTACTCCACTGTACTCTACCTCTACTGTGCTCCACTGTACTCTACCTCTAATGTGCTCCACTGTACTCGAACCTCTACTGTGCTCCACTGTACTCTACCTCTACTGTACTCCACTGTACTCTACCTCTACTGTACTCAACTGTACTCTATCTCTACTGTGCTCTACTGTACTCTATCTCTCCTGTGCTCCACTGTACTCTACCTTTACTGTACTCCACTGTACTCTACCTGTACTGTACTCCACTGTACTCTATCTCTACTGTGCTCTACTGTACTCTATCTCTACTGTGCTTAACTGTACTCTACCTCTACTGTACTCCACTGTACTCTACCTCTACTGTACTCCACTGTACTCTACTCTACTGTACTCCACTGTACTCTACCTCTACTGTACTCTACCTCTACTGTACTCCACTGTACTCTATCTCTACTTTGCTCCCCTGTACTCTACCTCTACTGTACTCCACTGTACTCTACCTCTACTGTACTCCACTGTACTCTACTCTACTGTACTCCACTGTACTCTACCTCTACTGTACTCTACCTCTACTCTGCTCTACTGTACTCTATCTCTACTGTGCTCCACTGTACTCTACCTCTACTGTACTCCACTGTACTCTACCTCTACTGTACTCCACTGTACTCTATCTCTACTGTGCTCTACTGTACTCTATCTCTACTGTGCTCCACTGTTCTCTACCTCTACTGTACTCCACTGTACTCTACCTCTACTGTACTCCACTGTACTCTACCTCTACTGTGCTCCAATGTACTCTACCTCTAATGTGCTCCACTGTACTCTACCTCTACTGTGCTCCACTGTACTCTACCTCTACTGTACTCCACTGTACTCTACCTCTACTGTGCTCCACTGTACTCTATCTCTACTGTACTCCACTGTACTCTACCTCTACTGTACTCCACCTCTAATGTGCTCCACTGTACTTTACCTCTACTGTACTCCACTGTACTCTACCTCTACTGTACTCCACTCTACTCTACCTCTACTGTGCTCTACTGTACTCTATCTCTACTGTGCTCCACTGTACTCTACCTCTACTGTACTCCACTGTACTCTACCTCTAACTATACTCCACTGTACTCTTTCTCTACTGTACTCCACTGTACTCTACCTCTACTGTACTCCACTGTACTCAACCTCAACTGTACTCCACTGTACTCTACTCTACTGTACTCCACTGTACTCTACCTCTACTGTACTCCACTGTACTCTATCTCTACTTTGCTCCACTGTACTCTATCTCTACTGAACTCCACTCTACTCTACCTCTACTGTACTCTACTGTTCTCTACCTCTACTGTACTCTACTGTACTCCACCTCTACTGTGCTCCACTGTACTCCACTGTACTCTACCACTACTCTACTCCACTGTACTCTATCTCTACTGTACTCCACTGAACTCTACATCTGCTGTGCTCCACTGTACTCCACTGTACTCTATCTCTACTGTGATCCACTGTACTCTACCTCTGATGTGCTCCACTGTACTCTATCTCTACTTTGCTCCACTGTACTCTATCTCTATTGAACTCCACTGTACTCTACCTCTACTGTACTCTACTGTTCTCTACCTCTACTGTACTCTACTGTACTCCACCTCTGCTCTGCTCCACTGTAATCCACTATACTCTACCTCTACGGTACTCCGCTGAACTCTACCTCTGCTGTGCTCCACTGTACTCCACTGTACTCTATCTCTACTGTGATCCACTGTACTCTACCTCTGATGTGCTCCACTGTACTCCATCTCGACTTTGCTCCACTGTACTCTATCTCTATTGAACTCCACTGTACTCTACCTCTACTGTACTCTACTGTTCTCTACCTCTACTGCACTCTACTGTACTCCACCTCTGCTCTGCTCCACTGTAATCCACAATACTCTACCTCTACTGTGCTCCACTGTACTCTACCTTTACTTTGCTCCACTGTACTCTACCTCTACTGTACTCCACTGTGCTCTACCTCTACTGTACTCTACTGTACTCCACCTCTACTGTGCTCCACTGTACTCCACTGTACTCTACCTCTACTTTACTCCACTGTACTCTACCTCTACTGTACTCCACTGTACTCTACCTCTACTGTACTCCACTGTACTCTACCTCTACTGTGCTCCACTGTACTCTACCTCTAATGTGCTCCACTGTACTCTACCTCTACTGTGCTCCACTGTACTCTACCTCTACTATACTCCACTGTACTCTACCTCTACTGTACTCAACCTCTACTGTGCTCTACTGTACTCTATCTCTACTGTGCTCCACTGTACTCTACCTCTACTGTACTCCACTGTACTCTACCATTACTGTACTCCACTGTACTCTATCTCTACTGTGCTCTACTGTACTCTATCTCTACTGTGCTCCACTGTTCTCTACCTCTACTGTACTCCACTGTACTCTACCTCTACTGTACTCCACTGTACTCTACCTCTACTGTGCTCCAATGTACTCTACCTCTAATGTGCTCCACTGTACTCTACCTCTACTGTGCTCCACTGTACTCTACCTCTACTGTACTCCACTGTACTCTACCTCTACTGTACTCAACCTCTACTGTGCTCTACTGTACTCTACCTCTACTATACTCCACTGTACTCTACCTCTACTCTACTCCACTGGTCTCTACCTCTACTGTGCTCCACTGTACTCTACCTCTACTGTACTCCACTGTACTCTACCTCTACTGTGCTCCACTGTACTCTACCTCTAATGTGCTCCACTGTACTCTACCTCTACTGTGCTCCACTGTACTCTACCTCTACTGTACTCCACTGTACACTACCTCTACTGTACTCCACTGTACTCTACCTCTACTGTACTCCACTGTACTCTACCTCTACTGTACTCCACTGTACTCTACTCTACTGTACTCCACTGTACTCTACATCTACTGTACTCTACCTCTACTGTACTCCACTGTACTCTATCTCTACTTTGCTCCACTGTACTCTATCTCTACTGAACTCCACTGTATTCTACATCTACTGTACTCTACTGTTCTCTACCTCTACTGTACTCTAGTGTACTCCACCTCTATTGTGCTCCACTGTACTCCACTGTACTCTACCTCTAGTGTGCTCCACTGTACTCTACCTCTACTGTACTCAACTGTACTCTACCTCTACTGTGCTCCACTGTACTCTACCTCTACTGTGCTCCACTGTACTCTACCTCTACTGTACTCCACTGTACTCTACCTCTACTGTGCTCCACTGTACTCTACCTCTAATGTGCTCCACTGTACTCGAACCTCTACTGTGCTCCACTGTACTCTACCTCTACTGTACTCCACTGTACACTACCTCTACTGTACTCCACTGTACTCTATCTCTACTGTGCTCTACTGTACTCTATCTCTCCTGTGCTCCACTGTACTCTACCTTTACTGTACTCCACTGTACTCTACCTGTACTGTACTCCACTGTACTCTACCTCTACTGTGCTTCACTGTACTCTACCTCTAATGTGCTCCACTGTACTCTACCTCTACTGTGCTCCACTGTACTCTACCTCTACTGTACTCAACTGTACTCTACCTCTACTGTACTCCACTGTACTCTATCTCTACTGTGCTCTACTGTACTCTATCTCTACTGTGCTTAACTGTACTCTACCTCTACTGTACTCCACTGTACTCTACCTCTACTGTACTCCACTGTACTCTACTCTACTGTACTCCACTGTACTCTACCTCTACTGTACTCTACCTCTACTGTACTCCACTGTACTCTATCTCTACTTTGCTACCCTGTACTCTACCTCTACTGTACTCCACTGTACTCTACCTCTACTGTACTCCACTGTACTCTACTCTACTGTACTCCACTGTACTCTACCTCTACTGTACTCTACCTCTACTGTGCTCTACTGTACTCTATCTCTACTGTGCTCCACTGTACTCTACCTCTACTGTACTCCACTGTACTCTACCTCTACTGTACTCCACTGTACTCTATCTCTACTGTGCTCTACTGTACTCTATCTCTACTGTGCTCCACTGTTCTCTACCTCTACTGTACTCCACTGTACTCTACCTCTACTGTACTCCACTGTACTCTACCTCTACTGTGCTCTAATGTACTCTACCTCTAATGTGCTCCACTGTACTCTACCTCTACTGTGCTCCACTGTACTCTACCTCTACTGTACTCCACTGTACTCTACCTCTACTGTGCTCCACTGTACTCTATCTCTACTGTACTCCACTGTACTCTACCTCTACTGTACTCCACCTCTAATGTGCTCCACTGTACTCTACCTCTACTGTACTCCACTGTACTCTACCTCTACTGTACTCCACTCTACTCTACCTCTACTGTGCTCTACTGTACTCTATCTCTACTGTGCTCCACTGTACTCTACCTCTACTGTACTCCACTGTACTCTACCTCTACTATACTCCACTGTACTCTTTCTCTACTGTACTCCACTGTACTCTACCTCTACTGTACTCCACTGTACTCAACCTCAACTGTACTCCACTGTACTCTACTCTACTGTACTCCACTGTACTCTACCTCTACTGTACTCTACCTCTACTGTACTCCACTGTACTCTATCTCTACTTTGCTCCACTGTACTCTATCTCTACTGAACTCCACTCTACTCTACCTCTACTGTACTCTACTGTTCTCTACCTCTACTGTACTCTACTGTACTCCACCTCTACTGTGCTCCACTGTACTCCACTGTACTCTATCTCTACTGTACTCCACTGTACTCTACTTCTACTGTACTGTAATGTTCTCTACCTCTACTGTACTCTACTGTATTCCACCTCTACTGTGCTCCACTGTACTCCACTGTACTCTACCTCTACTGTTCTCCACTGTTCTCCACTGTACTCTACCAATACTGTGCTCCACTGTACTCTACCTCTACTGTACTCCACTGTACTCTATCTCTACTGTGCTCTACTGTACTCTATCTCTACTGTGCTCAACTGTACTCTACCTCTACTGTACTCCACTGTACTCTACCTCTACTGTACTCCACTGTACTCTACTCTACTGTACTCCACTTTACTCTACCTCTACTGTACTCTACCTCTACTGTACTCCACTGTACTCTACTCTACTGTACTCCACTGTACTCAACCTCAACTGTACTCCACTGTACTCTACTCTACTGTACTCCACTGTACTCTACCTCTACTGTACTCTACCTCTACTGTACTCCACTGTACTCTATCTCTACTTTGCTCCACTGTACTCTATCTCTACTGAACTCCACTCTACTCTACCTCTACTGTACTCTACTGTTCTCTACCTCTACTGTACTCTACTGTACTCCACCTCTACTGTGCTCCACTGTACTCCACTGTACTCTATCTCTACTGTACTCCACTGTACTCTACTTCTACTGTACTGTAATGTTCTCTACCTCTACTGTACTCTACTGTATTCCACCTCTACTGTGCTCCACTGTACTCCACTGTACTCTACCTCTACTGTTCTCCACTGTTCTCCACTGTACTCTACCAATACTGTGCTCCACTGTACTCTACCTCTACTGTACTCCACTGTACTCTATCTCTACTGTGCTCTACTGTACTCTATCTCTACTGTGCTCAACTGTACTCTACCTCTACTGTACTCCACTGTACTCTACCTCTACTGTACTCCACTGTACTCTACTCTACTGTACTCCACTTTACTCTACCTCTACTGTACTCTACCTCTACTGTACTCCACTGTACTCTATCTCTACTTTGCTCCACTGTACTCTACCTCTACTGTACTCCACTGTAATCTACCTCTACTATACTCCACTGTACTCTACTCTACTGTACTCCACTGTACTCTACATTTACTGTACTCTACCTCTACTGTGCTCTACTGTACTCTATCTCTACTGTGCTCCACTGTACTCTATCTCTACTGAACTCCACTGTACTCTACCTCTACTGTACTCTACTGTTCTCTACCTCTACTCTACTCTACTGTACTCCACCTCTACTCTGCTCCACTGTACTCCACTGTACTCTACCTCTAGTGTGCTCCACTGTACTCTACCTCTACTGTGCTCCACTGTACTCTATCTCTACTGTACTCCACTGTATTCTACCTCTACTCTACTCCACTGTACTCTACCTCTACTCTGCTCTACTCTACTCTATCTCTACTGTGCTCCACTGTACTCTACCTCTACTGTAATCCACTGTTCTCTACCTCGACTATACTCCACTGTACTCTTTCTCTACTGTACGCCACTGTACTCTACCTCTACTGTACTCCACTGTACTCTACCTCTACTGTGCTCGACTGTACTCTATCTCTACTGTGCTCCACTGTACTCTACCTCTACTGTACTCCACTGTACTCTACCTCTACTGTACTCCACTGTACTCCACCTCTACTGTGCTCCACTGTACTCCACTGTACTCTACCTCTACTGTACTCCACTGTACTCTACCTCTACTGTACTCCACTGTACTCTTCCTCTACTGTGCTCCACTGTACTCTACTTCTACTGTACTCCACCGTACTCTACCTCTACTGTGCTCCACTGTACTCTACCTCTAATGTGCTCCACTGTACTCTACCTCTACTGTGCTCCACTCTACTCTACCTCTACTGTACTCCACTGTACTCTACCTCTACTGTGCTCCACTGTACTCTATCTCTATTCTACTCCACTGTACTCTACCTCTACTGTACTCTACTGTACTCCACCTCTAATGTGCTCCACTGTACTCTACCTCTACTGTACTCCACTCCACTGTACTCTACCTCTACTGTATTCCACTCTACTCTACCTCTATTGTGCTCTACTGTACTCTATCTCTACTGTGCTCCACTGTACTCTACCTCTACTGTACTCCACTGTACTCTACCTCTACTGTGCTCCACTGTACTCTACCTCTAATGTGCTCCACTGTACTCTACCTCTACTGTGCTCCACTGTACTCTACCTCTACTGTACTCCACTGTACTCTACCTCTACTGTACTCCACTGTACTCTACCTCTACTGTACTCCACTGTACTCTACCTCTACTGTACTCCACTGTACTCTACTCTACTGTACTCCACTGTACTCTACATCTACTGTACTCTACCTCTACTGTACTCCACTGTACTCTATCTCTACTTTGCTCCACTGTACTCTATCTCTACTGAACTCCACTGTATTCTACATCTACTGTACTCTACTGTTCTCTACCTCTACTGTACTCTAGTGTACTCCACCTCTATTGTGCTCCACTGTACTCCACTGTACTCTACCTCTAGTGTGCTCCACTGTACTCTACCTCTACTGTACTCAACTGTACTCTACCTCTACTGTGCTCCACTGTACTCTACCTCTACTGTGCTCCACTGTACTCTACCTCTACTGTACTCCACTGTACTCTACCTCTACTGTGCTCCACTGTACTCTACCTCTAATGTGCTCCACTGTACTCGAACCTCTACTGTGCTCCACTGTACTCTACCTCTACTGTACTCCACTGTACTCTACCTCTACTGTACTCAACTGTACTCTATCTCTACTGTGCTCTACTGTACTCTATCTCTCCTGTGCTCCACTGTACTCTACCTTTACTGTACTCCACTGTACTCTACCTGTACTGTACTCCACTGTACTCTATCTCTACTGTGCTCTACTGTACTCTATCTCTACTGTGCTTAACTGTACTCTACCTCTACTGTACTCCACTGTACTCTACCTCTACTGTACTCCACTGTACTCTACTCTACTGTACTCCACTGTACTCTACCTCTACTGTACTCTACCTCTACTGTACTCCACTGTACTCTATCTCTACTTTGCTCCCCTGTACTCTACCTCTACTGTACTCCACTGTACTCTACCTCTACTGTACTCCACTGTACTCTACTCTACTGTACTCCACTGTACTCTACCTCTACTGTACTCTACCTCTACTCTGCTCTACTGTACTCTATCTCTACTGTGCTCCACTGTACTCTACCTCTACTGTACTCCACTGTACTCTACCTCTACTGTACTCCACTGTACTCTATCTCTACTGTGCTCTACTGTACTCTATCTCTACTGTGCTCCACTGTTCTCTACCTCTACTGTACTCCACTGTACTCTACCTCTACTGTACTCCACTGTACTCTACCTCTACTGTGCTCCAATGTACTCTACCTCTAATGTGCTCCACTGTACTCTACCTCTACTGTGCTCCACTGTACTCTACCTCTACTGTACTCCACTGTACTCTACCTCTACTGTGCTCCACTGTACTCTACCTCTACTGTACTCCACCTCTAATGTGCTCCACTGTACTTTACCTCTACTGTACTCCACTGTACTCTACCTCTACTGTACTCCACTCTACTCTACCTCTACTGTGCTCTACTGTACTCTATCTCTACTGTACTCCACTGTACTCTACCTCTACTGTACTCCACTGTACTCAACCTCAACTGTACTCCACTGTACTCTACTCTACTGTACTCCACTGTACTCTACCTCTACTGTACTCCACTGTACTCTATCTCTACTTTGCTCCACTGTACTCTATCTCTACTGAACTCCACTCTACTCTACCTCTACTGTACTCTACTGTTCTCTACCTCTACTGTACTCTACTGTACTCCACCTCTACTGTGCTCCACTGTACTCCACTGTACTCTACCACTACTCTACTCCACTGTACTCTATCTCTACTGTACTCCACTGAACTCTACATCTGCTGTGCTCCACTGTACTCCACTGTACTCTATCTCTACTGTGATCCACTGTACTCTACCTCTGATGTGCTCCACTGTACTCTATCTCTACTTTGCTCCACTGTACTCTATCTCTATTGAACTCCACTGTACTCTACCTCTACTGTACTCTACTGTTCTCTACCTCTACTGTACTCTACTGTACTCCACCTCTGCTCTGCTCCACTGTAATCCACTATACTCTACCTCTACTGTACTCCGCTGAACTCTACCTCTGCTGTGCTCCACTGTACTCCACTGTACTCTATCTCTACTGTGATCCACTGTACTCTACCTCTGATGTGCTCCACTGTACTCCATCTCGACTTTGCTCCACTGTACTCTATCTCTATTGAACTCCACTGTACTCTACCTCTACTGTACTCTACTGTTCTCTACCTCTACTGCACTCTACTGTACTCCACCTCTGCTCTGCTCCACTGTAATCCACAATACTCTACCTCTACTGTGCTCCACTGTACTCTACCTTTACTTTGCTCCACTGTACTCTACCTCTACTGTACTCCACTGTGCTCTACCTCTACTGTACTCTACTGTA
This sequence comes from Tiaroga cobitis, assembly GCA_030578255.1. NCBI lineage: Eukaryota > Metazoa > Chordata > Actinopteri > Cypriniformes > Leuciscidae > Tiaroga > Tiaroga cobitis. The sequence goes on from CM060600.1 coordinate 3,113,323, forward strand.
CTCCACCTCTACTGTGCTCCACTGTACTCCACTGTACTCTACCTCTACTTTACTCCACTGTACTCTACCTCTACTGTACTCCACTGTACTCTACCTCTACTGTACTCCACTGTACTCTACCTCTACTGTGCTCCACTGTACTCTACCTCTAATGTGCTCCACTGTACTCTACCTCTACTGTGCTCCACTGTACTCTACCTCTACTATACTCCACTGTACTCTACCTCTACTGTACTCAACCTCTACTGTGCTCTACTGTACTCTATCTCTACTGTGCTCCACTGTACTCTACCTCTACTGTACTCCACTGTACTCTACCATTACTGTACTCCACTGTACTCTATCTCTACTGTGCTCTACTGTACTCTATCTCTACTGTGCTCCACTGTTCTCTACCTCTACTGTACTCCACTGTACTCTACCTCTACTGTACTCCACTGTACTCTACCTCTACTGTACTCCACTGTACTCTACCTCTACTGTGCTCCAATGTACTCTACCTCTAATGTGCTCCACTGTACTCTACCTCTACTGTGCTCCACTGTACTCTACCTCTACTGTACTCCACTGTACTCTACCTCTACTGTACTCAACCTCTACTGTGCTCTACTGTACTCTACCTCTACTATACTCCACTGTACTCTACCTCTACTCTACTCCACTGGTCTCTACCTCTACTGTGCTCCACTGTACTCTACCTCTACTGTACTCCACTGTACTCTACCTCTACTGTGCTCCACTGTACTCTACCTCTAATGTGCTCCACTGTACTCTACCTCTACTGTGCTCCACTGTACTCTACCTCTACTGTACTCCACTGTACACTACCTCTACTGTACTCCACTGTACTCTACCTCTACTGTACTCCACTGTACTCTACCTCTACTGTACTCCACTGTACTCTACTCTACTGTACTCCACTGTACTCTACATCTACTGTACTCTACCTCTACTGTACTCCACTGTACTCTATCTCTACTTTGCTCCACTGTACTCTATCTCTACTGAACTCCACTGTATTCTACATCTACTGTACTCTACTGTTCTCTACCTCTACTGTACTCTAGTGTACTCCACCTCTATTGTGCTCCACTGTACTCCACTGTACTCTACCTCTAGTGTGCTCCACTGTACTCTACCTCTACTGTACTCAACTGTACTCTACCTCTACTGTGCTCCACTGTACTCTACCTCTACTGTGCTCCACTGTACTCTACCTCTACTGTACTCCACTGTACTCTACCTCTACTGTGCTCCACTGTACTCTACCTCTAATGTGCTCCACTGTACTCGAACCTCTACTGTGCTCCACTGTACTCTACCTCTACTGTACTCCACTGTACACTACCTCTACTGTACTCCACTGTACTCTATCTCTACTGTGCTCTACTGTACTCTATCTCTCCTGTGCTCCACTGTACTCTACCTTTACTGTACTCCACTGTACTCTACCTGTACTGTACTCCACTGTACTCTACCTCTACTGTGCTTCACTGTACTCTACCTCTAATGTGCTCCACTGTACTCTACCTCTACTGTGCTCCACTGTACTCTACCTCTACTGTACTCAACTGTACTCTACCTCTACTGTACTCCACTGTACTCTATCTCTACTGTGCTCTACTGTACTCTATCTCTACTGTGCTTAACTGTACTCTACCTCTACTGTACTCCACTGTACTCTACCTCTACTGTACTCCACTGTACTCTACTCTACTGTACTCCACTGTACTCTACCTCTACTGTACTCTACCTCTACTGTACTCCACTGTACTCTATCTCTACTTTGCTACCCTGTACTCTACCTCTACTGTACTCCACTGTACTCTACCTCTACTGTACTCCACTGTACTCTACTCTACTGTACTCCACTGTACTCTACCTCTACTGTACTCTACCTCTACTGTGCTCTACTGTACTCTATCTCTACTGTGCTCCACTGTACTCTACCTCTACTGTACTCCACTGTACTCTACCTCTACTGTACTCCACTGTACTCTATCTCTACTGTGCTCTACTGTACTCTATCTCTACTGTGCTCCACTGTTCTCTACCTCTACTGTACTCCACTGTACTCTACCTCTACTGTACTCCACTGTACTCTACCTCTACTGTGCTCTAATGTACTCTACCTCTAATGTGCTCCACTGTACTCTACCTCTACTGTGCTCCACTGTACTCTACCTCTACTGTACTCCACTGTACTCTACCTCTACTGTGCTCCACTGTACTCTATCTCTACTGTACTCCACTGTACTCTACCTCTACTGTACTCCACCTCTAATGTGCTCCACTGTACTCTACCTCTACTGTACTCCACTGTACTCTACCTCTACTGTACTCCACTCTACTCTACCTCTACTGTGCTCTACTGTACTCTATCTCTACTGTGCTCCACTGTACTCTACCTCTACTGTACTCCACTGTACTCTACCTCTACTATACTCCACTGTACTCTTTCTCTACTGTACTCCACTGTACTCTACCTCTACTGTACTCCACTGTACTCAACCTCAACTGTACTCCACTGTACTCTACTCTACTGTACTCCACTGTACTCTACCTCTACTGTACTCTACCTCTACTGTACTCCACTGTACTCTATCTCTACTTTGCTCCACTGTACTCTATCTCTACTGAACTCCACTCTACTCTACCTCTACTGTACTCTACTGTTCTCTACCTCTACTGTACTCTACTGTACTCCACCTCTACTGTGCTCCACTGTACTCCACTGTACTCTATCTCTACTGTACTCCACTGTACTCTACTTCTACTGTACTGTAATGTTCTCTACCTCTACTGTACTCTACTGTATTCCACCTCTACTGTGCTCCACTGTACTCCACTGTACTCTACCTCTACTGTTCTCCACTGTTCTCCACTGTACTCTACCAATACTGTGCTCCACTGTACTCTACCTCTACTGTACTCCACTGTACTCTATCTCTACTGTGCTCTACTGTACTCTATCTCTACTGTGCTCAACTGTACTCTACCTCTACTGTACTCCACTGTACTCTACCTCTACTGTACTCCACTGTACTCTACTCTACTGTACTCCACTTTACTCTACCTCTACTGTACTCTACCTCTACTGTACTCCACTGTACTCTACTCTACTGTACTCCACTGTACTCAACCTCAACTGTACTCCACTGTACTCTACTCTACTGTACTCCACTGTACTCTACCTCTACTGTACTCTACCTCTACTGTACTCCACTGTACTCTATCTCTACTTTGCTCCACTGTACTCTATCTCTACTGAACTCCACTCTACTCTACCTCTACTGTACTCTACTGTTCTCTACCTCTACTGTACTCTACTGTACTCCACCTCTACTGTGCTCCACTGTACTCCACTGTACTCTATCTCTACTGTACTCCACTGTACTCTACTTCTACTGTACTGTAATGTTCTCTACCTCTACTGTACTCTACTGTATTCCACCTCTACTGTGCTCCACTGTACTCCACTGTACTCTACCTCTACTGTTCTCCACTGTTCTCCACTGTACTCTACCAATACTGTGCTCCACTGTACTCTACCTCTACTGTACTCCACTGTACTCTATCTCTACTGTGCTCTACTGTACTCTATCTCTACTGTGCTCAACTGTACTCTACCTCTACTGTACTCCACTGTACTCTACCTCTACTGTACTCCACTGTACTCTACTCTACTGTACTCCACTTTACTCTACCTCTACTGTACTCTACCTCTACTGTACTCCACTGTACTCTATCTCTACTTTGCTCCACTGTACTCTACCTCTACTGTACTCCACTGTAATCTACCTCTACTATACTCCACTGTACTCTACTCTACTGTACTCCACCGTACTCTACATTTACTGTACTCTACCTCTACTGTGCTCTACTGTACTCTATCTCTACTGTGCTCCACTGTACTCTATCTCTACTGAACTCCACTGTACTCTACCTCTACTGTACTCTACTGTTCTCTACCTCTACTCTACTCTACTGTACTCCACCTCTACTGTGCTCCACTGTACTCCACTGTACTCTACCTCTAGTGTGCTCCACTGTACTCTACCTCTACTGTGCTCCACTGTACTCTATCTCTACTGTACTCCACTGTATTCTACCTCTACTCTACTCCACTGTACTCTACCTCTACTGTGCTCTACTCTACTCTATCTCTACTGTGCTCCACTGTACTCTACCTCTACTGTAATCCACTGTTCTCTACCTCGACTATACTCCACTGTACTCTTTCTCTACTGTACGCCACTGTACTCTACCTCTACTGTACTCCACTGTACTCTACCTCTACTGTGCTCGACTGTACTCTATCTCTACTGTGCTCCACTGTACTCTACCTCTACTGTACTCCACTGTACTCTACCTCTACTGTACTCCACTGTACTCCACCTCTACTGTGCTCCACTGTACTCCACTGTACTCTACCTCTACTGTACTCCACTGTACTCTACCTCTACTGTACTCCACTGTACTCTTCCTCTACTGTGCTCCACTGTACTCTACTTCTACTGTACTCCACTGTACTCTACCTCTACTGTGCTCCACTGTACTCTACCTCTAATGTGCTCCACTGTACTCTACCTCTACTGTGCTCCACTCTACTCTACCTCTACTGTACTCCACTGTACTCTACCTCTACTGTGCTCCACTGTACTCTATCTCTATTCTACTCCACTGTACTCTACCTCTACTGTACTCTACTGTACTCCACCTCTAATATGCTCCACTGTACTCTACCTCTACTGTACTCCACTCCACTGTACTCTACCTCTACTGTATTCCACTCTACTCTACCTCTATTGTGCTCTACTGTACTCTATCTCTACTGTGCTCCACTGTACTCTACCTCTACTGTACTCCACTGTACTCTACCTCTACTGTGCTCCACTGTACTCTACCTCTAATGTGCTCCACTGTACTCTACCTCTACTGTGCTCCACTGTACTCTACCTCTACTGTACTCCACTGTACTCTACCTCTACTGTACTCCACTGTACTCTACCTCTACTGTACTCCACTGTACTCTACCTCTTCTGTACTCCACTGTACTCTACTCTACTGTACTCCACTGTACTCTACATCTACTGTACTCTACCTCTACTGTACTCCACTGTACTCTATCTCTACTTTGCTCCACTGTACTCTATCTCTACTGAACTCCACTGTATTCTACATCTACTGTACTCTACTGTTCTCTACCTCTACTGTACTCTAGTGTACTCCACCTCTATTGTGCTCCACTGTACTCCACTGTACTCTACCTCTAGTGTGCTCCACTGTACTCTACCTCTACTGTACTCAACTGTACTCTACCTCTACTGTGCTCCACTGTACTCTACCTCTACTGTGCTCCACTGTACTCTACCTCTACTGTACTCCACTGTACTCTACCTCTACTGTGCTCCACTGTACTCTACCTCTAATGTGCTCCACTGTACTCGAACCTCTACTGTGCTCCACTGTACTCTACCTCTACTGTACTCCACTGTACTCTACCTCTACTGTACTCAACTGTACTCTATCTCTACTGTGCTCTACTGTACTCTATCTCTCCTGTGCTCCACTGTACTCTACCTTTACTGTACTCCACTGTACTCTACCTGTACTGTACTCCACTGTACTCTATCTCTACTGTGCTCTACTGTACTCTATCTCTACTGTGCTTAACTGTACTCTACCTCTACTGTACTCCACTGTACTCTACCTCTACTGTACTCCACTGTACTCTACTCTACTGTACTCCACTGTACTCTACCTCTACTGTACTCTACCTCTACTGTACTCCACTGTACTCTATCTCTACTTTGCTCCCCTGTACTCTACCTCTACTGTACTCCACTGTACTCTACCTCTACTGTACTCCACTGTACTCTACTCTACTGTACTCCACTGTACTCTACCTCTACTGTACTCTACCTCTACTCTGCTCTACTGTACTCTATCTCTACTGTGCTCCACTGTACTCTACCTCTACTGTACTCCACTGTACTCTACCTCTACTGTACTCCACTGTACTCTATCTCTACTGTGCTCTACTGTACTCTATCTCTACTGTGCTCCACTGTTCTCTACCTCTACTGTACTCCACTGTACTCTACCTCTACTGTACTCCACTGTACTCTACCTCTACTGTGCTCCAATGTACTCTACCTCTAATGTGCTCCACTGTACTCTACCTCTACTGTGCTCCACTGTACTCTACCTCTACTGTACTCCACTGTACTCTACCTCTACTGTGCTCCACTGTACTCTACCTCTACTGTACTCCACCTCTAATGTGCTCCACTGTACTTTACCTCTACTGTACTCCACTGTACTCTACCTCTACTGTACTCCACTCTACTCTACCTCTACTGTGCTCTACTGTACTCTATCTCTACTGTACTCCACTGTACTCTACCTCTACTGTACTCCACTGTACTCAACCTCAACTGTACTCCACTGTACTCTACTCTACTGTACTCCACTGTACTCTACCTCTACTGTACTCCACTGTACTCTATCTCTACTTTGCTCCACTGTACTCTATCTCTACTGAACTCCACTCTACTCTACCTCTACTGTACTCTACTGTTCTCTACCTCTACTGTACTCTACTGTACTCCACCTCTACTGTGCTCCACTGTACTCCACTGTACTCTACCACTACTCTACTCCACTGTACTCTATCTCTACTGTACTCCACTGAACTCTACATCTGCTGTGCTCCACTGTACTCCACTGTACTCTATCTCTACTGTGATCCACTGTACTCTACCTCTGATGTGCTCCACTGTACTCTATCTCTACTTTGCTCCACTGTACTCTATCTCTATTGAACTCCACTGTACTCTACCTCTACTGTACTCTACTGTTCTCTACCTCTACTGTACTCTACTGTACTCCACCTCTGCTCTGCTCCACTGTAATCCACTATACTCTACCTCTACTGTACTCCGCTGAACTCTACCTCTGCTGTGCTCCACTGTACTCCACTGTACTCTATCTCTACTGTGATCCACTGTACTCTACCTCTGATGTGCTCCACTGTACTCCATCTCGACTTTGCTCCACTGTACTCTATCTCTATTGAACTCCACTGTACTCTACCTCTACTGTACTCTACTGTTCTCTACCTCTACTGCACTCTACTGTACTCCACCTCTGCTCTGCTCCACTGTAATCCACAATACTCTACCTCTACTGTGCTCCACTGTACTCTACCTTTACTTTGCTCCACTGTACTCTACCTCTACTGTACTCCACTGTGCTCTACCTCTACTGTACTCTACTGTACTCCACCTCTACTGTGCTCCACTGTACTCCACTGTACTCTACCTCTACTTTACTCCACTGTACTCTACCTCTACTGTACTCCACTGTACTCTACCTCTACTGTACTCCACTGTACTCTACCTCTACTGTGCTCCACTGTACTCTACCTCTAATGTGCTCCACTGTACTCTACCTCTACTGTGCTCCACTGTACTCTACCTCTACTATACTCCACTGTACTCTACCTCTACTGTACTCAACCTCTACTGTGCTCTACTGTACTCTATCTCTACTGTGCTCCACTGTACTCTACCTCTACTGTACTCCACTGTACTCTACCATTACTGTACTCCACTGTACTCTATCTCTACTGTGCTCTACTGTACTCTATCTCTAATGTGCTCCACTGTTCTCTACCTCTACTGTACTCCACTGTACTCTACCTCTACTGTACTCCACTGTACTCTACCTCTACTGTACTCCACTGTACTCTACCTCTACTGTGCTCCAATGTACTCTACCTCTAATGTGCTCCACTGTACTCTACCTCTACTGTGCTCCACTGTACTCTACCTCTACTGTACTCCACTGTACTCTACCTCTACTGTACTCAACCTCTACTGTGCTCTACTGTACTCTACCTCTACTATACTCCACTGTACTCTACCTCTACTCTACTCCACTGGTCTCTACCTCTACTGTGCTCCACTGTACTCTACCTCTACTGTACTCCACTGTACTCTACCTCTACTGTGCTCCACTGTACTCTACCTCTAATGTGCTCCACTGTACTCTACCTCTACTGTGCTCCACTGTACTCTACCTCTACTGTACTCCACTGTACACTACCTCTACTGTACTCCACTGTACTCTACCTCTACTGTACTCCACTGTACTCTACCTCTACTGTACTCCACTGTACTCTACTCTACTGTACTCCACTGTACTCTACATCTACTGTACTCTACCTCTACTGTACTCCACTGTACTCTATCTCTACTTTGCTCCACTGTACTCTATCTCTACTGAACTCCACTGTATTCTACATCTACTGTACTCTACTGTTCTCTACCTCTACTGTACTCTAGTGTACTCCACCTCTATTGTGCTCCACTGTACTCCACTGTACTCTACCTCTAGTGTGCTCCACTGTACTCTACCTCTACTGTACTCAACTGTACTCTACCTCTACTGTGCTCCACTGTACTCTACCTCTACTGTGCTCCACTGTACTCTACCTCTACTGTACTCCACTGTACTCTACCTCTACTGTGCTCCACTGTACTCTACCTCTAATGTGCTCCACTGTACTCGAACCTCTACTGTGCTCCACTGTACTCTACCTCTACTGTACTCCACTGTACACTACCTCTACTGTACTCCACTGTACTCTATCTCTACTGTGCTCTACTGTACTCTATCTCTCCTGTGCTCCACTGTACTCTACCTTTACTGTACTCCACTGTACTCTACCTGTACTGTACTCCACTGTACTCTACCTCTACTGTGCTTCACTGTACTCTACCTCTAATGTGCTCCACTGTACTCTACCTCTACTGTGCTCCACTGTACTCTACCTCTACTGTACTCAACTGTACTCTACCTCTACTGTACTCCACTGTACTCTATCTCTACTGTGCTCTACTGTACTCTATCTCTACTGTGCTTAACTGTACTCTACCTCTACTGTACTCCACTGTACTCTACCTCTACTGTACTCCACTGTACTCTACTCTACTGTACTCCACTGTACTCTACCTCTACTGTACTCTACCTCTACTGTACTCCACTGTACTCTATCTCTACTTTGCTACCCTGTACTCTACCTCTACTGTACTCCACTGTACTCTACCTCTACTGTACTCCACTGTACTCTACTCTACTGTACTCCACTGTACTCTACCTCTACTGTACTCTACCTCTACTGTGCTCTACTGTACTCTATCTCTACTGTGCTCCACTGTACTCTACCTCTACTGTACTCCACTGTACTCTACCTCTACTGTACTCCACTGTACTCTATCTCTACTGTGCTCTACTGTACTCTATCTCTACTGTGCTCCACTGTTCTCTACCTCTACTGTACTCCACTGTACTCTACCTCTACTGTACTCCACTGTACTCTACCTCTACTGTGCTCTAATGTACTCTACCTCTAATGTGCTCCACTGTACTCTACCTCTACTGTGCTCCACTGTACTCTACCTCTACTGTACTCCACTGTACTCTACCTCTACTGTGCTCCACTGTACTCTATCTCTACTGTACTCCACTGTACTCTACCTCTACTGTACTCCACCTCTAATGTGCTCCACTGTACTCTACCTCTACTGTACTCCACTGTACTCTACCTCTACTGTACTCCACTCTACTCTACCTCTACTGTGCTCTACTGTACTCTATCTCTACTGTGCTCCACTGTACTCTACCTCTACTGTACTCCACTGTACTCTACCTCTACTATACTCCACTGTACTCTTTCTCTACTGTACTCCACTGTACTCTACCTCTACTGTACTCCACTGTACTCAACCTCAACTGTACTCCACTGTACTCTACTCTACTGTACTCCACTGTACTCTACCTCTACTGTACTCTACCTCTACTGTACTCCACTGTACTCTATCTCTACTTTGCTCCACTGTACTCTATCTCTACTGAACTCCACTCTACTCTACCTCTACTGTACTCTACTGTTCTCTACCTCTACTGTACTCTACTGTACTCCACCTCTACTGTGCTCCACTGTACTCCACTGTACTCTATCTCTACTGTACTCCACTGTACTCTACTTCTACTGTACTGTAATGTTCTCTACCTCTACTGTACTCTACTGTATTCCACCTCTACTGTGCTCCACTGTACTCCACTGTACTCTACCTCTACTGTTCTCCACTGTTCTCCACTGTACTCTACCAATACTGTGCTCCACTGTACTCTACCTCTACTGTACTCCACTGTACTCTATCTCTACTGTGCTCTACTGTACTCTATCTCTACTGTGCTCAACTGTACTCTACCTCTACTGTACTCCACTGTACTCTACCTCTACTGTACTCCACTGTACTCTACTCTACTGTACTCCACTTTACTCTACCTCTACTGTACTCTACCTCTACTGTACTCCACTGTACTCTACTCTACTGTACTCCACTGTACTCAACCTCAACTGTACTCCACTGTACTCTACTCTACTGTACTCCACTGTACTCTACCTCTACTGTACTCTACCTCTACTGTACTCCACTGTACTCTATCTCTACTTTGCTCCACTGTACTCTATCTCTACTGAACTCCACTCTACTCTACCTCTACTGTACTCTACTGTTCTCTACCTCTACTGTACTCTACTGTACTCCACCTCTACTGTGCTCCACTGTACTCCACTGTACTCTATCTCTACTGTACTCCACTGTACTCTACTTCTACTGTACTGTAATGTTCTCTACCTCTACTGTACTCTACTGTATTCCACCTCTACTGTGCTCCACTGTACTCCACTGTACTCTACCTCTACTGTTCTCCACTGTTCTCCACTGTACTCTACCAATACTGTGCTCCACTGTACTCTACCTCTACTGTACTCCACTGTACTCTATCTCTACTGTGCTCTACTGTACTCTATCTCTACTGTGCTCAACTGTACTCTACCTCTACTGTACTCCACTGTACTCTACCTCTACTGTACTCCACTGTACTCTACTCTACTGTACTCCACTTTACTCTACCTCTACTGTACTCTACCTCTACTGTACTCCACTGTACTCTATCTCTACTTTGCTCCACTGTACTCTACCTCTACTGTACTCCACTGTAATCTACCTCTACTATACTCCACTGTACTCTACTCTACTGTACTCCACCGTACTCTACATTTACTGTACTCTACCTCTACTGTGCTCTACTGTACTCTATCTCTACTGTGCTCCACTGTACTCTATCTCTACTGAACTCCACTGTACTCTACCTCTACTGTACTCTACTGTTCTCTACCTCTACTCTACTCTACTGTACTCCACCTCTACTGTGCTCCACTGTACTCCACTGTACTCTACCTCTAGTGTGCTCCACTGTACTCTACCTCTACTGTGCTCCACTGTACTCTATCTCTACTGTACTCCACTGTATTCTACCTCTACTCTACTCCACTGTACTCTACCTCTACTGTGCTCTACTCTACTCTATCTCTACTGTGCTCCACTGTACTCTACCTCTACTGTAATCCACTGTTCTCTACCTCGACTATACTCCACTGTACTCTTTCTCTACTGTACGCCACTGTACTCTACCTCTACTGTACTCCACTGTACTCTACCTCTACTGTGCTCGACTGTACTCTATCTCTACTGTGCTCCACTGTACTCTACCTCTACTGTACTCCACTGTACTCTACCTCTACTGTACTCCACTGTACTCCACCTCTACTGTGCTCCACTGTACTCCACTGTACTCTACCTCTACTGTACTCCACTGTACTCTACCTCTACTGTACTCCACTGTACTCTTCCTCTACTGTGCTCCACTGTACTCTACTTCTACTGTACTCCACTGTACTCTACCTCTACTGTGCTCCACTGTACTCTACCTCTAATGTGCTCCACTGTACTCTACCTCTACTGTGCTCCACTCTACTCTACCTCTACTGTACTCCACTGTACTCTACCTCTACTGTGCTCCACTGTACTCTATCTCTATTCTACTCCACTGTACTCTACCTCTACTGTACTCTACTGTACTCCACCTCTAATGTGCTCCACTGTACTCTACCTCTACTGTACTCCACTCCACTGTACTCTACCTCTACTGTATTCCACTCTACTCTACCTCTATTGTGCTCTACTGTACTCTATCTCTACTGTGCTCCACTGTACTCTACCTCTACTGTACTCCACTGTACTCTACCTCTACTGTGCTCCACTGTACTCTACCTCTAATGTGCTCCACTGTACTCTACCTCTACTGTGCTCCACTGTACTCTACCTCTACTGTACTCCACTGTACTCTACCTCTACTGTACTCCACTGTACTCTACCTCTACTGTACTCCACTGTACTCTACCTCTTCTGTACTCCACTGTACTCTACTCTACTGTACTCCACTGTACTCTACATCTACTGTACTCTACCTCTACTGTACTCCACTGTACTCTATCTCTACTTTGCTCCACTGTACTCTATCTCTACTGAACTCCACTGTATTCTACATCTACTGTACTCTACTGTTCTCTACCTCTACTGTACTCTAGTGTACTCCACCTCTATTGTGCTCCACTGTACTCCACTGTACTCTACCTCTAGTGTGCTCCACTGTACTCTACCTCTACTGTACTCAACTGTACTCTACCTCTACTGTGCTCCACTGTACTCTACCTCTACTGTGCTCCACTGTACTCTACCTCTACTGTACTCCACTGTACTCTACCTCTACTGTGCTCCACTGTACTCTACCTCTAATGTGCTCCACTGTACTCGAACCTCTACTGTGCTCCACTGTACTCTACCTCTACTGTACTCCACTGTACTCTACCTCTACTGTACTCAACTGTACTCTATCTCTACTGTGCTCTACTGTACTCTATCTCTCCTGTGCTCCACTGTACTCTACCTTTACTGTACTCCACTGTACTCTACCTGTACTGTACTCCACTGTACTCTATCTCTACTGTGCTCTACTGTACTCTATCTCTACTGTGCTTAACTGTACTCTACCTCTACTGTACTCCACTGTACTCTACCTCTACTGTACTCCACTGTACTCTACTCTACTGTACTCCACTGTACTCTACCTCTACTGTACTCTACCTCTACTGTACTCCACTGTACTCTATCTCTACTTTGCTCCCCTGTACTCTACCTCTACTGTACTCCACTGTACTCTACCTCTACTGTACTCCACTGTACTCTACTCTACTGTACTCTACTCTACTGTACTCCACTGTACTCTACCTCTACTGTACTCTACCTCTACTCTGCTCTACTGTACTCTATCTCTACTGTGCTCCACTGTACTCTACCTCTACTGTACTCCACTGTACTCTACCTCTACTGTACTCCACTGTACTCTATCTCTACTGTGCTCTACTGTACTCTATCTCTACTGTGCTCCACTGTTCTCTACCTCTACTGTACTCCACTGTACTCTACCTCTACTGTACTCCACTGTACTCTACCTCTACTGTGCTCCAATGTACTCTACCTCTAATGTGCTCCACTGTACTCTACCTCTACTGTGCTCCACTGTACTCTACCTCTACTGTACTCCACTGTACTCTACCTCTACTGTGCTCCACTGTACTCTATCTCTACTGTACTCCACTGTACTCTACCTCTACTGTACTCCACCTCTAATGTGCTCCACTGTACTTTACCTCTACTGTACTCCACTGTACTCTACCTCTACTGTACTCCACTCTACTCTACCTCTACTGTGCTCTACTGTACTCTATCTCTACTGTGCTCCACTGTACTCTACCTCTACTGTACTCCACTGTACTCTACCTCTAACTATACTCCACTGTACTCTTTCTCTACTGTACTCCACTGTACTCTACCTCTACTGTACTCCACTGTACTCAACCTCAACTGTACTCCACTGTACTCTACTCTACTGTACTCCACTGTACTCTACCTCTACTGTACTCCACTGTACTCTATCTCTACTTTGCTCCACTGTACTCTATCTCTACTGAACTCCACTCTACTCTACCTCTACTGTACTCTACTGTTCTCTACCTCTACTGTACTCTACTGTACTCCACCTCTACTGTGCTCCACTGTACTCCACTGTACTCTACCACTACTCTACTCCACTGTACTCTATCTCTACTGTACTCCACTGAATTCTACATCTGCTGTGCTCCACTGTACTCCACTGTACTCTATCTCTACTGTGATCCACTGTACTCTACCTCTGATGTGCTCCACTGTACTCTATCTCTACTTTGCTCCACTGTACTCTATCTCTATTGAACTCCACTGTACTCTACCTCTACTGTACTCTACTGTTCTCTACCTCTACTGTACTCTACTGTACTCCACCTCTGCTCTGCTCCACTGTAATCCACTATACTCTACCTCTACTGTACTCCGCTGAACTCTACCTCTGCTGTGCTCCACTGTACTCCACTGTACTCTATCTCTACTGTGATCCACTGTACTCTACCTCTGATGTGCTCCACTGTACTCCATCTCGACTTTGCTCCACTGTACTCTATCTCTATTGAACTCCACTGTACTCTACCTCTACTGTACTCTACTGTTCTCTACCTCTACTGCACTCTACTGTACTCCACCTCTGCTCTGCTCCACTGTAATCCACAATACTCTACCTCTACTGTGCTCCACTGTACTCTACCTTTACTTTGCTCCACTGTACTCTACCTCTACTGTACTCCACTGTGCTCTACCTCTACTGTACTCTACTGTACTCCACCTCTACTGTGCTCCACTGTACTCCACTGTACTCTACCTCTACTTTACTCCACTGTACTCTACCTCTACTGTACTCCACTGTACTCTACCTCTACTGTACTCCACTGTACTCTACCTCTACTGTGCTCCACTGTACTCTACCTCTAATGTGCTCCACTGTACTCTACCTCTACTGTGCTCCACTGTACTCTACCTCTACTATACTCCACTGTACTCTACCTCTACTGTACTCAACCTCTACTGTGCTCTACTGTACTCTATCTCTACTGTGCTCCACTGTACTCTACCTCTACTGTACTCCACTGTACTCTACCATTACTGTACTCCACTGTACTCTATCTCTACTGTGCTCTACTGTACTCTATCTCTACTGTGCTCCACTGTTCTCTACCTCTACTGTACTCCACTGTACTCTACCTCTACTGTACTCCACTGTACTCTACCTCTACTGTGCTCCAATGTACTCTACCTCTAATGTGCTCCACTGTACTCTACCTCTACTGTGCTCCACTGTACTCTACCTCTACTGTACTCCACTGTACTCTACCTCTACTGTACTCAACCTCTACTGTGCTCTACTGTACTCTATCTCTACTGTGCTCCACTGTACTCTACCTCTACTGTACTCCACTGTACTCTACCATTACTGTACTCCACTGTACTCTATCTCTACTGTGCTCTACTGTACTCTATCTCTACTGTGCTCCACTGTTCTCTACCTCTACTGTACTCCACTGTACTCTACCTCTACTGTACTCCACTGTACTCTACCTCTACTGTGCTCCAATGTACTCTACCTCTAATGTGCTCCACTGTACTCTACCTCTACTGTGCTCCACTGTACTCTACCTCTACTGTACTCCACTGTACTCTACCTCTACTGTGCTCCACTGTACTCTATCTCTACTGTACTCCACTGTACTCTACCTCTACTGTACTACACCTCTAATGTGCTCCACTGTACTCTACCTCTACTGTACTCCACTGTACTCTACCTCTACTGTACTCCACTCTACTCTACCTCTACTGTGCTCTACTGTACTCTATCTCTACTGTTCTCCACTGTACTCTACCTCTACTGTACTCCACTGTACTCTACCTCTACTATACTCCACTGTACTCTTTCTCTACTGTACTCCACTGTACTCTACCTCTACTGTACTCCACTGTACTCAACTTCAACTGTACTCCACTGTACTCTACTCTACTGTACTCCACTGTACTCTACCTCTACTGTACTCTACCTCTACTGTACTCCACTGTACTCTATCTCTACTTTGCTCCACTGTACTCTGTCTCTACTGAACTCCACTCTACTCTACCTCTACTGTACTCTACTGTTCTCTACCTCTACTGTACTCTACTGTACTCCACCTCTACTGTGCTCCACTGTACTCCACTGTACTCTATCTCTACTGTACTCCACTATACTCTACCTCTACTGTACTGTAATGTTCTCTACCTCTACTGTACTCTACTGTATTCCATCTCACCTGTGCTCCACTGTACTCCACTGTACTCTACCTCTACTGTTCTCCACTGTTCTCCACTGTACTCTACCAATACTGTGCTCCACTGTACTCTACCTCTAATGTGCTCCACTGTACTCTATCTCTACTGTGCTCCACTGTACTCTATCTCTACTGTGCTCCACTGTACTCTACCTCTACTGTACTCCACTGTACTCTACCTCTACTGTGCTCCACTGTACTCTATCTCTACTGTACTCCACTGTACTCTACCTCTACTGTACTCCACCTCTAATGTGCTCCACTGTACTCTACCTCTACTGTACTCCACTGTACTCTTTCTCTACTGTACTCCACTGTACTCTACCTCTACTGTACTCCACTGTACTCTACTCTACTGTGCTCCACTGTACTCTACCTCTACTGTACTCTACCTCTACTGTACTCCACTGTACTCTATCTCTACTTTGCTCCACTGTACTCTATCTCTACTGTACTCCACTCTACTCTACCTCTACTGTACCCTACTGTTCTCTACCTCTACTGTACTCTACTGTACTCCACCTCTACTGTGCTCCACTGTACTCCACTGTATTCTACCTCTAATGTGCTCCACTGTACTCTACCTCTACTGTGCTCCACTGTACTCTACCTCTACTGTACTCCACTGTACTCTACCTCTACTGTACTCCACTGTACTCTACCTCTACTGTGCTCGACTGTACTCTATCTGTACTGTGCTCCACTGTACTCTACCTCTACTGTACTCCACTGTACTCTACCTCTACTGTACTCCACTGTACTCCACCTCTACTGTGCTCCACTGTACTCCACTGTACTCTACCTCTACTCTACTCCACTGTACTCTACCTCTACTGTACTCCACTGTACTCTACCTCTACTGTGCTCCACTGTACTCTACTTCTACTGTACTCCACTGTACTCTACCTCTACTGTGCTCCACTGTACTCTACCTCTAATGTGCTCCACTGTACTCTACCTCTACTGTGCTCCACTCTACTCTACCTCTACTGTACTCCACTGTACTCTACCTCTACTGTGCTCCACTGTACTCTATCTCTACTCTACTCCACTGTACTCTACCTCTACTGTACTCTACTGTACTCCACCTCTAATGTGCTCCACTCTACTCTACCTCTACTGTACTCCACTCCACTGTACTCTACCTCTACTGTATTCCACTCTACTCTACCTCTATTGTGCTCTACTGTACTCTATCTCTACTGTGCTCTACTGTATTCTACCTCTACTATACTCCACTGTACTCTACCTCTACTCTACTCCACTGGTCTCTACCTCTACTGTGCTCCACTGTACTCTACCTCTACTGTACTCCACTGTACTCTACCTCTACTGTGCTCCACTGTACTCTACCTCTAATGTGCTCCACTGTACTCTACCTCTACTGTGCTCCACTGTACTCTACCTCTACTGTACTCCACTGTACTCTACCTCTACTGTACTCCACTGTACTCTACCTCTACTGTACTCCACTGTACTCTACCTCTACTGTACTCCACTGTACTCTACTCTACTGTACTCCACTGTACTCTACATCTACTGTACTCTACCTCTACTGTACTCCACTGTACTCTATCTCTACTTTGCTCCACTGTACTCTATCTCTACTGAACTCCACTGTATTCTACATCTACTGTACTCTACTGTTCTCTACCTCTACTGTACTCTAGTGTACTCCACCTCTATTGTGCTCCACTGTACTCCACTGTACTCTACCTCTAGTGTGCTCCACTGTACTCTACCTCTACTGTACTCAACTGTACTCTACCTCTAATGTGCTCCACTGTACTCTACCTCTACTGTGCTCCACTGTACTCTACCTCTACTGTACTCCACTGTACTCTACCTCTACTGTGCTCCACTGTACTCTACCTCTAATGTGCTCCACTGTACTCGAACCTCTACTGTGCTCCACTGTACTCTACCTTTACTGTACTCCACTGTACTCTACCTCTACTGTACTCAAATGTACTCTATCTCTACTGTGCTCTACTGTACTCTATCTCTCCTGTGCTCCACTGTACTCTACCTTTACTGTACTCCACTGTACTCTACCTGTACTGTACTCCACTGTACTCTATCTCTAATGTGCTCTACTGTACTCTATCTCTACTGTGCTTAACTGTACTCTACCTCTACTGTACTCCACTGTACTCTACCTCTACTGTACTCCACTGTACTCTACTCTACTGTACTCCACTGTACTCTACCTCTACTGTACTCTACCTCTACTGTACTCCACTGTACTCTATCTCTACTTTGCTCCCCTGTACTCTACCTCTACTGTACTCCACTGTACTCTACCTCTACTGTACTCCACTGTACTCTACTCTACTGTACTCCACTGTACTCTACCTCTACTGTACTCTACCTCTACTCTGCTCTACTGTACTCTATCTCTACTGTGCTCCACTGTACTCTACCTCTACTGTACTCCACTGTACTCTACCTCTACTGTACTCCACTGTACTCTATCTCTACTGTGCTCTACTGTACTCTATCTCTACTGTGCTCCACTGTTCTCTACCTCTACTGTACTCCACTGTACTCTACCTCTACTGTACTCCACTGTACTCTACCTCTACTGTGCTCCAATGTTCTCTACCTCTAATGTGCTCCACTGTACTCTACCTCTACTGTGCTCCACTGTACTCTACCTCTACTGTACTCCACTGTACTCTACCTCTACTGTGCTCCACTGTACTCTATCTCTACTGTACTCCACTGTACTCTACCTCTACTGTACTCCACCTCTAATGTGCTCCACTGTACTTTACCTCTACTGTACTCCACTGTACTCTACCTCTACTGTACTCCACTCTACTCTACCTCTACTGTGCTCTACTGTACTCTATCTCTACTGTGCTCCACTGTACTCTACCTCTACTGTACTCCACTGTACTCTACCTCTACTATACTCCACTGTACTCTTTCTCTACTGTACTCCACTGTACTCTACCTCTACTGTACTCCACTGTACTCAACCTCAACTGTACTCCACTGTACTCTACTCTACTGTACTCCACTGTACTCTACCTCTACTGTACTCCACTGTACTCTATCTCTACTTTGCTCCACTGTACTCTATCTCTACTGAACTCCACTCTACTCTACCTCTACTGTACTCTACTGTTCTCTACCTCTACTGTACTCTACTGTACTCCACCTCTACTGTGCTCCACTGTACTCCACTGTACTCTACCTCTACTCTACTCCACTGTACTCTATCTCTACTGTACTCCACTGAACTCTACATCTGCTGTGCTCCACTGTACTCCACTGTACTCTATCTCTACTGTGATCCACTGTACTCTACCTCTGATGTGCTCCACTGTACTCTATCTCTACTTTGCTCCACTGTACTCTATCTCTATTGAACTCCACTGTACTCTACCTCTACTGTACTCTACTGTTCTCTACCTCTACTGTACTCTACTGTACTCCACCTCTGCTCTGCTCCACTGTAATCCACTATACTCTACCTCTACTGTACTCCGCTGAACTCTACCTCTGCTGTGCTCCACTGTACTCCACTGTACTCTATCTCTACTGTGATCCACTGTACTCTACCTCTGATGTGCTCCACTGTACTCCATCTCGACTTTGCTCCACTGTACTCTATCTCTATTGAACTCCACTGTACTCTACCTCTACTGTACTCTACTGTTCTCTACCTCTACTGCACTCTACTGTACTCCACCTCTGCTCTGCTCCACTGTAATCCACAATACTCTACCTCTACTGTGCTCCACTGTACTCTACCTTTACTTTGCTCCACTGTACTCTACCTCTACTGTACTCCACTGTGCTCTACCTCTACTGTACTCTACTGTACTCCACCTCTACTGTGCTCCACTGTACTCCACTGTACTCTACCTCTACTTTACTCCACTGTACTCTACCTCTACTGTACTCCACTGTACTCTACCTCTACTGTACTCCACTGTACTCTACCTCTACTGTGCTCCACTGTACTCTACCTCTAATGTGCTCCACTGTACTCTACCTCTACTGTGCTCCACTGTACTCTACCTCTACTGAACTCCACTGTACTCTACCTCTACTGTACTCAACCTCTACTGTGCTCTACTGTACTCTATCTCTACTGTGCTCCACTGTACTCTACCTCTACTGTACTCAACTGTACTCTACCATTACTGTACTCCACTGTACTCTATCTCTACTGTGCTCTACTGTACTCTATCTCTACTGTGCTCCACTGTTCTCTACCTCTACTGTACTCCACTGTACTCTACCTCTACTGTACTCCACTGTACTCTACCTCTACTGTGCTCCAATGTACTCTACCTCTAATGTGCTCCACTGTACTCTACCTCTACTGTGCTCCACTGTACTCTACCTCTACTGTACTCCACTGTACTCTACCTCTACTGTGCTCCACTGTACTCTATCTCTACTGTACTCCACTGTACTCTACCTCTACTGTACTACACCTCTAATGTGCTCCACTGTACTCTACCTCTACTGTACTCCACTGTACTCTACCTCTACTTTACTCCACTCTACTCTACCTCTACTGTGCTCTACTGTACTCTATCTCTACTGTTCTCCACTGTACTCTACCTCTACTGTACTCCACTGTACTCTACCTCTACTATACTCCACTGTACTCTTTCTCTACTGTACTCCACTGTACTCTACCTCTACTGTACTCCACTGTACTCAACCTCAACTGTACTCCACTGTACTCTACTCTACTGTACTCCACTGTACTCTACCTCTACTGTACTCTACCTCTACTGTACTCCACTGTACTCTATCTCTACTTTGCTCCACTGTACTCTGTCTCTACTGAACTCCACTCTACTCTACATCTACTGTACTCTACTGTTCTCTACCTCTACTGTACTCTACTGTACTCCACCTCTACTGTGCTCCACTGTACTCCACTGTACTCTATCTCTACTGTACTCCACTATACTCTACCTCTACTGTACTCCACTGTACTCTACCTCTACTGTGCTCCAATGTTCTCTACCTCTAATGTGCTCCACTGTACTCTACCTCTACTGTGCTCCACTGTACTCTACCTCTACTGTACTCCACTGTACTCTACCTCTACTGTGCTCCACTGTACTCTATCTCTACTGTACTCCACTGTACTCTACCTCTACTGTACTTCACCTCTAATGTGCTCCACTGTACTTTACCTCTACTGTACTCCACTGTACTCTACCTCTACTGTACTCCACTCTACTCTACCTCTACTGTGCTCTACTGTACTCTATCTCTACTGTGCTCCACTGTACTCTACCTCTACTGTACTCCACTGTACTCTACCTCTACTATACTCCACTGTACTCTTTCTCTACTGTACTCCACTGTACTCTACCTCTACTGTACTCCACTGTACTCAACCTCAACTGTACTCCACTGTACTCTACTCTACTGTACTCCACTGTACTCTACCTCTACTGTACTCCACTGTACTCTATCTCTACTTTGCTCCACTGTACTCTATCTCTACTGAACTCCACTCTACTCTACCTCTACTGTACTCTACTGTTCTCTACCTCTACTGTACTCTACTGTACTCCACCTCTACTGTGCTCCACTGTACTCCACTGTACTCTACCTCTACTCTACTCCACTGTACTCTATCTCTACTGTACTCCACTGAACTCTACATCTGCTGTGCTCCACTGTACTCCACTGTACTCTATCTCTACTGTGATCCACTGTACTCTACCTCTGATGTGCTCCACTGTACTCTATCTCTACTTTGCTCCACTGTACTCTATCTCTATTGAACTCCACTGTACTCTACCTCTACTGTACTCTACTGTTCTCTACCTCTACTGTACTCTACTGTACTCCACCTCTGCTCTGCTCCACTGTAATCCACTATACTCTACCTCTACTGTACTCCGCTGAACTCTACCTCTGCTGTGCTCCACTGTACTCCACTGTACTCTATCTCTACTGTGATCCACTGTACTCTACCTCTGATGTGCTCCACTGTACTCCATCTCGACTTTGCTCCACTGTACTCTATCTCTATTGAACTCCACTGTACTCTACCTCTACTGTACTCTACTGTTCTCTACCTCTACTGCACTCTACTGTACTCCACCTCTGCTCTGCTCCACTGTAATCCACAATACTCTACCTCTACTGTGCTCCACTGTACTCTACCTTTACTTTGCTCCACTGTACTCTACCTCTACTGTACTCCACTGTGCTCTACCTCTACTGTACTCTACTGTACTCCACCTCTACTGTGCTCCACTGTACTCCACTGTACTCTACCTCTACTTTACTCCACTGTACTCTACCTCTACTGTACTCCACTGTACTCTACCTCTACTGTACTCCACTGTACTCTACCTCTACTGTGCTCCACTGTACTCTACCTCTAATGTGCTCCACTGTACTCTACCTCTACTGTGCTCCACTGTACTCTACCTCTACTGTACTCCACTGTACTCTACCTCTACTGTACTCAACCTCTACTGTGCTCTACTGTACTCTATCTCTACTGTGCTCCACTGTACTCTACCTCTACTGTACTCCACTGTACTCTACCATTACTGTACTCCACTGTACTCTATCTCTACTGTGCTCTACTGTACTCTATCTCTACTGTGCTCCACTGTTCTCTACCTCTACTGTACTCCACTGTACTCTACCTCTACTGTACTCCACTGTACTCTACCTCTACTGTGCTCCAATGTACTCTACCTCTAATGTGCTCCACTGTACTCTACCTCTACTGTGCTCCACTGTACTCTACCTCTACTGTACTCCACTGTACTCTACCTCTACTGTGCTCCACTGTACTCTATCTCTACTGTACTCCACTGTACTCTACCTCTACTGTACTACACCTCTAATGTGCTCCACTGTACTCTACCTCTACTGTACTCCACTGTACTCTACCTCTACTTTACTCCACTCTACTCTACCTCTACTGTGCTCTACTGTACTCTATCTCTACTGTTCTCCACTGTACTCTACCTCTACTGTACTCCACTGTACTCTACCTCTACTATACTCCACTGTACTCTTTCTCTACTGTACTCCACTGTACTCTACCTCTACTGTACTCCACTGTACTCAACCTCAACTGTACTCCACTGTACTCTACTCTACTGTACTCCACTGTACTCTACCTCTACTGTACTCTACCTCTACTGTACTCCACTGTACTCTATCTCTACTTTGCTCCACTGTACTCTGTCTCTACTGAACTCCACTCTACTCTACATCTACTGTACTCTACTGTTCTCTACCTCTACTGTACTCTACTGTACTCCACCTCTACTGTGCTCCACTGTACTCCACTGTACTCTATCTCTACTGTACTCCACTATACTCTACCTCTACTGTACTGTAATGTTCTCTACCTCTACTGTACTCTACTGTATTCCACCTCACCTGTGCTCCACTGTACTCCACTGCACTCTACCTCTACTGTTCTCCACTGTTCTCCACTGTACTCTACCAATACTGTGCTCCACTGTACTCTACCTCTAATGTGCTCCACTGTACTCTATCTCTACTGTGCTCCACTGTACTCTATCTCTACTGTGCTCCACTGTACTCTATCTCTACTGTGCTCCACTGTACTCTACCTCTACTGTGCTCCACTGTTCTCTATCTCTACTGTGCTCCACTGTACTCTATCTCTACTGTGCTCCACTGTACTCTACCTCTACTGTTCTCCACTGTACTCTACCTCTACTGTGCTCCACTGTACTCTATCTCTACTGTACTCCACTGTACTCTACCTCTACTGTACTCCACCTCTAATGTGCTCCACTGTACTCTACCTCTACTGTACTCTACTGTACTCTACCTCTACTGTACTCCACTCTACTCTACCTCTACTGTGCTCTACTGTACTCTATCTCTACTGTGCTCCACTGTACTCTACCTCTACTGTACTCCACTCTACTCTACCTCTACTATACTCCACTGTACTCTTTCTCTACTGTACTCCACTGTACTCTACCTCTACTGTACTCCACTGTACTGTACTCTACTGTGCTCCACTGTACTCTACCTCTACTGTACTCTACCTCTACTGTACTCCACTGTACTCTATCTCTACTTTGCTCCACTGTACTCTATCTCTACTGTACTCCACTCTACTCTACCTCTACTGTACCCTACTGTTCTCTACCTCTACTGTACTCTACTGTACTCCACCTCTACTGTGCTCCACTGTACTCCACTGTATTCTACCTCTAATGTGCTCCACTGTACTCTACCTCTACTGTGCTCCACTGTACTCTACCTCTACTGTACTCCACTGTACTCTACCTCTACTGTACTCCACTGTACTCTACCTCTACTCTGTACTCTACCTCTACTGTACTCTACTGTACTCCACCTCTAATGTGCTCCACTGTACTCCACTGTACTCTACCTCTACTCTACTCCACTGTACTCTATCTCTACTGTACTCCACTGAACTCTACATCTGCTGTGCTCCACTGTACTCCACTGTACTCTATCTCTACTGTGATCCACTGTACTCTACCTCTGATGTGCTCCACTGTACTCTATCTCTACTTTGCTCCACTGTACTCTATCTCTATTGAACTCCACTGTACTCTACCTCTACTGTACTCTACTGTTCTCTACCTCTACTGTACTCTACTGTACTCCACCTCTGCTCTGCTCCACTGTAATCCACTATACTCTACCTCTACTGTACTCCGCTGAACTCTACCTCTGCTGTGCTCCACTGTACTCCACTGTACTCTATCTCTACTGTGATCCACTGTACTCTACCTCTGATGTGCTCCACTGTACTCCATCTCGACTTTGCTCCACTGTACTCTATCTCTATTGAACTCCACTGTACTCTACCTCTACTGTACTCTACTGTTCTCTACCTCTACTGCACTCTACTGTACTCCACCTCTGCTCTGCTCCACTGTAATCCACTATACTCTACCTCTACTGTGCTCCACTGTACTCTACCTTTACTTTGCTCCACTGTACTCTACCTCTACTGTACTCCACTGTGCTCTACCTCTACTGTACTCTACTGTACTCCACCTCTACTGTGCTCCACTGTACTCCACTGTACTCTACCTCTACTTTACTCCACTGTACTCTACCTCTACTGTACTCCACTGTACTCTACCTCTACTGTACTCCACTGTACTCTACCTCTACTGTGCTCCACTGTACTCTACCTCTAATGTGCTCCACTGTACTCTACCTCTACTGTGCTCCACTGTACTCTACCTCTACTGTACTCCACTGTACTCTACCTCTACTGTGCTCCACTGTACTTTATCTCTACTGTATTCCACTGTACTCTACCTCTACTGTGCTCCACCTCTAATGTGCTCCACTGTACTCTACCTCTACTGTACTCCACTGTACTCTACCTCTACTGTACTCCACTCTACTCTACCTCTACTGTGCTCTACTGTACTCTATCTCTACTGTGCTCCACTGTACTCTACCTCTACTGTACTCCACTCTACTCTACCTCTACTATACTCCACTGTACTCTTTCTCTACTGTACTCCACTGTACTCTACCTCTACTGTACTCCACTGTACTCTACCTCTATTCTACTCCACTGTACTCTACTCTACTGTACTCCACTGTACTCTACCTCTACTGTACTCTACCTCTACTGTACTCCACTGTACTCTATCTCTACTTTGCTCCACTGTACTCTATCTCTAATGAACTCCACTCTACTGTACTCTACTGTTCTCTACCTCTACTGTACTCTACTGTACTCCACCTCTACTGTGCTCCACTGTACTCCACTGTACTCTACCTCTAGTGTGCTCCACTGTACTCTACCTGTACTGTGCTCCACTTTACTCTACCTCTACTGTACTCCACTCTACTCTACCTCTACTGTACTCCACTGTACTCTACCTCTACTCTGCTCTACTCTATCTCTACTGTGCTCCACTGTAATCTACCTCTACTGTAATCCACTGTACTCTACCTCGACTATACTCCACTGTACTCTTTCTCTACTGTACTCCACTGTATTCTACCTCTACTGTACTCCACCTCTAATGTGTTCTACTGTACTCTACCTCTACTGTACTCCACTCTACTCTACCTCTACTATACTCCACTGTACTCTTTATCTACTGTACTCCACTGTACTCTATCTCTACTGTACTCCACTGAACTCTACATCTGCTGTGCTCCACTGTACTCCACTGTACTCTATCTCTACTGTGCTCCACTGTACTCTACCTCTACTGTGCTCCACTGTTCTCTATCTCTACTGTGCTCCACTGTACTCTATCTCTACTGTGCTCCACTGTACTCTACCTCTACTGTACTCCACTGTACTCTACCTCTACTGTGCTCCACTGTACTCTATCTCTACTGTACTCCACTGTACTCTACCTCTACTGTACTCCACCTCTAATGTGCTCCACTGTACTCTACCTCTACTGTACTCTACTGTACTCTACCTCTACTGTACTCCACTCTACTCTACCTCTACTGTGCTCTACTGTACTCTATCTCTACTGTGCTCCACTGTACTCTACCTCTACTGTACTCCACTCTACTCTACCTCTACTATACTCCACTGTACTCTTTCTCTACTGTACTCCACTGTACTCTACCTCTACTGTACTCCACTGTACTCTACTCTACTGTGCTCCACTGTACTCTACCTCTACTGTACTCTACCTCTACTGTACTCCACTGTACTCTATCTCTACTTTGCTCCACTGTACTCTATCTCTACTGTACTCCACTCTACTCTACCTCTACTGTACCCTACTGTTCTCTACCTCTACTGTACTCTACTGTACTCCACCTCTACTGTGCTCCACTGTACTCCACTGTATTCTACCTCTAATGTGCTCCACTGTACTCTACCTCTACTGTGCTCCACTGTACTCTACCTCTACTGTACTCCACTGTACTCTACCTCTACTGTACTCCACTGTACTCTACCTCTACTCTGTACTCTACCTCTACTGTACTCTACTGTACTCCACCTCTAATGTGCTCCACTGTACTCCACTGTACTCTACCTCTACTCTACTCCACTGTACTCTATCTCTACTGTACTCCACTGAACTCTACATCTGCTGTGCTCCACTGTACTCCACTGTACTCTATCTCTACTGTGATCCACTGTACTCTACCTCTGATGTGCTCCACTGTACTCTATCTCTACTTTGCTCCACTGTACTCTATCTCTATTGAACTCCACTGTACTCTACCTCTACTGTACTCTACTGTTCTCTACCTCTACTGTACTCTACTGTACTCCACCTCTGCTCTGCTCCACTGTAATCCACTATACTCTACCTCTACTGTACTCCGCTGAACTCTACCTCTGCTGTGCTCCACTGTACTCCACTGTACTCTATCTCTACTGTGATCCACTGTACTCTACCTCTGATGTGCTCCACTGTACTCCATCTCGACTTTGCTCCACTGTACTCTATCTCTATTGAACTCCACTGTACTCTACCTCTACTGTACTCTACTGTTCTCTACCTCTACTGCACTCTACTGTACTCCACCTCTGCTCTGCTCCACTGTAATCCACTATACTCTACCTCTACTGTGCTCCACTGTACTCTACCTTTACTTTGCTCCACTGTACTCTACCTCTACTGTACTCCACTGTGCTCTACCTCTACTGTACTCTACTGTACTCCACCTCTACTGTGCTCCACTGTACTCCACTGTACTCTACCTCTACTTTACTCCACTGTACTCTACCTCTACTGTACTCCACTGTACTCTACCTCTACTGTACTCCACTGTACTCTACCTCTACTGTGCTCCACTGTACTCTACCTCTAATGTGCTCCACTGTACTCTACCTCTACTGTGCTCCACTGTACTCTACCTCTACTGTACTCCACTGTACTCTACCTCTACTGTGCTCCACTGTACTTTATCTCTACTGTATTCCACTGTACTCTACCTCTACTGTGCTCCACCTCTAATGTGCTCCACTGTACTCTACCTCTACTGTACTCCACTGTACTCTACCTCTACTGTACTCCACTCTACTCTACCTCTACTGTGCTCTACTGTACTCTATCTCTACTGTGCTCCACTGTACTCTACCTCTACTGTACTCCACTCTACTCTACCTCTACTATACTCCACTGTACTCTTTCTCTACTGTACTCCACTGTACTCTACCTCTACTGTACTCCACTGTACTCTACCTCTATTCTACTCCACTGTACTCTACTCTACTGTACTCCACTGTACTCTACCTCTACTGTACTCTACCTCTACTGTACTCCACTGTACTCTATCTCTACTTTGCTCCACTGTACTCTATCTCTAATGAACTCCACTCTACTGTACTCTACTGTTCTCTACCTCTACTGTACTCTACTGTACTCCACCTCTACTGTGCTCCACTGTACTCCACTGTACTCTACCTCTAGTGTGCTCCACTGTACTCTACCTGTACTGTGCTCCACTTTACTCTACCTCTACTGTACTCCACTCTACTCTACCTCTACTGTACTCCACTGTACTCTACCTCTACTCTGCTCTACTCTATCTCTACTGTGCTCCACTGTAATCTACCTCTACTGTAATCCACTGTACTCTACCTCGACTATACTCCACTGTACTCTTTCTCTACTGTACTCCACTGTATTCTACCTCTACTGTACTCCACCTCTAATGTGTTCTACTGTACTCTACCTCTACTGTACTCCACTCTACTCTACCTCTACTATACTCCACTGTACTCTTTATCTACTGTACTCCACTGTACTCTATCTCTACTGTACTCCACTGAACTCTACATCTGCTGTGCTCCACTGTACTCCACTGTACTCTATCTCTACTGTGATCCACTGTACTCTACCTCTGATGTGCTCCACTGTACTCTATCTCTACTTTGCTCCACTGTACTCTATCTCTATTGAACTCCACTGTACTCTACCTCTACTGTACTCTACTGTTCTCTACCTCTACTGTACTCTACTGTACTCCACCTCTGCTCTGCTCCACTGTAATCCACTATACTCTACCTCTACTGTACTCCGCTGAACTCTACCTAGGCTGTGCTCCACTGTACTCCACTGTACTCTATCTCTACTGTGATCCACTGTACTCTACCTCTGATGTGCTCCACTGTACTCCATCTCGACTTTGCTCCACTGTACTCTATCTCTATTGAACTCCACTGTACTCTACCTCTACTGTACTCTACTGTTCTCTACCTCTACTGCACTCTACTGTACTCCACCTCTGCTCTGCTCCACTGTAATCCACTATACTCTACCTCTACTGTGCTCCACTGTACTCTACCTTTACTTTGCTCCACTGTACTCTACCTCTACTGTACTCCACTGTGCTCTACCTCTACTGTACTCTACTGTACTCCACCTCTACTGTGCTCCACTGTACTCCACTGTACTCTACCTCTACTTTACTCCACTGTACTCTACCTCTACTGTACTCCACTGTACTCTACCTCTACTGTACTCCACTGTACTCTACCTCTACTGTGCTCCACTGTACTCTACCTCTAATGTGCTCCACTGTACTCTACCTCTACTGTGCTCCACTGTACTCTACCTCTACTGTACTCCACTGTACTCTACCTCTACTGTGCTCCACTGTACTCTATCTCTACTGTATTCCACTGTACTCTACCTCTACTGTGCTCCACCTCTAATGTGCTCCACTGTACTCTACCTCTACTGTACTCCACTGTACTCTACCTCTACTGTACTCCACTCTACTCTACCTCTACTGTGCTCTACTGTACTCTATCTCTACTGTGCTCCACTGTACTCTACCTCTACTGTACTCCACTCTACTCTACCTCTACTATACTCCACTGTACTCTTTCTCTACTGTACTCCACTGTACTCTACCTCTACTGTACTCCACTGTACTCTACCTCTATTCTACTCCACTGTACTCTACTCTACTGTACTCCACTGTACTCTACCTCTACTGTACTCTACCTCTACTGTACTCCACTGTACTCTATCTCTACTTTGCTCCACTGTACTCTATCTCTAATGAACTCCACTCTACTGTACTCTACTGTTCTCTACCTCTACTGTACTCTACTGTACTCCACCTCTACTGTGCTCCACTGTACTCCACTGTACTCTACCTCTAGTGTGCTCCACTGTACTCTACCTGTACTGTGCTCCACTTTACTCTACCTCTACTGTACTCCACTCTACTCTACCTCTACTGTACTCCACTGTACTCTACCTCTACTCTGCTCTACTCTATCTCTACTGTGCTCCACTGTAATCTACCTCTACTGTAATCCACTGTACTCTACCTCGACTATACTCCACTGTACTCTTTCTCTACTGTACTCCACTGTATTCTACCTCTACTGTACTCCACCTCTAATGTGTTCTACTGTACTCTACCTCTACTGTACTCCACTGTACTCTACCTCTACTATACTCCACTGTACTCTTTATCTACTGTACTCCACTGTACTCTATCTTTACTGTACTCAACTGTACTCTATCTCTACTGTGCTCTACTGTACTCTATCTCTACTGTGCTCCACTGTACTCTACCTCTACTGTACTCCACTGTACTCTACCTCTAATGTACTCCACTGTACTCTACTCTACTGTACTCCACTGTACTCTACCTCTACTGTACTCTACCTCTACTGTACTCCACTGTACTCTACCTCTACTGTACTCCACTGTACTCTACCTCTACTGTACTCCACTGTACTCTACTCTACTGTACTCCACTGTACTCTACATCTACTGTACTCTACATCTACTGTACTCCACTGTACTCTATCTCTACTTTGCTCCACTGTACTCTATCTCTACTGAACTCCACTGTATTCTACATCTACTGTACTCTACTGTTCTCTACCTCTACTGTACTCTAGTGTACTCCACCTCTATTGTGCTCCACTGTACTCCACTGTACTCTACCTCTAGTGTGCTCCACTGTACTCTACCTCTACTGTACTCAACTGTACTCTACCTCTACTGTGCTCCACTGTACTCTACCTCTACTGTGCTCCACTGTACTCTACCTCTACTGTACTCCACTGTACTCTACCTCTACTGTGCTCCACTGTACTCTACCTCTAATGTGCTCCACTGTACTCGAACCTCTACTGTGCTCCACTGTACTCTACCTCTACTGTACTCCACTGTACTCTACCTCTACTGTACTCCACTGTACTCTATCTCTACTGTGCTCTACTGTACTCTATCTCTCCTGTGCTCCACTGTACTCTACCTTTACTGTACTCCACTGTACTCTACCTGTACTGTACTCCACTGTACTCTACCTCTACTGTGCTTCACTGTACTCTACCTCTAATGTGCTCCACTGTACTCTACCTCTACTGTGCTCCACTGTACTCTACCTCTACTGTACTCAACTGTACTCTACCTCTACTGTACTCCACTGTACTCTATCTCTACTGTGCTCTACTGTACTCTATCTCTACTGTGCTTAACTGTACTCTACCTCTACTGTACTCCACTGTACTCTACCTCTACTGTACTCCACTGTACTCTACTCTACTGTACTCCACTGTACTCTACCTCTACTGTACTCTACCTCTACTGTACTCCACTGTACTCTATCTCTACTTTGCTCCCCTGTACTCTACCTCTACTGTACTCCACTGTACTCTACCTCTACTGTACTCCACTGTACTCTACTCTACTGTACTCCACTGTACTCTACCTCTACTGTACTCTACCTCTACTGTGCTCTACTGTACTCTATCTCTACTGTGCTCCACTGTACTCTACCTCTACTGTACTCCACTGTACTCTACCTCTACTGTACTCCACTGTACTCTATCTCTACTGTGCTCTACTGTACTCTATCTCTACTGTGCTCCACTGTTCTCTACCTCTACTGTACTCCACTGTACTCTACCTCTAATGTACTCCACTGTACTCTACCTCTACTGTGCTCCACTGTACTCTATCTCTACTGTGCTCCACTGTACTCTACCTCTACTGTACTCCACTCTACTCTACCTCTACTGTGCTCCACTGTACTCCACTGTACTCTATCTCTACTGTGATCCACTGTACTCTACCTCTGATGTGCTCCACTGTACTCTATCTCTACTTTGCTCCACTGTACTCTATCTCTATTGAACTCCACTGTACTCTACCTCTACTGTACTCTACTGTTCTCTACCTCTACTGTACTCTACTGTACTCCACCTCTGCTCTGCTCCACTGTAATCCACTATACTCTACCTCTACTGTACTCCGCTGAACTCTACCTCTGCTGTGCTCCACTGTACTCCACTGTACTCTATCTCTACTGTGATCCACTGTACTCTACCTCTGATGTGCTCCACTGTACTCCATCTCGACTTTGCTCCACTGTACTCTATCTCTATTGAACTCCACTGTACTCTACCTCTACTGTACTCTACTGTTCTCTACCTCTACTGCACTCTACTGTACTCCACCTCTGCTCTGCTCCACTGTAATCCACTATACTCTACCTCTACTGTGCTCCACTGTACTCTACCTTTACTTTGCTCCACTGTACTCTACCTCTACTGTACTCCACTGTGCTCTACCTCTACTGTACTCTACTGTACTCCACCTCTACTGTGCTCCACTGTACTCCACTGTACTCTACCTCTACTGTACTCCACTGTAATCTACCTCTACTGTACTCCACTGTACTCTACTCTACTGTATTCCACTGTACTCTACCTCTACTGTGCTCCACCTCTAATGTGCTCCACTGTACTCTACCTCTACTGTACTCCACTGTACTCTACCTCTACTGTACTCCACTCTACTCTACCTCTACTGTGCTCTACTGTACTTTATCTCTACTGTGCTCCACTGTACTCTACCTCTACTGTACTCCACTCTACTCTACCTCTACTATACTCCACTGTACTCTTTCTCTACTGTACTCCACTGTACTCTACCTCTACTGTACTCCACTGTACTCTACCTCTATTCTACTCCACTGTACTCTACTCTACTGTACTCCACTGTACTCTACCTCTACTGTACTCTACCTCTACTGTACTCCACTGTACTCTATCTCTACTTTGCTCCACTGTACTCTATCTCTAATGAACTCCACTCTACTGTACTCTACTGTTCTCTACCTCTACTGTACTCTACTGTACTCCACCTCTACTGTGCTCCACTGTACTCCACTGTACTCTACCTCTAGTGTGCTCCACTGTACTCTACCTGTACTGTGCTCCACTTTACTCTACCTCTACTGTACTCCACTCTACTCTACCTCTACTGTACTCCACTGTACTCTACCTCTACTCTGCTCTACTCTATCTCTACTGTGCTCCACTGTAATCTACCTCTACTGTAATCCACTGTACTCTACCTCGACTATACTCCACTGTACTCTTTCTCTACTGTACTCCACTGTATTCTACCTCTACTGTACTCCACCTCTAATGTGTTCTACTGTACTCTACCTCTACTGTACTCCACTCTACTCTACCTCTACTATACTCCACTGTACTCTTTATCTACTGTACTCCACTGTACTCTATCTCTACTGTACTCCACTGAACTCTACATCTGCTGTGCTCCACTGTACTCCACTGTACTCTATCTCTACTGTGCTCCACTGTACTCTACCTCTACTGTGCTCCACTGTTCTCTATATCTACTGTGCTCCACTGTACTCTATCTCTACTGTGCTCCACTGTACTCTACCTCTACTGTACTCCACTGTACTCTACCTCTACTGTGCTCCACTGTACTCTATCTCTACTGTACTCCACTGTACTCTACCTCTACTGTACTCCACCTCTAATGTGCTCCACTGTACTCTACCTCTACTGTACTCTACTGTACTCTACCTCTACTGTACTCCACTCTACTCTACCTCTACTGTGCTCTACTGTACTCTATCTCTACTGTGCTCCACTGTACTCTACCTCTACTGTACTCCACTCTACTCTACCTCTACTATACTCCACTGTACTCTTTCTCTACTGTACTCCACTGTACTCTACCTCTACTGTACTCCACTGTACTCTACTCTACTGTGCTCCACTGTACTCTACCTCTACTGTACTCTACCTCTACTGTACTCCACTGTACTCTATCTCTACTTTGCTCCACTGTACTCTATCTCTACTGTACTCCACTCTACTCTACCTCTACTGTACCCTACTGTTCTCTACCTCTACTGTACTCTACTGTACTCCACCTCTACTGTGCTCCACTGTACTCCACTGTATTCTACCTCTAATGTGCTCCACTGTACTCTACCTCTACTGTGCTCCACTGTACTCTACCTCTACTGTACTCCACTGTACTCTACCTCTACTGTACTCCACTGTACTCTACCTCTACTCTGTACTCTACCTCTACTGTACTCTACTGTACTCCACCTCTAATGTGCTCCACTGTACTCCACTGTACTCTACCTCTACTCTACTCCACTGTACTCTATCTCTACTGTACTCCACTGAACTCTACATCTGCTGTGCTCCACTGTACTCCACTGTACTCTATCTCTACTGTGATCCACTGTACTCTACCTCTGATGTGCTCCACTGTACTCTATCTCTACTTTGCTCCACTGTACTCTATCTCTATTGAACTCCACTGTACTCTACCTCTACTGTACTCTACTGTTCTCTACCTCTACTGTACTCTACTGTACTCCACCTCTGCTCTGCTCCACTGTAATCCACTATACTCTACCTCTACTGTACTCCGCTGAACTCTACCTCTGCTGTGCTCCACTGTACTCCACTGTACTCTATCTCTACTGTGATCCACTGTACTCTACCTCTGATGTGCTCCACTGTACTCCATCTCGACTTTGCTCCACTGTACTCTATCTCTATTGAACTCCACTGTACTCTACCTCTACTGTACTCTACTGTTCTCTACCTCTACTGCACTCTACTGTACTCCACCTCTGCTCTGCTCCACTGTAATCCACTATACTCTACCTCTACTGTGCTCCACTGTACTCTACCTTTACTTTGCTCCACTGTACTCTACCTCTACTGTACTCCACTGTGCTCTACCTCTACTGTACTCTACTGTACTCCACCTCTACTGTGCTCCACTGTACTCCACTGTACTCTACCTCTACTTTACTCCACTGTACTCTACCTCTACTGTACTCCACTGTACTCTACCTCTACTGTACTCCACTGTACTCTACCTCTACTGTGCTCCACTGTACTCTACCTCTAATGTGCTCCACTGTACTCTACCTCTACTGTGCTCCACTGTACTCTACCTCTACTGTACTCCACTGTACTCTACCTCTACTGTGCTCCACTGTACTTTATCTCTACTGTATTCCACTGTACTCTACCTCTACTGTGCTCCACCTCTAATGTGCTCCACTGTACTCTACCTCTACTGTACTCCACTGTACTCTACCTCTACTGTACTCCACTCTACTCTACCTCTAGTGTGCTCTACTGTACTCTATCTCTACTGTGCTCCACTGTACTCTACCTCTACTGTACTCCACTCTACTCTACCTCTACTATACTCCACTGTACTCTTTCTCTACTGTACTCCACTGTACTCTAACTCTACTGTACTCCACTGTACTCTACCTCTATTCTACTCCACTGTACTCTACTCTACTGTACTCCACTGTACTCTACCTCTACTGTACTCTACCTCTACTGTACTCCACTGTACTCTATCTCTACTTTGCTCCACTGTACTCTATCTCTAATGAACTCCACTCTACTGTACTCTACTGTTCTCTACCTCTACTGTACTCTACTGTACTCCACCTCTACTGTGCTCCACTGTACTCCACTGTACTCTACCTCTAGTGTGCTCCACTGTACTCTACCTGTACTGTGCTCCACTTTACTCTACCTCTACTGTACTCCACTCTACTCTACCTCTACTGTACTCCACTGTACTCTACCTCTACTCTGCTCTACTCTATCTCTACTGTGCTCCACTGTAATCTACCTCTACTGTAATCCACTGTACTCTACCTCGACTATACTCCACTGTACTCTTTCTCTACTGTACTCCACTGTATTCTACCTCTACTTTACTCCACCTCTAATGTGTTCTACTGTACTCTACCTCTACTGTACTCCACTCTACTCTACCTCTACTATACTCCACTGTACTCTTTATCTACTGTACTCCACTGTACTCTATCTCTACTGTACTCCACTGAACTCTACATCTGCTGTGCTCCACTGTACTCCACTGTACTCTATCTCTACTGTGATCCACTGTACTCTACCTCTGATGTGCTCCACTGTACTCTATCTCTACTTTGCTCCACTGTACTCTATCTCTATTGAACTCCACTGTACTCTACCTCTACTGTACTCTACTGTTCTCTACCTCTACTGTACTCTACTGTACTCCACCTCTGCTCTGCTCCACTTTAATCCACTATACTCTACCTCTACTGTACTCCGCTGAACTCTACCTCTGCTGTGCTCCACTGTACTCCACTGTACTCTATCTCTACTGTGATCCACTGTACTCTACCTCTGATGTGCTCCACTGTACTCCATCTCGACTTTGCTCCACTGTACTCTATCTCTATTGAACTCCACTGTACTCTACCTCTACTGTACTCTACTGTTCTCTACCTCTACTGCACTCTACTGTACTCCACCTCTGCTCTGCTCCACTGTAATCCACTATACTCTACCTCTACTGTGCTCCACTGTACTCTACCTTTACTTTGCTCCACTGTACTCTACCTCTACTGTACTCCACTGTGCTCTACCTCTACTGTACTCTACTGTACTCCACCTCTACTGTGCTCCACTGTACTCCACTGTACTCTACCTCTACTTTACTCCACTGTACTCTACCTCTACTGTACTCCACTGTACTCTACCTCTACTGTACTCCACTGTACTCTACCTCTACTGTGCTCCACTGTACTCTACCTCTAATGTGCTCCACTGTACTCTACCTCTACTGTGCTCCACTGTACTCTACCTCTACTGTACTCCACTGTACTCTACCTCTACTGTGCTCCACTGTACTCTATCTCTACTGTATTCCACTGTACTCTACCTCTACTGTGCTCCACCTCTAATGTGCTCCACTGTACTCTACCTCTACTGTACTCCACTGTACTCTACCTCTACTGTACTCCACTCTACTCTACCTCTACTGTGCTCTACTGTACTCTATCTCTACTGTGCTCCACTGTACTCTACCTCTACTGTACTCCACTCTACTCTACCTCTACTATACTCCACTGTACTCTTTCTCTACTGTACTCCACTGTACTCTACCTCTACTGTACTCCACTGTACTCTACCTCTATTCTACTCCACTGTACTCTACTCTACTGTACTCCACTGTACTCTACCTCTACTGTACTCTACCTCTACTGTACTCCACTGTACTCTATCTCTACTTTGCTCCACTGTACTCTATCTCTAATGAACTCCACTCTACTGTACTCTACTGTTCTCTACCTCTACTGTACTCTACTGTACTCCACCTCTACTGTGCTCCACTGTACTCCACTGTACTCTACCTCTAGTGTGCTCCACTGTACTCTACCTGTACTGTGCTCCACTTTACTCTACCTCTACTGTACTCCACTCTACTCTACCTCTACTGTACTCCACTGTACTCTACCTCTACTCTGCTCTACTCTATCTCTACTGTGCTCCACTGTAATCTACCTCTACTGTAATCCACTGTACTCTACCTCGACTATACTCCACTGTACTCTTTCTCTACTGTACTCCACTGTATTCTACCTCTACTGTACTCCACCTCTAATGTGTTCTACTGTACTCTACCTCTACTGTACTCCACTCTACTCTACCTCTACTATACTCCACTGTACTCTTTATCTACTGTACTCCACTGTACTCTATCTCTACTGTACTCCACTGAACTCTACATCTGCTGTGCTCCACTGTACTCCACTGTACTCTATCTCTACTGTGCTCCACTGTACTCTACCTCTACTGTGCTCCACTGTTCTCTATCTCTACTGTGCTCCACTGTACTCTATCTCTACTGTGCTCCACTGTACTCTACCTCTACTGTACTCCACTGTACTCTACCTCTACTGTGCTCCACTGTACTCTATCTCTACTGTACTCCACTGTACTCTACCTCTACTGTACTCCACCTCTAATGTGCTCCACTGTACTCTACCTCTACTGTACTCTACTGTACTCTACCTCTACTGTACTCCACTCTACTCTACCTCTACTGTGCTCTACTGTACTCTATCTCTACTGTGCTCCACTGTACTCTACCTCTACTGTACTCCACTCTACTCTACCTCTACTATACTCCACTGTACTCTTTCTCTACTGTACTCCACTGTACTCTACCTCTACTGTACTCCACTGTACTCTACTCTACTGTGCTCCACTGTACTCTACCTCTACTGTACTCTACCTCTACTGTACTCCACTGTACTCTATCTCTACTTTGCTCCACTGTACTCTATCTCTACTGTACTCCACTCTACTCTACCTCTACTGTACCCTACTGTTCTCTACCTCTACTGTACTCTACTGTACTCCACCTCTACTGTGCTCCACTGTACTCCACTGTATTCTACCTCTAATGTGCTCCACTGTACTCTACCTCTACTGTGCTCCACTGTACTCTACCTCTACTGTACTCCACTGTACTCTACCTCTACTGTACTCCACTGTACTCTACCTCTACTCTGTACTCTACCTCTACTGTACTCTACTGTACTCCACCTCTAATGTGCTCCACTGTACTCCACTGTACTCTACCTCTACTCTACTCCACTGTACTCTATCTCTACTGTACTCCACTGAACTCTACATCTGCTGTGCTCCACTGTACTCCACTGTACTCTATCTCTACTGTGATCCACTGTACTCTACCTCTACTGTACTCTACTGTACTCCACCTCTGCTCTGCTCCACTGTAATCCACTATACTCTACCTCTACTGTACTCCGCTGAACTCTACCTCTGCTGTGCTCCACTGTACTCCACTGTACTCTATCTCTACTGTGATCCACTGTACTCTACCTCTGATGTGCTCCACTGTACTCCATCTCGACTTTGCTCCACTGTACTCTATCTCTATTGAACTCCACTGTACTCTACCTCTACTGTACTCTACTGTTCTCTACCTCTACTGCACTCTACTGTACTCCACCTCTGCTCTGCTCCACTGTAATCCACTATACTCTACCTCTACTGTGCTCCACTGTACTCTACCTTTACTTTGCTCCACTGTACTCTACCTCTACTGTACTCCACTGTGCTCTACCTCTACTGTACTCTACTGTACTCCACCTCTACTGTGCTCCACTGTACTCCACTGTACTCTACCTCTACTTTACTCCACTGTACTCTACCTCTACTGTACTCCACTGTACTCTACCTCTACTGTACTCCACTGTACTCTACCTCTACTGTGCTCCACTGTACTCTACCTCTAATGTGCTCCACTGTACTCTACCTCTACTGTGCTCCACTGTACTCTACCTCTACTGTACTCCACTGTACTCTACCTCTACTGTGCTCCACTGTACTCTATCTCTACTGTATTCCACTGTACTCTACCTCTACTGTGCTCCACCTCTAATGTGCTCCACTGTACTCTACCTCTACTGTACTCCACTGTACTCTACCTCTACTGTACTCCACTCTACTCTACCTCTACTGTGCTCTACTGTACTCTATCTCTACTGTGCTCCACTGTACTCTACCTCTACTGTACTCCACTCTACTCTACCTCTACTATACTCCACTGTACTCTTTCTCTACTGTACTCCACTGTACTCTACCTCTACTGTACTCCACTGTACTCTACCTCTATTCTACTCCACTGTACTCTACTCTACTGTACTCCACTGTACTCTACCTCTACTGTACTCTACCTCTACTGTACTCCACTGTACTCTATCTCTACTTTGCTCCACTGTACTCTATCTCTAATGAACTCCACTCTACTGTACTCTACTGTTCTCTACCTCTACTGTACTCTACTGTACTCCACCTCTACTGTGCTCCACTGTACTCCACTGTACTCTACCTCTAGTGTGCTCCACTGTACTCTACCTGTACTGTGCTCCACTTTACTCTACCTCTACTGTACTCCACTCTACTCTACCTCTACTGTACTCCACTGTACTCTACCTCTACTCTGCTCTACTCTATCTCTACTGTGCTCCACTGTAATCTACCTCTACTGTAATCCACTGTACTCTACCTCGACTATACTCCACTGTACTCTTTCTCTACTGTACTCCACTGTATTCTACCTCTACTGTACTCCACCTCTAATGTGTTCTACTGTACTCTACCTCTACTGTACTCCACTGTACTCTACCTCTACTATACTCCACTGTACTCTTTATCTACTGTACTCCACTGTACTCTATCTTTACTGTACTCAACTGTACTCTATCTCTACTGTGCTCTACTGTACTCTATCTCTACTGTGCTCCACTGTACTCTACCTCTACTGTACTCCACTGTACTCTACCTCTAATGTACTCCACTGTACTCTACTCTACTGTACTCCACTGTACTCTACCTCTACTGTACT
Organism: Tiaroga cobitis; assembly: GCA_030578255.1. Lineage (NCBI taxonomy): Eukaryota > Metazoa > Chordata > Actinopteri > Cypriniformes > Leuciscidae > Tiaroga > Tiaroga cobitis. The sequence goes on from CM060600.1 coordinate 3,154,006, forward strand.
CTACCTCTACTGTACTCCACTGTACTCTACCTCTACTGTACTCCACTGTACTCTACCTCTACTGTACTCCACTGTACTCTACTCTACTGTACTCCACTGTACTCTACATCTACTGTACTCTACCTCTACTGTACTCCACTGTACTCTATCTCTACTTTGCTCCACTGTACTCTATCTCTACTGAACTCCACTGTATTCTACATCTACTGTACTCTACTGTTCTCTACCTCTACTGTACTCTAGTGTACTCCACCTCTATTGTGCTCCACTGTACTCCACTGTACTCTACCTCTAGTGTGCTCCACTGTACTCTACCTCTACTGTACTCAACTGTACTCTACCTCTACTGTGCTCCACTGTACTCTACCTCTACTGTGCTCCACTGTACTCTACCTCTACTGTACTCCACTGTACTCTACCTCTACTGTGCTCCACTGTACTCTACCTCTAATGTGCTCCACTGTACTCGAACCTCTACTGTGCTCCACTGTACTCTACCTCTACTGTACTCCACTGTACTCTACCTCTACTGTACTCCACTGTACTCTATCTCTACTGTGCTCTACTGTACTCTATCTCTCCTGTGCTCCACTGTACTCTACCTTTACTGTACTCCACTGTACTCTACCTGTACTGTACTCCACTGTACTCTACCTCTACTGTGCTTCACTGTACTCTACCTCTAATGTGCTCCACTGTACTCTACCTCTACTGTGCTCCACTGTACTCTACCTCTACTGTACTCAACTGTACTCTACCTCTACTGTACTCCACTGTACTCTATCTCTACTGTGCTCTACTGTACTCTATCTCTACTGTGCTTAACTGTACTCTACCTCTACTGTACTCCACTGTACTCTACCTCTACTGTACTCCACTGTACTCTACTCTACTGTACTCCACTGTACTCTACCTCTACTGTACTCTACCTCTACTGTACTCCACTGTACTCTATCTCTACTTTGCTCCCCTGTACTCTACCTCTACTGTACTCCACTGTACTCTACCTCTACTGTACTCCACTGTACTCTACTCTACTGTACTCCACTGTACTCTACCTCTACTGTACTCTACCTCTACTGTGCTCTACTGTACTCTATCTCTACTGTGCTCCACTGTACTCTACCTCTACTGTACTCCACTGTACTCTACCTCTACTGTACTCCACTGTACTCTATCTCTACTGTGCTCTACTGTACTCTATCTCTACTGTGCTCCACTGTTCTCTACCTCTACTGTACTCCACTGTACTCTACCTCTACTGTACTCCACTGTACTCTACCTCTACTGTGCTCCACTGTACTCTCTCTCTACTGTGCTCCACTGTACTCTACCTCTACTGTACTCCACTCTACTCTACCTCTACTGTGCTCCACTGTACTCCACTGTACTCTATCTCTACTGTGATCCACTGTACTCTACCTCTGATGTGCTCCACTGTACTCTATCTCTACTTTGCTCCACTGTACTCTATCTCTATTGAACTCCACTGTACTCTACCTCTACTGTACTCTACTGTTCTCTACCTCTACTGTACTCTACTGTACTCCACCTCTGCTCTGCTCCACTGTAATCCACTATACTCTACCTCTACTGTACTCCGCTGAACTCTACCTCTGCTGTGCTCCACTGTACTCCACTGTACTCTATCTCTACTGTGATCCACTGTACTCTACCTCTGATGTGCTCCACTGTACTCCATCTCGACTTTGCTCCACTGTACTCTATCTCTATTGAACTCCACTGTACTCTACCTCTACTGTACTCTACTGTTCTCTACCTCTACTGCACTCTACTGTACTCCACCTCTGCTCTGCTCCACTGTAATCCACTATACTCTACCTCTACTGTGCTCCACTGTACTCTACCTTTACTTTGCTCCACTGTACTCTACCTCTACTGTACTCCACTGTGCTCTACCTCTACTGTACTCTACTGTACTCCACCTCTACTGTGCTCCACTGTACTCCACTGTACTCTACCTCTACTGTACTCCACTGTAATCTACCTCTACTGTACTCCACTGTACTCTACTCTACTGTACTCCACTGTACTCTACCTCTACTGTGCTCTACTGTACTCTATCTCTACTGTGCTCCACTGTACTCTATCTCTACTGAACTCCACTGTACTCTACCTCTACTGTACTCTACTGTTCTCTACCTCTACTCTACTCTACTGTACTCCACCTCTACTGTGCTCCACTGTACTCCACTGTACTCTACCTCTAGTGTGCTCCACTGTACTCTACCTCTACTGTGCTCCACTGTACTCTATCTCTACTGTACTCCACTGTATTCTACCTCTACTCTACTCCACTGTACTCTACCTCTACTGTGCTCTACTCTACTCTATCTCTACTGTGCTCCACTGTACTCTACCTCTACTGTAATCCACTGTTCTCTACCTCGACTATACTCCACTGTACTCTTTCTCTACTGTACGCCACTGTACTCTACCTCTACTGTACTCCACTGTACTCTACCTCTACTGTGCTCGACTGTACTCTATCTCTACTGTGCTCCACTGTACTCTACCTCTACTGTACTCCACTGTACTCTACCTCTACTGTACTCCACTGTACTCCACCTCTACTGTGCTCCACTGTACTCCACTGTACTCTACCTCTACTGTACTCCACTGTACTCTACCTCTACTGTACTCCACTGTACTCTTCCTCTACTGTGCTCCACTGTACTCTACTTCTACTGTACTCCACCGTACTCTACCTCTACTGTGCTCCACTCTACTCTACCTCTACTGTACTCCACTGTACTCTACCTCTACTGTGCTCCACTGTACTCTATCTCTATTCTACTCCACTGTACTCTACCTCTACTGTACTCTACTGTACTCCACCTCTAATGTGCTCCACTGTACTCTACCTCTACTGTACTCCACTCCACTGTACTCTACCTCTACTGTATTCCACTCTACTCTACCTCTATTGTGCTCTACTGTACTCTATCTCTACTGTGCTCCACTGTACTCTACCTCTACTGTACTCCACTGTACTCTACCTCTACTGTGCTCCACTGTACTCTACCTCTAATGTGCTCCACTGTACTCTACCTCTACTGTGCTCCACTGTACTCTACCTCTACTGTACTCCACTGTACTCTACCTCTACTGTACTCCACTGTACTCTACCTCTACTGTACTCCACTGTACTCTACCTCTACTGTACTCCACTGTACTCTACTCTACTGTACTCCACTGTACTCTACATCTACTGTACTCTACCTCTACTGTACTCCACTGTACTCTATCTCTACTTTGCTCCACTGTACTCTATCTCTACTGAACTCCACTGTATTCTACATCTACTGTACTCTACTGTTCTCTACCTCTACTGTACTCTAGTGTACTCCACCTCTATTGTGCTCCACTGTACTCCACTGTACTCTACCTCTAGTGTGCTCCACTGTACTCTACCTCTACTGTACTCAACTGTACTCTACCTCTACTGTGCTCCACTGTACTCTACCTCTACTGTGCTCCACTGTACTCTACCTCTACTGTACTCCACTGTACTCTACCTCTACTGTGCTCCACTGTACTCTACCTCTAATGTGCTCCACTGTACTCGAACCTCTACTGTGCTCCACTGTACTCTACCTCTACTGTACTCCACTGTACTCTACCTCTACTGTACTCAACTGTACTCTATCTCTACTGTGCTCTACTGTACTCTATCTCTCCTGTGCTCCACTGTACTCTACCTTTACTGTACTCCACTGTACTCTACCTGTACTGTACTCCACTGTACTCTATCTCTACTGTGCTCTACTGTACTCTATCTCTACTGTGCTTAACTGTACTCTACCTCTACTGTACTCCACTGTACTCTACCTCTACTGTACTCCACTGTACTCTACTCTACTGTACTCCACTGTACTCTACCTCTACTGTACTCTACCTCTACTGTACTCCACTGTACTCTATCTCTACTTTGCTCCCCTGTACTCTACCTCTACTGTACTCCACTGTACTCTACCTCTACTGTACTCCACTGTACTCTACTCTACTGTACTCCACTGTACTCTACCTCTACTGTACTCTACCTCTACTCTGCTCTACTGTACTCTATCTCTACTGTGCTCCACTGTACTCTACCTCTACTGTACTCCACTGTACTCTACCTCTACTGTACTCCACTGTACTCTATCTCTACTGTGCTCTACTGTACTCTATCTCTACTGTGCTCCACTGTTCTCTACCTCTACTGTACTCCACTGTACTCTACCTCTACTGTACTCCACTGTACTCTACCTCTACTGTGCTCCAATGTACTCTACCTCTAATGTGCTCCACTGTACTCTACCTCTACTGTGCTCCACTGTACTCTACCTCTACTGTACTCCACTGTACTCTACCTCTACTGTGCTCCACTGTACTCTATCTCTACTGTACTCCACTGTACTCTACCTCTACTGTACTCCACCTCTAATGTGCTCCACTGTACTTTACCTCTACTGTACTCCACTGTACTCTACCTCTACTGTACTCCACTCTACTCTACCTCTACTGTGCTCTACTGTACTCTATCTCTACTGTGCTCCACTGTACTCTACCTCTACTGTACTCCACTGTACTCTACCTCTACTATACTCCACTGTACTCTTTCTCTACTGTACTCCACTGTACTCTACCTCTACTGTACTCCACTGTACTCAACCTCAACTGTACTCCACTGTACTCTACTCTACTGTACTCCACTGTACTCTACCTCTACTGTACTCCACTGTACTCTATCTCTACTTTGCTCCACTGTACTCTATCTCTACTGAACTCCACTCTACTCTACCTCTACTGTACTCTACTGTTCTCTACCTCTACTGTACTCTACTGTACTCCACCTCTACTGTGCTCCACTGTACTCCACTGTACTCTACCTCTACTCTACTCCACTGTACTCTATCTCTACTGTACTCCACTGAACTCTACATCTGCTGTGCTCCACTGTACTCCACTGTACTCTATCTCTACTGTGATCCACTGTACTCTACCTCTGATGTGCTCCACTGTACTCTATCTCTACTTTGCTCCACTGTACTCTATCTCTATTGAACTCCACTGTACTCTACCTCTACTGTACTCTACTGTTCTCTACCTCTACTGTACTCTACTGTACTCCACCTCTGCTCTGCTCCACTGTAATCCACTATACTCTACCTCTACTGTACTCCGCTGAACTCTACCTCTGCTGTGCTCCACTGTACTCCACTGTACTCTATCTCTACTGTGATCCACTGTACTCTACCTCTGATGTGCTCCACTGTACTCCATCTCGACTTTGCTCCACTGTACTCTATCTCTATTGAACTCCACTGTACTCTACCTCTACTGTACTCTACTGTTCTCTACCTCTACTGCACTCTACTGTACTCCACCTCTGCTCTGCTCCACTGTAATCCACAATACTCTACCTCTACTGTGCTCCACTGTACTCTACCTTTACTTTGCTCCACTGTACTCTACCTCTACTGTACTCCACTGTACTCTACCTCTACTGTACTCCACTGTACTCTACCTCTACTGTACTCCACTGTACTCTACTCTACTGTACTCCACTGTACTCTACATCTACTGTACTCTACCTCTACTGTACTCCACTGTACTCTATCTCTACTGTACTCCACTGTACTCTACCTCTACTGTACTCCACTGTACTCTACCTCTACTGTACTCCACTGTACTCTACCTCTACTGTACTCCACTGTACTCTACTCTACTGTACTCCACTGTACTCTACATCTACTGTACTCTACCTCTACTGTACTCCACTGTACTCTATCTCTACTTTGCTCCACTGTACTCTATCTCTACTGAACTCCACTGTATTCTACATCTACTGTACTCTACTGTTCTCTACCTCTACTGTACTCTAGTGTACTCCACCTCTATTGTGCTCCACTGTACTCCACTGTACTCTACCTCTAGTGTGCTCCACTGTACTCTACCTCTACTGTACTCAACTGTACTCTACCTCTACTGTGCTCCACTGTACTCTACCTCTACTGTGCTCCACTGTACTCTACCTCTACTGTACTCCACTGTACTCTACCTCTACTGTGCTCCACTGTACTCTACCTCTAATGTGCTCCACTGTACTCGAACCTCTACTGTGCTCCACTGTACTCTACCTCTACTGTACTCCACTGTACTCTACCTCTACTGTACTCAACTGTACTCTATCTCTACTGTGCTCTACTGTACTCTATCTCTCCTGTGCTCCACTGTACTCTACCTTTACTGTACTCCACTGTACTCTACCTGTACTGTACTCCACTGTACTCTATCTCTACTGTGCTCTACTGTACTCTATCTCTACTGTGCTTAACTGTACTCTACCTCTACTGTACTCCACTGTACTCTACCTCTACTGTACTCCACTATACTCTACTCTACTGTACTCCACTGTACTCTACCTCTACTGTACTCTACCTCTACTGTACTCCACTGTACTCTATCTCTACTTTGCTCCCCTGTACTCTACCTCTACTGTACTCCACTGTACTCTACCTCTACTGTACTCCACTGTACTCTACTCTACTGTACTCCACTGTACTCTACCTCTACTGTACTCTACCTCTACTCTGCTCTACTGTACTCTATCTCTACTGTGCTCCACTGTACTCTACCTCTACTGTACTCCACTGTACTCTACCTCTACTGTACTCCACTGTACTCTATCTCTACTGTGCTCTACTGTACTCTATCTCTACTGTGCTCCACTGTTCTCTACCTCTACTGTACTCCACTGTACTCTACCTCTACTGTACTCCACTGTACTCTACCTCTACTGTGCTCCAATGTACTCTACCTCTAATGTGCTCCACTGTACTCTACCTCTACTGTGCTCCACTGTACTCTACCTCTACTGTACTCCACTGTACTCTACCTCTACTGTGCTCCACTGTACTCTATCTCTACTGTACTCCACTGTACTCTACCTCTACTGTACTCCACCTCTAATGTGCTCCACTGTACTTTACCTCTACTGTACTCCACTGTACTCTACCTCTACTGTACTCCACTCTACTCTACCTCTACTGTGCTCTACTGTACTCTATCTCTACTGTGCTCCACTGTACTCTACCTCTACTGTACTCCACTGTACTCTACCTCTACTATACTCCACTGTACTCTTTCTCTACTGTACTCCACTGTACTCTACCTCTACTGTACTCCACTGTACTCAACCTCAACTGTACTCCACTGTACTCTACTCTACTGTACTCCACTGTACTCTACCTCTACTGTACTCCACTGTACTCTATCTCTACTTTGCTCCACTGTACTCTATCTCTACTGAACTCCACTCTACTCTACCTCTACTGTACTCTACTGTTCTCTACCTCTACTGTACTCTACTGTACTCCACCTCTACTGTGCTCCACTGTACTCCACTGTACTCTACCTCTACTCTACTCCACTGTACTCTATCTCTACTGTACTCCACTGAACTCTACATCTGCTGTGCTCCACTGTACTCCACTGTACTCTATCTCTACTGTGATCCACTGTACTCTACCTCTGATGTGCTCCACTGTACTCTATCTCTACTTTGCTCCACTGTACTCTATCTCTATTGAACTCCACTGTACTCTACCTCTACTGTACTCTACTGTTCTCTACCTCTACTGTACTCTACTGTACTCCACCTCTGCTCTGCTCCACTGTAATCCACTATACTCTACCTCTACTGTACTCCGCTGAACTCTACCTCTGCTGTGCTCCACTGTACTCCACTGTACTCTATCTCTACTGTGATCCACTGTACTCTACCTCTGATGTGCTCCACTGTACTCCATCTCGACTTTGCTCCACTGTACTCTATCTCTATTGAACTCCACTGTACTCTACCTCTACTGTACTCTACTGTTCTCTACCTCTACTGCACTCTACTGTACTCCACCTCTGCTCTGCTCCACTGTAATCCACAATACTCTACCTCTACTGTGCTCCACTGTACTCTACCTTTACTTTGCTCCACTGTACTCTACCTCTACTGTACTCCACTGTGCTCTACCTCTACTGTACTCTACTGTACTCCACCTCTACTGTGCTCCACTGTACTCCACTGTACTCTACCTCTACTTTACTCCACTGTACTCTACCTCTACTGTACTCCACTGTACTCTACCTCTACTGTACTCCACTGTACTCTACCTCTACTGTGCTCCACTGTACTCTACCTCTAATGTGCTCCACTGTACTATACCTCTACTGTGCTCCACTGTACTCTACCTCTACTGTACTCCACTGTACTCTACCTCTTCTGTACTCAACCTCTACTGTGCTCTACTGTACTCTATCTCTACTGTGCTCCACTGTACTCTACCTCTACTGTACTCCACTGTACTCTACCATTACTGTACTCCACTGTACTCTATCTCTACTGTGCTCTACTGTACTCTATCTCTACTGTGCTCCACTGTTCTCTACCTCTACTGTACTCCACTGTACTCTACCTCTACTGTACTCCACTGTACTCTACCTCTACTGTGCTCCAATGTACTCTACCTCTAATGTGCTCCACTGTACTCTACCTCTACTGTGCTCCACTGTACTCTACCTCTACTGTACTCCACTGTACTCTACCTCTACTGTGCTCCACTGTACTCTATCTCTACTGTACTCCACTGTACTCTACCTCTACTGTACTCCACTGTACTCTACCTCTACTGTGCTCCACTGTACTCTACCTCTACTGTACTCCACTGTACTCTACCTCTACTTTACTCCACTCTACTCTACCTCTACTGTGCTCTACTGTACTCTATCTCTACTGTTCTCCACTGTACTCTACCTCTACTGTACTCCACTGTACTCTACCTCTACTATACTCCACTGTACTCTTTCTCTACTGTACTCCACTGTACTCTACCTCTACTGTACTCCACTGTACTCAACCTCAACTGTACTCCACTGTACTCTACTCTACTGTACTCCACTGTACTCTACCTCTACTGTACTCTACCTCTACTGTACTCCACTGTACTCTATCTCTACTTTGCTCCACTGTACTCTGTCTCTACTGAACTCCACTCTACTCTACCTCTACTGTACTCTACTGTTCTCTACCTCTACTGTACTCTACTGTACTCCACCTCTACTGTGCTCCACTGTACTCCACTGTACTCTATCTCTACTGTACTCCACTATACTCTACCTCTACTGTACTGTAATGTTCTCTACCTCTACTGTACTCTACTGTATTCCACCTCACCTGTGCTCCACTGTACTCCACTGTACTCTACATCTACTGTTCTCCACTGTTCTCCACTGTACTCTACCAATACTGTGCTCCACTGTACTCTACCTCTAATGTGCTCCACTGTACTCTATCTCTACTGTGATCCACTGTACTCTATCTCTACTGTGCTCCACTGTACTCTATCTCTACTGTGCTCCACTGTACTCTACCTCTACTGTGCTCCACTGTACTCTATCTCTACTGTGCTCCACTGTACTCTATCTCTACTGTGCTCCACTGTACTCTACCTCTACTGTACTCCACTGTACTCTACCTCTACTGTGCTCCACTGTACTCTATCTCTACTGTACTCCACTGTACTCTACCTCTACTGTACTCCACCTCTAATGTGCTCCACTGTACTCTACCTCTACTGTACTCTACTGTACTCTACCTCTACTGTACTCCACTCTACTCTACCTCTACTGTGCTCTACTGTACTCTATCTCTACTGTGCTCCACTGTACTCTACCTCTACTGTACTCCACTCTACTCTACCTCTACTATACTCCACTGTACTCTTTCTCTACTGTACTCCACTGTACTCTACCTCTACTGTACTCCACTTTACTCTACTCTACTGTGCTCCACTGTACTCTACCTCTACTGTACTCTACCTCTACTGTACTCCACTGTACTCTATCTCTACTTTGCTCCACTGTACTCTATCTCTACTGTACTCCACTCTACTCTACCTCTACTGTACCCTACTGTTTTCTACCTCTACTGTACTCTACTGTACTCCACCTCTACTGTGCTCCACTGTACTCCACTGTATTCTACCTCTAATGTGCTCCACTGTACTCTACCTCTACTGTGCTCCACTGTACTCTACCTCTACTGTACTCCACTGTACTCTACCTCTACTGTACTCCACTGTACTCTACCTCTACTCTGTACTCTACCTCTACTGTACTCTACTGTACTCCACCTCTAATGTGCTCCACTGTACTCCACTGTACTCTACCTCTACTCTACTCCACTGTACTCTATCTCTACTGTACTCCACTGAACTCTACATCTGCTGTGCTCCACTGTACTCCACTGTACTCTATCTCTACTGTGATCCACTGTACTCTACCTCTGATGTGCTCCACTGTACTCTATCTCTACTTTGCTCCACTGTACTCTATCTCTATTGAACTCCACTGTACTCTACCTCTACTTTACTCTACTGTTCTCTACCTCTACTGTACTCTACTGTACTCCACCTCTGCTCTGCTCCACTGTAATCCACTATACTCTACCTCTACTGTACTCCGCTGAACTCTACCTCTGCTGTGCTCCACTGTACTCCACTGTACTCTATCTCTACTGTGATCCACTGTACTCTACCTCTGATGTGCTCCACTGTACTCCATCTCGACTTTGCTCCACTGTACTCTATCTCTATTGAACTCCACTGTACTCTACCTCTACTGTACTCTACTGTTCTCTACCTCTACTGCACTCTACTGTACTCCAACTCTGCTCTGCTCCACTGTAATCCACTATACTCTACCTCTACTGTGCTCCACTGTACTCTACCTTTACTTTGCTCCACTGTACTCTACCTCTACTGTACTCCACTGTGCTCTACCTCTACTGTACTCTACTGTACTCCACCTCTACTGTGCTCCACTGTACTCCACTGTACTCTACCTCTACTTTACTCCACTGTACTCTACCTCTACTGTACTCCACTGTACTCTACCTCTACTGTACTCCACTGTACTCTACCTCTACTGTGCTCCACTGTACTCTACCTCTAATGTGCTCCACTGTACTCTACCTCTACTGTGCTCCACTGTACTCTACCTCTACTGTACTCCACTGTACTCTACCTCTACTGTGCTCCACTGTACTCTATCTCTACTGTATTCCACTGTACTCTACCTCTACTGTGCTCCACCTCTAATGTGCTCCACTGTACTCTACCTCTACTGTACTCCACTGTACTCTACCTCTACTGTACTCCACTCTACTCTACCTCTACTGTGCTCTACTGTACTCTATCTCTACTGTGCTCCACTGTACTCTACCTCTACTGTACTCCACTCTACTCTACCTCTACTATACTCCACTGTACTCTTTCTCTACTGTACTCCACTGTACTCTACCTCTACTGTACTCCACTGTACTCTACCTCTATTCTACTCCACTGTACTCTACTCTACTGTACTCCACTGTACTCTACCTCTACTGTACTCTACCTCTACTGTACTCCACTGTACTCTATCTCTACTTTGCTCCAGTGTACTCTATCTCTAATGAACTCCACTCTACTGTACTCTACTGTTCTCTACCTCTACTGTACTCTACTGTACTCCACCTCTACTGTGCTCCACTGTACTCCACTGTACTCTACCTCTAGTGTGCTCCACTGTACTCTACCTGTACTGTGCTCCACTTTACTCTACCTCTACTGTACTCCACTCTACTCTACCTCTACTGTACTCCACTGTACTTTACCTCTACTCTGCTCTACTCTATCTCTACTGTGCTCCACTGTAATCTACCTCTACTGTAATCCACTGTACTCTACCTCAACTATACTCCACTGTACTCTTTCTCTACTGTACTCCACTGTATTCTACCTCTACTGTACTCCACCTCTAATGTGTTCTACTGTACTCTACCTCTACTGTACTCCACTGTACTCTACCACTACTATACTCCACTGTACTCTTTATCTACTGTACTCCACTGTACTCTATCTTTACTGTACTCAACTGTACTCTATCTCTACTGTGCTCTACTGTACTCTATCTCTACTGTGCTCCACTGTACTCTACCTCTACTGTACTCCACTGTACTCTACCTCTAATGTACTCCACTGTACTCTACTCTACTGTACTCCACTGTACTCTACCTCTAGTGTGCTCCACTGTACTCTACCTGTACTGTGCTCCACTTTACTCTACCTCTACTGTACTCCACTCTACTCTACCTCTACTGTACTCCACTGTACTTTACCTCTACTCTGCTCTACTCTATCTCTACTGTGCTCCACTGTAATCTACCTCTACTGTAATCCACTGTACTCTACCTCAACTATACTCCACTGTACTCTTTCTCTACTGTACTCCACTGTATTCTACCTCTACTGTACTCCACCTCTAATGTGTTCTACTGTACTCTACCTCTACTGTACTCCACTGTACTCTACCACTACTATACTCCACTGTACTCTTTATCTACTGTACTCCACTGTACTCTATCTTTACTGTACTCAACTGTACTCTATCTCTACTGTGCTCTACTGTACTCTATCTCTACTGTGCTCCACTGTACTCTACCTCTACTGTACTCCACTGTACTCTACCTCTAATGTACTCCACTGTACTCTACTCTACTGTACTCCACTGTACTCTACCTCTACTGTACTCTACCTCTACTGTACTCCACTGTACTCTACCTCTACTGTACTCCACTGTACTCTACTCTACTGTACTCCACTGTACTCTACATCTACTGTACTCTACCTCTACTGTACTCCACTGTACTCTATCTCTACTTTGCTCCACTGTACTCTATCTCTACTGAACTCCACTGTATTCTACCTCTACTGTACTCTACTGTTCTCTACCTCTACTGTACTCTAGTGTACTCCACCTCTACTGTGCTCCACTGTACTCCACTGTACTCTACCTCTAGTGTGCTCCACTGTCTCTACCTTTACTGTACTCCACTGTACTCTACCTCTACTGTGCTCCACTGTACTCTACCTCTACTGTGCTCCACTGTACTCTACCTCTACTGTACTCCACTGTACTCTACCTCTACTGTGCTCCACTGTACTCTACCTCTAATGTGCTCCACTGTACTCGAACCTCTACTGTGCTCCACTGTACTCTACCTCTACTGTACTCCACTGTACTCTACCTCTACTGTACTCCACTGTACTCTATCTCTACTGTGCTCTACTGTACTCTATCTCTCCTGTGCTCCACTGTACTCTACCTTTACTGTACTCCACTGTACTCTACCTGTACTGTACTCCACTGTACTCTACCTCTACTGTGCTTCACTGTACTCTACCTCTAATGTGCTCCACTGTACTCTACCTCTACTGTGCTCCACTGTACTCTACCTCTACTGTACTCAACTGTACTCTACCTCTACTGTACTCCACTGTACTCTATCTCTACTGTGCTCTACTGTACTCTATCTCTACTGTGCTTAACTGTACTGTACCTCTACTGTACTCCACTGTACTCTACCTCTACTGTACTCCACTGTACTCTACTCTACTGTACTCCACTGTACTCTACCTCTACTGTACTCTACCTCTACTGTACTCCACTTTACTCTATCTCTACTTTGCTCCACTGTACTCTACCTCTACTGTACTCCACTGTACTCTACCTCTACTGTTCTCCACTGTACTCTACTCTACTGTACTCCACTGTACTCTACCTCTACTGTACTCTACCTCTACTGTACTCCACTGTACACTATCTCTACTGTGCTCTACTCTACTCTATCTCTACTGTGCTCCACAGTTTTTTACCTCTACTGTACTCCACTGTACTCTACCTCTACTGTACTCCACTGTACTCTACTCTACTGTACTCCACTGTACTCTACCTCTACTGTACTCTACATCTACTGTGCTCTACTCTACTCTATGTCTACTGTGCTCCACTGTACTCTACCTCTACTGTACTCCACTGTACTCTACCTCTACTGTGCTCCACTGTACTCTACCTCTAATGTGCTCCACTGTACTCTACCTCTACTGTGCTCCACTGTACTCTACCTCTACTGTACTCCACTGTACTCTATCTCTACTGTGCTCTACTGTACTCTACCTCTACTGTACTCCACTGTACTCTACCTCTACTGTACTCCACTGTACTCTACCTCTACTTTGCTCCACTGTACTCTACCTCTAATGTGCTCCACTCTACTCTACCTCTACTGTGCTCCACTGTACTCTACCTCTAATGTACTCCACTGTACTCTACCTCTACTGTGCTCCACTGTACTCTATCTCTAATGTACTCCACTGTACTCTACCTCTACTGTACTCCACCTCTAATGTGCTCCACTGTACTCTACCTCTACTGTACTCCACTGTACTCTACCTCTACTGTACTCCACTCTACTCTACCTCTACTGTGCTCTACTGTACTCTATCTCTACTGTGCTCCACTGTACTCTACCTCTACTCTACTCCACTGTACTCTACCTCTACTATACTCCACTGTACTCTTTCTCTACTGTACTCCACTGTACTCTACCTCTACTGTACTCCACTGTACTCTACCTCAACTGTACTCCACTGTACTCTACTCTACTGTACTCCACTGTACTCTACCTCTACTGTACTCTACCTCTACTGTACTCCACTGTACTCTATCTCTACTTTGCTCCACTGTACTCTATCTCTACTGAACTCCTCTCTACTCTACCTCTCCTGTACTCTACTGTTCTCTACTTCTACTGTACTCTACTGTACTCCACCTCTACTGTGCTCAACTGTACTCCACTGTACTCTACCTCTAGTATGCTCCACTGTACTCTACCTGTACTGTGCTCCACTTTACTCTACCTCTACTGTACTCCACTGTACTCTACCTCTACTGTACTCCACTGTACTCTACCTCTACTGTACTCTAGTGTACTCTACCTCTACTGTACTCCACTGTACTCTATCTCTACTTTGCTCCACTGTACTCTATCTCTACTGAATTCCACTCTACTCTACCTCTACTGTACTCTACTGTACTCCACCTCTACTGTGCTCCACTGTACTCCACTGTACTCTACCTCTAGTATGCTCCACTGTACTCTACCTGTACTGTGCTGCACTTTACTCTACCTCTACTGTACTCCACTGTACTCTACCTTTACTGTACTCCACTGTACTCTACCTGTACTGTACTCCACTGTACTCTACCTCTACTGTGCTCCACTGTACTCTACCTCTAATGTGCTCCACTGTACTCTACCTCTACTGTGCTCCACTGTACTCTACCTCTACTGTACTCAACTGTACTCTACCTCTACTGTACTCCAGTGTACTCTATCTCTACTGTGCTCTACTGTACTCTATCTCTACTGTGCTCAACTGTACTCTACCTCTACTGTACTCCACTGTACTCTACCTCTACTGTACTCCACTGTACTCTACTCTACTGTACTCCACTTTACTCTACCTCTACTGTACTCTACCTCTACTGTACTCCACTGTACTCTATCTCTACTATGCTCCACTGTACTCTACCTCTACTGTACTCCACTGTACTCTACCTCTACTGTACTCCACTGTACTCTACTCTACTGTACTCCACTGTACTCTACCTCTACTGTACTCTACCTCTACTGTGCTCTAATGTACTCTATCTCTACTGTGCTCCACTGTACTCTATCTCTACTGAACTCCACTGTACTCTACCTCTACTGTACTCTACTGTTCTCTACCTCTTCTGTACTCTACTGTACTCCACCTCTACTGTGCTCCACTGTACTCCACTGTACTCTACCTCTATTGTGCTCCACTGTACTCTACCTCTACTGTGCTCCACTGTACTCTACCTCTACTGTACTCCACTGTATTCTACCTCTACTCTACTCCACTGTACTCTACCTCTACTGTGCTCTACTCTACTCTATCTCTACTGTGCTCCACTACACTCTACCTCTACTGTAATCCACTGTTCTCTACCTCGACTATACTCCACTGTACTCTTTCTCTACTGTACTCCACTGTACTCTACCTCTACTGTTCTCCACTGTACTCTACCTCTACTGTGCTCGACTGTACTCTATCTCTACTGTGCTCCACTGTACTCTACCTCTACTGTACTCCACTGTACTCTACCTCTTCTGTACTCCACTGTACTCCACCTCTACTGTGCTCCACTGTACTCCACTGTACTCTACCTCTACTGTACTCCACTGTACTCTACCTCTACTGTACTCCACTGTACTCTACCTCTACTGTGCTCCACTGTACTCTACTTCTACTGTACTCCACTGTACTCTACCTCTACTGTGCTCCACTGTACTCTACCTCTAATTTGCTCCACTGTACTCTACCTCTACTGTGCTCCACTCTACTCTACCTCTACTGTACTCCACTGTACTCTACCTCTACTGTGCTCCACTGTACTCTACCTCTACTGTACTCCACTCCACTGTACTCTACCTCTACTGTATTCCACTCTACTCTACCTCTATTGTGCTCTACTGTACTCTATCTCTACTGTGCTCTACTGTATTCTACCTCTACTATACTCCAGTGTACTCTACCTCTACTCTACTCCACTGGTCTCTACCTCTACTGTGCTCCACTGTACTCTACCTCTACTGTACTCCACTGTACTCTACCTCTACTGTGCTCCACTGTACTCTACCTCTAATGTGCTCCACTGTACTCTACCTCTACTGTGCTCCACTGTACTCTACCTCTACTGTTCTCCACTGTACTCTACCTCTACTGTACTCCACTGTACTCTACCTCTACTGTACTCCACTGTACTCTACCTCTACTGTACTCCACTGTACTCTACCTCTACTATACTCCACTGTACTCTTTATCTACTGTACTCCACTGTACTCTATCTTTACTGTACTCAACTGTACTCTATCTCTACTGTGCTCTAATGTACTCTATCTCTACTGTGCTCCACTGTACTCTACCTCTACTGTACTCCACTGTACTCTACCTCTAATGTACTCCACTGTACTCTACTCTACTGTACTCCACTGTACTCTACCTCTACTGTACTCTACCTCTACTGTACTCCACTGTACTCTACCTCTACTGTACTCCACTGTACTCTACCTCTACTGTACTCCACTGTACTCTACTCTACTGTACTCCACTGTACTCTACATCTACTGTACTCTACCTCTACTGTACTCCACTGTACTCTATCTCTACTTTGCTCCACTGTACTCTATCTCTACTGAACTCCACTGTATTCTACATCTACTGTACTCTACTGTTCTCTACCTCTACTGTACTCTAGTGTACTCCACCTCTATTGTGCTCCACTGTACTCCACTGTACTCTACCTCTAGTGTGCTCCACTGTACTCTACCTCTACTGTACTCAACTGTACTCTACCTCTACTGTGCTCCACTGTACTCTACCTCTACTGTGCTCCACTGTACTCTACCTCTACTGTACTCCACTGTACTCTACCTCTACTGTGCTCCACTGTACTCTACCTCTAATGTGCTCCACTGTACTCGAACCTCTACTGTGCTCCACTGTACTCTACCTCTACTGTACTCCACTGTACTCTACCTCTACTGTACTCCACTGTACTCTATCTCTACTGTGCTCTCCTGTACTCTATCTCTCCTGTGCTCCACTGTACTCTACCTTTACTGTACTCCACTGTACTCTACCTGTACTGTACTCCACTGTACTCTACCTCTACTGTGCTTCACTGTACTCTACCTGTAATGTGCTCCACTGTACTCTACCTCTACTGTGCTCCACTGTACTCTACCTCTACTGTACTCAACTGTACTCTACCTCTACTGTACTCCACTGTACTCTATCTCTACTGTGCTCTACTGTACTCTATCTCTACTGTGCTTAACTGTACTCTACCTCTACTGTACTCCACTGTACTCTACCTCTACTGTACTCCACTGTACTCTACTCTACTGTACTCCACTGTACTCTACCTCTACTGTACTCTACCTCTACTGTACTCCACTGTACTCTATCTCTACTTTGCTCCCCTGTACTCTACCTCTACTGTACTCCACTGTACTCTACCTCTACTGTACTCCACTGTACTCTACTCTACTGTACTCCACTGTACTCTACCTCTACTGTACTCTACCTCTACTGTGCTCTACTGTACTCTATCTCTACTGTGCTCCACTGTACTCTACCTCTACTGTACTCCACTGTACTCTACCTCTACTGTACTCCACTGTACTCTATCTCTACTGTGCTCTACTGTACTCTATCTCTACTGTGCTCCACTGTTCTCTACCTCTACTGTACTCCACTGTACTCTACCTCTACTGTACTCCACTGTACTCTACCTCTACTGTGCTCCACTGTACTCTATCTCTACTGTGCTCCACTGTACTCTACCTCTACTGTACTCCACTCTACTCTACCTCTACTGTGCTCCACTGTACTCCACTGTACTCTATCTCTACTGTGATCCACTGTACTCTACCTCTGATGTGCTCCACTGTACTCTATCTCTACTTTGCTCCACTGTACTCTATCTCTATTGAACTCCACTGTACTCTACCTCTACTGTACTCTACTGTTCTCTACCTCTACTGTACTCTACTGTACTCCACCTCTGCTCTGCTCCACTGTAATCCACTATACTCTACCTCTACTGTACTCCGCTGAACTCTACCTCTGCTGTGCTCCACTGTACTCCACTGTACTCTATCTCTACTGTGATCCACTGTACTCTACCTCTGATGTGCTCCACTGTACTCCATCTCGACTTTGCTCCACTGTACTCTATCTCTATTGAACTCCACTGTACTCTACCTCTACTGTACTCTACTGTTCTCTACCTCTACTGCACTCTACTGTACTCCACCTCTGCTCTGCTCCACTGTAATCCACTATACTCTACCTCTACTGTGCTCCACTGTACTCTACCTTTACTTTGCTCCACTGTACTCTACCTCTACTGTACTCCACTGTGCTCTACCTCTACTGTACTCTACTGTACTCCACCTCTACTGTGCTCCACTGTACTCCACTGTACTCTACCTCTACTGTACTCCACTGTAATCTACCTCTACTGTACTCCACTGTACTCTACTCTACTGTATTCCACTGTACTCTACCTCTACTGTGCTCCACCTCTAATGTGCTCCACTGTACTCTACCTCTACTGTACTCCACTGTACTCTACCTCTACTGTACTCCACTCTACTCTACCTCTACTGTGCTCTACTGTACTCTATCTCTACTGTGCTCCACTGTACTCTACCTCTACTGTACTCCACTCTACTCTACCTCTACTATACTCCACTGTACTCTTTCTCTACTGTACTCCACTGTACTCTACCTCTACTGTACTCCACTGTACTCTACCTCTATTCTACTCCACTGTACTCTACTCTACTGTACTCCACTGTACTCTACCTCTACTGTACTCTACCTCTACTGTACTCCACTGTACTCTATCTCTACTTTGCTCCACTGTACTCTATCTCTAATGAACTCCACTCTACTGTACTCTACTGTTCTCTACCTCTACTGTACTCTACTGTACTCCACCTCTACTGTGCTCCACTGTACTCCACTGTACTCTACCTCTAGTGTGCTCCACTGTACTCTACCTGTACTGTGCTCCACTTTACTCTACCTCTACTGTACTCCACTCTACTCTACCTCTACTGTACTCCACTGTACTCTACCTCTACTCTGCTCTACTCTATCTCTACTGTGCTCCACTGTAATCTACCTCTACTGTAATCCACTGTACTCTACCTCGACTATACTCCACTGTACTCTTTCTCTACTGTACTCCACTGTATTCTACCTCTACTGTACTCCACCTCTAATGTGTTCTACTGTACTCTACCTCTACTGTACTCCACTCTACTCTACCTCTACTATACTCCACTGTACTCTTTATCTACTGTACTCCACTGTACTCTATCTCTACTGTACTCCACTGAACTCTACATCTGCTGTGCTCCACTGTACTCCACTGTACTCTATCTCTACTGTGCTCCACTGTACTCTACCTCTACTGTGCTCCACTGTTCTCTATCTCTACTGTGCTCCACTGTACTCTATCTCTACTGTGCTCCACTGTACTCTACCTCTACTGTACTCCACTGTACTCTACCTCTACTGTGCTCCACTGTACTCTATCTCTACTGTACTCCACTGTACTCTACCTCTACTGTACTCCACCTCTAATGTGCTCCACTGTACTCTACCTCTACTGTACTCTACTGTACTCTACCTCTACTGTACTCCACTCTACTCTACCTCTACTGTGCTCTACTGTACTCTACCTCTACTGTACTCCACCTCTAATGTGCTCAACTGTACTCTACCTCTACTGTGCTCCACTGTACTCTACCTCTACTGTACTCCACTGTACTCTACCTCTACTGTGCTCCACTGTACTCTATCTCTACTGTACTCCACTGTACTCTACCTCTACTGTACTCCACCTCTAATGTGCTCCACTGTACTTTACCTCTACTGTACTCCACTGTACTCTACCTCTACTGTACTCCACTCTACTCTACCTCTACTGTGCTCTACTGTACTCTATCTCTACTGTGCTCCACTGTACTCTACCTCTACTGTACTCCACTGTACTCTACCTCTAACTATACTCCACTGTACTCTTTCTCTACTGTACTCCACTGTACTCTACCTCTACTGTACTCCACTGTACTCAACCTCAACTGTACTCCACTGTACTCTACTCTACTGTACTCCACTGTACTCTACCTCTACTGTACTCCACTGTACTCTATCTCTACTTTGCTCCACTGTACTCTATCTCTACTGAACTCCACTCTACTCTACCTCTACTGTACTCTACTGTTCTCTACCTCTACTGTACTCTACTGTACTCCACCTCTACTGTGCTCCACTGTACTCCACTGTACTCTACCACTACTCTACTCCACTGTACTCTATCTCTACTGTACTCCACTGAATTCTACATCTGCTGTGCTCCACTGTACTCCACTGTACTCTATCTCTACTGTGATCCACTGTACTCTACCTCTGATGTGCTCCACTGTACTCTATCTCTACTTTGCTCCACTGTACTCTATCTCTATTGAACTCCACTGTACTCTACCTCTACTGTACTCTACTGTTCTCTACCTCTACTGTACTCTACTGTACTCCACCTCTGCTCTGCTCCACTGTAATCCACTATACTCTACCTCTACTGTACTCCGCTGAACTCTACCTCTGCTGTGCTCCACTGTACTCCACTGTACTCTATCTCTACTGTGATCCACTGTACTCTACCTCTGATGTGCTCCACTGTACTCCATCTCGACTTTGCTCCACTGTACTCTATCTCTATTGAACTCCACTGTACTCTACCTCTACTGTACTCTACTGTTCTCTACCTCTACTGCACTCTACTGTACTCCACCTCTGCTCTGCTCCACTGTAATCCACAATACTCTACCTCTACTGTGCTCCACTGTACTCTACCTTTACTTTGCTCCACTGTACTCTACCTCTACTGTACTCCACTGTGCTCTACCTCTACTGTACTCTACTGTACTCCACCTCTACTGTGCTCCACTGTACTCCACTGTACTCTACCTCTACTTTACTCCACTGTACTCTACCTCTACTGTACTCCACTGTACTCTACCTCTACTGTACTCCACTGTACTCTACCTCTACTGTGCTCCACTGTACTCTACCTCTAATGTGCTCCACTGTACTCTACCTCTACTGTGCTCCACTGTACTCTACCTCTACTATACTCCACTGTACTCTACCTCTACTGTACTCAACCTCTACTGTGCTCTACTGTACTCTATCTCTACTGTGCTCCACTGTACTCTACCTCTACTGTACTCCACTGTACTCTACCATTACTGTACTCCACTGTACTCTATCTCTACTGTGCTCTACTGTACTCTATCTCTACTGTGCTCCACTGTTCTCTACCTCTACTGTACTCCACTGTACTCTACCTCTACTGTACTCCACTGTACTCTACCTCTACTGTGCTCCAATGTACTCTACCTCTAATGTGCTCCACTGTACTCTACCTCTACTGTGCTCCACTGTACTCTACCTCTACTGTACTCCACTGTACTCTACCTCTACTGTACTCAACCTCTACTGTGCTCTACTGTACTCTATCTCTACTGTGCTCCACTGTACTCTACCTCTACTGTACTCCACTGTACTCTACCATTACTGTACTCCACTGTACTCTATCTCTACTGTGCTCTACTGTACTCTATCTCTACTGTGCTCCACTGTTCTCTACCTCTACTGTACTCCACTGTACTCTACCTCTACTGTACTCCACTGTACTCTACCTCTACTGTGCTCCAATGTACTCTACCTCTAATGTGCTCCACTGTACTCTACCTCTACTGTGCTCCACTGTACTCTACCTCTACTGTACTCCACTGTACTCTACCTCTACTGTGCTCCACTGTACTCTATCTCTACTGTACTCCACTGTACTCTACCTCTACTGTACTACACCTCTAATGTGCTCCACTGTACTCTACCTCTACTGTACTCCACTGTACTCTACCTCTACTGTACTCCACTCTACTCTACCTCTACTGTGCTCTACTGTACTCTATCTCTACTGTTCTCCACTGTACTCTACCTCTACTGTACTCCACTGTACTCTACCTCTACTATACTCCACTGTACTCTTTCTCTACTGTACTCCACTGTACTCTACCTCTACTGTACTCCACTGTACTCAACTTCAACTGTACTCCACTGTACTCTACTCTACTGTACTCCACTGTACTCTACCTCTACTGTACTCTACCTCTACTGTACTCCACTGTACTCTATCTCTACTTTGCTCCACTGTACTCTGTCTCTACTGAACTCCACTCTACTCTACCTCTACTGTACTCTACTGTTCTCTACCTCTACTGTACTCTACTGTACTCCACCTCTACTGTGCTCCACTGTACTCCACTGTACTCTATCTCTACTGTACTCCACTATACTCTACCTCTACTGTACTGTAATGTTCTCTACCTCTACTGTACTCTACTGTATTCCATCTCACCTGTGCTCCACTGTACTCCACTGTACTCTACCTCTACTGTTCTCCACTGTTCTCCACTGTACTCTACCAATACTGTGCTCCACTGTACTCTACCTCTAATGTGCTCCACTGTACTCTATCTCTACTGTGCTCCACTGTACTCTATCTCTACTGTGCTCCACTGTACTCTACCTCTACTGTACTCCACTGTACTCTACCTCTACTGTGCTCCACTGTACTCTATCTCTACTGTACTCCACTGTACTCTACCTCTACTGTACTCCACCTCTAATGTGCTCCACTGTACTCTACCTCTACTGTACTCCACTGTACTCTTTCTCTACTGTACTCCACTGTACTCTACCTCTACTGTACTCCACTGTACTCTACTCTACTGTGCTCCACTGTACTCTACCTCTACTGTACTCTACCTCTACTGTACTCCACTGTACTCTATCTCTACTTTGCTCCACTGTACTCTATCTCTACTGTACTCCACTCTACTCTACCTCTACTGTACCCTACTGTTCTCTACCTCTACTGTACTCTACTGTACTCCACCTCTACTGTGCTCCACTGTACTCCACTGTATTCTACCTCTAATGTGCTCCACTGTACTCTACCTCTACTGTGCTCCACTGTACTCTACCTCTACTGTACTCCACTGTACTCTACCTCTACTGTACTCCACTGTACTCTACCTCTACTGTGCTCGACTGTACTCTATCTGTACTGTGCTCCACTGTACTCTACCTCTACTGTACTCCACTGTACTCTACCTCTACTGTACTCCACTGTACTCCACCTCTACTGTGCTCCACTGTACTCCACTGTACTCTACCTCTACTCTACTCCACTGTACTCTACCTCTACTGTACTCCACTGTACTCTACCTCTACTGTGCTCCACTGTACTCTACTTCTACTGTACTCCACTGTACTCTACCTCTACTGTGCTCCACTGTACTCTACCTCTAATGTGCTCCACTGTACTCTACCTCTACTGTACTCTACTGTACTCCACCTCTAATGTGCTCCACTCTACTCTACCTCTACTGTACTCCACTCCACTGTACTCTACCTCTACTGTATTCCACTCTACTCTACCTCTATTGTGCTCTACTGTACTCTATCTCTACTGTGCTCTACTGTATTCTACCTCTACTATACTCCACTGTACTCTACCTCTACTCTACTCCACTGGTCTCTACCTCTACTGTGCTCCACTGTACTCTACCTCTACTGTACTCCACTGTACTCTACCTCTACTGTGCTCCACTGTACTCTACCTCTAATGTGCTCCACTGTACTCTACCTCTACTGTGCTCCACTGTACTCTACCTCTACTGTACTCCACTGTACTCTACCTCTACTGTACTCCACTGTACTCTACCTCTACTGTACTCCACTGTACTCTACCTCTACTGTACTCCACTGTACTCTACCTCTACTGTACTCCACTGTACTCTACTCTACTGTACTCCACTGTACTCTACATCTACTGTACTCTACCTCTACTGTACTCCACTGTACTCTATCTCTACTTTGCTCCACTGTACTCTATCTCTACTGAACTCCACTGTATTCTACATCTACTGTACTCTACTGTTCTCTACCTCTACTGTACTCTAGTGTACTCCACCTCTATTGTGCTCCACTGTACTCCACTGTACTCTACCTCTAGTGTGCTCCACTGTACTCTACCTCTACTGTACTCAACTGTACTCTACCTCTAATGTGCTCCACTGTACTCTACCTCTACTGTGCTCCACTGTACTCTACCTCTACTGTACTCCACTGTACTCTACCTCTACTGTGCTCCACTGTACTCTACCTCTAATGTGCTCCACTGTACTCGAACCTCTACTGTGCTCCACTGTACTCTACCTCTACTGTACTCCACTGTACTCTACCTCTACTGTACTCAACTGTACTCTATCTCTACTGTGCTCTACTGTACTCTATCTCTCCTGTGCTCCACTGTACTCTACCTTTACTGTACTCCACTGTACTCTACCTGTACTGTACTCCACTGTACTCTATCTCTAATGTGCTCTACTGTACTCTATCTCTACTGTGCTTAACTGTACTCTACCTCTACTGTACTCCACTGTACTCTACCTCTACTGTACTCCACTGTACTCTACTCTACTGTACTCCACTGTACTCTACCTCTACTGTACTCTACCTCTACTGTACTCCACTGTACTCTATCTCTACTTTGCTCCCCTGTACTCTACCTCTACTGTACTCCACTGTACTCTACCTCTACTGTACTCCACTGTACTCTACTCTACTGTACTCCACTGTACTCTACCTCTACTGTACTCTACCTCTACTCTGCTCTACTGTACTCTATCTCTACTGTGCTCCACTGTACTCTACCTCTACTGTACTCCACTGTACTCTACCTCTACTGTACTCCACTGTACTCTATCTCTACTGTGCTCTACTGTACTCTATCTCTACTGTGCTCCACTGTTCTCTACCTCTACTGTACTCCACTGTACTCTACCTCTACTGTACTCCACTGTACTCTACCTCTACTGTGCTCCAATGTTCTCTACCTCTAATGTGCTCCACTGTACTCTACCTCTACTGTGCTCCACTGTACTCTACCTCTACTGTACTCCACTGTACTCTACCTCTACTGTGCTCCACTGTACTCTATCTCTACTGTACTCCACTGTACTCTACCTCTACTGTACTCCACCTCTAATGTGCTCCACTGTACTTTACCTCTACTGTACTCCACTGTACTCTACCTCTACTGTACTCCACTCTACTCTACCTCTACTGTGCTCTACTGTACTCTATCTCTACTGTGCTCCACTGTACTCTACCTCTACTGTACTCCACTGTACTCTACCTCTACTATACTCCACTGTACTCTTTCTCTACTGTACTCCACTGTACTCTACCTCTACTGTACTCCACTGTACTCAACCTCAACTGTACTCCACTGTACTCTACTCTACTGTACTCCACTGTACTCTACCTCTACTGTACTCCACTGTACTCTATCTCTACTTTGCTCCACTGTACTCTATCTCTACTGAACTCCACTCTACTCTACCTCTACTGTACTCTACTGTTCTCTACCTCTACTGTACTCTACTGTACTCCACCTCTACTGTGCTCCACTGTACTCCACTGTACTCTACCTCTACTCTACTCCACTGTACTCTATCTCTACTGTACTCCACAGAACTCTACATCTGCTGTGCTCCACTGTACTCCACTGTACTCTATCTCTACTGTGATCCACTGTACTCTACCTCTGATGTGCTCCACTGTACTCTATCTCTACTTTGCTCCACTGTACTCTATCTCTATTGAACTCCACTGTACTCTACCTCTACTGTACTCTACTGTTCTCTACCTCTACTGTACTCTACTGTACTCCACCTCTGCTCTGCTCCACTGTAATCCACTATACTCTACCTCTACTGTACTCCGCTGAACTCTACCTCTGCTGTGCTCCACTGTACTCCACTGTACTCTATCTCTACTGTGATCCACTGTACTCTACCTCTGATGTGCTCCACTGTACTCCATCTCGACTTTGCTCCACTGTACTCTATCTCTATTGAACTCCACTGTACTCTACCTCTACTGTACTCTACTGTTCTCTACCTCTACTGCACTCTACTGTACTCCACCTCTGCTCTGCTCCACTGTAATCCACAATACTCTACCTCTACTGTGCTCCACTGTACTCTACCTTTACTTTGCTCCACTGTACTCTACCTCTACTGTACTCCACTGTGCTCTACCTCTACTGTACTCTACTGTACTCCACCTCTACTGTGCTCCACTGTACTCCACTGTACTCTACCTCTACTTTACTCCACTGTACTCTACCTCTACTGTACTCCACTGTACTCTACCTCTACTGTACTCCACTGTACTCTACCTCTACTGTGCTCCACTGTACTCTACCTCTAATGTGCTCCACTGTACTCTACCTCTACTGTGCTCCACTGTACTCTACCTCTACTGAACTCCACTGTACTCTACCTCTACTGTACTCAACCTCTACTGTGCTCTACTGTACTCTATCTCTACTGTGCTCCACTGTACTCTACCTCTACTGTACTCCACTGTACTCTACCATTACTGTACTCCACTGTACTCTATCTCTACTGTGCTCTACTGTACTCTATCTCTACTGTGCTCCACTGTTCTCTACCTCTACTGTACTCCACTGTACTCTACCTCTACTGTACTCCACTGTACTCTACCTCTACTGTGCTCCAATGTACTCTACCTCTAATGTGCTCCACTGTACTCTACCTCTACTGTGCTCCACTGTACTCTACCTCTACTGTACTCCACTGTACTCTACCTCTACTGTGCTCCACTGTACTCTATCTCTACTGTACTCCACTGTACTCTACCTCTACTGTACTACACCTCTAATGTGCTCCACTGTACTCTACCTCTACTGTACTCCACTGTACTCTACCTCTACTTTACTCCACTCTACTCTACCTCTACTGTGCTCTACTGTACTCTATCTCTACTGTTCTCCACTGTACTCTACCTCTACTGTACTCCACTGTACTCTACCTCTACTATACTCCACTGTACTCTTTCTCTACTGTACTCCACTGTACTCTACCTCTACTGTACTCCACTGTACTCAACCTCAACTGTACTCCACTGTACTCTACTCTACTGTACTCCACTGTACTCTACCTCTACTGTACTCTACCTCTACTGTACTCCACTGTACTCTATCTCTACTTTGCTCCACTGTACTCTGTCTCTACTGAACTCCACTCTACTCTACATCTACTGTACTCTACTGTTCTCTACCTCTACTGTACTCTACTGTACTCCACCTCTACTGTGCTCCACTGTACTCCACTGTACTCTATCTCTACTGTACTCCACTATACTCTACCTCTACTGTACTCCACTGTACTCTACCTCTACTGTGCTCCAATGTTCTCTACCTCTAATGTGCTCCACTGTACTCTACCTCTACTGTGCTCCACTGTACTCTACCTCTACTGTACTCCACTGTACTCTACCTCTACTGTGCTCCACTGTACTCTATCTCTACTGTACTCCACTGTACTCTACCTCTACTGTACTTCACCTCTAATGTGCTCCACTGTACTTTACCTCTACTGTACTCCACTGTACTCTACCTCTACTGTACTCCACTCTACTCTACCTCTACTGTGCTCTACTGTACTCTATCTCTACTGTGCTCCACTGTACTCTACCTCTACTGTACTCCACTGTACTCTACCTCTACTATACTCCACTGTACTCTTTCTCTACTGTACTCCACTGTACTCTACCTCTACTGTACTCCACTGTACTCAACCTCAACTGTACTCCACTGTACTCTACTCTACTGTACTCCACTGTACTCTACCTCTACTGTACTCCACTGTACTCTATCTCTACTTTGCTCCACTGTACTCTATCTCTACTGAACTCCACTCTACTCTACCTCTACTGTACTCTACTGTTCTCTACCTCTACTGTACTCTACTGTACTCCACCTCTACTGTGCTCCACTGTACTCCACTGTACTCTACCTCTACTCTACTCCACTGTACTCTATCTCTACTGTACTCCACTGAACTCTACATCTGCTGTGCTCCACTGTACTCCACTGTACTCTATCTCTACTGTGATCCACTGTACTCTACCTCTGATGTGCTCCACTGTACTCTATCTCTACTTTGCTCCACTGTACTCTATCTCTATTGAACTCCACTGTACTCTACCTCTACTGTACTCTACTGTTCTCTACCTCTACTGTACTCTACTGTACTCCACCTCTGCTCTGCTCCACTGTAATCCACTATACTCTACCTCTACTGTACTCCGCTGAACTCTACCTCTGCTGTGCTCCACTGTACTCCACTGTACTCTATCTCTACTGTGATCCACTGTACTCTACCTCTGATGTGCTCCACTGTACTCCATCTCGACTTTGCTCCACTGTACTCTATCTCTATTGAACTCCACTGTACTCTACCTCTACTGTACTCTACTGTTCTCTACCTCTACTGCACTCTACTGTACTCCACCTCTGCTCTGCTCCACTGTAATCCACAATACTCTACCTCTACTGTGCTCCACTGTACTCTACCTTTACTTTGCTCCACTGTACTCTACCTCTACTGTACTCCACTGTGCTCTACCTCTACTGTACTCTACTGTACTCCACCTCTACTGTGCTCCACTGTACTCCACTGTACTCTACCTCTACTTTACTCCACTGTACTCTACCTCTACTGTACTCCACTGTACTCTACCTCTACTGTACTCCACTGTACTCTACCTCTACTGTGCTCCACTGTACTCTACCTCTAATGTGCTCCACTGTACTCTACCTCTACTGTGCTCCACTGTACTCTACCTCTACTGTACTCCACTGTACTCTACCTCTACTGTACTCAACCTCTACTGTGCTCTACTGTACTCTATCTCTACTGTGCTCCACTGTACTCTACCTCTACTGTACTCCACTGTACTCTACCATTACTGTACTCCACTGTACTCTATCTCTACTGTGCTCTACTGTACTCTATCTCTACTGTGCTCCACTGTTCTCTACCTCTACTGTACTCCACTGTACTCTACCTCTACTGTACTCCACTGTACTCTACCTCTACTGTGCTCCAATGTACTCTACCTCTAATGTGCTCCACTGTACTCTACCTCTACTGTGCTCCACTGTACTCTACCTCTACTGTACTCCACTGTACTCTACCTCTACTGTGCTCCACTGTACTCTATCTCTACTGTACTCCACTGTACTCTACCTCTACTGTACTACACCTCTAATGTGCTCCACTGTACTCTACCTCTACTGTACTCCACTGTACTCTACCTCTACTTTACTCCACTCTACTCTACCTCTACTGTGCTCTACTGTACTCTATCTCTACTGTTCTCCACTGTACTCTACCTCTACTGTACTCCACTGTACTCTACCTCTACTATACTCCACTGTACTCTTTCTCTACTGTACTCCACTGTACTCTACCTCTACTGTACTCCACTGTACTCAACCTCAACTGTACTCCACTGTACTCTACTCTACTGTACTCCACTGTACTCTACCTCTACTGTACTCTACCTCTACTGTACTCCACTGTACTCTATCTCTACTTTGCTCCACTGTACTCTGTCTCTACTGAACTCCACTCTACTCTACATCTACTGTACTCTACTGTTCTCTACCTCTACTGTACTCTACTGTACTCCACCTCTACTGTGCTCCACTGTACTCCACTGTACTCTATCTCTACTGTACTCCACTATACTCTACCTCTACTGTACTGTAATGTTCTCTACCTCTACTGTACTCTACTGTATTCCACCTCACCTGTGCTCCACTGTACTCCACTGCACTCTACCTCTACTGTTCTCCACTGTTCTCCACTGTACTCTACCAATACTGTGCTCCACTGTACTCTACCTCTAATGTGCTCCACTGTACTCTATCTCTACTGTGCTCCACTGTACTCTATCTCTACTGTGCTCCACTGTACTCTATCTCTACTGTGCTCCACTGTACTCTACCTCTACTGTGCTCCACTGTTCTCTATCTCTACTGTGCTCCACTGTACTCTATCTCTACTGTGCTCCACTGTACTCTACCTCTACTGTTCTCCACTGTACTCTACCTCTACTGTGCTCCACTGTACTCTATCTCTACTGTACTCCACTGTACTCTACCTCTACTGTACTCCACCTCTAATGTGCTCCACTGTACTCTACCTCTACTGTACTCTACTGTACTCTACCTCTACTGTACTCCACTCTACTCTACCTCTACTGTGCTCTACTGTACTCTATCTCTACTGTGCTCCACTGTACTCTACCTCTACTGTACTCCACTCTACTCTACCTCTACTATACTCCACTGTACTCTTTCTCTACTGTACTCCACTGTACTCTACCTCTACTGTACTCCACTGTACTGTACTCTACTGTGCTCCACTGTACTCTACCTCTACTGTACTCTACCTCTACTGTACTCCACTGTACTCTATCTCTACTTTGCTCCACTGTACTCTATCTCTACTGTACTCCACTCTACTCTACCTCTACTGTACCCTACTGTTCTCTACCTCTACTGTACTCTACTGTACTCCACCTCTACTGTGCTCCACTGTACTCCACTGTATTCTACCTCTAATGTGCTCCACTGTACTCTACCTCTACTGTGCTCCACTGTACTCTACCTCTACTGTACTCCACTGTACTCTACCTCTACTGTACTCCACTGTACTCTACCTCTACTCTGTACTCTACCTCTACTGTACTCTACTGTACTCCACCTCTAATGTGCTCCACTGTACTCCACTGTACTCTACCTCTACTCTACTCCACTGTACTCTATCTCTACTGTACTCCACTGAACTCTACATCTGCTGTGCTCCACTGTACTCCACTGTACTCTATCTCTACTGTGATCCACTGTACTCTACCTCTGATGTGCTCCACTGTACTCTATCTCTACTTTGCTCCACTGTACTCTATCTCTATTGAACTCCACTGTACTCTACCTCTACTGTACTCTACTGTTCTCTACCTCTACTGTACTCTACTGTACTCCACCTCTGCTCTGCTCCACTGTAATCCACTATACTCTACCTCTACTGTACTCCGCTGAACTCTACCTCTGCTGTGCTCCACTGTACTCCACTGTACTCTATCTCTACTGTGATCCACTGTACTCTACCTCTGATGTGCTCCACTGTACTCCATCTCGACTTTGCTCCACTGTACTCTATCTCTATTGAACTCCACTGTACTCTACCTCTACTGTACTCTACTGTTCTCTACCTCTACTGCACTCTACTGTACTCCACCTCTGCTCTGCTCCACTGTAATCCACTATACTCTACCTCTACTGTGCTCCACTGTACTCTACCTTTACTTTGCTCCACTGTACTCTACCTCTACTGTACTCCACTGTGCTCTACCTCTACTGTACTCTACTGTACTCCACCTCTACTGTGCTCCACTGTACTCCACTGTACTCTACCTCTACTTTACTCCACTGTACTCTACCTCTACTGTACTCCACTGTACTCTACCTCTACTGTACTCCACTGTACTCTACCTCTACTGTGCTCCACTGTACTCTACCTCTAATGTGCTCCACTGTACTCTACCTCTACTGTGCTCCACTGTACTCTACCTCTACTGTACTCCACTGTACTCTACCTCTACTGTGCTCCACTGTACTTTATCTCTACTGTATTCCACTGTACTCTACCTCTACTGTGCTCCACCTCTAATGTGCTCCACTGTACTCTACCTCTACTGTACTCCACTGTACTCTACCTCTACTGTACTCCACTCTACTCTACCTCTACTGTGCTCTACTGTACTCTATCTCTACTGTGCTCCACTGTACTCTACCTCTACTGTACTCCACTCTACTCTACCTCTACTATACTCCACTGTACTCTTTCTCTACTGTACTCCACTGTACTCTACCTCTACTGTACTCCACTGTACTCTACCTCTATTCTACTCCACTGTACTCTACTCTACTGTACTCCACTGTACTCTACCTCTACTGTACTCTACCTCTACTGTACTCCACTGTACTCTATCTCTACTTTGCTCCACTGTACTCTATCTCTAATGAACTCCACTCTACTGTACTCTACTGTTCTCTACCTCTACTGTACTCTACTGTACTCCACCTCTACTGTGCTCCACTGTACTCCACTGTACTCTACCTCTAGTGTGCTCCACTGTACTCTACCTGTACTGTGCTCCACTTTACTCTACCTCTACTGTACTCCACTCTACTCTACCTCTACTGTACTCCACTGTACTCTACCTCTACTCTGCTCTACTCTATCTCTACTGTGCTCCACTGTAATCTACCTCTACTGTAATCCACTGTACTCTACCTCGACTATACTCCACTGTACTCTTTCTCTACTGTACTCCACTGTATTCTACCTCTACTGTACTCCACCTCTAATGTGTTCTACTGTACTCTACCTCTACTGTACTCCACTCTACTCTACCTCTACTATACTCCACTGTACTCTTTATCTACTGTACTCCACTGTACTCTATCTCTACTGTACTCCACTGAACTCTACATCTGCTGTGCTCCACTGTACTCCACTGTACTCTATCTCTACTGTGCTCCACTGTACTCTACCTCTACTGTGCTCCACTGTTCTCTATCTCTACTGTGCTCCACTGTACTCTATCTCTACTGTGCTCCACTGTACTCTACCTCTACTGTACTCCACTGTACTCTACCTCTACTGTGCTCCACTGTACTCTATCTCTACTGTACTCCACTGTACTCTACCTCTACTGTACTCCACCTCTAATGTGCTCCACTGTACTCTACCTCTACTGTACTCTACTGTACTCTACCTCTACTGTACTCCACTCTACTCTACCTCTACTGTGCTCTACTGTACTCTATCTCTACTGTGCTCCACTGTACTCTACCTCTACTGTACTCCACTCTACTCTACCTCTACTATACTCCACTGTACTCTTTCTCTACTGTACTCCACTGTACTCTACCTCTACTGTACTCCACTGTACTCTACTCTACTGTGCTCCACTGTACTCTACCTCTACTGTACTCTACCTCTACTGTACTCCACTGTACTCTATCTCTACTTTGCTCCACTGTACTCTATCTCTACTGTACTCCACTCTACTCTACCTCTACTGTACCCTACTGTTCTCTACCTCTACTGTACTCTACTGTACTCCACCTCTACTGTGCTCCACTGTACTCCACTGTATTCTACCTCTAATGTGCTCCACTGTACTCTACCTCTACTGTGCTCCACTGTACTCTACCTCTACTGTACTCCACTGTACTCTACCTCTACTGTACTCCACTGTACTCTACCTCTACTCTGTACTCTACCTCTACTGTACTCTACTGTACTCCACCTCTAATGTGCTCCACTGTACTCCACTGTACTCTACCTCTACTCTACTCCACTGTACTCTATCTCTACTGTACTCCACTGAACTCTACATCTGCTGTGCTCCACTGTACTCCACTGTACTCTATCTCTACTGTGATCCACTGTACTCTACCTCTGATGTGCTCCACTGTACTCTATCTCTACTTTGCTCCACTGTACTCTATCTCTATTGAACTCCACTGTACTCTACCTCTACTGTACTCTACTGTTCTCTACCTCTACTGTACTCTACTGTACTCCACCTCTGCTCTGCTCCACTGTAATCCACTATACTCTACCTCTACTGTACTCCGCTGAACTCTACCTCTGCTGTGCTCCACTGTACTCCACTGTACTCTATCTCTACTGTGATCCACTGTACTCTACCTCTGATGTGCTCCACTGTACTCCATCTCGACTTTGCTCCACTGTACTCTATCTCTATTGAACTCCACTGTACTCTACCTCTACTGTACTCTACTGTTCTCTACCTCTACTGCACTCTACTGTACTCCACCTCTGCTCTGCTCCACTGTAATCCACTATACTCTACCTCTACTGTGCTCCACTGTACTCTACCTTTACTTTGCTCCACTGTACTCTACCTCTACTGTACTCCACTGTGCTCTACCTCTACTGTACTCTACTGTACTCCACCTCTACTGTGCTCCACTGTACTCCACTGTACTCTACCTCTACTTTACTCCACTGTACTCTACCTCTACTGTACTCCACTGTACTCTACCTCTACTGTACTCCACTGTACTCTACCTCTACTGTGCTCCACTGTACTCTACCTCTAATGTGCTCCACTGTACTCTACCTCTACTGTGCTCCACTGTACTCTACCTCTACTGTACTCCACTGTACTCTACCTCTACTGTGCTCCACTGTACTTTATCTCTACTGTATTCCACTGTACTCTACCTCTACTGTGCTCCACCTCTAATGTGCTCCACTGTACTCTACCTCTACTGTACTCCACTGTACTCTACCTCTACTGTACTCCACTCTACTCTACCTCTACTGTGCTCTACTGTACTCTATCTCTACTGTGCTCCACTGTACTCTACCTCTACTGTACTCCACTCTACTCTACCTCTACTATACTCCACTGTACTCTTTCTCTACTGTACTCCACTGTACTCTACCTCTACTGTACTCCACTGTACTCTACCTCTATTCTACTCCACTGTACTCTACTCTACTGTACTCCACTGTACTCTACCTCTACTGTACTCTACCTCTACTGTACTCCACTGTACTCTATCTCTACTTTGCTCCACTGTACTCTATCTCTAATGAACTCCACTCTACTGTACTCTACTGTTCTCTACCTCTACTGTACTCTACTGTACTCCACCTCTACTGTGCTCCACTGTACTCCACTGTACTCTACCTCTAGTGTGCTCCACTGTACTCTACCTGTACTGTGCTCCACTTTACTCTACCTCTACTGTACTCCACTCTACTCTACCTCTACTGTACTCCACTGTACTCTACCTCTACTCTGCTCTACTCTATCTCTACTGTGCTCCACTGTAATCTACCTCTACTGTAATCCACTGTACTCTACCTCGACTATACTCCACTGTACTCTTTCTCTACTGTACTCCACTGTATTCTACCTCTACTGTACTCCACCTCTAATGTGTTCTACTGTACTCTACCTCTACTGTACTCCACTCTACTCTACCTCTACTATACTCCACTGTACTCTTTATCTACTGTACTCCACTGTACTCTATCTCTACTGTACTCCACTGAACTCTACATCTGCTGTGCTCCACTGTACTCCACTGTACTCTATCTCTACTGTGATCCACTGTACTCTACCTCTGATGTGCTCCACTGTACTCTATCTCTACTTTGCTCCACTGTACTCTATCTCTATTGAACTCCACAGTACTCTACCTCTACTGTACTCTACTGTTCTCTACCTCTACTGTACTCTACTGTACTCCACCTCTGCTCTGCTCCACTGTAATCCACTATACTCTACCTCTACTGTACTCCGCTGAACTCTACCTCTGCTGTGCTCCACTGTACTCCACTGTACTCTATCTCTACTGTGATCCACTGTACTCTACCTCTGATGTGCTCCACTGTACTCCATCTCGACTTTGCTCCACTGTACTCTATCTCTATTGAACTCCACTGTACTCTACCTCTACTGTACTCTACTGTTCTCTACCTCTACTGCACTCTACTGTACTCCACCTCTGCTCTGCTCCACTGTAATCCACTATACTCTACCTCTACTGTGCTCCACTGTACTCTACCTTTACTTTGCTCCACTGTACTCTACCTCTACTGTACTCCACTGTGCTCTACCTCTACTGTACTCTACTGTACTCCACCTCTACTGTGCTCCACTGTACTCCACTGTACTCTACCTCTACTTTACTCCACTGTACTCTACCTCTACTGTACTCCACTGTACTCTACCTCTACTGTACTCCACTGTACTCTACCTCTACTGTGCTCCACTGTACTCTACCTCTAATGTGCTCCACTGTACTCTACCTCTACTGTGCTCCACTGTACTCTACCTCTACTGTACTCCACTGTACTCTACCTCTACTGTGCTCCACTGTACTCTATCTCTACTGTATTCCACTGTACTCTACCTCTACTGTGCTCCACCTCTAATGTGCTCCACTGTACTCTACCTCTACTGTACTCCACTCTACTCTACCTCTACTGTGCTCTACTGTACTCTATCTCTACTGTGCTCCACTGTACTCTACCTCTACTGTACTCCACTCTACTCTACCTCTACTATACTCCACTGTACTCTTTCTCTACTGTACTCCACTGTACTCTACCTCTACTGTACTCCACTGTACTCTACCTCTATTCTACTCCACTGTACTCTACTCTACTGTACTCCACTGTACTCTACCTCTACTGTACTCTACCTCTACTGTACTCCACTGTACTCTATCTCTACTTTGCTCCACTGTACTCTATCTCTAATGAACTCCACTCTACTGTACTCTACTGTTCTCTACCTCTACTGTACTCTACTGTACTCCACCTCTACTGTGCTCCACTGTACTCCACTGTACTCTACCTCTAGTGTGCTCCACTGTACTCTACCTGTACTGTGCTCCACTTTACTCTACCTCTACTGTACTCCACTCTACTCTACCTCTACTGTACTCCACTGTACTCTACCTCTACTCTGCTCTACTCTATCTCTACTGTGCTCCACTGTAATCTACCTCTACTGTAATCCACTGTACTCTACCTCGACTATACTCCACTGTACTCTTTCTCTACTGTACTCCACTGTATTCTACCTCTACTGTACTCCACCTCTAATGTGTTCTACTGTACTCTACCTCTACTGTACTCCACTGTACTCTACCTCTACTATACTCCACTGTACTCTTTATCTACTGTACTCCACTGTACTCTATCTTTACTGTACTCAACTGTACTCCATCTCTACTGTGCTCTACTGTACTCTATCTCTACTGTGCTCCACTGTACTCTACCTCTACTGTACTCCACTGTACTCTACCTCTAATGTACTCCACTGTACTCTACTCTACTGTACTCCACTGTACTCTACCTCTACTGTACTCTACCTCTACTGTACTCCACTGTACTCTACCTCTACTGTACTCCACTGTACTCTACCTCTACTGTACTCCACTGTACTCTACTCTACTGTACTCCACTGTACTCTACATCTACTGTACTCTACATCTACTGTACTCCACTGTACTCTATCTCTACTTTGCTCCACTGTACTCTATCTCTACTGAACTCCACTGTATTCTACATCTACTGTACTCTACTGTTCTCTACCTCTACTGTACTCTAGTGTACTCCACCTCTATTGTGCTCCACTGTACTCCACTGTACTCTACCTCTAGTGTGCTCCACTGTACTCTACCTCTACTGTACTCAACTGTACTCTACCTCTACTGTGCTCCACTGTACTCTACCTCTACTGTGCTCCACTGTACTCTACCTCTACTGTACTCCACTGTACTCTACCTCTACTGTGCTCCACTGTACTCTACCTCTAATGTGCTCCACTGTACTCGAACCTCTACTGTGCTCCACTGTACTCTACCTCTACTGTACTCCACTGTACTCTACCTCTACTGTACTCCACTGTACTCTATCTCTACTGTGCTCTACTGTACTCTATCTCTCCTGTGCTCCACTGTACTCTACCTTTACTGTACTCCACTGTACTCTACCTGTACTGTACTCCACTGTACTCTACCTCTACTGTGCTTCACTGTACTCTACCTCTAATGTGCTCCACTGTACTCTACCTCTACTGTGCTCCACTGTACTCTACCTCTACTGTACTCAACTGTACTCTACCTCTACTGTACTCCACTGTACTCTATCTCTACTGTGCTCTACTGTACTCTATCTCTACTGTGCTTAACTGTACTCTACCTCTACTGTACTCCACTGTACTCTACCTCTACTGTACTCCACTGTACTCTACTCTACTGTACTCCACTGTACTCTACCTCTACTGTACTCTACCTCTACTGTACTCCACTGTACTCTATCTCTACTTTGCTCCCCTGTACTCTACCTCTACTGTACTCCACTGTACTCTACCTCTACTGTACTCCACTGTACTCTACTCTACTGTACTCCACTGTACTCTACCTCTACTGTACTCTACCTCTACTGTGCTCTACTGTACTCTATCTCTACTGTGCTCCACTGTACTCTACCTCTACTGTACTCCACTGTACTCTACCTCTACTGTACTCCACTGTACTCTATCTCTACTGTGCTCTACTGTACTCTATCTCTACTGTGCTCCACTGTTCTCTACCTCTACTGTACTCCACTGTACTCTACCTCTACTGTACTCCACTGTACTCTACCTCTACTGTGCTCCACTGTACTCTATCTCTACTGTGCTCCACTGTACTCTACCTCTACTGTACTCCACTCTACTCTACCTCTACTGTGCTCCACTGTACTCCACTGTACTCTATCTCTACTGTGATCCACTGTACTCTACCTCTTATGTGCTCCACTGTACTCTATCTCTACTTTGCTCCACTGTACTCTATCTCTATTGAACTCCACTGTACTCTACCTCTACTGTACTCTACTGTTCTCTACCTCTACTGTACTCTACTGTACTCCACCTCTGCTCTGCTCCACTGTAATCCACTATACTCTACCTCTACTGTACTCCGCTGAACTCTACCTCTGCTGTGCTCCACTGTACTCCACTGTACTCTATCTCTACTGTGATCCACTGTACTCTACCTCTGATGTGCTCCACTGTACTCCATCTCGACTTTGCTCCACTGTACTCTATCTCTATTGAACTCCACTGTACTCTACCTCTACTGTACTCTACTGTTCTCTACCTCTACTGCACTCTACTGTACTCCACCTCTGCTCTGCTCCACTGTAATCCACTATACTCTACCTCTACTGTGCTCCACTGTACTCTACCTTTACTTTGCTCCACTGTACTCTACCTCTACTGTACTCCACTGTGCTCTACCTCTACTGTACTCTACTGTACTCCACCTCTACTGTGCTCCACTGTACTCCACTGTACTCTACCTCTACTGTACTCCACTGTAATCTACCTCTACTGTACTCCACTGTACTCTACTCTACTGTATTCCACTGTACTCTACCTCTACTGTGCTCCACCTCTAATGTGCTCCACTGTACTCTACCTCTACTGTACTCCACTGTACTCTACCTCTACTGTACTCCACTCTACTCTACCTCTACTGTGCTCTACTGTACTCTATCTCTACTGTGCTCCACTGTACTCTACCTCTACTGTACTCCACTCTACTCTACCTCTACTATACTCCACTGTACTCTTTCTCTACTGTACTCCACTGTACTCTACCTCTACTGTACTCCACTGTACTCTACCTCTATTCTACTCCACTGTACTCTACTCTACTGTACTCCACTGTACTCTACCTCTACTGTACTCTACCTCTACTGTACTCCACTGTACTCTATCTCTACTTTGCTCCACTGTACTCTATCTCTAATGAACTCCACTCTACTGTACTCTACTGTTCTCTACCTCTACTGTACTCTACTGTACTCCACCTCTACTGTGCTCCACTGTACTCCACTGTACTCTACCTCTAGTGTGCTCCACTGTACTCTACCTGTACTGTGCTCCACTTTACTCTACCTCTACTGTACTCCACTCTACTCTACCTCTACTGTACTCCACTGTACTCTACCTCTACTCTGCTCTACTCTATCTCTACTGTGCTCCACTGTAATCTACCTCTACTGTAATCCACTGTACTCTACCTCGACTATACTCCACTGTACTCTTTCTCTACTGTACTCCACTGTATTCTACCTCTACTGTACTCCACCTCTAATGTGTTCTACTGTACTCTACCTCTACTGTACTCCACTCTACTCTACCTCTACTATACTCCACTGTACTCTTTATCTACTGTACTCCACTGTACTCTATCTCTACTGTACTCCACTGAACTCTACATCTGCTGTGCTCCACTGTACTCCACTGTACTCTATCTCTACTGTGCTCCACTGTACTCTACCTCTACTGTGCTCCACTGTTCTCTATCTCTACTGTGCTCCACTGTACTCTATCTCTACTGTGCTCCACTGTACTCTACCTCTACTGTACTCCACTGTACTCTACCTCTACTGTGCTCCACTGTACTCTATCTCTACTGTACTCCACTGTACTCTACCTCTACTGTACTCCACCTCTAATGTGCTCCACTGTACTCTACCTCTACTGTACTCTACTGTACTCTACCTCTACTGTACTCCACTCTACTCTACCTCTACTGTGCTCTACTGTACTCTATCTCTACTGTGCTCCACTGTACTCTACCTCTACTGTACTTCACTCTACTCTACCTCTACTATACTCCACTGTACTCTTTCTCTACTGTACTCCACTGTACTCTACCTCTACTGTACTCCACTGTACTCTACTCTACTGTGCTCCACTGTACTCTACCTCTACTGTACTCTACCTCTACTGTACTCCACTGTACTCTATCTCTACTTTGCTCCACTGTACTCTATCTCTACTGTACTCCACTCTACTCTACCTCTACTGTACCCTACTGTTCTCTACCTCTACTGTACTCTACTGTACTCCACCTCTACTGTGCTCCACTGTACTCCACTGTATTCTACCTCTAATGTGCTCCACTGTACTCTACCTCTACTGTGCTCCACTGTACTCTACCTCTACTGTACTCCACTGTACTCTACCTCTACTGTACTCCACTGTACTCTACCTCTACTCTGTACTCTACCTCTACTGTACTCTACTGTACTCCACCTCTAATGTGCTCCACTGTACTCCACTGTACTCTACCTCTACTCTACTCCACTGTACTCTATCTCTACTGTACTCCACTGAACTCTACATCTGCTGTGCTCCACTGTACTCCACTGTACTCTATCTCTACTGTGATCCACTGTACTCTACCTCTACTGTACTCTACTGTACTCCACCTCTGCTCTGCTCCACTGTAATCCACTATACTCTACCTCTACTGTACTCCGCTGAACTCTACCTCTGCTGTGCTCCACTGTACTCCACTGTACTCTATCTCTACTGTGATCCACTGTACTCTACCTCTGATGTGCTCCACTGTACTCCATCTCGACTTTGCTCCACTGTACTCTATCTCTATTGAACTCCACTGTACTCTACCTCTACTGTACTCTACTGTTCTCTACCTCTACTGCACTCTACTGTACTCCACCTCTGCTCTGCTCCACTGTAATCCACTATACTCTACCTCTACTGTGCTCCACTGTACTCTACCTTTACTTTGCTCCACTGTACTCTACCTCTACTGTACTCCACTGTGCTCTACCTCTACTGTACTCTACTGTACTCCACCTCTACTGTGCTCCACTGTACTCCACTGTACTCTACCTCTACTTTACTCCACTGTACTCTACCTCTACTGTACTCCACTGTACTCTACCTCTACTGTACTCCACTGTACTCTACCTCTACTGTGCTCCACTGTACTCTACCTCTAATGTGCTCCACTGTACTCTACCTCTACTGTGCTCCACTGTACTCTACCTCTACTGTACTCCACTGTACTCTACCTCTACTGTGCTCCACTGTACTCTATCTCTACTGTATTCCACTGTACTCTACCTCTACTGTGCTCCACCTCTAATGTGCTCCACTGTACTCTACCTCTACTGTACTCCACTGTACTCTACCTCTACTGTACTCCACTCTACTCTACCTCTACTGTGCTCTACTGTACTCTATCTCTACTGTGCTCCACTGTACTCTACCTCTACTGTACTCCACTCTACTCTACCTCTACTATACTCCACTGTACTCTTTCTCTACTGTACTCCACTGTACTCTACCTCTACTGTACTCCACTGTACTCTACCTCTATTCTACTCCACTGTACTCTACTCTACTGTACTCCACTGTACTCTACCTCTACTGTACTCTACCTCTACTGTACTCCACTGTACTCTATCTCTACTTTGCTCCACTGTACTCTATCTCTAATGAACTCCACTCTACTGTACTCTACTGTTCTCTACCTCTACTGTACTCTACTGTACTCCACCTCTACTGTGCTCCACTGTACTCCACTGTACTCTACCTCTAGTGTGCTCCACTGTACTCTACCTGTACTGTGCTCCACTTTACTCTACCTCTACTGTACTCCACTCTACTCTACCTCTACTGTACTCCACTGTACTCTACCTCTACTCTGCTCTACTCTATCTCTACTGTGCTCCACTGTAATCTACCTCTACTGTAATCCACTGTACTCTACCTCGACTATACTCCACTGTACTCTTTCTCTACTGTACTCCACTGTATTCTACCTCTACTGTACTCCACCTCTAATGTGTTCTACTGTACTCTACCTCTACTGTACTCCACTGTACTCT
Organism: Tiaroga cobitis; assembly: GCA_030578255.1. Lineage (NCBI taxonomy): Eukaryota > Metazoa > Chordata > Actinopteri > Cypriniformes > Leuciscidae > Tiaroga > Tiaroga cobitis. The sequence continues at coordinate 3,196,829 of CM060600.1, forward strand.
ACCTCTACTATACTCCACTGTACTCTTTATCTACTGTACTCCACTGTACTCTATCTTTACTGTACTCAACTGTACTCTATCTCTACTGTGCTCTACTGTACTCTATCTCTACTGTGCTCCACTGTACTCTACCTCTACTGTACTCCACTGTACTCTACCTCTAATGTACTCCACTGTACTCTACTCTACTGTACTCCACTGTACTCTACCTCTACTGTACTCTACCTCTACTGTACTCCACTGTACTCTACCTCTACTGTACTCCACTGTACTCTACCTCTACTGTACTCCACTGTACTCTACTCTACTGTACTCCACTGTACTCTACATCTACTGTACTCTACCTCTACTGTACTCCACTGTACTCTATCTCTACTTTGCTCCACTGTACTCTATCTCTACTGAACTCCACTGTATTCTACATCTACTGTACTCTACTGTTCTCTACCTCTACTGTACTCTAGTGTACTCCACCTCTATTGTGCTCCACTGTACTCCACTGTACTCTACCTCTAGTGTGCTCCACTGTACTCTACCTCTACTGTACTCAACTGTACTCTACCTCTACTGTGCTCCACTGTACTCTACCTCTACTGTGCTCCACTGTACTCTACCTCTACTGTACTCCACTGTACTCTACCTCTACTGTGCTCCACTGTACTCTACCTCTAATGTGCTCCACTGTACTCGAACCTCTACTGTGCTCCACTGTACTCTACCTCTACTGTACTCCACTGTACTCTACCTCTACTGTACTCCACTGTACTCTATCTCTACTGTGCTCTACTGTACTCTATCTCTCCTGTGCTCCACTGTACTCTACCTTTACTGTACTCCACTGTACTCTACCTGTACTGTACTCCACTGTACTCTACCTCTACTGTGCTTCACTGTACTCTACCTCTAATGTGCTCCACTGTACTCTACCTCTACTGTGCTCCACTGTACTCTACCTCTACTGTACTCAACTGTACTCTACCTCTACTGTACTCCACTGTACTCTATCTCTACTGTGCTCTACTGTACTCTATCTCTACTGTGCTTAACTGTACTCTACCTCTACTGTACTCCACTGTACTCTACCTCTACTGTACTCCACTGTACTCTACTCTACTGTACTCCACTGTACTCTACCTCTACTGTACTCTACCTCTACTGTACTCCACTGTACTCTATCTCTACTTTGCTCCCCTGTATTCTACCTCTACTGTACTCCACTGTACTCTACCTCTACTGTACTCCACTGTACTCTACTCTACTGTACTCCACTGTACTCTACCTCTACTGTACTCTACCTCTACTGTGCTCTACTGTACTCTATCTCTACTGTGCTCCACTGTACTCTACCTCTACTGTACTCCACTGTACTCTACCTCTACTGTACTCCACTGTACTCTATCTCTACTGTGCTCTACTGTACTCTATCTCTACTGTGCTCCACTGTTCTCTACCTCTACTGTACTCCACTGTACTCTACCTCTACTGTACTCCACTGTACTCTACCTCTACTGTGCTCCACTGTACTCTATCTCTACTGTGCTCCACTGTACTCTACCTCTACTGTACTCCACTCTACTCTACCTCTACTGTGCTCCACTGTACTCCACTGTACTCTATCTCTACTGTGATCCACTGTACTCTACCTCTGATGTGCTCCACTGTACTCTATCTCTACTTTGCTCCACTGTACTCTATCTCTATTGAACTCCACTGTACTCTACCTCTACTGTACTCTACTGTTCTCTACCTCTACTGTACTCTACTGTACTCCACCTCTGCTCTGCTCCACTGTAATCCACTATACTCTACCTCTACTGTACTCCGCTGAACTCTACCTCTGCTGTGCTCCACTGTACTCCACTGTACTCTATCTCTACTGTGATCCACTGTACTCTACCTCTGATGTGCTCCACTGTACTCCATCTCGACTTTGCTCCACTGTACTCTATCTCTATTGAACTCCACTGTACTCTACCTCTACTGTACTCTACTGTTCTCTACCTCTACTGCACTCTACTGTACTCCACCTCTGCTCTGCTCCACTGTAATCCACTATACTCTACCTCTACTGTGCTCCACTGTACTCTACCTTTACTTTGCTCCACTGTACTCTACCTCTACTGTACTCCACTGTGCTCTACCTCTACTGTACTCTACTGTACTCCACCTCTACTGTGCTCCACTGTACTCCACTGTACTCTACCTCTACTGTACTCCACTGTAATCTACCTCTACTGTACTCCACTGTACTCTACTCTACTGTACTCCACTGTACTCTACCTCTACTGTGCTCTACTGTACTCTATCTCTACTGTGCTCCACTGTACTCTATCTCTACTGAACTCCACTGTACTCTACCTCTACTGTACTCTACTGTTCTCTACCTCTACTCTACTCTACTGTACTCCACCTCTACTGTGCTCCACTGTACTCCACTGTACTCTACCTCTAGTGTGCTCCACTGTACTCTACCTCTACTGTGCTCCACTGTACTCTATCTCTACTGTACTCCACTGTATTCTACCTCTACTCTACTCCACTGTACTCTACCTCTACTGTGCTCTACTCTACTCTATCTCTACTGTGCTCCACTGTACTCTACCTCTACTGTAATCCACTGTTCTCTACCTCGACTATACTCCACTGTACTCTTTCTCTACTGTACGCCACTGTACTCTACCTCTACTGTACTCCACTGTACTCTACCTCTACTGTGCTCGACTGTACTCTATCTCTACTGTGCTCCACTGTACTCTACCTCTACTGTACTCCACTGTACTCTACCTCTACTGTACTCCACTGTACTCCACCTCTACTGTGCTCCACTGTACTCCACTGTACTCTACCTCTACTGTACTCCACTGTACTCTACCTCTACTGTACTCCACTGTACTCTTCCTCTACTGTGCTCCACTGTACTCTACTTCTACTGTACTCCACCGTACTCTACCTCTACTGTGCTCCACTCTACTCTACCTCTACTGTACTCCACTGTACTCTACCTCTACTGTGCTCCACTGTACTCTATCTCTATTCTACTCCACTGTACTCTACCTCTACTGTACTCTACTGTACTCCACCTCTAATGTGCTCCACTGTACTCTACCTCTACTGTACTCCACTCCACTGTACTCTACCTCTACTGTATTCCACTCTACTCTACCTCTATTGTGCTCTACTGTACTCTATCTCTACTGTGCTCCACTGTACTCTACCTCTACTGTACTCCACTGTACTCTACCTCTACTGTGCTCCACTGTACTCTACCTCTAATGTGCTCCACTGTACTCTACCTCTACTGTGCTCCACTGTACTCTACCTCTACTGTACTCCACTGTACTCTACCTCTACTGTACTCCACTGTACTCTACCTCTACTGTACTCCACTGTACTCTACCTCTACTGTACTCCACTGTACTCTACTCTACTGTACTCCACTGTACTCTACATCTACTGTACTCTACCTCTACTGTACTCCACTGTACTCTATCTCTACTTTGCTCCACTGTACTCTATCTCTACTGAACTCCACTGTATTCTACATCTACTGTACTCTACTGTTCTCTACCTCTACTGTACTCTAGTGTACTCCACCTCTATTGTGCTCCACTGTACTCCACTGTACTCTACCTCTAGTGTGCTCCACTGTACTCTACCTCTACTGTACTCAACTGTACTCTACCTCTACTGTGCTCCACTGTACTCTACCTCTACTGTGCTCCACTGTACTCTACCTCTACTGTACTCCACTGTACTCTACCTCTACTGTGCTCCACTGTACTCTACCTCTAATGTGCTCCACTGTACTCGAACCTCTACTGTGCTCCACTGTACTCTACCTCTACTGTACTCCACTGTACTCTACCTCTACTGTACTCAACTGTACTCTATCTCTACTGTGCTCTACTGTACTCTATCTCTCCTGTGCTCCACTGTACTCTACCTTTACTGTACTCCACTGTACTCTACCTGTACTGTACTCCACTGTACTCTATCTCTACTGTGCTCTACTGTACTCTATCTCTACTGTGCTTAACTGTACTCTACCTCTACTGTACTCCACTGTACTCTACCTCTACTGTACTCCACTGTACTCTACTCTACTGTACTCCACTGTACTCTACCTCTACTGTACTCTACCTCTACTGTACTCCACTGTACTCTATCTCTACTTTGCTCCCTGTACTCTACCTCTACTGTACTCCACTGTACTCTACCTCTACTGTACTCCACTGTACTCTACTCTACTGTACTCCACTGTACTCTACCTCTACTGTACTCTACCTCTACTCTGCTCTACTGTACTCTATCTCTACTGTGCTCCACTGTACTCTACCTCTACTGTACTCCACTGTACTCTACCTCTACTGTACTCCACTGTACTCTATCTCTACTGTGCTCTACTGTACTCTATCTCTACTGTGCTCCACTGTTCTCTACCTCTACTGTACTCCACTGTACTCTACCTCTACTGTACTCCACTGTACTCTACCTCTACTGTGCTCCAATGTACTCTACCTCTAATGTGCTCCACTGTACTCTACCTCTACTGTGCTCCACTGTACTCTACCTCTACTGTACTCCACTGTACTCTACCTCTACTGTGCTCCACTGTACTCTATCTCTACTGTACTCCACTGTACTCTACCTCTACTGTACTCCACCTCTAATGTGCTCCACTGTACTTTACCTCTACTGTACTCCACTGTACTCTACCTCTACTGTACTCCACTCTACTCTACCTCTACTGTGCTCTACTGTACTCTATCTCTACTGTGCTCCACTGTACTCTACCTCTACTGTACTCCACTGTACTCTACCTCTACTATACTCCACTGTACTCTTTCTCTACTGTACTCCACTGTACTCTACCTCTACTGTACTCCACTGTACTCAACCTCAACTGTACTCCACTGTACTCTACTCTACTGTACTCCACTGTACTCTACCTCTACTGTACTCCACTGTACTCTATCTCTACTTTGCTCCACTGTACTCTATCTCTACTGAACTCCACTCTACTCTACCTCTACTGTACTCTACTGTTCTCTACCTCTACTGTACTCTACTGTACTCCACCTCTACTGTGCTCCACTGTACTCCACTGTACTCTACCTCTACTCTACTCCACTGTACTCTATCTCTACTGTACTCCACTGAACTCTACATCTGCTGTGCTCCACTGTACTCCACTGTACTCTATCTCTACTGTGATCCACTGTACTCTACCTCTGATGTGCTCCACTGTACTCTATCTCTACTTTGCTCCACTGTACTCTATCTCTATTGAACTCCACTGTACTCTACCTCTACTGTACTCTACTGTTCTCTACCTCTACTGTACTCTACTGTACTCCACCTCTGCTCTGCTCCACTGTAATCCACTATACTCTACCTCTACTGTACTCCGCTGAACTCTACCTCTGCTGTGCTCCACTGTACTCCACTGTACTCTATCTCTACTGTGATCCACTGTACTCTACCTCTGATGTGCTCCACTGTACTCCATCTCGACTTTGCTCCACTGTACTCTATCTCTATTGAACTCCACTGTACTCTACCTCTACTGTACTCTACTGTTCTCTACCTCTACTGCACTCTACTGTACTCCACCTCTGCTCTGCTCCACTGTAATCCACAATACTCTACCTCTACTGTGCTCCACTGTACTCTACCTTTACTTTGCTCCACTGTACTCTACCTCTACTGTACTCCACTGTACTCTACCTCTACTGTACTCCACTGTACTCTACCTCTACTGTACTCCACTGTACTCTACTCTACTGTACTCCACTGTACTCTACATCTACTGTACTCTACCTCTACTGTACTCCACTGTACTCTATCTCTACTGTACTCCACTGTACTCTACCTCTACTGTACTCCACTGTACTCTACCTCTACTGTACTCCACTGTACTCTACCTCTACTGTACTCCACTGTACTCTACTCTACTGTACTCCACTGTACTCTACATCTACTGTACTCTACCTCTACTGTACTCCACTGTACTCTATCTCTACTTTGCTCCACTGTACTCTATCTCTACTGAACTCCACTGTATTCTACATCTACTGTACTCTACTGTTCTCTACCTCTACTGTACTCTAGTGTACTCCACCTCTATTGTGCTCCACTGTACTCCACTGTACTCTACCTCTAGTGTGCTCCACTGTACTCTACCTCTACTGTACTCAACTGTACTCTACCTCTACTGTGCTCCACTGTACTCTACCTCTACTGTGCTCCACTGTACTCTACCTCTACTGTACTCCACTGTACTCTACCTCTACTGTGCTCCACTGTACTCTACCTCTAATGTGCTCCACTGTACTCGAACCTCTACTGTGCTCCACTGTACTCTACCTCTACTGTACTCCACTGTACTCTACCTCTACTGTACTCAACTGTACTCTATCTCTACTGTGCTCTACTGTACTCTATCTCTCCTGTGCTCCACTGTACTCTACCTTTACTGTACTCCACTGTACTCTACCTGTACTGTACTCCACTGTACTCTATCTCTACTGTGCTCTACTGTACTCTATCTCTACTGTGCTTAACTGTACTCTACCTCTACTGTACTCCACTGTACTCTACCTCTACTGTACTCCACTGTACTCTACTCTACTGTACTCCACTGTACTCTACCTCTACTGTACTCTACCTCTACTGTACTCCACTGTACTCTATCTCTACTTTGCTCCCCTGTACTCTACCTCTACTGTACTCCACTGTACTCTACCTCTACTGTACTCCACTGTACTCTACTCTACTGTACTCCACTGTACTCTACCTCTACTGTACTCTACCTCTACTCTGCTCTACTGTACTCTATCTCTACTGTGCTCCACTGTACTCTACCTCTACTGTACTCCACTGTACTCTACCTCTTCTGTACTCCACTGTACTCTATCTCTACTGTGCTCTACTGTACTCTATCTCTACTGTGCTCCACTGTTCTCTACCTCTACTGTACTCCACTGTACTCTACCTCTACTGTACTCCACTGTACTCTACCTCTACTGTGCTCCAATGTACTCTACCTCTAATGTGCTCCACTGTACTCTACCTCTACTGTGCTCCACTGTACTCTACCTCTACTGTACTCCACTGTACTCTACCTCTACTGTGCTCCACTGTACTCTATCTCTACTGTACTCCACTGTACTCTACCTCTACTGTACTCCACCTCTAATGTGCTCCACTGTACTTTACCTCTACTGTACTCCACTGTACTCTACCTCTACTGTACTCCACTCTACTCTACCTCTACTGTGCTCTACTGTACTCTATCTCTACTGTGCTCCACTGTACTCTACCTCTACTGTACTCCACTGTACTCTACCTCTACTATACTCCACTGTACTCTTTCTCTACTGTACTCCACTGTACTCTACCTCTACTGTACTCCACTGTACTCAACCTCAACTGTACTCCACTGTACTCTACTCTACTGTACTCCACTGTACTCTACCTCTACTGTACTCCACTGTACTCTATCTCTACTTTGCTCCACTGTACTCTATCTCTACTGAACTCCACTCTACTCTACCTCTACTGTACTCTACTGTTCTCTACCTCTACTGTACTCTACTGTACTCCACCTCTACTGTGCTCCACTGTACTCCACTGTACTCTACCTCTACTCTACTCCACTGTACTCTATCTCTACTGTACTCCACTGAACTCTACATCTGCTGTGCTCCACTGTACTCCACTGTACTCTATCTCTACTGTGATCCACTGTACTCTACCTCTGATGTGCTCCACTGTACTCTATCTCTACTTTGCTCCACTGTACTCTATCTCTATTGAACTCCACTGTACTCTACCTCTACTGTACTCTACTGTTCTCTACCTCTACTGTACTCTACTGTACTCCACCTCTGCTCTGCTCCACTGTAATCCACTATACTCTACCTCTACTGTACTCCGCTGAACTCTACCTCTGCTGTGCTCCACTGTACTCCACTGTACTCTATCTCTACTGTGATCCACTGTACTCTACCTCTGATGTGCTCCACTGTACTCCATCTCGACTTTGCTCCACTGTACTCTATCTCTATTGAACTCCACTGTACTCTACCTCTACTGTACTCTACTGTTCTCTACCTCTACTGCACTCTACTGTACTCCACCTCTGCTCTGCTCCACTGTAATCCACAATACTCTACCTCTACTGTGCTCCACTGTACTCTACCTTTACTTTGCTCCACTGTACTCTACCTCTACTGTACTCCACTGTGCTCTACCTCTACTGTACTCTACTGTACTCCACCTCTACTGTGCTCCACTGTACTCCACTGTACTCTACCTCTACTTTACTCCACTGTACTCTACCTCTACTGTACTCCACTGTACTCTACCTCTACTGTACTCCACTGTACTCTACCTCTACTGTGCTCCACTGTACTCTACCTCTAATGTGCTCCACTGTACTATACCTCTACTGTGCTCCACTGTACTCTACCTCTACTGTACTCCACTGTACTCTACCTCTTCTGTACTCAACCTCTACTGTGCTCTACTGTACTCTATCTCTACTGTGCTCCACTGTACTCTACCTCTACTGTACTCCACTGTACTCTACCATTACTGTACTCCACTGTACTCTATCTCTACTGTGCTCTACTGTACTCTATCTCTACTGTGCTCCACTGTTCTCTACCTCTACTGTACTCCACTGTACTCTACCTCTACTGTACTCCACTGTACTCTACCTCTACTGTGCTCCAATGTACTCTACCTCTAATGTGCTCCACTGTACTCTACCTCTACTGTGCTCCACTGTACTCTACCTCTACTGTACTCCACTGTACTCTACCTCTACTGTGCTCCACTGTACTCTATCTCTACTGTACTCCACTGTACTCTACCTCTACTGTACTCCACTGTACTCTACCTCTACTGTGCTCCACTGTACTCTACCTCTACTGTACTCCACTGTACTCTACCTCTACTTTACTCCACTCTACTCTACCTCTACTGTGCTCTACTGTACTCTATCTCTACTGTTCTCCACTGTACTCTACCTCTACTGTACTCCACTGTACTCTACCTCTACTATACTCCACTGTACTCTTTCTCTACTGTACTCCACTGTACTCTACCTCTACTGTACTCCACTGTACTCAACCTCAACTGTACTCCACTGTACTCTACTCTACTGTACTCCACTGTACTCTACCTCTACTGTACTCTACCTCTACTGTACTCCACTGTACTCTATCTCTACTTTGCTCCACTGTACTCTGTCTCTACTGAACTCCACTCTACTCTACCTCTACTGTACTCTACTGTTCTCTACCTCTACTGTACTCTACTGTACTCCACCTCTACTGTGCTCCACTGTACTCCACTGTACTCTATCTCTACTGTACTCCACTATACTCTACCTCTACTGTACTGTAATGTTCTCTACCTCTACTGTACTCTACTGTATTCCACCTCACCTGTGCTCCACTGTACTCCACTGTACTCTACATCTACTGTTCTCCACTGTTCTCCACTGTACTCTACCAATACTGTGCTCCACTGTACTCTACCTCTAATGTGCTCCACTGTACTCTATCTCTACTGTGATCCACTGTACTCTATCTCTACTGTGCTCCACTGTACTCTATCTCTACTGTGCTCCACTGTACTCTACCTCTACTGTGCTCCACTGTACTCTATCTCTACTGTGCTCCACTGTACTCTATCTCTACTGTGCTCCACTGTACTCTACCTCTACTGTACTCCACTGTACTCTACCTCTACTGTGCTCCACTGTACTCTATCTCTACTGTACTCCACTGTACTCTACCTCTACTGTACTCCACCTCTAATGTGCTCCACTGTACTCTACCTCTACTGTACTCTACTGTACTCTACCTCTACTGTACTCCACTCTACTCTACCTCTACTGTGCTCTACTGTACTCTATCTCTACTGTGCTCCACTGTACTCTACCTCTACTGTACTCCACTCTACTCTACCTCTACTATACTCCACTGTACTCTTTCTCTACTGTACTCCACTGTACTCTACCTCTACTGTACTCCACTTTACTCTACTCTACTGTGCTCCACTGTACTCTACCTCTACTGTACTCTACCTCTACTGTACTCCACTGTACTCTATCTCTACTTTGCTCCACTGTACTCTATCTCTACTGTACTCCACTCTACTCTACCTCTACTGTACCCTACTGTTTTCTACCTCTACTGTACTCTACTGTACTCCACCTCTACTGTGCTCCACTGTACTCCACTGTATTCTACCTCTAATGTGCTCCACTGTACTCTACCTCTACTGTGCTCCACTGTACTCTACCTCTACTGTACTCCACTGTACTCTACCTCTACTGTACTCCACTGTACTCTACCTCTACTCTGTACTCTACCTCTACTGTACTCTACTGTACTCCACCTCTAATGTGCTCCACTGTACTCCACTGTACTCTACCTCTACTCTACTCCACTGTACTCTATCTCTACTGTACTCCACTGAACTCTACATCTGCTGTGCTCCACTGTACTCCACTGTACTCTATCTCTACTGTGATCCACTGTACTCTACCTCTGATGTGCTCCACTGTACTCTATCTCTACTTTGCTCCACTGTACTCTATCTCTATTGAACTCCACTGTACTCTACCTCTACTTTACTCTACTGTTCTCTACCTCTACTGTACTCTACTGTACTCCACCTCTGCTCTGCTCCACTGTAATCCACTATACTCTACCTCTACTGTACTCCGCTGAACTCTACCTCTGCTGTGCTCCACTGTACTCCACTGTACTCTATCTCTACTGTGATCCACTGTACTCTACCTCTGATGTGCTCCACTGTACTCCATCTCGACTTTGCTCCACTGTACTCTATCTCTATTGAACTCCACTGTACTCTACCTCTACTGTACTCTACTGTTCTCTACCTCTACTGCACTCTACTGTACTCCAACTCTGCTCTGCTCCACTGTAATCCACTATACTCTACCTCTACTGTGCTCCACTGTACTCTACCTTTACTTTGCTCCACTGTACTCTACCTCTACTGTACTCCACTGTGCTCTACCTCTACTGTACTCTACTGTACTCCACCTCTACTGTGCTCCACTGTACTCCACTGTACTCTACCTCTACTTTACTCCACTGTACTCTACCTCTACTGTACTCCACTGTACTCTACCTCTACTGTACTCCACTGTACTCTACCTCTACTGTGCTCCACTGTACTCTACCTCTAATGTGCTCCACTGTACTCTACCTCTACTGTGCTCCACTGTACTCTACCTCTACTGTACTCCACTGTACTCTACCTCTACTGTGCTCCACTGTACTCTATCTCTACTGTATTCCACTGTACTCTACCTCTACTGTGCTCCACCTCTAATGTGCTCCACTGTACTCTACCTCTACTGTACTCCACTGTACTCTACCTCTACTGTACTCCACTCTACTCTACCTCTACTGTGCTCTACTGTACTCTATCTCTACTGTGCTCCACTGTACTCTACCTCTACTGTACTCCACTCTACTCTACCTCTACTATACTCCACTGTACTCTTTCTCTACTGTACTCCACTGTACTCTACCTCTACTGTACTCCACTGTACTCTACCTCTATTCTACTCCACTGTACTCTACTCTACTGTACTCCACTGTACTCTACCTCTACTGTACTCTACCTCTACTGTACTCCACTGTACTCTATCTCTACTTTGCTCCACTGTACTCTATCTCTAATGAACTCCACTCTACTGTACTCTACTGTTCTCTACCTCTACTGTACTCTACTGTACTCCACCTCTACTGTGCTCCACTGTACTCCACTGTACTCTACCTCTAGTGTGCTCCACTGTACTCTACCTGTACTGTGCTCCACTTTACTCTACCTCTACTGTACTCCACTCTACTCTACCTCTACTGTACTCCACTGTACTTTACCTCTACTCTGCTCTACTCTATCTCTACTGTGCTCCACTGTAATCTACCTCTACTGTAATCCACTGTACTCTACCTCAACTATACTCCACTGTACTCTTTCTCTACTGTACTCCACTGTATTCTACCTCTACTGTACTCCACCTCTAATGTGTTCTACTGTACTCTACCTCTACTGTACTCCACTGTACTCTACCACTACTATACTCCACTGTACTCTTTATCTACTGTACTCCACTGTACTCTATCTTTACTGTACTCAACTGTACTCTATCTCTACTGTGCTCTACTGTACTCTATCTCTACTGTGCTCCACTGTACTCTACCTCTACTGTACTCCACTGTACTCTACCTCTAATGTACTCCACTGTACTCTACTCTACTGTACTCCACTGTACTCTACCTCTAGTGTGCTCCACTGTACTCTACCTGTACTGTGCTCCACTTTACTCTACCTCTACTGTACTCCACTCTACTCTACCTCTACTGTACTCCACTGTACTTTACCTCTACTCTGCTCTACTCTATCTCTACTGTGCTCCACTGTAATCTACCTCTACTGTAATCCACTGTACTCTACCTCAACTATACTCCACTGTACTCTTTCTCTACTGTACTCCACTGTATTCTACCTCTACTGTACTCCACCTCTAATGTGTTCTACTGTACTCTACCTCTACTGTACTCCACTGTACTCTACCACTACTATACTCCACTGTACTCTTTATCTACTGTACTCCACTGTACTCTATCTTTACTGTACTCAACTGTACTCTATCTCTACTGTGCTCTACTGTACTCTATCTCTACTGTGCTCCACTGTACTCTACCTCTACTGTACTCCACTGTACTCTACCTCTAATGTACTCCACTGTACTCTACTCTACTGTACTCCACTGTACTCTACCTCTACTGTACTCTACCTCTACTGTACTCCACTGTACTCTACCTCTACTGTACTCCACTGTACTCTACTCTACTGTACTCCACTGTACTCTACATCTACTGTACTCTACCTCTACTGTACTCCACTGTACTCTATCTCTACTTTGCTCCACTGTACTCTATCTCTACTGAACTCCACTGTATTCTACCTCTACTGTACTCTACTGTTCTCTACCTCTACTGTACTCTAGTGTACTCCACCTCTACTGTGCTCCACTGTACTCCACTGTACTCTACCTCTAGTGTGCTCCACTGTCTCTACCTTTACTGTACTCCACTGTACTCTACCTCTACTGTGCTCCACTGTACTCTACCTCTACTGTGCTCCACTGTACTCTACCTCTACTGTACTCCACTGTACTCTACCTCTACTGTGCTCCACTGTACTCTACCTCTAATGTGCTCCACTGTACTCGAACCTCTACTGTGCTCCACTGTACTCTACCTCTACTGTACTCCACTGTACTCTACCTCTACTGTACTCCACTGTACTCTATCTCTACTGTGCTCTACTGTACTCTATCTCTCCTGTGCTCCACTGTACTCTACCTTTACTGTACTCCACTGTACTCTACCTGTACTGTACTCCACTGTACTCTACCTCTACTGTGCTTCACTGTACTCTACCTCTAATGTGCTCCACTGTACTCTACCTCTACTGTGCTCCACTGTACTCTACCTCTACTGTACTCAACTGTACTCTACCTCTACTGTACTCCACTGTACTCTATCTCTACTGTGCTCTACTGTACTCTATCTCTACTGTGCTTAACTGTACTGTACCTCTACTGTACTCCACTGTACTCTACCTCTACTGTACTCCACTGTACTCTACTCTACTGTACTCCACTGTACTCTACCTCTACTGTACTCTACCTCTACTGTACTCCACTTTACTCTATCTCTACTTTGCTCCACTGTACTCTACCTCTACTGTACTCCACTGTACTCTACCTCTACTGTTCTCCACTGTACTCTACTCTACTGTACTCCACTGTACTCTACCTCTACTGTACTCTACCTCTACTGTACTCCACTGTACACTATCTCTACTGTGCTCTACTCTACTCTATCTCTACTGTGCTCCACAGTTTTTTACCTCTACTGTACTCCACTGTACTCTACCTCTACTGTACTCCACTGTACTCTACTCTACTGTACTCCACTGTACTCTACCTCTACTGTACTCTACATCTACTGTGCTCTACTCTACTCTATGTCTACTGTGCTCCACTGTACTCTACCTCTACTGTACTCCACTGTACTCTACCTCTACTGTGCTCCACTGTACTCTACCTCTAATGTGCTCCACTGTACTCTACCTCTACTGTGCTCCACTGTACTCTACCTCTACTGTACTCCACTGTACTCTATCTCTACTGTGCTCTACTGTACTCTACCTCTACTGTACTCCACTGTACTCTACCTCTACTGTACTCCACTGTACTCTACCTCTACTTTGCTCCACTGTACTCTACCTCTAATGTGCTCCACTCTACTCTACCTCTACTGTGCTCCACTGTACTCTACCTCTAATGTACTCCACTGTACTCTACCTCTACTGTGCTCCACTGTACTCTATCTCTAATGTACTCCACTGTACTCTACCTCTACTGTACTCCACCTCTAATGTGCTCCACTGTACTCTACCTCTACTGTACTCCACTGTACTCTACCTCTACTGTACTCCACTCTACTCTACCTCTACTGTGCTCTACTGTACTCTATCTCTACTGTGCTCCACTGTACTCTACCTCTACTCTACTCCACTGTACTCTACCTCTACTATACTCCACTGTACTCTTTCTCTACTGTACTCCACTGTACTCTACCTCTACTGTACTCCACTGTACTCTACCTCAACTGTACTCCACTGTACTCTACTCTACTGTACTCCACTGTACTCTACCTCTACTGTACTCTACCTCTACTGTACTCCACTGTACTCTATCTCTACTTTGCTCCACTGTACTCTATCTCTACTGAACTCCTCTCTACTCTACCTCTCCTGTACTCTACTGTTCTCTACTTCTACTGTACTCTACTGTACTCCACCTCTACTGTGCTCAACTGTACTCCACTGTACTCTACCTCTAGTATGCTCCACTGTACTCTACCTGTACTGTGCTCCACTTTACTCTACCTCTACTGTACTCCACTGTACTCTACCTCTACTGTACTCCACTGTACTCTACCTCTACTGTACTCTAGTGTACTCTACCTCTACTGTACTCCACTGTACTCTATCTCTACTTTGCTCCACTGTACTCTATCTCTACTGAATTCCACTCTACTCTACCTCTACTGTACTCTACTGTACTCCACCTCTACTGTGCTCCACTGTACTCCACTGTACTCTACCTCTAGTATGCTCCACTGTACTCTACCTGTACTGTGCTGCACTTTACTCTACCTCTACTGTACTCCACTGTACTCTACCTTTACTGTACTCCACTGTACTCTACCTGTACTGTACTCCACTGTACTCTACCTCTACTGTGCTCCACTGTACTCTACCTCTAATGTGCTCCACTGTACTCTACCTCTACTGTGCTCCACTGTACTCTACCTCTACTGTACTCAACTGTACTCTACCTCTACTGTACTCCAGTGTACTCTATCTCTACTGTGCTCTACTGTACTCTATCTCTACTGTGCTCAACTGTACTCTACCTCTACTGTACTCCACTGTACTCTACCTCTACTGTACTCCACTGTACTCTACTCTACTGTACTCCACTTTACTCTACCTCTACTGTACTCTACCTCTACTGTACTCCACTGTACTCTATCTCTACTATGCTCCACTGTACTCTACCTCTACTGTACTCCACTGTACTCTACCTCTACTCTACTCCACTGTACTCTACTCTACTGTACTCCACTGTACTCTACCTCTACTGTACTCTACCTCTACTGTGCTCTAATGTACTCTATCTCTACTGTGCTCCACTGTACTCTATCTCTACTGAACTCCACTGTACTCTACCTCTACTGTACTCTACTGTTCTCTACCTCTTCTGTACTCTACTGTACTCCACCTCTACTGTGCTCCACTGTACTCCACTGTACTCTACCTCTATTGTGCTCCACTGTACTCTACCTCTACTGTGCTCCACTGTACTCTACCTCTACTGTACTCCACTGTATTCTACCTCTACTCTACTCCACTGTACTCTACCTCTACTGTGCTCTACTCTACTCTATCTCTACTGTGCTCCACTACACTCTACCTCTACTGTAATCCACTGTTCTCTACCTCGACTATACTCCACTGTACTCTTTCTCTACTGTACTCCACTGTACTCTACCTCTACTGTTCTCCACTGTACTCTACCTCTACTGTGCTCGACTGTACTCTATCTCTACTGTGCTCCACTGTACTCTACCTCTACTGTACTCCACTGTACTCTACCTCTTCTGTACTCCACTGTACTCCACCTCTACTGTGCTCCACTGTACTCCACTGTACT
Organism: Tiaroga cobitis; assembly: GCA_030578255.1. Taxonomy (NCBI): domain Eukaryota; kingdom Metazoa; phylum Chordata; class Actinopteri; order Cypriniformes; family Leuciscidae; genus Tiaroga; species Tiaroga cobitis. Next base: position 3,213,177 of record CM060600.1, read on the forward strand.
CTACCTCTACTGTACTCCACTGTACTCTACCTCTACTGTACTCCACTGTACTCTACCTCTACTGTGCTCCACTGTACTCTACTTCTACTGTACTCCACTGTACTCTACCTCTACTGTGCTCCACTGTACTCTACCTCTAATTTGCTCCACTGTACTCTACCTCTACTGTGCTCCACTCTACTCTACCTCTACTGTACTCCACTGTACTCTACCTCTACTGTGCTCCACTGTACTCTACCTCTACTGTACTCCACTCCACTGTACTCTACCTCTACTGTATTCCACTCTACTCTACCTCTATTGTGCTCTACTGTACTCTATCTCTACTGTGCTCTACTGTATTCTACCTCTACTATACTCCAGTGTACTCTACCTCTACTCTACTCCACTGGTCTCTACCTCTACTGTGCTCCACTGTACTCTACCTCTACTGTACTCCACTGTACTCTACCTCTACTGTGCTCCACTGTACTCTACCTCTAATGTGCTCCACTGTACTCTACCTCTACTGTGCTCCACTGTACTCTACCTCTACTGTTCTCCACTGTACTCTACCTCTACTGTACTCCACTGTACTCTACCTCTACTGTACTCCACTGTACTCTACCTCTACTGTACTCCACTGTACTCTACCTCTACTATACTCCACTGTACTCTTTATCTACTGTACTCCACTGTACTCTATCTTTACTGTACTCAACTGTACTCTATCTCTACTGTGCTCTAATGTACTCTATCTCTACTGTGCTCCACTGTACTCTACCTCTACTGTACTCCACTGTACTCTACCTCTAATGTACTCCACTGTACTCTACTCTACTGTACTCCACTGTACTCTACCTCTACTGTACTCTACCTCTACTGTACTCCACTGTACTCTACCTCTACTGTACTCCACTGTACTCTACCTCTACTGTACTCCACTGTACTCTACTCTACTGTACTCCACTGTACTCTACATCTACTGTACTCTACCTCTACTGTACTCCACTGTACTCTATCTCTACTTTGCTCCACTGTACTCTATCTCTACTGAACTCCACTGTATTCTACATCTACTGTACTCTACTGTTCTCTACCTCTACTGTACTCTAGTGTACTCCACCTCTATTGTGCTCCACTGTACTCCACTGTACTCTACCTCTAGTGTGCTCCACTGTACTCTACCTCTACTGTACTCAACTGTACTCTACCTCTACTGTGCTCCACTGTACTCTACCTCTACTGTGCTCCACTGTACTCTACCTCTACTGTACTCCACTGTACTCTACCTCTACTGTGCTCCACTGTACTCTACCTCTAATGTGCTCCACTGTACTCGAACCTCTACTGTGCTCCACTGTACTCTACCTCTACTGTACTCCACTGTACTCTACCTCTACTGTACTCCACTGTACTCTATCTCTACTGTGCTCTCCTGTACTCTATCTCTCCTGTGCTCCACTGTACTCTACCTTTACTGTACTCCACTGTACTCTACCTGTACTGTACTCCACTGTACTCTACCTCTACTGTGCTTCACTGTACTCTACCTGTAATGTGCTCCACTGTACTCTACCTCTACTGTGCTCCACTGTACTCTACCTCTACTGTACTCAACTGTACTCTACCTCTACTGTACTCCACTGTACTCTATCTCTACTGTGCTCTACTGTACTCTATCTCTACTGTGCTTAACTGTACTCTACCTCTACTGTACTCCACTGTACTCTACCTCTACTGTACTCCACTGTACTCTACTCTACTGTACTCCACTGTACTCTACCTCTACTGTACTCTACCTCTACTGTACTCCACTGTACTCTATCTCTACTTTGCTCCCCTGTACTCTACCTCTACTGTACTCCACTGTACTCTACCTCTACTGTACTCCACTGTACTCTACTCTACTGTACTCCACTGTACTCTACCTCTACTGTACTCTACCTCTACTGTGCTCTACTGTACTCTATCTCTACTGTGCTCCACTGTACTCTACCTCTACTGTACTCCACTGTACTCTACCTCTACTGTACTCCACTGTACTCTATCTCTACTGTGCTCTACTGTACTCTATCTCTACTGTGCTCCACTGTTCTCTACCTCTACTGTACTCCACTGTACTCTACCTCTACTGTACTCCACTGTACTCTACCTCTACTGTGCTCCACTGTACTCTATCTCTACTGTGCTCCACTGTACTCTACCTCTACTGTACTCCACTCTACTCTACCTCTACTGTGCTCCACTGTACTCCACTGTACTCTATCTCTACTGTGATCCACTGTACTCTACCTCTGATGTGCTCCACTGTACTCTATCTCTACTTTGCTCCACTGTACTCTATCTCTATTGAACTCCACTGTACTCTACCTCTACTGTACTCTACTGTTCTCTACCTCTACTGTACTCTACTGTACTCCACCTCTGCTCTGCTCCACTGTAATCCACTATACTCTACCTCTACTGTACTCCGCTGAACTCTACCTCTGCTGTGCTCCACTGTACTCCACTGTACTCTATCTCTACTGTGATCCACTGTACTCTACCTCTGATGTGCTCCACTGTACTCCATCTCGACTTTGCTCCACTGTACTCTATCTCTATTGAACTCCACTGTACTCTACCTCTACTGTACTCTACTGTTCTCTACCTCTACTGCACTCTACTGTACTCCACCTCTGCTCTGCTCCACTGTAATCCACTATACTCTACCTCTACTGTGCTCCACTGTACTCTACCTTTACTTTGCTCCACTGTACTCTACCTCTACTGTACTCCACTGTGCTCTACCTCTACTGTACTCTACTGTACTCCACCTCTACTGTGCTCCACTGTACTCCACTGTACTCTACCTCTACTGTACTCCACTGTAATCTACCTCTACTGTACTCCACTGTACTCTACTCTACTGTATTCCACTGTACTCTACCTCTACTGTGCTCCACCTCTAATGTGCTCCACTGTACTCTACCTCTACTGTACTCCACTGTACTCTACCTCTACTGTACTCCACTCTACTCTACCTCTACTGTGCTCTACTGTACTCTATCTCTACTGTGCTCCACTGTACTCTACCTCTACTGTACTCCACTCTACTCTACCTCTACTATACTCCACTGTACTCTTTCTCTACTGTACTCCACTGTACTCTACCTCTACTGTACTCCACTGTACTCTACCTCTATTCTACTCCACTGTACTCTACTCTACTGTACTCCACTGTACTCTACCTCTACTGTACTCTACCTCTACTGTACTCCACTGTACTCTATCTCTACTTTGCTCCACTGTACTCTATCTCTAATGAACTCCACTCTACTGTACTCTACTGTTCTCTACCTCTACTGTACTCTACTGTACTCCACCTCTACTGTGCTCCACTGTACTCCACTGTACTCTACCTCTAGTGTGCTCCACTGTACTCTACCTGTACTGTGCTCCACTTTACTCTACCTCTACTGTACTCCACTCTACTCTACCTCTACTGTACTCCACTGTACTCTACCTCTACTCTGCTCTACTCTATCTCTACTGTGCTCCACTGTAATCTACCTCTACTGTAATCCACTGTACTCTACCTCGACTATACTCCACTGTACTCTTTCTCTACTGTACTCCACTGTATTCTACCTCTACTGTACTCCACCTCTAATGTGTTCTACTGTACTCTACCTCTACTGTACTCCACTCTACTCTACCTCTACTATACTCCACTGTACTCTTTATCTACTGTACTCCACTGTACTCTATCTCTACTGTACTCCACTGAACTCTACATCTGCTGTGCTCCACTGTACTCCACTGTACTCTATCTCTACTGTGCTCCACTGTACTCTACCTCTACTGTGCTCCACTGTTCTCTATCTCTACTGTGCTCCACTGTACTCTATCTCTACTGTGCTCCACTGTACTCTACCTCTACTGTACTCCACTGTACTCTACCTCTACTGTGCTCCACTGTACTCTATCTCTACTGTACTCCACTGTACTCTACCTCTACTGTACTCCACCTCTAATGTGCTCCACTGTACTCTACCTCTACTGTACTCTACTGTACTCTACCTCTACTGTACTCCACTCTACTCTACCTCTACTGTGCTCTACTGTACTCTACCTCTACTGTACTCCACCTCTAATGTGCTCAACTGTACTCTACCTCTACTGTGCTCCACTGTACTCTACCTCTACTGTACTCCACTGTACTCTACCTCTACTGTGCTCCACTGTACTCTATCTCTACTGTACTCCACTGTACTCTACCTCTACTGTACTCCACCTCTAATGTGCTCCACTGTACTTTACCTCTACTGTACTCCACTGTACTCTACCTCTACTGTACTCCACTCTACTCTACCTCTACTGTGCTCTACTGTACTCTATCTCTACTGTGCTCCACTGTACTCTACCTCTACTGTACTCCACTGTACTCTACCTCTAACTATACTCCACTGTACTCTTTCTCTACTGTACTCCACTGTACTCTACCTCTACTGTACTCCACTGTACTCAACCTCAACTGTACTCCACTGTACTCTACTCTACTGTACTCCACTGTACTCTACCTCTACTGTACTCCACTGTACTCTATCTCTACTTTGCTCCACTGTACTCTATCTCTACTGAACTCCACTCTACTCTACCTCTACTGTACTCTACTGTTCTCTACCTCTACTGTACTCTACTGTACTCCACCTCTACTGTGCTCCACTGTACTCCACTGTACTCTACCACTACTCTACTCCACTGTACTCTATCTCTACTGTACTCCACTGAATTCTACATCTGCTGTGCTCCACTGTACTCCACTGTACTCTATCTCTACTGTGATCCACTGTACTCTACCTCTGATGTGCTCCACTGTACTCTATCTCTACTTTGCTCCACTGTACTCTATCTCTATTGAACTCCACTGTACTCTACCTCTACTGTACTCTACTGTTCTCTACCTCTACTGTACTCTACTGTACTCCACCTCTGCTCTGCTCCACTGTAATCCACTATACTCTACCTCTACTGTACTCCGCTGAACTCTACCTCTGCTGTGCTCCACTGTACTCCACTGTACTCTATCTCTACTGTGATCCACTGTACTCTACCTCTGATGTGCTCCACTGTACTCCATCTCGACTTTGCTCCACTGTACTCTATCTCTATTGAACTCCACTGTACTCTACCTCTACTGTACTCTACTGTTCTCTACCTCTACTGCACTCTACTGTACTCCACCTCTGCTCTGCTCCACTGTAATCCACAATACTCTACCTCTACTGTGCTCCACTGTACTCTACCTTTACTTTGCTCCACTGTACTCTACCTCTACTGTACTCCACTGTGCTCTACCTCTACTGTACTCTACTGTACTCCACCTCTACTGTGCTCCACTGTACTCCACTGTACTCTACCTCTACTTTACTCCACTGTACTCTACCTCTACTGTACTCCACTGTACTCTACCTCTACTGTACTCCACTGTACTCTACCTCTACTGTGCTCCACTGTACTCTACCTCTAATGTGCTCCACTGTACTCTACCTCTACTGTGCTCCACTGTACTCTACCTCTACTATACTCCACTGTACTCTACCTCTACTGTACTCAACCTCTACTGTGCTCTACTGTACTCTATCTCTACTGTGCTCCACTGTACTCTACCTCTACTGTACTCCACTGTACTCTACCATTACTGTACTCCACTGTACTCTATCTCTACTGTGCTCTACTGTACTCTATCTCTACTGTGCTCCACTGTTCTCTACCTCTACTGTACTCCACTGTACTCTACCTCTACTGTACTCCACTGTACTCTACCTCTACTGTGCTCCAATGTACTCTACCTCTAATGTGCTCCACTGTACTCTACCTCTACTGTGCTCCACTGTACTCTACCTCTACTGTACTCCACTGTACTCTACCTCTACTGTACTCAACCTCTACTGTGCTCTACTGTACTCTATCTCTACTGTGCTCCACTGTACTCTACCTCTACTGTACTCCACTGTACTCTACCATTACTGTACTCCACTGTACTCTATCTCTACTGTGCTCTACTGTACTCTATCTCTACTGTGCTCCACTGTTCTCTACCTCTACTGTACTCCACTGTACTCTACCTCTACTGTACTCCACTGTACTCTACCTCTACTGTGCTCCAATGTACTCTACCTCTAATGTGCTCCACTGTACTCTACCTCTACTGTGCTCCACTGTACTCTACCTCTACTGTACTCCACTGTACTCTACCTCTACTGTGCTCCACTGTACTCTATCTCTACTGTACTCCACTGTACTCTACCTCTACTGTACTACACCTCTAATGTGCTCCACTGTACTCTACCTCTACTGTACTCCACTGTACTCTACCTCTACTGTACTCCACTCTACTCTACCTCTACTGTGCTCTACTGTACTCTATCTCTACTGTTCTCCACTGTACTCTACCTCTACTGTACTCCACTGTACTCTACCTCTACTATACTCCACTGTACTCTTTCTCTACTGTACTCCACTGTACTCTACCTCTACTGTACTCCACTGTACTCAACTTCAACTGTACTCCACTGTACTCTACTCTACTGTACTCCACTGTACTCTACCTCTACTGTACTCTACCTCTACTGTACTCCACTGTACTCTATCTCTACTTTGCTCCACTGTACTCTGTCTCTACTGAACTCCACTCTACTCTACCTCTACTGTACTCTACTGTTCTCTACCTCTACTGTACTCTACTGTACTCCACCTCTACTGTGCTCCACTGTACTCCACTGTACTCTATCTCTACTGTACTCCACTATACTCTACCTCTACTGTACTGTAATGTTCTCTACCTCTACTGTACTCTACTGTATTCCATCTCACCTGTGCTCCACTGTACTCCACTGTACTCTACCTCTACTGTTCTCCACTGTTCTCCACTGTACTCTACCAATACTGTGCTCCACTGTACTCTACCTCTAATGTGCTCCACTGTACTCTATCTCTACTGTGCTCCACTGTACTCTATCTCTACTGTGCTCCACTGTACTCTACCTCTACTGTACTCCACTGTACTCTACCTCTACTGTGCTCCACTGTACTCTATCTCTACTGTACTCCACTGTACTCTACCTCTACTGTACTCCACCTCTAATGTGCTCCACTGTACTCTACCTCTACTGTACTCCACTGTACTCTTTCTCTACTGTACTCCACTGTACTCTACCTCTACTGTACTCCACTGTACTCTACTCTACTGTGCTCCACTGTACTCTACCTCTACTGTACTCTACCTCTACTGTACTCCACTGTACTCTATCTCTACTTTGCTCCACTGTACTCTATCTCTACTGTACTCCACTCTACTCTACCTCTACTGTACCCTACTGTTCTCTACCTCTACTGTACTCTACTGTACTCCACCTCTACTGTGCTCCACTGTACTCCACTGTATTCTACCTCTAATGTGCTCCACTGTACTCTACCTCTACTGTGCTCCACTGTACTCTACCTCTACTGTACTCCACTGTACTCTACCTCTACTGTACTCCACTGTACTCTACCTCTACTGTGCTCGACTGTACTCTATCTGTACTGTGCTCCACTGTACTCTACCTCTACTGTACTCCACTGTACTCTACCTCTACTGTACTCCACTGTACTCCACCTCTACTGTGCTCCACTGTACTCCACTGTACTCTACCTCTACTCTACTCCACTGTACTCTACCTCTACTGTACTCCACTGTACTCTACCTCTACTGTGCTCCACTGTACTCTACTTCTACTGTACTCCACTGTACTCTACCTCTACTGTGCTCCACTGTACTCTACCTCTAATGTGCTCCACTGTACTCTACCTCTACTGTGCTCCACTCTACTCTACCTCTACTGTACTCCACTGTACTCTACCTCTACTGTGCTCCACTGTACTCTATCTCTACTCTACTCCACTGTACTCTACCTCTACTGTACTCTACTGTACTCCACCTCTAATGTGCTCCACTCTACTCTACCTCTACTGTACTCCACTCCACTGTACTCTACCTCTACTGTATTCCACTCTACTCTACCTCTATTGTGCTCTACTGTACTCTATCTCTACTGTGCTCTACTGTATTCTACCTCTACTATACTCCACTGTACTCTACCTCTACTCTACTCCACTGGTCTCTACCTCTACTGTGCTCCACTGTACTCTACCTCTACTGTACTCCACTGTACTCTACCTCTACTGTGCTCCACTGTACTCTACCTCTAATGTGCTCCACTGTACTCTACCTCTACTGTGCTCCACTGTACTCTACCTCTACTGTACTCCACTGTACTCTACCTCTACTGTACTCCACTGTACTCTACCTCTACTGTACTCCACTGTACTCTACCTCTACTGTACTCCACTGTACTCTACCTCTACTGTACTCCACTGTACTCTACTCTACTGTACTCCACTGTACTCTACATCTACTGTACTCTACCTCTACTGTACTCCACTGTACTCTATCTCTACTTTGCTCCACTGTACTCTATCTCTACTGAACTCCACTGTATTCTACATCTACTGTACTCTACTGTTCTCTACCTCTACTGTACTCTAGTGTACTCCACCTCTATTGTGCTCCACTGTACTCCACTGTACTCTACCTCTAGTGTGCTCCACTGTACTCTACCTCTACTGTACTCAACTGTACTCTACCTCTAATGTGCTCCACTGTACTCTACCTCTACTGTGCTCCACTGTACTCTACCTCTACTGTACTCCACTGTACTCTACCTCTACTGTGCTCCACTGTACTCTACCTCTAATGTGCTCCACTGTACTCGAACCTCTACTGTGCTCCACTGTACTCTACCTTTACTGTACTCCACTGTACTCTACCTCTACTGTACTCAACTGTACTCTATCTCTACTGTGCTCTACTGTACTCTATCTCTCCTGTGCTCCACTGTACTCTACCTTTACTGTACTCCACTGTACTCTACCTCTACTGTGCTCCACTGTACTCTACCTCTACTGTACTCCACTGTACTCTACCTCTACTGTGCTCCACTGTACTCTACCTCTAATGTGCTCCACTGTACTCGAACCTCTACTGTGCTCCACTGTACTCTACCTCTACTGTACTCCACTGTACTCTACCTCTACTGTACTCCACTGTACTCTATCTCTACTGTGCTCTACTGTACTCTATCTCTCCTGTGCTCCACTGTACTCTACCTTTACTGTACTCCACTGTACTCTACCTGTACTGTACTCCACTGTACTCTACCTCTACTGTGCTTCACTGTACTCTACCTCTAATGTGCTCCACTGTACTCTACCTCTACTGTGCTCCACTGTACTCTACCTCTACTGTACTCAACTGTACTCTACCTCTACTGTACTCCACTGTACTCTATCTCTACTGTGCTCTACTGTACTCTATCTCTACTGTGCTTAACTGTACTGTACCTCTACTGTACTCCACTGTACTCTACCTCTACTGTACTCCACTGTACTCTACTCTACTGTACTCCACTGTACTCTACCTCTACTGTACTCTACCTCTACTGTACTCCACTTTACTCTATCTCTACTTTGCTCCACTGTACTCTACCTCTACTGTACTCCACTGTACTCTACCTCTACTGTTCTCCACTGTACTCTACTCTACTGTACTCCACTGTACTCTACCTCTACTGTACTCTACCTCTACTGTACTCCACTGTACACTATCTCTACTGTGCTCTACTCTACTCTATCTCTACTGTGCTCCACAGTTTTTTACCTCTACTGTACTCCACTGTACTCTACCTCTACTGTACTCCACTGTACTCTACTCTACTGTACTCCACTGTACTCTACCTCTACTGTACTCTACATCTACTGTGCTCTACTCTACTCTATGTCTACTGTGCTCCACTGTACTCTACCTCTACTGTACTCCACTGTACTCTACCTCTACTGTGCTCCACTGTACTCTACCTCTAATGTGCTCCACTGTACTCTACCTCTACTGTGCTCCACTGTACTCTACCTCTACTGTACTCCACTGTACTCTATCTCTACTGTGCTCTACTGTACTCTACCTCTACTGTACTCCACTGTACTCTACCTCTACTGTACTCCACTGTACTCTACCTCTACTTTGCTCCACTGTACTCTACCTCTAATGTGCTCCACTCTACTCTACCTCTACTGTGCTCCACTGTACTCTACCTCTAATGTACTCCACTGTACTCTACCTCTACTGTGCTCCACTGTACTCTATCTCTAATGTACTCCACTGTACTCTACCTCTACTGTACTCCACCTCTAATGTGCTCCACTGTACTCTACCTCTACTGTACTCCACTGTACTCTACCTCTACTGTACTCCACTCTACTCTACCTCTACTGTGCTCTACTGTACTCTATCTCTACTGTGCTCCACTGTACTCTACCTCTACTCTACTCCACTGTACTCTACCTCTACTATACTCCACTGTACTCTTTCTCTACTGTACTCCACTGTACTCTACCTCTACTGTACTCCACTGTACTCTACCTCAACTGTACTCCACTGTACTCTACTCTACTGTACTCCACTGTACTCTACCTCTACTGTACTCTACCTCTACTGTACTCCACTGTACTCTATCTCTACTTTGCTCCACTGTACTCTATCTCTACTGAACTCCTCTCTACTCTACCTCTCCTGTACTCTACTGTTCTCTACTTCTACTGTACTCTACTGTACTCCACCTCTACTGTGCTCAACTGTACTCCACTGTACTCTACCTCTAGTATGCTCCACTGTACTCTACCTGTACTGTGCTCCACTTTACTCTACCTCTACTGTACTCCACTGTACTCTACCTCTACTGTACTCCACTGTACTCTACCTCTACTGTACTCTAGTGTACTCTACCTCTACTGTACTCCACTGTACTCTATCTCTACTTTGCTCCACTGTACTCTATCTCTACTGAATTCCACTCTACTCTACCTCTACTGTACTCTACTGTACTCCACCTCTACTGTGCTCCACTGTACTCCACTGTACTCTACCTCTAGTATGCTCCACTGTACTCTACCTGTACTGTGCTGCACTTTACTCTACCTCTACTGTACTCCACTGTACTCTACCTTTACTGTACTCCACTGTACTCTACCTGTACTGTACTCCACTGTACTCTACCTCTACTGTGCTCCACTGTACTCTACCTCTAATGTGCTCCACTGTACTCTACCTCTACTGTGCTCCACTGTACTCTACCTCTACTGTACTCAACTGTACTCTACCTCTACTGTACTCCAGTGTACTCTATCTCTACTGTGCTCTACTGTACTCTATCTCTACTGTGCTCAACTGTACTCTACCTCTACTGTACTCCACTGTACTCTACCTCTACTGTACTCCACTGTACTCTACTCTACTGTACTCCACTTTACTCTACCTCTACTGTACTCTACCTCTACTGTACTCCACTGTACTCTATCTCTACTATGCTCCACTGTACTCTACCTCTACTGTACTCCACTGTACTCTACCTCTACTGTACTCCACTGTACTCTACTCTACTGTACTCCACTGTACTCTACCTCTACTGTACTCTACCTCTACTGTGCTCTAATGTACTCTATCTCTACTGTGCTCCACTGTACTCTATCTCTACTGAACTCCACTGTACTCTACCTCTACTGTACTCTACTGTTCTCTACCTCTTCTGTACTCTACTGTACTCCACCTCTACTGTGCTCCACTGTACTCCACTGTACTCTACCTCTATTGTGCTCCACTGTACTCTACCTCTACTGTGCTCCACTGTACTCTACCTCTACTGTACTCCACTGTATTCTACCTCTACTCTACTCCACTGTACTCTACCTCTACTGTGCTCTACTCTACTCTATCTCTACTGTGCTCCACTACACTCTACCTCTACTGTAATCCACTGTTCTCTACCTCGACTATACTCCACTGTACTCTTTCTCTACTGTACTCCACTGTACTCTACCTCTACTGTTCTCCACTGTACTCTACCTCTACTGTGCTCGACTGTACTCTATCTCTACTGTGCTCCACTGTACTCTACCTCTACTGTACTCCACTGTACTCTACCTCTTCTGTACTCCACTGTACTCCACCTCTACTGTGCTCCACTGTACTCCACTGTACTCTACCTCTACTGTACTCCACTGTACTCTACCTCTACTGTACTCCACTGTACTCTACCTCTACTGTGCTCCACTGTACTCTACTTCTACTGTACTCCACTGTACTCTACCTCTACTGTGCTCCACTGTACTCTACCTCTAATTTGCTCCACTGTACTCTACCTCTACTGTGCTCCACTCTACTCTACCTCTACTGTACTCCACTGTACTCTACCTCTACTGTGCTCCACTGTACTCTACCTCTACTGTACTCCACTCCACTGTACTCTACCTCTACTGTATTCCACTCTACTCTACCTCTATTGTGCTCTACTGTACTCTATCTCTACTGTGCTCTACTGTATTCTACCTCTACTATACTCCAGTGTACTCTACCTCTACTCTACTCCACTGGTCTCTACCTCTACTGTGCTCCACTGTACTCTACCTCTACTGTACTCCACTGTACTCTACCTCTACTGTGCTCCACTGTACTCTACCTCTAATGTGCTCCACTGTACTCTACCTCTACTGTGCTCCACTGTACTCTACCTCTACTGTTCTCCACTGTACTCTACCTCTACTGTACTCCACTGTACTCTACCTCTACTGTACTCCACTGTACTCTACCTCTACTGTACTCCACTGTACTCTACCTCTACTATACTCCACTGTACTCTTTATCTACTGTACTCCACTGTACTCTATCTTTACTGTACTCAACTGTACTCTATCTCTACTGTGCTCTAATGTACTCTATCTCTACTGTGCTCCACTGTACTCTACCTCTACTGTACTCCACTGTACTCTACCTCTAATGTACTCCACTGTACTCTACTCTACTGTACTCCACTGTACTCTACCTCTACTGTACTCTACCTCTACTGTACTCCACTGTACTCTACCTCTACTGTACTCCACTGTACTCTACCTCTACTGTACTCCACTGTACTCTACTCTACTGTACTCCACTGTACTCTACATCTACTGTACTCTACCTCTACTGTACTCCACTGTACTCTATCTCTACTTTGCTCCACTGTACTCTATCTCTACTGAACTCCACTGTATTCTACATCTACTGTACTCTACTGTTCTCTACCTCTACTGTACTCTAGTGTACTCCACCTCTATTGTGCTCCACTGTACTCCACTGTACTCTACCTCTAGTGTGCTCCACTGTACTCTACCTCTACTGTACTCAACTGTACTCTACCTCTACTGTGCTCCACTGTACTCTACCTCTACTGTGCTCCACTGTACTCTACCTCTACTGTACTCCACTGTACTCTACCTCTACTGTGCTCCACTGTACTCTACCTCTAATGTGCTCCACTGTACTCGAACCTCTACTGTGCTCCACTGTACTCTACCTCTACTGTACTCCACTGTACTCTACCTCTACTGTACTCCACTGTACTCTATCTCTACTGTGCTCTCCTGTACTCTATCTCTCCTGTGCTCCACTGTACTCTACCTTTACTGTACTCCACTGTACTCTACCTGTACTGTACTCCACTGTACTCTACCTCTACTGTGCTTCACTGTACTCTACCTGTAATGTGCTCCACTGTACTCTACCTCTACTGTGCTCCACTGTACTCTACCTCTACTGTACTCAACTGTACTCTACCTCTACTGTACTCCACTGTACTCTATCTCTACTGTGCTCTACTGTACTCTATCTCTACTGTGCTTAACTGTACTCTACCTCTACTGTACTCCACTGTACTCTACCTCTACTGTACTCCACTGTACTCTACTCTACTGTACTCCACTGTACTCTACCTCTACTGTACTCTACCTCTACTGTACTCCACTGTACTCTATCTCTACTTTGCTCCCCTGTACTCTACCTCTACTGTACTCCACTGTACTCTACCTCTACTGTACTCCACTGTACTCTACTCTACTGTACTCCACTGTACTCTACCTCTACTGTACTCTACCTCTACTGTGCTCTACTGTACTCTATCTCTACTGTGCTCCACTGTACTCTACCTCTACTGTACTCCACTGTACTCTACCTCTACTGTACTCCACTGTACTCTATCTCTACTGTGCTCTACTGTACTCTATCTCTACTGTGCTCCACTGTTCTCTACCTCTACTGTACTCCACTGTACTCTACCTCTACTGTACTCCACTGTACTCTACCTCTACTGTGCTCCACTGTACTCTATCTCTACTGTGCTCCACTGTACTCTACCTCTACTGTACTCCACTCTACTCTACCTCTACTGTGCTCCACTGTACTCCACTGTACTCTATCTCTACTGTGATCCACTGTACTCTACCTCTGATGTGCTCCACTGTACTCTATCTCTACTTTGCTCCACTGTACTCTATCTCTATTGAACTCCACTGTACTCTACCTCTACTGTACTCTACTGTTCTCTACCTCTACTGTACTCTACTGTACTCCACCTCTGCTCTGCTCCACTGTAATCCACTATACTCTACCTCTACTGTACTCCGCTGAACTCTACCTCTGCTGTGCTCCACTGTACTCCACTGTACTCTATCTCTACTGTGATCCACTGTACTCTACCTCTGATGTGCTCCACTGTACTCCATCTCGACTTTGCTCCACTGTACTCTATCTCTATTGAACTCCACTGTACTCTACCTCTACTGTACTCTACTGTTCTCTACCTCTACTGCACTCTACTGTACTCCACCTCTGCTCTGCTCCACTGTAATCCACTATACTCTACCTCTACTGTGCTCCACTGTACTCTACCTTTACTTTGCTCCACTGTACTCTACCTCTACTGTACTCCACTGTGCTCTACCTCTACTGTACTCTACTGTACTCCACCTCTACTGTGCTCCACTGTACTCCACTGTACTCTACCTCTACTGTACTCCACTGTAATCTACCTCTACTGTACTCCACTGTACTCTACTCTACTGTATTCCACTGTACTCTACCTCTACTGTGCTCCACCTCTAATGTGCTCCACTGTACTCTACCTCTACTGTACTCCACTGTACTCTACCTCTACTGTACTCCACTCTACTCTACCTCTACTGTGCTCTACTGTACTCTATCTCTACTGTGCTCCACTGTACTCTACCTCTACTGTACTCCACTCTACTCTACCTCTACTATACTCCACTGTACTCTTTCTCTACTGTACTCCACTGTACTCTACCTCTACTGTACTCCACTGTACTCTACCTCTATTCTACTCCACTGTACTCTACTCTACTGTACTCCACTGTACTCTACCTCTACTGTACTCTACCTCTACTGTACTCCACTGTACTCTATCTCTACTTTGCTCCACTGTACTCTATCTCTAATGAACTCCACTCTACTGTACTCTACTGTTCTCTACCTCTACTGTACTCTACTGTACTCCACCTCTACTGTGCTCCACTGTACTCCACTGTACTCTACCTCTAGTGTGCTCCACTGTACTCTACCTGTACTGTGCTCCACTTTACTCTACCTCTACTGTACTCCACTCTACTCTACCTCTACTGTACTCCACTGTACTCTACCTCTACTCTGCTCTACTCTATCTCTACTGTGCTCCACTGTAATCTACCTCTACTGTAATCCACTGTACTCTACCTCGACTATACTCCACTGTACTCTTTCTCTACTGTACTCCACTGTATTCTACCTCTACTGTACTCCACCTCTAATGTGTTCTACTGTACTCTACCTCTACTGTACTCCACTCTACTCTACCTCTACTATACTCCACTGTACTCTTTATCTACTGTACTCCACTGTACTCTATCTCTACTGTACTCCACTGAACTCTACATCTGCTGTGCTCCACTGTACTCCACTGTACTCTATCTCTACTGTGCTCCACTGTACTCTACCTCTACTGTGCTCCACTGTTCTCTATCTCTACTGTGCTCCACTGTACTCTATCTCTACTGTGCTCCACTGTACTCTACCTCTACTGTACTCCACTGTACTCTACCTCTACTGTGCTCCACTGTACTCTATCTCTACTGTACTCCACTGTACTCTACCTCTACTGTACTCCACCTCTAATGTGCTCCACTGTACTCTACCTCTACTGTACTCTACTGTACTCTACCTCTACTGTACTCCACTCTACTCTACCTCTACTGTGCTCTACTGTACTCTACCTCTACTGTACTCCACCTCTAATGTGCTCAACTGTACTCTACCTCTACTGTGCTCCACTGTACTCTACCTCTACTGTACTCCACTGTACTCTACCTCTACTGTGCTCCACTGTACTCTATCTCTACTGTACTCCACTGTACTCTACCTCTACTGTACTCCACCTCTAATGTGCTCCACTGTACTTTACCTCTACTGTACTCCACTGTACTCTACCTCTACTGTACTCCACTCTACTCTACCTCTACTGTGCTCTACTGTACTCTATCTCTACTGTGCTCCACTGTACTCTACCTCTACTGTACTCCACTGTACTCTACCTCTAACTATACTCCACTGTACTCTTTCTCTACTGTACTCCACTGTACTCTACCTCTACTGTACTCCACTGTACTCAACCTCAACTGTACTCCACTGTACTCTACTCTACTGTACTCCACTGTACTCTACCTCTACTGTACTCCACTGTACTCTATCTCTACTTTGCTCCACTGTACTCTATCTCTACTGAACTCCACTCTACTCTACCTCTACTGTACTCTACTGTTCTCTACCTCTACTGTACTCTACTGTACTCCACCTCTACTGTGCTCCACTGTACTCCACTGTACTCTACCACTACTCTACTCCACTGTACTCTATCTCTACTGTACTCCACTGAATTCTACATCTGCTGTGCTCCACTGTACTCCACTGTACTCTATCTCTACTGTGATCCACTGTACTCTACCTCTGATGTGCTCCACTGTACTCTATCTCTACTTTGCTCCACTGTACTCTATCTCTATTGAACTCCACTGTACTCTACCTCTACTGTACTCTACTGTTCTCTACCTCTACTGTACTCTACTGTACTCCACCTCTGCTCTGCTCCACTGTAATCCACTATACTCTACCTCTACTGTACTCCGCTGAACTCTACCTCTGCTGTGCTCCACTGTACTCCACTGTACTCTATCTCTACTGTGATCCACTGTACTCTACCTCTGATGTGCTCCACTGTACTCCATCTCGACTTTGCTCCACTGTACTCTATCTCTATTGAACTCCACTGTACTCTACCTCTACTGTACTCTACTGTTCTCTACCTCTACTGCACTCTACTGTACTCCACCTCTGCTCTGCTCCACTGTAATCCACAATACTCTACCTCTACTGTGCTCCACTGTACTCTACCTTTACTTTGCTCCACTGTACTCTACCTCTACTGTACTCCACTGTGCTCTACCTCTACTGTACTCTACTGTACTCCACCTCTACTGTGCTCCACTGTACTCCACTGTACTCTACCTCTACTTTACTCCACTGTACTCTACCTCTACTGTACTCCACTGTACTCTACCTCTACTGTACTCCACTGTACTCTACCTCTACTGTGCTCCACTGTACTCTACCTCTAATGTGCTCCACTGTACTCTACCTCTACTGTGCTCCACTGTACTCTACCTCTACTATACTCCACTGTACTCTACCTCTACTGTACTCAACCTCTACTGTGCTCTACTGTACTCTATCTCTACTGTGCTCCACTGTACTCTACCTCTACTGTACTCCACTGTACTCTACCATTACTGTACTCCACTGTACTCTATCTCTACTGTGCTCTACTGTACTCTATCTCTACTGTGCTCCACTGTTCTCTACCTCTACTGTACTCCACTGTACTCTACCTCTACTGTACTCCACTGTACTCTACCTCTACTGTGCTCCAATGTACTCTACCTCTAATGTGCTCCACTGTACTCTACCTCTACTGTGCTCCACTGTACTCTACCTCTACTGTACTCCACTGTACTCTACCTCTACTGTACTCAACCTCTACTGTGCTCTACTGTACTCTATCTCTACTGTGCTCCACTGTACTCTACCTCTACTGTACTCCACTGTACTCTACCATTACTGTACTCCACTGTACTCTATCTCTACTGTGCTCTACTGTACTCTATCTCTACTGTGCTCCACTGTTCTCTACCTCTACTGTACTCCACTGTACTCTACCTCTACTGTACTCCACTGTACTCTACCTCTACTGTGCTCCAATGTACTCTACCTCTAATGTGCTCCACTGTACTCTACCTCTACTGTGCTCCACTGTACTCTACCTCTACTGTACTCCACTGTACTCTACCTCTACTGTGCTCCACTGTACTCTATCTCTACTGTACTCCACTGTACTCTACCTCTACTGTACTACACCTCTAATGTGCTCCACTGTACTCTACCTCTACTGTACTCCACTGTACTCTACCTCTACTGTACTCCACTCTACTCTACCTCTACTGTGCTCTACTGTACTCTATCTCTACTGTTCTCCACTGTACTCTACCTCTACTGTACTCCACTGTACTCTACCTCTACTATACTCCACTGTACTCTTTCTCTACTGTACTCCACTGTACTCTACCTCTACTGTACTCCACTGTACTCAACTTCAACTGTACTCCACTGTACTCTACTCTACTGTACTCCACTGTACTCTACCTCTACTGTACTCTACCTCTACTGTACTCCACTGTACTCTATCTCTACTTTGCTCCACTGTACTCTGTCTCTACTGAACTCCACTCTACTCTACCTCTACTGTACTCTACTGTTCTCTACCTCTACTGTACTCTACTGTACTCCACCTCTACTGTGCTCCACTGTACTCCACTGTACTCTATCTCTACTGTACTCCACTATACTCTACCTCTACTGTACTGTAATGTTCTCTACCTCTACTGTACTCTACTGTATTCCATCTCACCTGTGCTCCACTGTACTCCACTGTACTCTACCTCTACTGTTCTCCACTGTTCTCCACTGTACTCTACCAATACTGTGCTCCACTGTACTCTACCTCTAATGTGCTCCACTGTACTCTATCTCTACTGTGCTCCACTGTACTCTATCTCTACTGTGCTCCACTGTACTCTACCTCTACTGTACTCCACTGTACTCTACCTCTACTGTGCTCCACTGTACTCTATCTCTACTGTACTCCACTGTACTCTACCTCTACTGTACTCCACCTCTAATGTGCTCCACTGTACTCTACCTCTACTGTACTCCACTGTACTCTTTCTCTACTGTACTCCACTGTACTCTACCTCTACTGTACTCCACTGTACTCTACTCTACTGTGCTCCACTGTACTCTACCTCTACTGTACTCTACCTCTACTGTACTCCACTGTACTCTATCTCTACTTTGCTCCACTGTACTCTATCTCTACTGTACTCCACTCTACTCTACCTCTACTGTACCCTACTGTTCTCTACCTCTACTGTACTCTACTGTACTCCACCTCTACTGTGCTCCACTGTACTCCACTGTATTCTACCTCTAATGTGCTCCACTGTACTCTACCTCTACTGTGCTCCACTGTACTCTACCTCTACTGTACTCCACTGTACTCTACCTCTACTGTACTCCACTGTACTCTACCTCTACTGTGCTCGACTGTACTCTATCTGTACTGTGCTCCACTGTACTCTACCTCTACTGTACTCCACTGTACTCTACCTCTACTGTACTCCACTGTACTCCACCTCTACTGTGCTCCACTGTACTCCACTGTACTCTACCTCTACTCTACTCCACTGTACTCTACCTCTACTGTACTCCACTGTACTCTACCTCTACTGTGCTCCACTGTACTCTACTTCTACTGTACTCCACTGTACTCTACCTCTACTGTGCTCCACTGTACTCTACCTCTAATGTGCTCCACTGTACTCTACCTCTACTGTGCTCCACTCTACTCTACCTCTACTGTACTCCACTGTACTCTACCTCTACTGTGCTCCACTGTACTCTATCTCTACTCTACTCCACTGTACTCTACCTCTACTGTACTCTACTGTACTCCACCTCTAATGTGCTCCACTCTACTCTACCTCTACTGTACTCCACTCCACTGTACTCTACCTCTACTGTATTCCACTCTACTCTACCTCTATTGTGCTCTACTGTACTCTATCTCTACTGTGCTCTACTGTATTCTACCTCTACTATACTCCACTGTACTCTACCTCTACTCTACTCCACTGGTCTCTACCTCTACTGTGCTCCACTGTACTCTACCTCTACTGTACTCCACTGTACTCTACCTCTACTGTGCTCCACTGTACTCTACCTCTAATGTGCTCCACTGTACTCTACCTCTACTGTGCTCCACTGTACTCTACCTCTACTGTACTCCACTGTACTCTACCTCTACTGTACTCCACTGTACTCTACCTCTACTGTACTCCACTGTACTCTACCTCTACTGTACTCCACTGTACTCTACCTCTACTGTACTCCACTGTACTCTACTCTACTGTACTCCACTGTACTCTACATCTACTGTACTCTACCTCTACTGTACTCCACTGTACTCTATCTCTACTTTGCTCCACTGTACTCTATCTCTACTGAACTCCACTGTATTCTACATCTACTGTACTCTACTGTTCTCTACCTCTACTGTACTCTAGTGTACTCCACCTCTATTGTGCTCCACTGTACTCCACTGTACTCTACCTCTAGTGTGCTCCACTGTACTCTACCTCTACTGTACTCAACTGTACTCTACCTCTAATGTGCTCCACTGTACTCTACCTCTACTGTGCTCCACTGTACTCTACCTCTACTGTACTCCACTGTACTCTACCTCTACTGTGCTCCACTGTACTCTACCTCTAATGTGCTCCACTGTACTCGAACCTCTACTGTGCTCCACTGTACTCTACCTTTACTGTACTCCACTGTACTCTACCTCTACTGTACTCAACTGTACTCTATCTCTACTGTGCTCTACTGTACTCTATCTCTCCTGTGCTCCACTGTACTCTACCTTTACTGTACTCCACTGTACTCTACCTGTACTGTACTCCACTGTACTCTATCTCTAATGTGCTCTACTGTACTCTATCTCTACTGTGCTTAACTGTACTCTACCTCTACTGTACTCCACTGTACTCTACCTCTACTGTACTCCACTGTACTCTACTCTACTGTACTCCACTGTACTCTACCTCTACTGTACTCTACCTCTACTGTACTCCACTGTACTCTATCTCTACTTTGCTCCCCTGTACTCTACCTCTACTGTACTCCACTGTACTCTACCTCTACTGTACTCCACTGTACTCTACTCTACTGTACTCCACTGTACTCTACCTCTACTGTACTCTACCTCTACTCTGCTCTACTGTACTCTATCTCTACTGTGCTCCACTGTACTCTACCTCTACTGTACTCCACTGTACTCTACCTCTACTGTACTCCACTGTACTCTATCTCTACTGTGCTCTACTGTACTCTATCTCTACTGTGCTCCACTGTTCTCTACCTCTACTGTACTCCACTGTACTCTACCTCTACTGTACTCCACTGTACTCTACCTCTACTGTGCTCCAATGTTCTCTACCTCTAATGTGCTCCACTGTACTCTACCTCTACTGTGCTCCACTGTACTCTACCTCTACTGTACTCCACTGTACTCTACCTCTACTGTGCTCCACTGTACTCTATCTCTACTGTACTCCACTGTACTCTACCTCTACTGTACTCCACCTCTAATGTGCTCCACTGTACTTTACCTCTACTGTACTCCACTGTACTCTACCTCTACTGTACTCCACTCTACTCTACCTCTACTGTGCTCTACTGTACTCTATCTCTACTGTGCTCCACTGTACTCTACCTCTACTGTACTCCACTGTACTCTACCTCTACTATACTCCACTGTACTCTTTCTCTACTGTACTCCACTGTACTCTACCTCTACTGTACTCCACTGTACTCAACCTCAACTGTACTCCACTGTACTCTACTCTACTGTACTCCACTGTACTCTACCTCTACTGTACTCCACTGTACTCTATCTCTACTTTGCTCCACTGTACTCTATCTCTACTGAACTCCACTCTACTCTACCTCTACTGTACTCTACTGTTCTCTACCTCTACTGTACTCTACTGTACTCCACCTCTACTGTGCTCCACTGTACTCCACTGTACTCTACCTCTACTCTACTCCACTGTACTCTATCTCTACTGTACTCCACAGAACTCTACATCTGCTCTGCTCCACTGTACTCCACTGTACTCTATCTCTACTGTGATCCACTGTACTCTACCTCTGATGTGCTCCACTGTACTCTATCTCTACTTTGCTCCACTGTACTCTATCTCTATTGAACTCCACTGTACTCTACCTCTACTGTACTCTACTGTTCTCTACCTCTACTGTACTCTACTGTACTCCACCTCTGCTCTGCTCCACTGTAATCCACTATACTCTACCTCTACTGTACTCCGCTGAACTCTACCTCTGCTGTGCTCCACTGTACTCCACTGTACTCTATCTCTACTGTGATCCACTGTACTCTACCTCTGATGTGCTCCACTGTACTCCATCTCGACTTTGCTCCACTGTACTCTATCTCTATTGAACTCCACTGTACTCTACCTCTACTGTACTCTACTGTTCTCTACCTCTACTGCACTCTACTGTACTCCACCTCTGCTCTGCTCCACTGTAATCCACAATACTCTACCTCTACTGTGCTCCACTGTACTCTACCTTTACTTTGCTCCACTGTACTCTACCTCTACTGTACTCCACTGTGCTCTACCTCTACTGTACTCTACTGTACTCCACCTCTACTGTGCTCCACTGTACTCCACTGTACTCTACCTCTACTTTACTCCACTGTACTCTACCTCTACTGTACTCCACTGTACTCTACCTCTACTGTACTCCACTGTACTCTACCTCTACTGTGCTCCACTGTACTCTACCTCTAATGTGCTCCACTGTACTCTACCTCTACTGTGCTCCACTGTACTCTACCTCTACTGAACTCCACTGTACTCTACCTCTACTGTACTCAACCTCTACTGTGCTCTACTGTACTCTATCTCTACTGTGCTCCACTGTACTCTACCTCTACTGTACTCCACTGTACTCTACCATTACTGTACTCCACTGTACTCTATCTCTACTGTGCTCTACTGTACTCTATCTCTACTGTGCTCCACTGTTCTCTACCTCTACTGTACTCCACTGTACTCTACCTCTACTGTACTCCACTGTACTCTACCTCTACTGTGCTCCAATGTACTCTACCTCTAATGTGCTCCACTGTACTCTACCTCTACTGTGCTCCACTGTACTCTACCTCTACTGTACTCCACTGTACTCTACCTCTACTGTGCTCCACTGTACTCTATCTCTACTGTACTCCACTGTACTCTACCTCTACTGTACTACACCTCTAATGTGCTCCACTGTACTCTACCTCTACTGTACTCCACTGTACTCTACCTCTACTTTACTCCACTCTACTCTACCTCTACTGTGCTCTACTGTACTCTATCTCTACTGTTCTCCACTGTACTCTACCTCTACTGTACTCCACTGTACTCTACCTCTACTATACTCCACTGTACTCTTTCTCTACTGTACTCCACTGTACTCTACCTCTACTGTACTCCACTGTACTCAACCTCAACTGTACTCCACTGTACTCTACTCTACTGTACTCCACTGTACTCTACCTCTACTGTACTCTACCTCTACTGTACTCCACTGTACTCTATCTCTACTTTGCTCCACTGTACTCTGTCTCTACTGAACTCCACTCTACTCTACATCTACTGTACTCTACTGTTCTCTACCTCTACTGTACTCTACTGTACTCCACCTCTACTGTGCTCCACTGTACTCCACTGTACTCTATCTCTACTGTACTCCACTATACTCTACCTCTACTGTACTCCACTGTACTCTACCTCTACTGTGCTCCAATGTTCTCTACCTCTAATGTGCTCCACTGTACTCTACCTCTACTGTGCTCCACTGTACTCTACCTCTACTGTACTCCACTGTACTCTACCTCTACTGTGCTCCACTGTACTCTATCTCTACTGTACTCCACTGTACTCTACCTCTACTGTACTTCACCTCTAATGTGCTCCACTGTACTTTACCTCTACTGTACTCCACTGTACTCTACCTCTACTGTACTCCACTCTACTCTACCTCTACTGTGCTCTACTGTACTCTATCTCTACTGTGCTCCACTGTACTCTACCTCTACTGTACTCCACTGTACTCTACCTCTACTATACTCCACTGTACTCTTTCTCTACTGTACTCCACTGTACTCTACCTCTACTGTACTCCACTGTACTCAACCTCAACTGTACTCCACTGTACTCTACTCTACTGTACTCCACTGTACTCTACCTCTACTGTACTCCACTGTACTCTATCTCTACTTTGCTCCACTGTACTCTATCTCTACTGAACTCCACTCTACTCTACCTCTACTGTACTCTACTGTTCTCTACCTCTACTGTACTCTACTGTACTCCACCTCTACTGTGCTCCACTGTACTCCACTGTACTCTACCTCTACTCTACTCCACTGTACTCTATCTCTACTGTACTCCACTGAACTCTACATCTGCTGTGCTCCACTGTACTCCACTGTACTCTATCTCTACTGTGATCCACTGTACTCTACCTCTGATGTGCTCCACTGTACTCTATCTCTACTTTGCTCCACTGTACTCTATCTCTATTGAACTCCACTGTACTCTACCTCTACTGTACTCTACTGTTCTCTACCTCTACTGTACTCTACTGTACTCCACCTCTGCTCTGCTCCACTGTAATCCACTATACTCTACCTCTACTGTACTCCGCTGAACTCTACCTCTGCTGTGCTCCACTGTACTCCACTGTACTCTATCTCTACTGTGATCCACTGTACTCTACCTCTGATGTGCTCCACTGTACTCCATCTCGACTTTGCTCCACTGTACTCTATCTCTATTGAACTCCACTGTACTCTACCTCTACTGTACTCTACTGTTCTCTACCTCTACTGCACTCTACTGTACTCCACCTCTGCTCTGCTCCACTGTAATCCACAATACTCTACCTCTACTGTGCTCCACTGTACTCTACCTTTACTTTGCTCCACTGTACTCTACCTCTACTGTACTCCACTGTGCTCTACCTCTACTGTACTCTACTGTACTCCACCTCTACTGTGCTCCACTGTACTCCACTGTACTCTACCTCTACTTTACTCCACTGTACTCTACCTCTACTGTACTCCACTGTACTCTACCTCTACTGTACTCCACTGTACTCTACCTCTACTGTGCTCCACTGTACTCTACCTCTAATGTGCTCCACTGTACTCTACCTCTACTGTGCTCCACTGTACTCTACCTCTACTGTACTCCACTGTACTCTACCTCTACTGTACTCAACCTCTACTGTGCTCTACTGTACTCTATCTCTACTGTGCTCCACTGTACTCTACCTCTACTGTACTCCACTGTACTCTACCATTACTGTACTCCACTGTACTCTATCTCTACTGTGCTCTACTGTACTCTATCTCTACTGTGCTCCACTGTTCTCTACCTCTACTGTACTCCACTGTACTCTACCTCTACTGTACTCCACTGTACTCTACCTCTACTGTGCTCCAATGTACTCTACCTCTAATGTGCTCCACTGTACTCTACCTCTACTGTGCTCCACTGTACTCTACCTCTACTGTACTCCACTGTACTCTACCTCTACTGTGCTCCACTGTACTCTATCTCTACTGTACTCCACTGTACTCTACCTCTACTGTACTACACCTCTAATGTGCTCCACTGTACTCTACCTCTACTGTACTCCACTGTACTCTACCTCTACTTTACTCCACTCTACTCTACCTCTACTGTGCTCTACTGTACTCTATCTCTACTGTTCTCCACTGTACTCTACCTCTACTGTACTCCACTGTACTCTACCTCTACTATACTCCACTGTACTCTTTCTCTACTGTACTCCACTGTACTCTACCTCTACTGTACTCCACTGTACTCAACCTCAACTGTACTCCACTGTACTCTACTCTACTGTACTCCACTGTACTCTACCTCTACTGTACTCTACCTCTACTGTACTCCACTGTACTCTATCTCTACTTTGCTCCACTGTACTCTGTCTCTACTGAACTCCACTCTACTCTACATCTACTGTACTCTACTGTTCTCTACCTCTACTGTACTCTACTGTACTCCACCTCTACTGTGCTCCACTGTACTCCACTGTACTCTATCTCTACTGTACTCCACTATACTCTACCTCTACTGTACTGTAATGTTCTCTACCTCTACTGTACTCTACTGTATTCCACCTCACCTGTGCTCCACTGTACTCCACTGCACTCTACCTCTACTGTTCTCCACTGTTCTCCACTGTACTCTACCAATACTGTGCTCCACTGTACTCTACCTCTAATGTGCTCCACTGTACTCTATCTCTACTGTGCTCCACTGTACTCTATCTCTACTGTGCTCCACTGTACTCTATCTCTACTGTGCTCCACTGTACTCTACCTCTACTGTGCTCCACTGTTCTCTATCTCTACTGTGCTCCACTGTACTCTATCTCTACTGTGCTCCACTGTACTCTACCTCTACTGTTCTCCACTGTACTCTACCTCTACTGTGCTCCACTGTACTCTATCTCTACTGTACTCCACTGTACTCTACCTCTACTGTACTCCACCTCTAATGTGCTCCACTGTACTCTACCTCTACTGTACTCTACTGTACTCTACCTCTACTGTACTCCACTCTACTCTACCTCTACTGTGCTCTACTGTACTCTATCTCTACTGTGCTCCACTGTACTCTACCTCTACTGTACTCCACTCTACTCTACCTCTACTATACTCCACTGTACTCTTTCTCTACTGTACTCCACTGTACTCTACCTCTACTGTACTCCACTGTACTGTACTCTACTGTGCTCCACTGTACTCTACCTCTACTGTACTCTACCTCTACTGTACTCCACTGTACTCTATCTCTACTTTGCTCCACTGTACTCTATCTCTACTGTACTCCACTCTACTCTACCTCTACTGTACCCTACTGTTCTCTACCTCTACTGTACTCTACTGTACTCCACCTCTACTGTGCTCCACTGTACTCCACTGTATTCTACCTCTAATGTGCTCCACTGTACTCTACCTCTACTGTGCTCCACTGTACTCTACCTCTACTGTACTCCACTGTACTCTACCTCTACTGTACTCCACTGTACTCTACCTCTACTCTGTACTCTACCTCTACTGTACTCTACTGTACTCCACCTCTAATGTGCTCCACTGTACTCCACTGTACTCTACCTCTACTCTACTCCACTGTACTCTATCTCTACTGTACTCCACTGAACTCTACATCTGCTGTGCTCCACTGTACTCCACTGTACTCTATCTCTACTGTGATCCACTGTACTCTACCTCTGATGTGCTCCACTGTACTCTATCTCTACTTTGCTCCACTGTACTCTATCTCTATTGAACTCCACTGTACTCTACCTCTACTGTACTCTACTGTTCTCTACCTCTACTGTACTCTACTGTACTCCACCTCTGCTCTGCTCCACTGTAATCCACTATACTCTACCTCTACTGTACTCCGCTGGACTCTACCTCTGCTGTGCTCCACTGTACTCCACTGTACTCTATCTCTACTGTGATCCACTGTACTCTACCTCTGATGTGCTCCACTGTACTCCATCTCGACTTTGCTCCACTGTACTCTATCTCTATTGAACTCCACTGTACTCTACCTCTACTGTACTCTACTGTTCTCTACCTCTACTGCACTCTACTGTACTCCACCTCTGCTCTGCTCCACTGTAATCCACTATACTCTACCTCTACTGTGCTCCACTGTACTCTACCTTTACTTTGCTCCACTGTACTCTACCTCTACTGTACTCCACTGTGCTCTACCTCTACTGTACTCTACTGTACTCCACCTCTACTGTGCTCCACTGTACTCCACTGTACTCTACCTCTACTTTACTCCACTGTACTCTACCTCTACTGTACTCCACTGTACTCTACCTCTACTGTACTCCACTGTACTCTACCTCTACTGTGCTCCACTGTACTCTACCTCTAATGTGCTCCACTGTACTCTACCTCTACTGTGCTCCACTGTACTCTACCTCTACTGTACTCCACTGTACTCTACCTCTACTGTGCTCCACTGTACTTTATCTCTACTGTATTCCACTGTACTCTACCTCTACTGTGCTCCACCTCTAATGTGCTCCACTGTACTCTACCTCTACTGTACTCCACTGTACTCTACCTCTACTGTACTCCACTCTACTCTACCTCTACTGTGCTCTACTGTACTCTATCTCTACTGTGCTCCACTGTACTCTACCTCTACTGTACTCCACTCTACTCTACCTCTACTATACTCCACTGTACTCTTTCTCTACTGTACTCCACTGTACTCTACCTCTACTGTACTCCACTGTACTCTACCTCTATTCTACTCCACTGTACTCTACTCTACTGTACTCCACTGTACTCTACCTCTACTGTACTCTACCTCTACTGTACTCCACTGTACTCTATCTCTACTTTGCTCCACTGTACTCTATCTCTAATGAACTCCACTCTACTGTACTCTACTGTTCTCTACCTCTACTGTACTCTACTGTACTCCACCTCTACTGTGCTCCACTGTACTCCACTGTACTCTACCTCTAGTGTGCTCCACTGTACTCTACCTGTACTGTGCTCCACTTTACTCTACCTCTACTGTACTCCACTCTACTCTACCTCTACTGTACTCCACTGTACTCTACCTCTACTCTGCTCTACTCTATCTCTACTGTGCTCCACTGTAATCTACCTCTACTGTAATCCACTGTACTCTACCTCGACTATACTCCACTGTACTCTTTCTCTACTGTACTCCACTGTATTCTACCTCTACTGTACTCCACCTCTAATGTGTTCTACTGTACTCTACCTCTACTGTACTCCACTCTACTCTACCTCTACTATACTCCACTGTACTCTTTATCTACTGTACTCCACTGTACTCTATCTCTACTGTACTCCACTGAACTCTACATCTGCTGTGCTCCACTGTACTCCACTGTACTCTATCTCTACTGTGCTCCACTGTACTCTACCTCTACTGTGCTCCACTGTTCTCTATCTCTACTGTGCTCCACTGTACTCTATCTCTACTGTGCTCCACTGTACTCTACCTCTACTGTACTCCACTGTACTCTACCTCTACTGTGCTCCACTGTACTCTATCTCTACTGTACTCCACTGTACTCTACCTCTACTGTACTCCACCTCTAATGTGCTCCACTGTACTCTACCTCTACTGTACTCTACTGTACTCTACCTCTACTGTACTCCACTCTACTCTACCTCTACTGTGCTCTACTGTACTCTATCTCTACTGTGCTCCACTGTACTCTACCTCTACTGTACTCCACTCTACTCTACCTCTACTATACTCCACTGTACTCTTTCTCTACTGTACTCCACTGTACTCTACCTCTACTGTACTCCACTGTACTCTACTCTACTGTGCTCCACTGTACTCTACCTCTACTGTACTCTACCTCTACTGTACTCCACTGTACTCTATCTCTACTTTGCTCCACTGTACTCTATCTCTACTGTACTCCACTCTACTCTACCTCTACTGTACCCTACTGTTCTCTACCTCTACTGTACTCTACTGTACTCCACCTCTACTGTGCTCCACTGTACTCCACTGTATTCTACCTCTAATGTGCTCCACTGTACTCTACCTCTACTGTGCTCCACTGTACTCTACCTCTACTGTACTCCACTGTACTCTACCTCTACTGTACTCCACTGTACTCTACCTCTACTCTGTACTCTACCTCTACTGTACTCTACTGTACTCCACCTCTAATGTGCTCCACTGTACTCCACTGTACTCTACCTCTACTCTACTCCACTGTACTCTATCTCTACTGTACTCCACTGAACTCTACATCTGCTGTGCTCCACTGTACTCCACTGTACTCTATCTCTACTGTGATCCACTGTACTCTACCTCTGATGTGCTCCACTGTACTCTATCTCTACTTTGCTCCACTGTACTCTATCTCTATTGAACTCCACTGTACTCTACCTCTACTGTACTCTACTGTTCTCTACCTCTACTGTACTCTACTGTACTCCACCTCTGCTCTGCTCCACTGTAATCCACTATACTCTACCTCTACTGTACTCCGCTGAACTCTACCTCTGCTGTGCTCCACTGTACTCCACTGTACTCTATCTCTACTGTGATCCACTGTACTCTACCTCTGATGTGCTCCACTGTACTCCATCTCGACTTTGCTCCACTGTACTCTATCTCTATTGAACTCCACTGTACTCTACCTCTACTGTACTCTACTGTTCTCTACCTCTACTGCACTCTACTGTACTCCACCTCTGCTCTGCTCCACTGTAATCCACTATACTCTACCTCTACTGTGCTCCACTGTACTCTACCTTTACTTTGCTCCACTGTACTCTACCTCTACTGTACTCCACTGTGCTCTACCTCTACTGTACTCTACTGTACTCCACCTCTACTGTGCTCCACTGTACTCCACTGTACTCTACCTCTACTTTACTCCACTGTACTCTACCTCTACTGTACTCCACTGTACTCTACCTCTACTGTACTCCACTGTACTCTACCTCTACTGTGCTCCACTGTACTCTACCTCTAATGTGCTCCACTGTACTCTACCTCTACTGTGCTCCACTGTACTCTACCTCTACTGTACTCCACTGTACTCTACCTCTACTGTGCTCCACTGTACTTTATCTCTACTGTATTCCACTGTACTCTACCTCTACTGTGCTCCACCTCTAATGTGCTCCACTGTACTCTACCTCTACTGTACTCCACTGTACTCTACCTCTACTGTACTCCACTCTACTCTACCTCTACTGTGCTCTACTGTACTCTATCTCTACTGTGCTCCACTGTACTCTACCTCTACTGTACTCCACTCTACTCTACCTCTACTATACTCCACTGTACTCTTTCTCTACTGTACTCCACTGTACTCTACCTCTACTGTACTCCACTGTACTCTACCTCTATTCTACTCCACTGTACTCTACTCTACTGTACTCCACTGTACTCTACCTCTACTGTACTCTACCTCTACTGTACTCCACTGTACTCTATCTCTACTTTGCTCCACTGTACTCTATCTCTAATGAACTCCACTCTACTGTACTCTACTGTTCTCTACCTCTACTGTACTCTACTGTACTCCACCTCTACTGTGCTCCACTGTACTCCACTGTACTCTACCTCTAGTGTGCTCCACTGTACTCTACCTGTACTGTGCTCCACTTTACTCTACCTCTACTGTACTCCACTCTACTCTACCTCTACTGTACTCCACTGTACTCTACCTCTACTCTGCTCTACTCTATCTCTACTGTGCTCCACTGTAATCTACCTCTACTGTAATCCACTGTACTCTACCTCGACTATACTCCACTGTACTCTTTCTCTACTGTACTCCACTGTATTCTACCTCTACTGTACTCCACCTCTAATGTGTTCTACTGTACTCTACCTCTACTGTACTCCACTCTACTCTACCTCTACTATACTCCACTGTACTCTTTATCTACTGTACTCCACTGTACTCTATCTCTACTGTACTCCACTGAACTCTACATCTGCTGTGCTCCACTGTACTCCACTGTACTCTATCTCTACTGTGATCCACTGTACTCTACCTCTGATGTGCTCCACTGTACTCTATCTCTACTTTGCTCCACTGTACTCTATCTCTATTGAACTCCACAGTACTCTACCTCTACTGTACTCTACTGTTCTCTACCTCTACTGTACTCTACTGTACTCCACCTCTGCTCTGCTCCACTGTAATCCACTATACTCTACCTCTACTGTACTCCGCTGAACTCTACCTCTGCTGTGCTCCACTGTACTCCACTGTACTCTATCTCTACTGTGATCCACTGTACTCTACCTCTGATGTGCTCCACTGTACTCCATCTCGACTTTGCTCCACTGTACTCTATCTCTATTGAACTCCACTGTACTCTACCTCTACTGTACTCTACTGTTCTCTACCTCTACTGCACTCTACTGTACTCCACCTCTGCTCTGCTCCACTGTAATCCACTATACTCTACCTCTACTGTGCTCCACTGTACTCTACCTTTACTTTGCTCCACTGTACTCTACCTCTACTGTACTCCACTGTGCTCTACCTCTACTGTACTCTACTGTACTCCACCTCTACTGTGCTCCACTGTACTCCACTGTACTCTACCTCTACTTTACTCCACTGTACTCTACCTCTACTGTACTCCACTGTACTCTACCTCTACTGTACTCCACTGTACTCTACCTCTACTGTGCTCCACTGTACTCTACCTCTAATGTGCTCCACTGTACTCTACCTCTACTGTGCTCCACTGTACTCTACCTCTACTGTACTCCACTGTACTCTACCTCTACTGTGCTCCACTGTACTCTATCTCTACTGTATTCCACTGTACTCTACCTCTACTGTGCTCCACCTCTAATGTGCTCCACTGTACTCTACCTCTACTGTACTCCACTCTACTCTACCTCTACTGTGCTCTACTGTACTCTATCTCTACTGTGCTCCACTGTACTCTACCTCTACTGTACTCCACTCTACTCTACC
Organism: Tiaroga cobitis; assembly: GCA_030578255.1. Lineage (NCBI taxonomy): Eukaryota > Metazoa > Chordata > Actinopteri > Cypriniformes > Leuciscidae > Tiaroga > Tiaroga cobitis. The sequence continues at coordinate 3,245,923 of CM060600.1, forward strand.
TCTACTATACTCCACTGTACTCTTTCTCTACTGTACTCCACTGTACTCTACCTCTACTGTACTCCACTGTACTCTACCTCTATTCTACTCCACTGTACTCTACTCTACTGTACTCCACTGTACTCTACCTCTACTGTACTCTACCTCTACTGTACTCCACTGTACTCTATCTCTACTTTGCTCCACTGTACTCTATCTCTAATGAACTCCACTCTACTGTACTCTACTGTTCTCTACCTCTACTGTACTCTACTGTACTCCACCTCTACTGTGCTCCACTGTACTCCACTGTACTCTACCTCTAGTGTGCTCCACTGTACTCTACCTGTACTGTGCTCCACTTTACTCTACCTCTACTGTACTCCACTCTACTCTACCTCTACTGTACTCCACTGTACTCTACCTCTACTCTGCTCTACTCTATCTCTACTGTGCTCCACTGTAATCTACCTCTACTGTAATCCACTGTACTCTACCTCGACTATACTCCACTGTACTCTTTCTCTACTGTACTCCACTGTATTCTACCTCTACTGTACTCCACCTCTAATGTGTTCTACTGTACTCTACCTCTACTGTACTCCACTGTACTCTACCTCTACTATACTCCACTGTACTCTTTATCTACTGTACTCCACTGTACTCTATCTTTACTGTACTCAACTGTACTCCATCTCTACTGTGCTCTACTGTACTCTATCTCTACTGTGCTCCACTGTACTCTACCTCTACTGTACTCCACTGTACTCTACCTCTAATGTACTCCACTGTACTCTACTCTACTGTACTCCACTGTACTCTACCTCTACTGTACTCTACCTCTACTGTACTCCACTGTACTCTACCTCTACTGTACTCCACTGTACTCTACCTCTACTGTACTCCACTGTACTCTACTCTACTGTACTCCACTGTACTCTACATCTACTGTACTCTACATCTACTGTACTCCACTGTACTCTATCTCTACTTTGCTCCACTGTACTCTATCTCTACTGAACTCCACTGTATTCTACATCTACTGTACTCTACTGTTCTCTACCTCTACTGTACTCTAGTGTACTCCACCTCTATTGTGCTCCACTGTACTCCACTGTACTCTACCTCTAGTGTGCTCCACTGTACTCTACCTCTACTGTACTCAACTGTACTCTACCTCTACTGTGCTCCACTGTACTCTACCTCTACTGTGCTCCACTGTACTCTACCTCTACTGTACTCCACTGTACTCTACCTCTACTGTGCTCCACTGTACTCTACCTCTAATGTGCTCCACTGTACTCGAACCTCTACTGTGCTCCACTGTACTCTACCTCTACTGTACTCCACTGTACTCTACCTCTACTGTACTCCACTGTACTCTATCTCTACTGTGCTCTACTGTACTCTATCTCTCCTGTGCTCCACTGTACTCTACCTTTACTGTACTCCACTGTACTCTACCTGTACTGTACTCCACTGTACTCTACCTCTACTGTGCTTCACTGTACTCTACCTCTAATGTGCTCCACTGTACTCTACCTCTACTGTGCTCCACTGTACTCTACCTCTACTGTACTCAACTGTACTCTACCTCTACTGTACTCCACTGTACTCTATCTCTACTGTGCTCTACTGTACTCTATCTCTACTGTGCTTAACTGTACTCTACCTCTACTGTACTCCACTGTACTCTACCTCTACTGTACTCCACTGTACTCTACTCTACTGTACTCCACTGTACTCTACCTCTACTGTACTCTACCTCTACTGTACTCCACTGTACTCTATCTCTACTTTGCTCCCCTGTACTCTACCTCTACTGTACTCCACTGTACTCTACCTCTACTGTACTCCACTGTACTCTACTCTACTGTACTCCACTGTACTCTACCTCTACTGTACTCTACCTCTACTGTGCTCTACTGTACTCTATCTCTACTGTGCTCCACTGTACTCTACCTCTACTGTACTCCACTGTACTCTACCTCTACTGTACTCCACTGTACTCTATCTCTACTGTGCTCTACTGTACTCTATCTCTACTGTGCTCCACTGTTCTCTACCTCTACTGTACTCCACTGTACTCTACCTCTACTGTACTCCACTGTACTCTACCTCTACTGTGCTCCACTGTACTCTATCTCTACTGTGCTCCACTGTACTCTACCTCTACTGTACTCCACTCTACTCTACCTCTACTGTGCTCCACTGTACTCCACTGTACTCTATCTCTACTGTGATCCACTGTACTCTACCTCTTATGTGCTCCACTGTACTCTATCTCTACTTTGCTCCACTGTACTCTATCTCTATTGAACTCCACTGTACTCTACCTCTACTGTACTCTACTGTTCTCTACCTCTACTGTACTCTACTGTACTCCACCTCTGCTCTGCTCCACTGTAATCCACTATACTCTACCTCTACTGTACTCCGCTGAACTCTACCTCTGCTGTGCTCCACTGTACTCCACTGTACTCTATCTCTACTGTGATCCACTGTACTCTACCTCTGATGTGCTCCACTGTACTCCATCTCGACTTTGCTCCACTGTACTCTATCTCTATTGAACTCCACTGTACTCTACCTCTACTGTACTCTACTGTTCTCTACCTCTACTGCACTCTACTGTACTCCACCTCTGCTCTGCTCCACTGTAATCCACTATACTCTACCTCTACTGTGCTCCACTGTACTCTACCTTTACTTTGCTCCACTGTACTCTACCTCTACTGTACTCCACTGTGCTCTACCTCTACTGTACTCTACTGTACTCCACCTCTACTGTGCTCCACTGTACTCCACTGTACTCTACCTCTACTGTACTCCACTGTAATCTACCTCTACTGTACTCCACTGTACTCTACTCTACTGTATTCCACTGTACTCTACCTCTACTGTGCTCCACCTCTAATGTGCTCCACTGTACTCTACCTCTACTGTACTCCACTGTACTCTACCTCTACTGTACTCCACTCTACTCTACCTCTACTGTGCTCTACTGTACTCTATCTCTACTGTGCTCCACTGTACTCTACCTCTACTGTACTCCACTCTACTCTACCTCTACTATACTCCACTGTACTCTTTCTCTACTGTACTCCACTGTACTCTACCTCTACTGTACTCCACTGTACTCTACCTCTATTCTACTCCACTGTACTCTACTCTACTGTACTCCACTGTACTCTACCTCTACTGTACTCTACCTCTACTGTACTCCACTGTACTCTATCTCTACTTTGCTCCACTGTACTCTATCTCTAATGAACTCCACTCTACTGTACTCTACTGTTCTCTACCTCTACTGTACTCTACTGTACTCCACCTCTACTGTGCTCCACTGTACTCCACTGTACTCTACCTCTAGTGTGCTCCACTGTACTCTACCTGTACTGTGCTCCACTTTACTCTACCTCTACTGTACTCCACTCTACTCTACCTCTACTGTACTCCACTGTACTCTACCTCTACTCTGCTCTACTCTATCTCTACTGTGCTCCACTGTAATCTACCTCTACTGTAATCCACTGTACTCTACCTCGACTATACTCCACTGTACTCTTTCTCTACTGTACTCCACTGTATTCTACCTCTACTGTACTCCACCTCTAATGTGTTCTACTGTACTCTACCTCTACTGTACTCCACTCTACTCTACCTCTACTATACTCCACTGTACTCTTTATCTACTGTACTCCACTGTACTCTATCTCTACTGTACTCCACTGAACTCTACATCTGCTGTGCTCCACTGTACTCCACTGTACTCTATCTCTACTGTGCTCCACTGTACTCTACCTCTACTGTGCTCCACTGTTCTCTATCTCTACTGTGCTCCACTGTACTCTATCTCTACTGTGCTCCACTGTACTCTACCTCTACTGTACTCCACTGTACTCTACCTCTACTGTGCTCCACTGTACTCTATCTCTACTGTACTCCACTGTACTCTACCTCTACTGTACTCCACCTCTAATGTGCTCCACTGTACTCTACCTCTACTGTACTCTACTGTACTCTACCTCTACTGTACTCCACTCTACTCTACCTCTACTGTGCTCTACTGTACTCTATCTCTACTGTGCTCCACTGTACTCTACCTCTACTGTACTTCACTCTACTCTACCTCTACTATACTCCACTGTACTCTTTCTCTACTGTACTCCACTGTACTCTACCTCTACTGTACTCCACTGTACTCTACTCTACTGTGCTCCACTGTACTCTACCTCTACTGTACTCTACCTCTACTGTACTCCACTGTACTCTATCTCTACTTTGCTCCACTGTACTCTATCTCTACTGTACTCCACTCTACTCTACCTCTACTGTACCCTACTGTTCTCTACCTCTACTGTACTCTACTGTACTCCACCTCTACTGTGCTCCACTGTACTCCACTGTATTCTACCTCTAATGTGCTCCACTGTACTCTACCTCTACTGTGCTCCACTGTACTCTACCTCTACTGTACTCCACTGTACTCTACCTCTACTGTACTCCACTGTACTCTACCTCTACTCTGTACTCTACCTCTACTGTACTCTACTGTACTCCACCTCTAATGTGCTCCACTGTACTCCACTGTACTCTACCTCTACTCTACTCCACTGTACTCTATCTCTACTGTACTCCACTGAACTCTACATCTGCTGTGCTCCACTGTACTCCACTGTACTCTATCTCTACTGTGATCCACTGTACTCTACCTCTACTGTACTCTACTGTACTCCACCTCTGCTCTGCTCCACTGTAATCCACTATACTCTACCTCTACTGTACTCCGCTGAACTCTACCTCTGCTGTGCTCCACTGTACTCCACTGTACTCTATCTCTACTGTGATCCACTGTACTCTACCTCTGATGTGCTCCACTGTACTCCATCTCGACTTTGCTCCACTGTACTCTATCTCTATTGAACTCCACTGTACTCTACCTCTACTGTACTCTACTGTTCTCTACCTCTACTGCACTCTACTGTACTCCACCTCTGCTCTGCTCCACTGTAATCCACTATACTCTACCTCTACTGTGCTCCACTGTACTCTACCTTTACTTTGCTCCACTGTACTCTACCTCTACTGTACTCCACTGTGCTCTACCTCTACTGTACTCTACTGTACTCCACCTCTACTGTGCTCCACTGTACTCCACTGTACTCTACCTCTACTTTACTCCACTGTACTCTACCTCTACTGTACTCCACTGTACTCTACCTCTACTGTACTCCACTGTACTCTACCTCTACTGTGCTCCACTGTACTCTACCTCTAATGTGCTCCACTGTACTCTACCTCTACTGTGCTCCACTGTACTCTACCTCTACTGTACTCCACTGTACTCTACCTCTACTGTGCTCCACTGTACTCTATCTCTACTGTATTCCACTGTACTCTACCTCTACTGTGCTCCACCTCTAATGTGCTCCACTGTACTCTACCTCTACTGTACTCCACTGTACTCTACCTCTACTGTACTCCACTCTACTCTACCTCTACTGTGCTCTACTGTACTCTATCTCTACTGTGCTCCACTGTACTCTACCTCTACTGTACTCCACTCTACTCTACCTCTACTATACTCCACTGTACTCTTTCTCTACTGTACTCCACTGTACTCTACCTCTACTGTACTCCACTGTACTCTACCTCTATTCTACTCCACTGTACTCTACTCTACTGTACTCCACTGTACTCTACCTCTACTGTACTCTACCTCTACTGTACTCCACTGTACTCTATCTCTACTTTGCTCCACTGTACTCTATCTCTAATGAACTCCACTCTACTGTACTCTACTGTTCTCTACCTCTACTGTACTCTACTGTACTCCACCTCTACTGTGCTCCACTGTACTCCACTGTACTCTACCTCTAGTGTGCTCCACTGTACTCTACCTGTACTGTGCTCCACTTTACTCTACCTCTACTGTACTCCACTCTACTCTACCTCTACTGTACTCCACTGTACTCTACCTCTACTCTGCTCTACTCTATCTCTACTGTGCTCCACTGTAATCTACCTCTACTGTAATCCACTGTACTCTACCTCGACTATACTCCACTGTACTCTTTCTCTACTGTACTCCACTGTATTCTACCTCTACTGTACTCCACCTCTAATGTGTTCTACTGTACTCTACCTCTACTGTACTCCACTGTACTCTACCTCTACTATACTCCACTGTACTCTTTATCTACTGTACTCCACTGTACTCTATCTTTACTGTACTCAACTGTACTCTATCTCTACTGTGCTCTACTGTACTCTATCTCTACTGTGCTCCACTGTACTCTACCTCTACTGTACTCCACTGTACTCTACCTCTAATGTACTCCACTGTACTCTACTCTACTGTACTCCACTGTACTCTACCTCTACTGTACTCTACCTCTACTGTACTCCACTGTACTCTACCTCTACTGTACTCCACTGTACTCTACCTCTACTGTACTCCACTGTACTCTACTCTACTGTACTCCACTGTACTCTACATCTACTGTACTCTACCTCTACTGTACTCCACTGTACTCTATCTCTACTTTGCTCCACTGTACTCTATCTCTACTGAACTCCACTGTATTCTACATCTACTGTACTCTACTGTTCTCTACCTCTACTGTACTCTAGTGTACTCCACCTCTATTGTGCTCCACTGTACTCCACTGTACTCTACCTCTAGTGTGCTCCACTGTACTCTACCTCTACTGTACTCAACTGTACTCTACCTCTACTGTGCTCCACTGTACTCTACCTCTACTGTGCTCCACTGTACTCTACCTCTACTGTACTCCACTGTACTCTACCTCTACTGTGCTCCACTGTACTCTACCTCTAATGTGCTCCACTGTACTCGAACCTCTACTGTGCTCCACTGTACTCTACCTCTACTGTACTCCACTGTACTCTACCTCTACTGTACTCCACTGTACTCTATCTCTACTGTGCTCTACTGTACTCTATCTCTCCTGTGCTCCACTGTACTCTACCTTTACTGTACTCCACTGTACTCTACCTGTACTGTACTCCACTGTACTCTACCTCTACTGTGCTTCACTGTACTCTACCTCTAATGTGCTCCACTGTACTCTACCTCTACTGTGCTCCACTGTACTCTACCTCTACTGTACTCAACTGTACTCTACCTCTACTGTACTCCACTGTACTCTATCTCTACTGTGCTCTACTGTACTCTATCTCTACTGTGCTTAACTGTACTCTACCTCTACTGTACTCCACTGTACTCTACCTCTACTGTACTCCACTGTACTCTACTCTACTGTACTCCACTGTACTCTACCTCTACTGTACTCTACCTCTACTGTACTCCACTGTACTCTATCTCTACTTTGCTCCCCTGTATTCTACCTCTACTGTACTCCACTGTACTCTACCTCTACTGTACTCCACTGTACTCTACTCTACTGTACTCCACTGTACTCTACCTCTACTGTACTCTACCTCTACTGTGCTCTACTGTACTCTATCTCTACTGTGCTCCACTGTACTCTACCTCTACTGTACTCCACTGTACTCTACCTCTACTGTACTCCACTGTACTCTATCTCTACTGTGCTCTACTGTACTCTATCTCTACTGTGCTCCACTGTTCTCTACCTCTACTGTACTCCACTGTACTCTACCTCTACTGTACTCCACTGTACTCTACCTCTACTGTGCTCCACTGTACTCTATCTCTACTGTGCTCCACTGTACTCTACCTCTACTGTACTCCACTCTACTCTACCTCTACTGTGCTCCACTGTACTCCACTGTACTCTATCTCTACTGTGATCCACTGTACTCTACCTCTGATGTGCTCCACTGTACTCTATCTCTACTTTGCTCCACTGTACTCTATCTCTATTGAACTCCACTGTACTCTACCTCTACTGTACTCTACTGTTCTCTACCTCTACTGTACTCTACTGTACTCCACCTCTGCTCTGCTCCACTGTAATCCACTATACTCTACCTCTACTGTACTCCGCTGAACTCTACCTCTGCTGTGCTCCACTGTACTCCACTGTACTCTATCTCTACTGTGATCCACTGTACTCTACCTCTGATGTGCTCCACTGTACTCCATCTCGACTTTGCTCCACTGTACTCTATCTCTATTGAACTCCACTGTACTCTACCTCTACTGTACTCTACTGTTCTCTACCTCTACTGCACTCTACTGTACTCCACCTCTGCTCTGCTCCACTGTAATCCACTATACTCTACCTCTACTGTGCTCCACTGTACTCTACCTTTACTTTGCTCCACTGTACTCTACCTCTACTGTACTCCACTGTGCTCTACCTCTACTGTACTCTACTGTACTCCACCTCTACTGTGCTCCACTGTACTCCACTGTACTCTACCTCTACTGTACTCCACTGTAATCTACCTCTACTGTACTCCACTGTACTCTACTCTACTGTACTCCACTGTACTCTACCTCTACTGTGCTCTACTGTACTCTATCTCTACTGTGCTCCACTGTACTCTATCTCTACTGAACTCCACTGTACTCTACCTCTACTGTACTCTACTGTTCTCTACCTCTACTCTACTCTACTGTACTCCACCTCTACTGTGCTCCACTGTACTCCACTGTACTCTACCTCTAGTGTGCTCCACTGTACTCTACCTCTACTGTGCTCCACTGTACTCTATCTCTACTGTACTCCACTGTATTCTACCTCTACTCTACTCCACTGTACTCTACCTCTACTGTGCTCTACTCTACTCTATCTCTACTGTGCTCCACTGTACTCTACCTCTACTGTAATCCACTGTTCTCTACCTCGACTATACTCCACTGTACTCTTTCTCTACTGTACGCCACTGTACTCTACCTCTACTGTACTCCACTGTACTCTACCTCTACTGTGCTCGACTGTACTCTATCTCTACTGTGCTCCACTGTACTCTACCTCTACTGTACTCCACTGTACTCTACCTCTACTGTACTCCACTGTACTCCACCTCTACTGTGCTCCACTGTACTCCACTGTACTCTACCTCTACTGTACTCCACTGTACTCTACCTCTACTGTACTCCACTGTACTCTTCCTCTACTGTGCTCCACTGTACTCTACTTCTACTGTACTCCACCGTACTCTACCTCTACTGTGCTCCACTCTACTCTACCTCTACTGTACTCCACTGTACTCTACCTCTACTGTGCTCCACTGTACTCTATCTCTATTCTACTCCACTGTACTCTACCTCTACTGTACTCTACTGTACTCCACCTCTAATGTGCTCCACTGTACTCTACCTCTACTGTACTCCACTCCACTGTACTCTACCTCTACTGTATTCCACTCTACTCTACCTCTATTGTGCTCTACTGTACTCTATCTCTACTGTGCTCCACTGTACTCTACCTCTACTGTACTCCACTGTACTCTACCTCTACTGTGCTCCACTGTACTCTACCTCTAATGTGCTCCACTGTACTCTACCTCTACTGTGCTCCACTGTACTCTACCTCTACTGTACTCCACTGTACTCTACCTCTACTGTACTCCACTGTACTCTACCTCTACTGTACTCCACTGTACTCTACCTCTACTGTACTCCACTGTACTCTACTCTACTGTACTCCACTGTACTCTACATCTACTGTACTCTACCTCTACTGTACTCCACTGTACTCTATCTCTACTTTGCTCCACTGTACTCTATCTCTACTGAACTCCACTGTATTCTACATCTACTGTACTCTACTGTTCTCTACCTCTACTGTACTCTAGTGTACTCCACCTCTATTGTGCTCCACTGTACTCCACTGTACTCTACCTCTAGTGTGCTCCACTGTACTCTACCTCTACTGTACTCAACTGTACTCTACCTCTACTGTGCTCCACTGTACTCTACCTCTACTGTGCTCCACTGTACTCTACCTCTACTGTACTCCACTGTACTCTACCTCTACTGTGCTCCACTGTACTCTACCTCTAATGTGCTCCACTGTACTCGAACCTCTACTGTGCTCCACTGTACTCTACCTCTACTGTACTCCACTGTACTCTACCTCTACTGTACTCAACTGTACTCTATCTCTACTGTGCTCTACTGTACTCTATCTCTCCTGTGCTCCACTGTACTCTACCTTTACTGTACTCCACTGTACTCTACCTGTACTGTACTCCACTGTACTCTATCTCTACTGTGCTCTACTGTACTCTATCTCTACTGTGCTTAACTGTACTCTACCTCTACTGTACTCCACTGTACTCTACCTCTACTGTACTCCACTGTACTCTACTCTACTGTACTCCACTGTACTCTACCTCTACTGTACTCTACCTCTACTGTACTCCACTGTACTCTATCTCTACTTTGCTCCCTGTACTCTACCTCTACTGTACTCCACTGTACTCTACCTCTACTGTACTCCACTGTACTCTACTCTACTGTACTCCACTGTACTCTACCTCTACTGTACTCTACCTCTACTCTGCTCTACTGTACTCTATCTCTACTGTGCTCCACTGTACTCTACCTCTACTGTACTCCACTGTACTCTACCTCTACTGTACTCCACTGTACTCTATCTCTACTGTGCTCTACTGTACTCTATCTCTACTGTGCTCCACTGTTCTCTACCTCTACTGTACTCCACTGTACTCTACCTCTACTGTACTCCACTGTACTCTACCTCTACTGTGCTCCAATGTACTCTACCTCTAATGTGCTCCACTGTACTCTACCTCTACTGTGCTCCACTGTACTCTACCTCTACTGTACTCCACTGTACTCTACCTCTACTGTGCTCCACTGTACTCTATCTCTACTGTACTCCACTGTACTCTACCTCTACTGTACTCCACCTCTAATGTGCTCCACTGTACTTTACCTCTACTGTACTCCACTGTACTCTACCTCTACTGTACTCCACTCTACTCTACCTCTACTGTGCTCTACTGTACTCTATCTCTACTGTGCTCCACTGTACTCTACCTCTACTGTACTCCACTGTACTCTACCTCTACTATACTCCACTGTACTCTTTCTCTACTGTACTCCACTGTACTCTACCTCTACTGTACTCCACTGTACTCAACCTCAACTGTACTCCACTGTACTCTACTCTACTGTACTCCACTGTACTCTACCTCTACTGTACTCCACTGTACTCTATCTCTACTTTGCTCCACTGTACTCTATCTCTACTGAACTCCACTCTACTCTACCTCTACTGTACTCTACTGTTCTCTACCTCTACTGTACTCTACTGTACTCCACCTCTACTGTGCTCCACTGTACTCCACTGTACTCTACCTCTACTCTACTCCACTGTACTCTATCTCTACTGTACTCCACTGAACTCTACATCTGCTGTGCTCCACTGTACTCCACTGTACTCTATCTCTACTGTGATCCACTGTACTCTACCTCTGATGTGCTCCACTGTACTCTATCTCTACTTTGCTCCACTGTACTCTATCTCTATTGAACTCCACTGTACTCTACCTCTACTGTACTCTACTGTTCTCTACCTCTACTGTACTCTACTGTACTCCACCTCTGCTCTGCTCCACTGTAATCCACTATACTCTACCTCTACTGTACTCCGCTGAACTCTACCTCTGCTGTGCTCCACTGTACTCCACTGTACTCTATCTCTACTGTGATCCACTGTACTCTACCTCTGATGTGCTCCACTGTACTCCATCTCGACTTTGCTCCACTGTACTCTATCTCTATTGAACTCCACTGTACTCTACCTCTACTGTACTCTACTGTTCTCTACCTCTACTGCACTCTACTGTACTCCACCTCTGCTCTGCTCCACTGTAATCCACAATACTCTACCTCTACTGTGCTCCACTGTACTCTACCTTTACTTTGCTCCACTGTACTCTACCTCTACTGTACTCCACTGTACTCTACCTCTACTGTACTCCACTGTACTCTACCTCTACTGTACTCCACTGTACTCTACTCTACTGTACTCCACTGTACTCTACATCTACTGTACTCTACCTCTACTGTACTCCACTGTACTCTATCTCTACTGTACTCCACTGTACTCTACCTCTACTGTACTCCACTGTACTCTACCTCTACTGTACTCCACTGTACTCTACCTCTACTGTACTCCACTGTACTCTACTCTACTGTACTCCACTGTACTCTACATCTACTGTACTCTACCTCTACTGTACTCCACTGTACTCTATCTCTACTTTGCTCCACTGTACTCTATCTCTACTGAACTCCACTGTATTCTACATCTACTGTACTCTACTGTTCTCTACCTCTACTGTACTCTAGTGTACTCCACCTCTATTGTGCTCCACTGTACTCCACTGTACTCTACCTCTAGTGTGCTCCACTGTACTCTACCTCTACTGTACTCAACTGTACTCTACCTCTACTGTGCTCCACTGTACTCTACCTCTACTGTGCTCCACTGTACTCTACCTCTACTGTACTCCACTGTACTCTACCTCTACTGTGCTCCACTGTACTCTACCTCTAATGTGCTCCACTGTACTCGAACCTCTACTGTGCTCCACTGTACTCTACCTCTACTGTACTCCACTGTACTCTACCTCTACTGTACTCAACTGTACTCTATCTCTACTGTGCTCTACTGTACTCTATCTCTCCTGTGCTCCACTGTACTCTACCTTTACTGTACTCCACTGTACTCTACCTGTACTGTACTCCACTGTACTCTATCTCTACTGTGCTCTACTGTACTCTATCTCTACTGTGCTTAACTGTACTCTACCTCTACTGTACTCCACTGTACTCTACCTCTACTGTACTCCACTGTACTCTACTCTACTGTACTCCACTGTACTCTACCTCTACTGTACTCTACCTCTACTGTACTCCACTGTACTCTATCTCTACTTTGCTCCCCTGTACTCTACCTCTACTGTACTCCACTGTACTCTACCTCTACTGTACTCCACTGTACTCTACTCTACTGTACTCCACTGTACTCTACCTCTACTGTACTCTACCTCTACTCTGCTCTACTGTACTCTATCTCTACTGTGCTCCACTGTACTCTACCTCTACTGTACTCCACTGTACTCTACCTCTTCTGTACTCCACTGTACTCTATCTCTACTGTGCTCTACTGTACTCTATCTCTACTGTGCTCCACTGTTCTCTACCTCTACTGTACTCCACTGTACTCTACCTCTACTGTACTCCACTGTACTCTACCTCTACTGTGCTCCAATGTACTCTACCTCTAATGTGCTCCACTGTACTCTACCTCTACTGTGCTCCACTGTACTCTACCTCTACTGTACTCCACTGTACTCTACCTCTACTGTGCTCCACTGTACTCTATCTCTACTGTACTCCACTGTACTCTACCTCTACTGTACTCCACCTCTAATGTGCTCCACTGTACTTTACCTCTACTGTACTCCACTGTACTCTACCTCTACTGTACTCCACTCTACTCTACCTCTACTGTGCTCTACTGTACTCTATCTCTACTGTGCTCCACTGTACTCTACCTCTACTGTACTCCACTGTACTCTACCTCTACTATACTCCACTGTACTCTTTCTCTACTGTACTCCACTGTACTCTACCTCTACTGTACTCCACTGTACTCAACCTCAACTGTACTCCACTGTACTCTACTCTACTGTACTCCACTGTACTCTACCTCTACTGTACTCCACTGTACTCTATCTCTACTTTGCTCCACTGTACTCTATCTCTACTGAACTCCACTCTACTCTACCTCTACTGTACTCTACTGTTCTCTACCTCTACTGTACTCTACTGTACTCCACCTCTACTGTGCTCCACTGTACTCCACTGTACTCTACCTCTACTCTACTCCACTGTACTCTATCTCTACTGTACTCCACTGAACTCTACATCTGCTGTGCTCCACTGTACTCCACTGTACTCTATCTCTACTGTGATCCACTGTACTCTACCTCTGATGTGCTCCACTGTACTCTATCTCTACTTTGCTCCACTGTACTCTATCTCTATTGAACTCCACTGTACTCTACCTCTACTGTACTCTACTGTTCTCTACCTCTACTGTACTCTACTGTACTCCACCTCTGCTCTGCTCCACTGTAATCCACTATACTCTACCTCTACTGTACTCCGCTGAACTCTACCTCTGCTGTGCTCCACTGTACTCCACTGTACTCTATCTCTACTGTGATCCACTGTACTCTACCTCTGATGTGCTCCACTGTACTCCATCTCGACTTTGCTCCACTGTACTCTATCTCTATTGAACTCCACTGTACTCTACCTCTACTGTACTCTACTGTTCTCTACCTCTACTGCACTCTACTGTACTCCACCTCTGCTCTGCTCCACTGTAATCCACAATACTCTACCTCTACTGTGCTCCACTGTACTCTACCTTTACTTTGCTCCACTGTACTCTACCTCTACTGTACTCCACTGTGCTCTACCTCTACTGTACTCTACTGTACTCCACCTCTACTGTGCTCCACTGTACTCCACTGTACTCTACCTCTACTTTACTCCACTGTACTCTACCTCTACTGTACTCCACTGTACTCTACCTCTACTGTACTCCACTGTACTCTACCTCTACTGTGCTCCACTGTACTCTACCTCTAATGTGCTCCACTGTACTATACCTCTACTGTGCTCCACTGTACTCTACCTCTACTGTACTCCACTGTACTCTACCTCTTCTGTACTCAACCTCTACTGTGCTCTACTGTACTCTATCTCTACTGTGCTCCACTGTACTCTACCTCTACTGTACTCCACTGTACTCTACCATTACTGTACTCCACTGTACTCTATCTCTACTGTGCTCTACTGTACTCTATCTCTACTGTGCTCCACTGTTCTCTACCTCTACTGTACTCCACTGTACTCTACCTCTACTGTACTCCACTGTACTCTACCTCTACTGTGCTCCAATGTACTCTACCTCTAATGTGCTCCACTGTACTCTACCTCTACTGTGCTCCACTGTACTCTACCTCTACTGTACTCCACTGTACTCTACCTCTACTGTGCTCCACTGTACTCTATCTCTACTGTACTCCACTGTACTCTACCTCTACTGTACTCCACTGTACTCTACCTCTACTGTGCTCCACTGTACTCTACCTCTACTGTACTCCACTGTACTCTACCTCTACTTTACTCCACTCTACTCTACCTCTACTGTGCTCTACTGTACTCTATCTCTACTGTTCTCCACTGTACTCTACCTCTACTGTACTCCACTGTACTCTACCTCTACTATACTCCACTGTACTCTTTCTCTACTGTACTCCACTGTACTCTACCTCTACTGTACTCCACTGTACTCAACCTCAACTGTACTCCACTGTACTCTACTCTACTGTACTCCACTGTACTCTACCTCTACTGTACTCTACCTCTACTGTACTCCACTGTACTCTATCTCTACTTTGCTCCACTGTACTCTGTCTCTACTGAACTCCACTCTACTCTACCTCTACTGTACTCTACTGTTCTCTACCTCTACTGTACTCTACTGTACTCCACCTCTACTGTGCTCCACTGTACTCCACTGTACTCTATCTCTACTGTACTCCACTATACTCTACCTCTACTGTACTGTAATGTTCTCTACCTCTACTGTACTCTACTGTATTCCACCTCACCTGTGCTCCACTGTACTCCACTGTACTCTACATCTACTGTTCTCCACTGTTCTCCACTGTACTCTACCAATACTGTGCTCCACTGTACTCTACCTCTAATGTGCTCCACTGTACTCTATCTCTACTGTGATCCACTGTACTCTATCTCTACTGTGCTCCACTGTACTCTATCTCTACTGTGCTCCACTGTACTCTACCTCTACTGTGCTCCACTGTACTCTATCTCTACTGTGCTCCACTGTACTCTATCTCTACTGTGCTCCACTGTACTCTACCTCTACTGTACTCCACTGTACTCTACCTCTACTGTGCTCCACTGTACTCTATCTCTACTGTACTCCACTGTACTCTACCTCTACTGTACTCCACCTCTAATGTGCTCCACTGTACTCTACCTCTACTGTACTCTACTGTACTCTACCTCTACTGTACTCCACTCTACTCTACCTCTACTGTGCTCTACTGTACTCTATCTCTACTGTGCTCCACTGTACTCTACCTCTACTGTACTCCACTCTACTCTACCTCTACTATACTCCACTGTACTCTTTCTCTACTGTACTCCACTGTACTCTACCTCTACTGTACTCCACTTTACTCTACTCTACTGTGCTCCACTGTACTCTACCTCTACTGTACTCTACCTCTACTGTACTCCACTGTACTCTATCTCTACTTTGCTCCACTGTACTCTATCTCTACTGTACTCCACTCTACTCTACCTCTACTGTACCCTACTGTTTTCTACCTCTACTGTACTCTACTGTACTCCACCTCTACTGTGCTCCACTGTACTCCACTGTATTCTACCTCTAATGTGCTCCACTGTACTCTACCTCTACTGTGCTCCACTGTACTCTACCTCTACTGTACTCCACTGTACTCTACCTCTACTGTACTCCACTGTACTCTACCTCTACTCTGTACTCTACCTCTACTGTACTCTACTGTACTCCACCTCTAATGTGCTCCACTGTACTCCACTGTACTCTACCTCTACTCTACTCCACTGTACTCTATCTCTACTGTACTCCACTGAACTCTACATCTGCTGTGCTCCACTGTACTCCACTGTACTCTATCTCTACTGTGATCCACTGTACTCTACCTCTGATGTGCTCCACTGTACTCTATCTCTACTTTGCTCCACTGTACTCTATCTCTATTGAACTCCACTGTACTCTACCTCTACTTTACTCTACTGTTCTCTACCTCTACTGTACTCTACTGTACTCCACCTCTGCTCTGCTCCACTGTAATCCACTATACTCTACCTCTACTGTACTCCGCTGAACTCTACCTCTGCTGTGCTCCACTGTACTCCACTGTACTCTATCTCTACTGTGATCCACTGTACTCTACCTCTGATGTGCTCCACTGTACTCCATCTCGACTTTGCTCCACTGTACTCTATCTCTATTGAACTCCACTGTACTCTACCTCTACTGTACTCTACTGTTCTCTACCTCTACTGCACTCTACTGTACTCCAACTCTGCTCTGCTCCACTGTAATCCACTATACTCTACCTCTACTGTGCTCCACTGTACTCTACCTTTACTTTGCTCCACTGTACTCTACCTCTACTGTACTCCACTGTGCTCTACCTCTACTGTACTCTACTGTACTCCACCTCTACTGTGCTCCACTGTACTCCACTGTACTCTACCTCTACTTTACTCCACTGTACTCTACCTCTACTGTACTCCACTGTACTCTACCTCTACTGTACTCCACTGTACTCTACCTCTACTGTGCTCCACTGTACTCTACCTCTAATGTGCTCCACTGTACTCTACCTCTACTGTGCTCCACTGTACTCTACCTCTACTGTACTCCACTGTACTCTACCTCTACTGTGCTCCACTGTACTCTATCTCTACTGTATTCCACTGTACTCTACCTCTACTGTGCTCCACCTCTAATGTGCTCCACTGTACTCTACCTCTACTGTACTCCACTGTACTCTACCTCTACTGTACTCCACTCTACTCTACCTCTACTGTGCTCTACTGTACTCTATCTCTACTGTGCTCCACTGTACTCTACCTCTACTGTACTCCACTCTACTCTACCTCTACTATACTCCACTGTACTCTTTCTCTACTGTACTCCACTGTACTCTACCTCTACTGTACTCCACTGTACTCTACCTCTATTCTACTCCACTGTACTCTACTCTACTGTACTCCACTGTACTCTACCTCTACTGTACTCTACCTCTACTGTACTCCACTGTACTCTATCTCTACTTTGCTCCACTGTACTCTATCTCTAATGAACTCCACTCTACTGTACTCTACTGTTCTCTACCTCTACTGTACTCTACTGTACTCCACCTCTACTGTGCTCCACTGTACTCCACTGTACTCTACCTCTAGTGTGCTCCACTGTACTCTACCTGTACTGTGCTCCACTTTACTCTACCTCTACTGTACTCCACTCTACTCTACCTCTACTGTACTCCACTGTACTTTACCTCTACTCTGCTCTACTCTATCTCTACTGTGCTCCACTGTAATCTACCTCTACTGTAATCCACTGTACTCTACCTCAACTATACTCCACTGTACTCTTTCTCTACTGTACTCCACTGTATTCTACCTCTACTGTACTCCACCTCTAATGTGTTCTACTGTACTCTACCTCTACTGTACTCCACTGTACTCTACCACTACTATACTCCACTGTACTCTTTATCTACTGTACTCCACTGTACTCTATCTTTACTGTACTCAACTGTACTCTATCTCTACTGTGCTCTACTGTACTCTATCTCTACTGTGCTCCACTGTACTCTACCTCTACTGTACTCCACTGTACTCTACCTCTAATGTACTCCACTGTACTCTACTCTACTGTACTCCACTGTACTCTACCTCTAGTGTGCTCCACTGTACTCTACCTGTACTGTGCTCCACTTTACTCTACCTCTACTGTACTCCACTCTACTCTACCTCTACTGTACTCCACTGTACTTTACCTCTACTCTGCTCTACTCTATCTCTACTGTGCTCCACTGTAATCTACCTCTACTGTAATCCACTGTACTCTACCTCAACTATACTCCACTGTACTCTTTCTCTACTGTACTCCACTGTATTCTACCTCTACTGTACTCCACCTCTAATGTGTTCTACTGTACTCTACCTCTACTGTACTCCACTGTACTCTACCACTACTATACTCCACTGTACTCTTTATCTACTGTACTCCACTGTACTCTATCTTTACTGTACTCAACTGTACTCTATCTCTACTGTGCTCTACTGTACTCTATCTCTACTGTGCTCCACTGTACTCTACCTCTACTGTACTCCACTGTACTCTACCTCTAATGTACTCCACTGTACTCTACTCTACTGTACTCCACTGTACTCTACCTCTACTGTACTCTACCTCTACTGTACTCCACTGTACTCTACCTCTACTGTACTCCACTGTACTCTACTCTACTGTACTCCACTGTACTCTACATCTACTGTACTCTACCTCTACTGTACTCCACTGTACTCTATCTCTACTTTGCTCCACTGTACTCTATCTCTACTGAACTCCACTGTATTCTACCTCTACTGTACTCTACTGTTCTCTACCTCTACTGTACTCTAGTGTACTCCACCTCTACTGTGCTCCACTGTACTCCACTGTACTCTACCTCTAGTGTGCTCCACTGTCTCTACCTTTACTGTACTCCACTGTACTCTACCTCTACTGTGCTCCACTGTACTCTACCTCTACTGTGCTCCTCTGTACTCTACCTCTACTGTACTCCACTGTACTCTACCTCTACTGTGCTCCACTGTACTCTACCTCTAATGTGCTCCACTGTACTCGAACCTCTACTGTGCTCCACTGTACTCTACCTCTACTGTACTCCACTGTACTCTACCTCTACTGTACTCCACTGTACTCTATCTCTACTGTGCTCTACTGTACTCTATCTCTCCTGTGCTCCACTGTACTCTACCTTTACTGTACTCCACTGTACTCTACCTGTACTGTACTCCACTGTACTCTACCTCTACTGTGCTTCACTGTACTCTACCTCTAATGTGCTCCACTGTACTCTACCTCTACTGTGCTCCACTGTACTCTACCTCTACTGTACTCAACTGTACTCTACCTCTACTGTACTCCACTGTACTCTACCTCTACTGTACTCCACTGTACTCTACTCTACTGTACTCCACTGTACTCTACCTCTACTGTACTCTACCTCTACTGTACTCCACTTTACTCTATCTCTACTTTGCTCCACTGTACTCTACCTCTACTGTACTCCACTGTACTCTACCTCTACTGTTCTCCACTGTACTCTACTCTACTGTACTCCACTGTACTCTACCTCTACTGTACTCTACCTCTACTGTACTCCACTGTACACTATCTCTACTGTGCTCTACTCTACTCTATCTCTACTGTGCTCCACAGTTTTTTACCTCTACTGTACTCCACTGTACTCTACCTCTACTGTACTCCACTGTACTCTACTCTACTGTACTCCACTGTACTCTACCTCTACTGTACTCTACATCTACTGTGCTCTACTCTACTCTATGTCTACTGTGCTCCACTGTACTCTACCTCTACTGTACTCCACTGTACTCTACCTCTACTGTGCTCCACTGTACTCTACCTCTAATGTGCTCCACTGTACTCTACCTCTACTGTGCTCCACTGTACTCTACCTCTACTGTACTCCACTGTACTCTATCTCTACTGTGCTCTACTGTACTCTACCTCTACTGTACTCCACTGTACTCTACCTCTACTGTACTCCACTGTACTCTACCTCTACTTTGCTCCACTGTACTCTACCTCTAATGTGCTCCACTCTACTCTACCTCTACTGTGCTCCACTGTACTCTACCTCTAATGTACTCCACTGTACTCTACCTCTACTGTGCTCCACTGTACTCTATCTCTAATGTACTCCACTGTACTCTACCTCTACTGTACTCCACCTCTAATGTGCTCCACTGTACTCTACCTCTACTGTACTCCACTGTACTCTACCTCTACTGTACTCCACTCTACTCTACCTCTACTGTGCTCTACTGTACTCTATCTCTACTGTGCTCCACTGTACTCTACCTCTACTCTACTCCACTGTACTCTACCTCTACTATACTCCACTGTACTCTTTCTCTACTGTACTCCACTGTACTCTACCTCTACTGTACTCCACTGTACTCTACCTCAACTGTACTCCACTGTACTCTACTCTACTGTACTCCACTGTACTCTACCTCTACTGTACTCTACCTCTACTGTACTCCACTGTACTCTATCTCTACTTTGCTCCACTGTACTCTATCTCTACTGAACTCCTCTCTACTCTACCTCTCCTGTACTCTACTGTTCTCTACTTCTACTGTACTCTACTGTACTCCACCTCTACTGTGCTCAACTGTACTCCACTGTACTCTACCTCTAGTATGCTCCACTGTACTCTACCTGTACTGTGCTCCACTTTACTCTACCTCTACTGTACTCCACTGTACTCTACCTCTACTGTACTCCACTGTACTCTACCTCTACTGTACTCTAGTGTACTCTACCTCTACTGTACTCCACTGTACTCTATCTCTACTTTGCTCCACTGTACTCTATCTCTACTGAATTCCACTCTACTCTACCTCTACTGTACTCTACTGTACTCCACCTCTACTGTGCTCCACTGTACTCCACTGTACTCTACCTCTAGTATGCTCCACTGTACTCTACCTGTACTGTGCTGCACTTTACTCTACCTCTACTGTACTCCACTGTACTCTACCTTTACTGTACTCCACTGTACTCTACCTGTACTGTACTCCACTGTACTCTACCTCTACTGTGCTCCACTGTACTCTACCTCTAATGTGCTCCACTGTACTCTACCTCTACTGTGCTCCACTGTACTCTACCTCTACTGTACTCAACTGTACTCTACCTCTACTGTACTCCAGTGTACTCTATCTCTACTGTGCTCTACTGTACTCTATCTCTACTGTGCTCAACTGTACTCTACCTCTACTGTACTCCACTGTACTCTACCTCTACTGTACTCCACTGTACTCTACTCTACTGTACTCCACTTTACTCTACCTCTACTGTACTCTACCTCTACTGTACTCCACTGTACTCTATCTCTACTATGCTCCACTGTACTCTACCTCTACTGTACTCCACTGTACTCTACCTCTACTGTACTCCACTGTACTCTACTCTACTGTACTCCACTGTACTCTACCTCTACTGTACTCTACCTCTACTGTGCTCTAATGTACTCTATCTCTACTGTGCTCCACTGTACTCTATCTCTACTGAACTCCACTGTACTCTACCTCTACTGTACTCTACTGTTCTCTACCTCTTCTGTACTCTACTGTACTCCACCTCTACTGTGCTCCACTGTACTCCACTGTACTCTACCTCTATTGTGCTCCACTGTACTCTACCTCTACTGTGCTCCACTGTACTCTACCTCTACTGTACTCCACTGTATTCTACCTCTACTCTACTCCACTGTACTCTACCTCTACTGTGCTCTACTCTACTCTATCTCTACTGTGCTCCACTGCACTCTACCTCTACTGTAATCCACTGTTCTCTACCTCGACTATACTCCACTGTACTCTTTCTCTACTGTACTCCACTGTACTCTACCTCTACTGTTCTCCACTGTACTCTACCTCTACTGTGCTCGACTGTACTCTATCTCTACTGTGCTCCACTGTACTCTACCTCTACTGTACTCCACTGTACTCTACCTCTTCTGTACTCCACTGTACTCCACCTCTACTGTGCTCCACTGTACTCCACTGTACTCTACCTCTACTGTACTCCACTGTACTCTACCTCTACTGTACTCCACTGTACTCTACCTCTACTGTGCTCCACTGTACTCTACTTCTACTGTACTCCACTGTACTCTACCTCTACTGTGCTCCACTGTACTCTACCTCTAATTTGCTCCACTGTACTCTACCTCTACTGTGCTCCACTCTACTCTACCTCTACTGTACTCCACTGTACTCTACCTCTACTGTGCTCCACTGTACTCTACCTCTACTGTACTCCACTCCACTGTACTCTACCTCTACTGTATTCCACTCTACTCTACCTCTATTGTGCTCTACTGTACTCTATCTCTACTGTGCTCTACTGTATTCTACCTCTACTATACTCCAGTGTACTCTACCTCTACTCTACTCCACTGGTCTCTACCTCTACTGTGCTCCACTGTACTCTACCTCTACTGTACTCCACTGTACTCTACCTCTACTGTGCTCCACTGTACTCTACCTCTAATGTGCTCCACTGTACTCTACCTCTACTGTGCTCCACTGTACTCTACCTCTACTGTGCTCCACTGTACTCTACCTCTAATGTGCTCCACTGTACTCTACCTCTACTGTGCTCCACTGTACTCTACCTCTACTGTACTCCACTGTACTCTACCTCTACTGTACTCCACTGTACTCTACCTCTACTCTGTACTCTACCTCTACTGTACTCTACTGTACTCCACCTCTAATGTGCTCCACTGTACTCCACTGTACTCTACCTCTACTCTACTCCACTGTACTCTATCTCTACTGTACTCCACTGAACTCTACATCTGCTGTGCTCCACTGTACTCCACTGTACTCTATCTCTACTGTGATCCACTGTACTCTACCTCTACTGTACTCTACTGTACTCCACCTCTGCTCTGCTCCACTGTAATCCACTATACTCTACCTCTACTGTACTCCGCTGAACTCTACCTCTACTGTGCTCCACTGTACTCTACTTCTACTGTACTCCACTGTACTCTACCTCTACTGTGCTCCACTGTACTCTACCTCTAATGTGCTCCACTGTACTCTACCTCTACTGTGCTCCACTCTACTCTACCTCTACTGTACTCCACTGTACTCTACCTCTACTGTGCTCCACTGTACTCTATCTCTACTCTACTCCACTGTACTCTACCTCTACTCTACTCTACTGTACTCCACCTCTAATGTGCTCCACTGTACTCTACCTCTACTGTACTCCACTCCACTGTACTCTACCTCTACTGTATTCCACTCTACTCTACCTCTATTGTGCTCTACTGTACTCTATCTCTACTGTGCTCTACTGTATTCTACCTCTACTATACTCCAGTGTACTCTACCTCTACTCTACTCCACTGGTCTCTACCTCTACTGTGCTCCACTGTACTCTACCTCTACTGTACTCCACTGTACTCTACCTCTACTGTGCTCCACTGTACTCTACCTCTAATGTGCTCCACTGTACTCTACCTCTACTGTGCTCCACTGTACTCTACCTCTACTGTTCTCCACTGTACTCTACCTCTACTGTACTCCACTGTACTCTACCTCTACTGTACTCCACTGTACTCTACCTCTACTGTACTCCACTGTACTCTACCTCTACTATACTCCACTGTACTCTTTATCTACTGTACTCCACTGTACTCTATCTTTACTGTACTCAACTGTACTCTATCTCTACTGTGCTCTACTGTACTCTATCTCTACTGTGCTCCACTGTACTCTACCTCTACTGTACTCCACTGTACTCTACCTCTAATGTACTCCACTGTACTCTACTCTACTGTACTCCACTGTACTCTACCTCTACTGTACTCTACCTCTACTGTACTCCACTGTACTCTACCTCTACTGTACTCCACTGTACTCTACCTCTACTGTACTCCACTGTACTCTACTCTACTGTACTCCACTGTACTCTACATCTACTGTACTCTACCTCTACTGTACTCCACTGTACTCTATCTCTACTTTGCTCCACTGTACTCTATCTCTACTGAACTCCACTGTATTCTACATCTACTGTACTCTACTGTTCTCTACCTCTACTGTACTCTAGTGTACTCCACCTCTATTGTGCTCCACTGTACTCCACTGTACTCTACCTCTAGTGTGCTCCACTGTACTCTACCTCTACTGTACTCAACTGTACTCTACCTCTACTGTGCTCCACTGTACTCTACCTCTACTGTGCTCCACTGTACTCTACCTCTACTGTACTCCACTGTACTCTACCTCTACTGTGCTCCACTGTACTCTACCTCTAATGTGCTCCACTGTACTCGAACCTCTACTGTGCTCCACTGTACTCTACCTCTACTGTACTCCACTGTACTCTACCTCTACTGTACTCCACTGTACTCTATCTCTACTGTGCTCTACTGTACTCTATCTCTCCTGTGCTCCACTGTACTCTACCTTTACTGTACTCCACTGTACTCTACCTGTACTGTACTCCACTGTACTCTACCTCTACTGTGCTTCACTGTACTCTACCTCTAATGTGCTCCACTGTACTCTACCTCTACTGTGCTCCACTGTACTCTACCTCTACTGTACTCAACTGTACTCTACCTCTACTGTACTCCACTGTACTCTATCTCTACTGTGCTCTACTGTACTCTATCTCTACTGTGCTTAACTGTACTCTACCTCTACTGTACTCCACTGTACTCTACCTCTACTGTACTCCACTGTACTCTACTCTACTGTACTCCACTGTACTCTACCTCTACTGTACTCTACCTCTACTGTACTCCACTGTACTCTATCTCTACTTTGCTCCCCTGTACTCTACCTCTACTGTACTCCACTGTACTCTACCTCTACTGTACTCCACTGTACTCTACTCTACTGTACTCCACTGTACTCTACCTCTACTGTACTCTACCTCTACTGTGCTCTACTGTACTCTATCTCTACTGTGCTCCACTGTACTCTACCTCTACTGTACTCCACTGTACTCTACCTCTACTGTACTCCACTGTACTCTATCTCTACTGTGCTCTACTGTACTCTATCTCTACTGTGCTCCACTGTTCTCTACCTCTACTGTACTCCACTGTACTCTACCTCTACTGTACTGCACTGTACTCTACCTCTACTGTGCTCCACTGTACTCTATCTCTACTGTGCTCCACTGTACTCTACCTCTACTGTACTCCACTCTACTCTACCTCTACTGTGCTCCACTGTACTCCACTGTACTCTATCTCTACTGTGATCCACTGTACTCTACCTCTGATGTGCTCCACTGTACTCTATCTCTACTTTGCTCCACTGTACTCTATCTCTATTGAACTCCACTGTACTCTACCTCTACTGTACTCTACTGTTCTCTACCTCTACTGTACTCTACTGTACTCCACCTCTGCTCTGCTCCACTGTAATCCACTATACTCTACCTCTACTGTACTCCGCTGAACTCTACCTCTGCTGTGCTCCACTGTACTCCACTGTACTCTATCTCTACTGTGATCCACTGTACTCTACCTCTGATGTGCTCCACTGTACTCCATCTCGACTTTGCTCCACTGTACTCTATCTCTATTGAACTCCACTGTACTCTACCTCTACTGTACTCTACTGTTCTCTACCTCTACTGCACTCTACTGTACTCCACCTCTGCTCTGCTCCACTGTAATCCACTATACTCTACCTCTACTGTGCTCCACTGTACTCTACCTTTACTTTGCTCCACTGTACTCTACCTCTACTGTACTCCACTGTGCTCTACCTCTACTGTACTCTACTGTACTCCACCTCTACTGTGCTCCACTGTACTCCACTGTACTCTACCTCTACTGTACTCCACTGTAATCTACCTCTACTGTACTCCACTGTACTCTACTCTACTGTATTCCACTGTACTCTACCTCTACTGTGCTCCACCTCTAATGTGCTCCACTGTACTCTACCTCTACTGTACTCCACTGTACTCTACCTCTACTGTACTCCACTCTACTCTACCTCTACTGTGCTCTACTGTACTCTATCTCTACTGTGCTCCACTGTACTCTACCTCTACTGTACTCCACTCTACTCTACCTCTACTATACTCCACTGTACTCTTTCTCTACTGTACTCCACTGTACTCTACCTCTACTGTACTCCACTGTACTCTACCTCTATTCTACTCCACTGTACTCTACTCTACTGTACTCCACTGTACTCTACCTCTACTGTACTCTACCTCTACTGTACTCCACTGTACTCTATCTCTACTTTGCTCCACTGTACTCTATCTCTAATGAACTCCACTCTACTGTACTCTACTGTTCTCTACCTCTACTGTACTCTACTGTACTCCACCTCTACTGTGCTCCACTGTACTCCACTGTACTCTACCTCTAGTGTGCTCCACTGTACTCTACCTGTACTGTGCTCCACTTTACTCTACCTCTACTGTACTCCACTCTACTCTACCTCTACTGTACTCCACTGTACTCTACCTCTACTCTGCTCTACTCTATCTCTACTGTGCTCCACTGTAATCTACCTCTACTGTAATCCACTGTACTCTACCTCGACTATACTCCACTGTACTCTTTCTCTACTGTACTCCACTGTATTCTACCTCTACTGTACTCCACCTCTAATGTGTTCTACTGTACTCTACCTCTACTGTACTCCACTCTACTCTACCTCTACTATACTCCACTGTACTCTTTATCTACTGTACTCCACTGTACTCTATCTCTACTGTACTCCACTGAACTCTACATCTGCTGTGCTCCACTGTACTCCACTGTACTCTATCTCTACTGTGCTCCACTGTACTCTACCTCTACTGTGCTCCACTGTTCTCTATCTCTACTGTGCTCCACTGTACTCTATCTCTACTGTGCTCCACTGTACTCTACCTCTACTGTACTCCACTGTACTCTACCTCTACTGTGCTCCACTGTACTCTATCTCTACTGTACTCCACTGTACTCTACCTCTACTGTACTCCACCTCTAATGTGCTCCACTGTACTCTACCTCTACTGTACTCTACTGTACTCTACCTCTACTGTACTCCACTCTACTCTACCTCTACTGTGCTCTACTGTACTCTATCTCTACTGTGCTCCACTGTACTCTACCTCTACTGTACTCCACTCTACTCTACCTCTACTATACTCCACTGTACTCTTTCTCTACTGTACTCCACTGTACTCTACCTCTACTGTACTCCACTGTACTCTACTCTACTGTGCTCCACTGTACTCTACCTCTACTGTACTCTACCTCTACTGTACTCCACTGTACTCTATCTCTACTTTGCTCCACTGTACTCTATCTCTACTGTACTCCACTCTACTCTACCTCTACTGTACCCTACTGTTCTCTACCTCTACTGTACTCTACTGTACTCCACCTCTACTGTGCTCCACTGTACTCCACTGTATTCTACCTCTAATGTGCTCCACTGTACTCTACCTCTACTGTGCTCCACTGTACTCTACCTCTACTGTACTCCACTGTACTCTACCTCTACTGTACTCCACTGTACTCTACCTCTACTCTGTACTCTACCTCTACTGTACTCTACTGTACTCCACCTCTAATGTGCTCCACTGTACTCCACTGTACTCTACCTCTACTCTACTCCACTGTACTCTATCTCTACTGTACTCCACTGAACTCTACATCTGCTGTGCTCCACTGTACTCCACTGTACTCTATCTCTACTGTGATCCACTGTACTCTACCTCTACTGTACTCTACTGTACTCCACCTCTGCTCTGCTCCACTGTAATCCACTATACTCTACCTCTACTGTACTCCGCTGAACTCTACCTCTGCTGTGTTCCACTGTACTCCACTGTACTCTATCTCTACTGTGATCCACTGTACTCTACCTCTGATGTGCTCCACTGTACTCCATCTCGACTTTGCTCCACTGTACTCTATCTCTATTGAACTCCACTGTACTCTACCTCTACTGTACTCTACTGTTCTCTACCTCTACTGCACTCTACTGTACTCCACCTCTGCTCTGCTCCACTGTAATCCACTATACTCTACCTCTACTGTGCTCCACTGTACTCTACCTTTACTTTGCTCCACTGTACTCTACCTCTACTGTACTCCACTGTGCTCTACCTCTACTGTACTCTACTGTACTCCACCTCTACTGTGCTCCACTGTACTCCACTGTACTCTACCTCTACTTTACTCCACTGTACTCTACCTCTACTGTACTCCACTGTACTCTACCTCTACTGTACTCCACTGTACTCTACCTCTACTGTGCTCCACTGTACTCTACCTCTAATGTGCTCCACTGTACTCTACCTCTACTGTGCTCCACTGTACTCTACCTCTACTGTACTCCACTGTACTCTACCTCTACTGTGCTCCACTGTACTCTATCTCTACTGTATTCCACTGTACTCTACCTCTACTGTGCTCCACCTCTAATGTGCTCCACTGTACTCTACCTCTACTGTACTCCACTGTACTCTACCTCTACTGTACTCCACTCTACTCTACCTCTACTGTGCTCTACTGTACTCTATCTCTACTGTGCTCCACTGTACTCTACCTCTACTGTACTCCACTCTACTCTACCTCTACTATACTCCACTGTACTCTTTCTCTACTGTACTCCACTGTACTCTACCTCTACTGTACTCCACTGTACTCTACCTCTATTCTACTCCACTGTACTCTACTCTACTGTACTCCACTGTACTCTACCTCTACTGTACTCTACCTCTACTGTACTCCACTGTACTCTATCTCTACTTTGCTCCACTGTACTCTATCTCCAATGAACTCCACTCTACTGTACTCTACTGTTCTCTACCTCTACTGTACTCTACTGTACTCCACCTCTACTGTGCTCCACTGTACTCCACTGTACTCTACCTCTAGTGTGCTCCACTGTACTCTACCTGTACTGTGCTCCACTTTACTCTACCTCTACTGTACTCCACTTTACTCTACCTCTACTGTACTCCACTGTACTCTACCTCTACTCTGCTCTACTCTATCTCTACTGTGCTCCACTGTAATCTACCTCTACTGTAATCCACTGTACTCTACCTCGACTATACTCCACTGTACTCTTTCTCTACTGTACTCCACTGTATTCTACCTCTACTGTACTCCACCTCTAATGTGTTCTACTGTACTCTACCTCTACTGTACTCCACTGTACTCTACCTCTACTGTACTCCACTCTACTCTACCTCTACTGTGCTCTACTGTACTCTATCTCTACTGTGCTCCACTGTACTCTACCTCTACTGTACTCCACTCTACTCTACCTCTACTATACTCCACTGTACTCTTTCTCTACTGTACTCCACTGTACTCTACCTCTACTGTACTCCACTGTACTCTACCTCTATTCTACTCCACTGTACTCTACTCTACTGTACTCCACTGTACTCTACCTCTACTGTACTCTACCTCTACTGTACTCCACTGTACTCTATCTCTACTTTGCTCCACTGTACTCTATCTCTAATGAACTCCACTCTACTGTACTCTACTGTTCTCTACCTCTACTGTACTCTACTGTACTCCACCTCTACTGTGCTCCACTGTACTCCACTGTACTCTACCTCTAGTGTGCTCCACTGTACTCTACCTGTACTGTGCTCCACTTTACTCTACCTCTACTGTACTCCACTCTACTCTACCTCTACTGTACTCCACTGTACTCTACCTCTACTCTGCTCTACTCTATCTCTACTGTGCTCCACTGTAATCTACCTCTACTGTAATCCACTGTACTCTACCTCGACTATACTCCACTGTACTCTTTCTCTACTGTACTCCACTGTATTCTACCTCTACTGTACTCCACCTCTAATGTGTTCTACTGTACTCTACCTCTACTGTACTCCACTCTACTCTACCTCTACTATACTCCACTGTACTCTTTATCTACTGTACTCCACTGTACTCTATCTCTACTGTACTCCACTGAACTCTACATCTGCTGTGCTCCACTGTACTCCACTGTACTCTATCTCTACTGTGCTCCACTGTACTCTACCTCTACTGTGCTCCACTGTTCTCTATCTCTACTGTGCTCCACTGTACTCTATCTCTACTGTGCTCCACTGTACTCTACCTCTACTGTACTCCACTGTACTCTACCTCTACTGTGCTCCACTGTACTCTATCTCTACTGTACTCCACTGTACTCTACCTCTACTGTACTCCACCTCTAATGTGCTCCACTGTACTCTACCTCTACTGTACTCTACTGTACTCTACCTCTACTGTACTCCACTCTACTCTACCTCTACTGTGCTCTACTGTACTCTATCTCTACTGTGCTCCACTGTACTCTACCTCTACTGTACTCCACTCTACTCTACCTCTACTATACTCCACTGTACTCTTTCTCTACTGTACTCCACTGTACTCTACCTCTACTGTACTCCACTGTACTCTACTCTACTGTGCTCCACTGTACTCTACCTCTACTGTACTCTACCTCTACTGTACTCCACTGTACTCTATCTCTACTTTGCTCCACTGTACTCTATCTCTACTGTACTCCACTCTACTCTACCTCTACTGTACCCTACTGTTCTCTACCTCTACTGTACTCTACTGTACTCCACCTCTACTGTGCTCCACTGTACTCCACTGTATTCTACCTCTAATGTGATCCACTGTACTCTACCTCTACTGTGCTCCACTGTACTCTACCTCTACTGTACTCCACTGTACTCTACCTCTACTGTACTCCACTGTACTCTACCTCTACTCTGTACTCTACCTCTACTGTACTCTACTGTACTCCACCTCTAATGTGCTCCACTGTACTCCACTGTACTCTACCTCTACTCTACTCCACTGTACTCTATCTCTACTGTACTCCACTGAACTCTACATCTGCTGTGCTCCACTGTACTCCACTGTACTCTATCTCTACTGTGATCCACTGTACTCTACCTCTACTGTACTCTACTGTACTCCACCTCTGCTCTGCTCCACTGTAATCCACTATACTCTACCTCTACTGTACTCCGCTGAACTCTACCTCTGCTGTGTTCCACTGTACTCCACTGTACTCTATCTCTACTGTGATCCACTGTACTCTACCTCTGATGTGCTCCACTGTACTCCATCTCGACTTTGCTCCACTGTACTCTATCTCTATTGAACTCCACTGTACTCTACCTCTACTGTACTCTACTGTTCTCTACCTCTACTGCACTCTACTGTACTCCACCTCTGCTCTGCTCCACTGTAATCCACTATACTCTACCTCTACTGTGCTCCACTGTACTCTACCTTTACTTTGCTCCACTGTACTCTACCTCTACTGTACTCCACTGTGCTCTACCTCTACTGTACTCTACTGTACTCCACCTCTACTGTGCTCCACTGTACTCCACTGTACTCTACCTCTACTTTACTCCACTGTACTCTACCTCTACTGTACTCCACTGTACTCTACCTCTACTGTACTCCACTGTACTCTACCTCTACTGTGCTCCACTGTACTCTACCTCTAATGTGCTCCACTGTACTCTACCTCTACTGTGCTCCACTGTACTCTACCTCTACTGTACTCCACTGTACTCTACCTCTACTGTGCTCCACTGTACTCTATCTCTACTGTATTCCACTGTACTCTACCTCTACTGTGCTCCACCTCTAATGTGCTCCACTGTACTCTACCTCTACTGTACTCCACTGTACTCTACCTCTACTGTACTCCACTCTACTCTACCTCTACTGTGCTCTACTGTACTCTATCTCTACTGTGCTCCACTGTACTCTACCTCTACTGTACTCCACTCTACTCTACCTCTACTATACTCCACTGTACTCTTTCTCTACTGTACTCCACTGTACTCTACCTCTACTGTACTCCACTGTACTCTACCTCTATTCTACTCCACTGTACTCTACTCTACTGTACTCCACTGTACTCTACCTCTACTGTACTCTACCTCTACTGTACTCCACTGTACTCTATCTCTACTTTGCTCCACTGTACTCTATCTCTAATGAACTCCACTCTACTGTACTCTACTGTTCTCTACCTCTACTGTACTCTACTGTACTCCACCTCTACTGTGCTCCACTGTACTCCACTGTACTCTACCTCTAGTGTGCTCCACTGTACTCTACCTGTACTGTGCTCCACTTTACTCTACCTCTACTGTACTCCACTTTACTCTACCTCTACTGTACTCCACTGTACTCTACCTCTACTCTGCTCTACTCTATCTCTACTGTGCTCCACTGTAATCTACCTCTACTGTAATCCACTGTACTCTACCTCGACTATACTCCACTGTACTCTTTCTCTACTGTACTCCACTGTATTCTACCTCTACTGTACTCCACCTCTAATGTGTTCTACTGTACTCTACCTCTACTGTACTCCACTGTACTCTACCTCTACTATACTCCACTGTACTCTTTATCTACTGTACTCCACTGTACTCTATCTTTACTGTACTCAACTGTACTCTATCTCTACTGTGCTCTACTGTACTCTATCTCTACTGTGCTCCACTGTACTCTACCTCTACTGTACTCCACTGTACTCTACCTCTAATGTACTCCACTGTACTCTACTCTACTGTACTCCACTGTACTCTACCTCTACTGTACTCTACCTCTACTGTACTCCACTGTACTCTACCTCTACTGTACTCCACTGTACTCTACCTCTACTGTACTCCACTGTACTCTACTCTACTGTACTCCACTGTACTCTACATCTACTGTACTCTACCTCTACTGTACTCCACTGTACTCTATCTCTACTTTGCTCCACTGTACTCTATCTCTACTGAACTCCACTGTATTCTACATCTACTGTACTCTACTGTTCTCTACCTCTACTGTACTCTAGTGTACTCCACCTCTATTGTGCTCCACTGTACTCCACTGTACTCTACCTCTAGTGTGCTCCACTGTACTCTACCTCTACTGTACTCAACTGTACTCTACCTCTACTGTGCTCCACTGTACTCTACCTCTACTGTGCTCCACTGTACTCTACCTCTACTGTACTCCACTGTACTCTACCTCTACTGTGCTCCACTGTACTCTACCTCTAATGTGCTCCACTGTACTCGAACCTCTACTGTGCTCCACTGTACTCTACCTCTACTGTACTCCACTGTACTCTACCTCTACTGTACTCCACTGTACTCTATCTCTACTGTGCTCTACTGTACTCTATCTCTCCTGTGCTCCACTGTACTCTACCTTTACTGTACTCCACTGTATTCTACCTGTACTGTACTCCACTGTACTCTACCTCTACTGTGCTTCACTGTACTCTACCTCTAATGTGCTCCACTGTACTCTACCTCTACTGTGCTCCACTGTACTCTACCTCTACTGTACTCAACTGTACTCTACCTCTACTGTACTCCACTGTACTCTATCTCTACTGTGCTCTACTGTACTCTATCTCTACTGTGCTTAACTGTACTCTACCTCTACTGTACTCCACTGTACTCTACCTCTACTGTACTCCACTGTACTCTACTCTACTGTACTCCACTGTACTCTACCTCTACTGTACTCTACCTCTACTGTACTCCACTGTACTCTATCTCTACTTTGCTCCCCTGTACTCTACCTCTACTGTACTCCACTGTACTCTACCTCTACTGTACTCCACTGTACTCTACTCTACTGTACTCCACTGTACTCTACCTCTACTGTACTCTACCTCTACTGTGCTCTACTGTACTCTATCTCTACTGTGCTCCACTGTACTCTACCTCTACTGTACTCCACTGTACTCTACCTCTACTGTACTCCACTGTACTCTATCTCTACTGTGCTCTACTGTACTCTATCTCTACTGTGCTCCACTGTTCTCTACCTCTACTGTACTCCACTGTACTCTACCTCTACTGTACTCCACTGTACTCTACCTCTACTGTGCTCCACTGTACTCTATCTCTACTGTGCTCCACTGTACTCTACCTCTACTGTACTCCACTCTACTCTACCTCTACTGTGCTCCACTGTACTCCACTGTACTCTATCTCTACTGTGATCCACTGTACTCTACCTCTGATGTGCTCCACTGTACTCTATCTCTACTTTGCTCCACTGTACTCTATCTCTATTGAACTCCACTGTACTCTACCTCTACTGTACTCTACTGTTCTCTACCTCTACTGTACTCTACTGTACTCCACCTCTGCTCTGCTCCACTGTAATCCACTATACTCTACCTCTACTGTACTCCGCTGAACTCTACCTCTGCTGTGCTCCACTGTACTCCACTGTACTCTATCTCTACTGTGATCCACTGTACTCTACCTCTGATGTGCTCCACTGTACTCCATCTCGACTTTGCTCCACTGTACTCTATCTCTATTGAACTCCACTGTACTCTACCTCTACTGTACTCTACTGTTCTCTACCTCTACTGCACTCTACTGTACTCCACCTCTGCTCTGCTCCACTGTAATCCACTATACTCTACCTCTACTGTGCTCCACTGTACTCTACCTTTACTTTGCTCCACTGTACTCTACCTCTACTGTACTCCACTGTGCTCTACCTCTACTGTACTCTACTGTACTCCACCTCTACTGTGCTCCACTGTACTCCACTGTACTCTACCTCTACTGTACTCCACTGTAATCTACCTCTACTGTACTCCACTGTACTCTACTCTACTGTACTCCACTGTACTCTACCTCTACTGTGCTCTACTGTACTCTATCTCTACTGTGCTCCACTGTACTCTATCTCTACTGAACTCCACTGTACTCTACCTCTACTGTACTCTACTGTTCTCTACCTCTACTCTACTCTACTGTACTCCACCTCTACTGTGCTCCACTGTACTCCACTGTACTCTACCTCTAGTGTGCTCCACTGTACTCTACCTCTACTGTGCTCCACTGTACTCTATCTCTACTGTACTCCACTGTATTCTACCTCTACTCTACTCCACTGTACTCTACCTCTACTGTGCTCTACTCTACTCTATCTCTACTGTGCTCCACTGTACTCTACCTCTACTGTAATCCACTGTTCTCTACCTCGACTATACTCCACTGTACTCTTTCTCTACTGTACGCCACTGTACTCTACCTCTACTGTACTCCACTGTACTCTACCTCTACTGTGCTCGACTGTACTCTATCTCTACTGTGCTCCACTGTACTCTACCTCTACTGTACTCCACTGTACTCTACCTCTACTGTACTCCACTGTACTCCACCTCTACTGTGCTCCACTGTACTCCACTGTACTCTACCTCTACTGTACTCCACTGTACTCTACCTCTACTGTACTCCACTGTACTCTTCCTCTACTGTGCTCCACTGTACTCTACTTCTACTGTACTCCACCGTACTCTACCTCTACTGTGCTCCACTGTACTCTACCTCTAATGTGCTCCACTGTACTCTACCTCTACTGTGCTCCACTCTACTCTACCTCTACTGTACTCCACTGTACTCTACCTCTACTGTGCTCCACTGTACTCTATATTTCTATTCTACTCCACTGTACTCTACCTCTACTGTACTCTACTGTACTCCACCTCTAATGTGCTCCACTGTACTCTACCTCTACTGTACTCCACTCCACTGTACTCTACCTCTACTGTATTCCACTCTACTCTACCTCTATTGTGCTCTACTGTACTCTATCTCTACTGTGCTCCACTGTACTCTACCTCTACTGTACTCCACTGTACTCTACCTCTACTGTGCTCCACTGTACTCTACCTCTAATGTGCTCCACTGTACTCTACCTCTACTGTGCTCCACTGTACTCTACCTCTACTGTACTCCACTGTACTCTACCTCTACTGTACTCCACTGTACTCTACCTCTACTGTACTCGACTGTACTCTACCTCTACTGTACTCCACTGTACTCTACTCTACTGTACTCCACTGTACTCTACATCTACTGTACTCTACCTCTACTGTACTCCACTGTACTCTATCTCTACTTTGCTCCACTGTACTCTATCTCTACTGAACTCCACTGTATTCTACATCTACTGTACTCTACTGTTCTCTACCTCTACTGTACTCTAGTGTACTCCACCTCTATTGTGCTCCACTGTACTCCACTGTACTCTACCTCTAGTGTGCTCCACTGTACTCTACCTCTACTGTACTCAACTGTACTCTACCTCTACTGTGCTCCACTGTACTCTACCTCTACTGTGCTCCACTGTACTCTACCTCTACTGTACTCCACTGTACTCTACCTCTACTGTGCTCCACTGTACTCTACCTCTAATGTGCTCCACTGTACTCGAACCTCTACTGTGCTCCACTGTACTCTACCTCTACTGTACTCCACTGTACTCTACCTCTACTGTACTCAACTGTACTCTATCTCTACTGTGCTCTACTGTACTCTATCTCTCCTGTGCTCCACTGTACTCTACCTTTACTGTACTCCACTGTACTCTACCTGTACTGTACTCCACTGTACTCTATCTCTACTGTGCTCTACTGTACTCTATCTCTACTGTGCTTAACTGTACTCTACCTCTACTGTACTCCACTGTACTCTACCTCTACTGTACTCCACTGTACTCTACTCTACTGTACTCCACTGTACTCTACCTCTACTGTACTCTACCTCTACTGTACTCCACTGTACTCTATCTCTACTTTGCTCCCCTGTACTCTACCTCTACTGTACTCCACTGTACTCTACCTCTACTGTACTCCACTGTACTCTACTCTACTGTACTCCACTGTACTCTACCTCTACTGTACTCTACCTCTACTCTGCTCTACTGTACTCTATCTCTACTTTGCTCCACTGTACTCTACCTCTACTGTACTCCACTGTACTCTACCTCTACTGTACTCCACTGTACTCTATCTCTACTGTGCTCTACTGTACTCTATCTCTACTGTGCTCCACTGTTCTCTACCTCTACTGTACTCCACTGTACTCTACCTCTACTGTACTCCACTGTACTCTACCTCTACTGTGCTCCAATGTACTCTACCTCTAATGTGCTCCACTGTACTCTACCTCTACTGTGCTCCACTGTACTCTACCTCTACTGTACTCCACTGTACTCTACCTCTACTGTGCTCCACTGTACTCTATCTCTACTGTACTCCACTGTACTCTACCTCTACTGTACTCCACCTCTAATGTGCTCCACTGTACTTTACCTCTACTGTACTCCACTGTACTCTACCTCTACTGTACTCCACTCTACTCTACCTCTACTGTGCTCTACTGTACTCTATCTCTACTGTGCTCCACTGTACTCTACCTCTACTGTACTCCACTGTACTCTACCTCTACTATACTCCACTGTACTCTTTCTCTACTGTACTCCACTGTACTCTACCTCTACTGTACTCCACTGTACTCAACCTCAACTGTACTCCACTGTACTCTACTCTACTGTACTCCACTGTACTCTACCTCTACTGTACTCCACTGTACTCTATCTCTACTTTGCTCCACTGTACTCTATCTCTACTGAACTCCACTCTACTCTACCTCTACTGTACTCTACTGTTCTCTACCTCTACTGTACTCTACTGTACTCCACCTCTACTGTGCTCCACTGTACTCCACTGTACTCTACCTCTACTCTACTCCACTGTACTCTATCTCTACTGTACTCCACTGAACTCTACATCTGCTGTGCTCCACTGTACTCCACTGTACTCTATCTCTACTGTGATCCACTGTACTCTACCTCTGATGTGCTCCACTGTACTCTATCTCTACTTTGCTCCACTGTACTCTATCTCTATTGAACTCCACTGTACTCTACCTCTACTGTACTCTACTGTTCTCTACCTCTACTGTACTCTACTGTACTCCACCTCTGCTCTGCTCCACTGTAATCCACTATACTCTACCTCTACTGTACTCCGCTGAACTCTACCTCTGCTGTGCTCCACTGTACTCCACTGTACTCTATCTCTACTGTGATCCACTGTACTCTACCTATGATGTGCTCCACTGTACTCCATCTCGACTTTGCTCCACTGTACTCTATCTCTATTGAACTCCACTGTACTCTACCTCTACTGTACTCTACTGTTCTCTACCTCTACTGCACTCTACTGTAC
Organism: Tiaroga cobitis; assembly: GCA_030578255.1. Taxonomy (NCBI): domain Eukaryota; kingdom Metazoa; phylum Chordata; class Actinopteri; order Cypriniformes; family Leuciscidae; genus Tiaroga; species Tiaroga cobitis. Next base: position 3,284,369 of record CM060600.1, read on the forward strand.
TCCACCTCTGCTCTGCTCCACTGTAATCCACAATACTCTACCTCTACTGTGCTCCACTGTACTCTACCTTTACTTTGCTCCACTGTACTCTACCTCTACTGTACTCCACTGTGCTCTACCTCTACTGTACTCTACTGTACTCCACCTCTACTGTGCTCCACTGTACTCCACTGTACTCTACCTCTACTTTACTCCACTGTACTCTACCTCTACTGTACTCCACTGTACTCTACCTCTACTGTACTCCACTGTACTCTACCTCTACTGTGCTCCACTGTACTCTACCTCTAATGTGCTCCACTGTACTATACCTCTACTGTGCTCCACTGTACTCTACCTCTACTGTACTCCACTGTACTCTACCTCTTCTGTACTCAACCTCTACTGTGCTCTACTGTACTCTATCTCTACTGTGCTCCACTGTACTCTACCTCTACTGTACTCCACTGTACTCTACCATTACTGTACTCCACTGTACTCTATCTCTACTGTGCTCTACTGTACTCTATCTCTACTGTGCTCCACTGTTCTCTACCTCTACTGTACTCCACTGTACTCTACCTCTACTGTACTCCACTGTACTCTACCTCTACTGTGCTCCAATGTACTCTACCTCTAATGTGCTCCACTGTACTCTACCTCTACTGTGCTCCACTGTACTCTACCTCTACTGTACTCCACTGTACTCTACCTCTACTGTGCTCCACTGTACTCTATCTCTACTGTACTCCACTGTACTCTACCTCTACTGTGCTCCACTGTACTCTACCTCTACTGTACTCCACTGTACTCTACCTCTACTTTACTCCACTCTACTCTACCTCTACTGTGCTCTACTGTACTCTATCTCTACTGTTCTCCACTGTACTCTACCTCTACTGTACTCCACTGTACTCTACCTCTACTATACTCCACTGTACTCTTTCTCTACTGTACTCCACTGTACTCTACCTCTACTGTACTCCACTGTACTCAACCTCAACTGTACTCCACTGTACTCTACTCTACTGTACTCCACTGTACTCTACCTCTACTGTACTCTACCTCTACTGTACTCCACTGTACTCTATCTCTACTTTGCTCCACTGTACTCTGTCTCTACTGAACTCCACTCTACTCTACCTCTACTGTACTCTACTGTTCTCTACCTCTACTGTACTCTACTGTACTCCACCTCTACTGTGCTCCACTGTACTCCACTGTACTCTATCTCTACTGTACTCCACTATACTCTACCTCTACTGTACTGTAATGTTCTCTACCTCTACTGTACTCTACTGTATTCCACCTCACCTGTGCTCCACTGTACTCCACTGTACTCTACATCTACTGTTCTCCACTGTTCTCCACTGTACTCTACCAATACTGTGCTCCACTGTACTCTACCTCTAATGTGCTCCACTGTACTCTATCTCTACTGTGATCCACTGTACTCTATCTCTACTGTGCTCCACTGTACTCTATCTCTACTGTGCTCCACTGTACTCTACCTCTACTGTGCTCCACTGTACTCTATCTCTACTGTGCTCCACTGTACTCTATCTCTACTGTGCTCCACTGTACTCTACCTCTACTGTACTCCACTGTACTCTACCTCTACTGTGCTCCACTGTACTCTATCTCTACTGTACTCCACTGTACTCTACCTCTACTGTACTCCACCTCTAATGTGCTCCACTGTACTCTACCTCTACTGTACTCTACTGTACTCTACCTCTACTGTACTCCACTCTACTCTACCTCTACTGTGCTCTACTGTACTCTATCTCTACTGTGCTCCACTGTACTCTACCTCTACTGTACTCCACTCTACTCTACCTCTACTATACTCCACTGTACTCTTTCTCTACTGTACTCCACTGTACTCTACCTCTACTGTACTCCACTGTACTCTACTCTACTGTGCTCCACTGTACTCTACCTCTACTGTACTCTACCTCTACTGTACTCCACTGTACTCTATCTCTACTTTGCTCCACTGTACTCTATCTCTATTGTACTCCACTCTACTCTACCTCTACTGTACCCTACTGTTCTCTACCTCTACTGTACTCTACTGTACTCCACCTCTACTGTGCTCCACTGTACTCCACTGTATTCTACCTCTAATGTGCTCCACTGTACTCTACCTCTACTGTGCTCCACTGTACTCTACCTCTACTGTACTCCACTGTACTCTACCTCTACTGTACTCCACTGTACTCTACCTCTATTCTGTACTCTACCTCTACTGTACTCTACTGTACTCCACCTCTAATGTGCTCCACTGTACTCCACTGTACTCTACCTCTACTCTACTCCACTGTACTCTATCTCTACTGTACTCCACTGAACTCTACATCTGCTGTGCTCCACTGTACTCCACTGTACTCTATCTCTACTGTGATCCACTGTACTCTACCTCTGATGTGCTCCACTGTACTCTATCTCTACTTTGCTCCACTGTACTCTATCTCTATTGAACTCCACTGTACTCTATCTCTACTTTACTCTACTGTTCTCTACCTCTACTGTACTCTACTGTACTCCACCTCTGCTCTGCTCCACTGTAATCCACTATACTCTACCTCTACTGTACTCCGCTGAACTCTACCTCTGCTGTGCTCCACTGTACTCCACTGTACTCTATCTCTACTGTGATCCACTGTACTCTACCTCTGATGTGCTCCACTGTACTCCATCTCGACTTAGCTCCACTGTACTCTATCTCTATTGAACTCCACTGTACTCTACCTCTACTGTACTCTACTGTTCTCTACCTCTACTGCACTCTACTGTACTCCAACTCTGCTCTGCTCCACTGTAATCCACTATACTCTACCTCTAATGTGCTCCACTGTACTCTACCTTTACTTTGCTCCACTGTACTCTACCTCTACTGTACTCCACTGTGCTCTACCTCTACTGTACTCTACTGTACTCCACCTCTACTGTGCTCCACTGTACTCCACTGTACTCTACCTCTACTTTACTCCACTGTACTCTACCTCTACTGTACTCCACTGTACTCTACCTCTACTGTACTCCACTGTACTCTACCTCTACTGTGCTCCACTGTACTCTACCTCTAATGTGCTCCACTGTACTCTACCTCTACTGTGCTCCACTGTACTCTACCTCTACTGTACTCCACTGTACTCTACCTCTACTGTGCTCCACTGTACTCTATCTCTACTGTATTCCACTGTACTCTACCTCTACTGTGCTCCACCTCTAATGTGCTCCACTGTACTCTACCTCTACTGTACTCCACTGTACTCTACCTCTACTGTACTCCACTCTACTCTACCTCTACTGTGCTCTACTGTACTCTATCTCTGATGTGCTCCACTGTACTCTATCTCTACTTTGCTCCACTGTACTCTATCTCTATTGAACTCCACTGTACTCTACCTCTACTGTACTCCACTCTACTCTACCTCTACTGTACTCCACTGTACTCTACCTCTACTGTACTCCACTCTACTCTACCTCTACTGTGATCCACTGTACTCTACCTCTGATGTGCTCCACTGTACTCTATCTCTACTTTGCTCCACTGTACTCTATCTCTATTGAACTCCACTGTACTCTACCTCTACTGTACTCTACTGTTCTCTACCTCTACTGTACTCTACTGTACTCCACCTCTGCTCTGCTCCACTGTAATCCACTATACTCTACCTCTACTGTACTCCGCTGAACTCTACCTCTGCTGTGCTCCACTGTACTCCACTGTACTCTATCTCTACTGTGATCCACTGTACTCTACCTCTGATGTGCTCCACTGTACTCCATCTCGACTTTGCTCCACTGTACTCTATCTCTATTGAACTCCACTGTACTCTACCTCTACTGTACTCTACTGTTCTCTACCTCTACTGCACTCTACTGTACTCCACCTCTGCTCTGCTCCACTGTAATCCACAATACTCTACCTCTACTGTGCTCCACTGTACTCTACCTTTACTTTGCTCCACTGTACTCTACCTCTACTGTACTCCACTGTGCTCTACCTCTACTGTACTCTACTGTACTCCACCTCTACTGTGCTCCACTGTACTCCACTGTACTCTACCTCTACTTTACTCCACTGTACTCTACCTCTACTGTACTCCACTGTACTCTACCTCTACTGTACTCCACTGTACTCTACCTCTACTGTGCTCCACTGTACTCTACCTCTAATGTGCTCCACTGTACTATACCTCTACTGTGCTCCACTGTACTCTACCTCTACTGTACTCCACTGTACTCTACCTCTTCTGTACTCAACCTCTACTGTGCTCTACTGTACTCTATCTCTACTGTGCTCCACTGTACTCTACCTCTACTGTACTCCACTGTACTCTACCATTACTGTACTCCACTGTACTCTATCTCTACTGTGCTCTACTGTACTCTATCTCTACTGTGCTCCACTGTTCTCTACCTCTACTGTACTCCACTGTACTCTACCTCTACTGTACTCCACTGTACTCTACCTCTACTGTGCTCCAATGTACTCTACCTCTAATGTGCTCCACTGTACTCTACCTCTACTGTGCTCCACTGTACTCTACCTCTACTGTACTCCACTGTACTCTACCTCTACTGTGCTCCACTGTACTCTATCTCTACTGTACTCCACTGTACTCTACCTCTACTGTGCTGCACTGTACTCTACCTCTACTGTACTCCACTGTACTCTACCTCTACTTTACTCCACTCTACTCTACCTCTACTGTGCTCTACTGTACTCTATCTCTACTGTTCTCCACTGTACTCTACCTCTACTGTACTCCACTGTACTCTACCTCTACTATACTCCACTGTACTCTTTCTCTACTGTACTCCACTGTACTCTACCTCTACTGTACTCCACTGTACTCAACCTCAACTGTACTCCACTGTACTCTACTCTACTGTACTCCACTGTACTCTACCTCTACTGTACTCTACCTCTACTGTACTCCACTGTACTCTATCTCTACTTTGCTCCACTGTACTCTGTCTCTACTGAACTCCACTCTACTCTACCTCTACTGTACTCTACTGTTCTCTACCTCTACTGTACTCTACTGTACTCCACCTCTACTGTGCTCCACTGTACTCCACTGTACTCTATCTCTACTGTACTCCACTATACTCTACCTCTACTGTACTGTAATGTTCTCTACCTCTACTGTACTCTACTGTATTCCACCTCACCTGTGCTCCACTGTACTCCACTGTACTCTACATCTACTGTTCTCCACTGTTCTCCACTGTACTCTACCAATACTGTGCTCCACTGTACTCTACCTCTAATGTGCTCCACTGTACTCTATCTCTACTGTGATCCACTGTACTCTATCTCTACTGTGCTCCACTGTACTCTATCTCTACTGTGCTCCACTCTACTCTACCTCTACTGTGCTCCACTGTACTCTATCTCTACTGTGCTCCACTGTACTCTATCTCTACTGTGCTCCACTGTACTCTACCTCTACTGTACTCCACTGTACTCTACCTCTACTGTGCTCCACTGTACTCTATCTCTACTGTACTCCACTGTACTCTACCTCTACTGTACTCCACCTCTAATGTGCTCCACTGTACTCTACCTCTACTGTACTCTACTGTACTCTACCTCTACTGTACTCCACTCTACTCTACCTCTACTGTGCTCTACTGTACTCTATCTCTACTGTGCTCCACTGTACTCTACCTCTACTGTACTCCACTCTACTCTACCTCTACTATACTCCACTGTACTCTTTCTCTACTGTACTCCACTGTACTCTACCTCTACTGTACTCCACTGTACTCTACTCTACTGTGCTCCACTGTACTCTACCTCTACTGTACTCTACCTCTACTGTACTCCACTGTACTCTATCTCTACTTTGCTCCACTGTACTCTATCTCTATTGTACTCCACTCTACTCTACCTCTACTGTACCCTACTGTTCTCTACCTCTACTGTACTCTACTGTACTCCACCTCTACTGTGCTCCACTGTACTCCACTGTATTCTACCTCTAATGTGCTCCACTGTACTCTACCTCTACTGTGCTCCACTGTACTCTACCTCTACTGTACTCCACTGTACTCTACCTCTACTGTACTCCACTGTACTCTACCTCTATTCTGTACTCTACCTCTACTGTACTCTACTGTACTCCACCTCTAATGTGCTCCACTGTACTCCACTGTACTCTACCTCTACTCTACTCCACTGTACTCTATCTCTACTGTACTCCACTGAACTCTACATCTGCTGTGCTCCACTGTACTCCACTGTACTCTATCTCTACTGTGATCCACTGTACTCTACCTCTGATGTGCTCCACTGTACTCTATCTCTACTTTGCTCCACTGTACTCTATCTCTATTGAACTCCACTGTACTCTACCTCTACTTTACTCTACTGTTCTCTACCTCTACTGTACTCTACTGTACTCCACCTCTGCTCTGCTCCACTGTAATCCACTATACTCTACCTCTACTGTACTCCGCTGAACTCTACCTCTGCTGTGCTCCACTGTACTCCACTGTACTCTATCTCTACTGTGATCCACTGTACTCTACCTCTGATGTGCTCCACTGTACTCCATCTCGACTTTGCTCCACTGTACTCTATCTCTATTGAACTCCACTGTACTCTACCTCTACTGTACTCTACTGTTCTCTACCTCTACTGCACTCTACTGTACTCCAACTCTGCTCTGCTCCACTGTAATCCACTATACTCTACCTCTACTGTGCTCCACTGTACTCTACCTTTACTTTGCTCCACTGTACTCTACCTCTACTGTACTCCACTGTGCTCTACCTCTACTGTACTCTACTGTACTCCACCTCTACTGTGCTCCACTGTACTCCACTGTACTCTACCTCTACTTTACTCCACTGTACTCTACCTCTACTGTACTCCACTGTACTCTACCTCTACTGTACTCCACTGTACTCTACCTCTACTGTGCTCCACTGTACTCTACCTCTAATGTGCTCCACTGTACTCTACCTCTACTGTGCTCCACTGTACTCTACCTCTACTGTACTCCACTGTACTCTACCTCTACTGTGCTCCACTGTACTCTATCTCTACTGTATTCCACTGTACTCTACCTCTACTGTGCTCCACCTCTAATGTGCTCCACTGTACTCTACCTCTACTGTACTCCACTGTACTCTACCTCTACTGTACTCCACTCTACTCTACCTCTACTGTGCTCTACTGTACTCTATCTCTACTGTGCTCCACTGTACTCTACCTCTACTGTACTCCACTCTACTCTACCTCTACTATACTCCACTGTACTCTTTCTCTACTGTACTCCACTGTACTCTACCTCTACTGTACTCCACTGTACTCTACCTCTATTCTACTCCACTGTACTCTACTCTACTGTACTCCACTGTACTCTACCTCTACTGTACTCTACCTCTACTGTACTCCACTGTACTCTATCTCTACTTTGCTCCACTGTACTCTATCTCTAATGAACTCCACTCTACTGTACTCTACTGTTCTCTACCTCTACTGTACTCTACTGTACTCCACCTCTACTGTGCTCCACTGTACTCCACTGTACTCTACCTCTAGTGTGCTCCACTGTACTCTACCTGTACTGTGCTCCACTTTACTCTACCTCTACTGTACTCCACTCTACTCTACCTCTACTGTACTCCACTGTACTTTACCTCTACTCTGCTCTACTCTATCTCTACTGTGCTCCACTGTAATCTACCTCTACTGTAATCCACTGTACTCTACCTCAACTATACTCCACTGTACTCTTTCTCTACTGTACTCCACTGTATTCTACCTCTACTGTACTCCACCTCTAATGTGTTCTACTGTACTCTACCTCTACTGTACTCCACTGTACTCTACCACTACTATACTCCACTGTACTCTTTATCTACTGTACTCCACTGTACTCTATCTTTACTGTACTCAACTGTACTCTATCTCTACTGTGCTCTACTGTACTCTATCTCTACTGTGCTCCACTGTACTCTACCTCTACTGTACTCCACTGTACTCTACCTCTAATGTACTCCACTGTACTCTACTCTACTGTACTCCACTGTACTCTACCTCTAGTGTGCTCCACTGTACTCTACCTGTACTGTGCTCCACTTTACTCTACCTCTACTGTACTCCACTCTACTCTACCTCTACTGTACTCCACTGTACTTTACCTCTACTCTGCTCTACTCTATCTCTACTGTGCTCCACTGTAATCTACCTCTACTGTAATCCACTGTACTCTACCTCAACTATACTCCACTGTACTCTTTCTCTACTGTACTCCACTGTATTCTACCTCTACTGTACTCCACCTCTAATGTGTTCTACTGTACTCTACCTCTACTGTACTCCACTGTACTCTACCACTACTATACTCCACTGTACTCTTTATCTACTGTACTCCACTGTACTCTATCTTTACTGTACTCAACTGTACTCTATCTCTACTGTGCTCTACTGTACTCTATCTCTACTGTGCTCCACTGTACTCTACCTCTACTGTACTCCACTGTACTCTACCTCTAATGTACTCCACTGTACTCTACTCTACTGTACTCCACTGTACTCTACCTCTACTGTACTCTACCTCTACTGTACTCCACTGTACTCTACCTCTACTGTACTCCACTGTACTCTACTCTACTGTACTCCACTGTACTCTACATCTACTGTACTCTACCTCTACTGTACTCCACTGTACTCTATCTCTACTTTGCTCCACTGTACTCTATCTCTACTGAACTCCACTGTATTCTACCTCTACTGTACTCTACTGTTCTCTACCTCTACTGTACTCTAGTGTACTCCACCTCTACTGTGCTCCACTGTACTCCACTGTACTCTACCTCTAGTGTGCTCCACTGTCTCTACCTTTACTGTACTCCACTGTACTCTACCTCTACTGTGCTCCACTGTACTCTACCTCTACTGTGCTCCACTGTACTCTACCTCTACTGTACTCCACTGTACTCTACCTCTACTGTGCTCCACTGTACTCTACCTCTAATGTGCTCCACTGTACTCGAACCTCTACTGTGCTCCACTGTACTCTACCTCTACTGTACTCCACTGTACTCTACCTCTACTGTACTCCACTGTACTCTATCTCTACTGTGCTCTACTGTACTCTATCTCTCCTGTGCTCCACTGTACTCTACCTTTACTGTACTCCACTGTACTCTACCTGTACTGTACTCCACTGTACTCTACCTCTACTGTGCTTCACTGTACTCTACCTCTAATGTGCTCCACTGTACTCTACCTCTACTGTGCTCCACTGTACTCTACCTCTACTGTACTCAACTGTACTCTACCTCTACTGTACTCCACTGTACTCTATCTCTACTGTGCTCTACTGTACTCTATCTCTACTGTGCTTAACTGTACTGTACCTCTACTGTACTCCACTGTACTCTACCTCTACTGTACTCCACTGTACTCTACTCTACTGTACTCCACTGTACTCTACCTCTACTGTACTCTACCTCTACTGTACTCCACTTTACTCTATCTCTACTTTGCTCCACTGTACTCTACCTCTACTGTACTCCACTGTACTCTACCTCTACTGTTCTCCACTGTACTCTACTCTACTGTACTCCACTGTACTCTACCTCTACTTTACTCTACCTCTACTGTACTCCACTGTACACTATCTCTACTGTGCTCTACTCTACTCTATCTCTACTGTGCTCCACAGTTTTTTACCTCTACTGTACTCCACTGTACTCTACCTCTACTGTACTCCACTGTACTCTACTCTACTGTACTCCACTGTACTCTACCTCTACTGTACTCTACATCTACTGTGCTCTACTCTACTCTATGTCTACTGTGCTCCACTGTACTCTACCTCTACTGTACTCCACTGTACTCTACCTCTACTGTGCTCCACTGTACTCTACCTCTAATGTGCTCCACTGTACTCTACCTCTACTGTGCTCCACTGTACTCTACCTCTACTGTACTCCACTGTACTCTATCTCTACTGTGCTCTACTGTACTCTACCTCTACTGTACTCCACTGTACTCTACCTCTACTGTACTCCACTGTACTCTACCTCTACTTTGCTCCACTGTACTCTACCTCTAATGTGCTCCACTCTACTCTACCTCTACTGTGCTCCACTGTACTCTACCTCTAATGTACTCCACTGTACTCTACCTCTACTGTGCTCCACTGTACTCTATCTCTAATGTACTCCACTGTACTCTACCTCTACTGTACTCCACCTCTAATGTGCTCCACTGTACTCTACCTCTACTGTACTCCACTGTACTCTACCTCTACTGTACTCCACTCTACTCTACCTCTACTGTGCTCTACTGTACTCTATCTCTACTGTGCTCCACTGTACTCTACCTCTACTCTACTCCACTGTACTCTACCTCTACTATACTCCACTGTACTCTTTCTCTACTGTACTCCACTGTACTCTACCTCTACTGTACTCCACTGTACTCTACCTCAACTGTACTCCACTGTACTCTACTCTACTGTACTCCACTGTACTCTACCTCTACTGTACTCTACCTCTACTGTACTCCACTGTACTCTATCTCTACTTTGCTCCACTGTACTCTATCTCTACTGAACTCCTCTCTACTCTACCTCTCCTGTACTCTACTGTTCTCTACTTCTACTGTACTCTACTGTACTCCACCTCTACTGTGCTCAACTGTACTCCACTGTACTCTACCTCTAGTATGCTCCACTGTACTCTACCTGTACTGTGCTCCACTTTACTCTACCTCTACTGTACTCCACTGTACTCTACCTCTACTGTACTCCACTGTACTCTACCTCTACTGTACTCTAGTGTACTCTACCTCTACTGTACTCCACTGTACTCTATCTCTACTTTGCTCCACTGTACTCTATCTCTACTGAATTCCACTCTACTCTACCTCTACTGTACTCTACTGTACTCCACCTCTACTGTGCTCCACTGTACTCCACTGTACTCTACCTCTAGTATGCTCCACTGTACTCTACCTGTACTGTGCTGCACTTTACTCTACCTCTACTGTACTCCACTGTACTCTACCTTTACTGTACTCCACTGTACTCTACCTGTACTGTACTCCACTGTACTCTACCTCTACTGTGCTCCACTGTACTCTACCTCTAATGTGCTCCACTGTACTCTACCTCTACTGTGCTCCACTGTACTCTACCTCTACTGTACTCAACTGTACTCTACCTCTACTGTACTCCAGTGTACTCTATCTCTACTGTGCTCTACTGTACTCTATCTCTACTGTGCTCAACTGTACTCTACCTCTACTGTACTCCACTGTACTCTACCTCTACTGTACTCCACTGTACTCTACTCTACTGTACTCCACTTTACTCTACCTCTACTGTACTCTACCTCTACTGTACTCCACTGTACTCTATCTCTACTATGCTCCACTGTACTCTACCTCTACTGTACTCCACTGTACTCTACCTCTACTGTACTCCACTGTACTCTACTCTACTGTACTCCACTGTACTCTACCTCTACTGTACTCTACCTCTACTGTGCTCTAATGTACTCTATCTCTACTGTGCTCCACTGTACTCTATCTCTACTGAACTCCACTGTACTCTACCTCTACTGTACTCTACTGTTCTCTACCTCTTCTGTACTCTACTGTACTCCACCTCTACTGTGCTCCACTGTACTCCACTGTACTCTACCTCTATTGTGCTCCACTGTACTCTACCTCTACTGTGCTCCACTGTACTCTACCTCTACTGTACTCCACTGTATTCTACCTCTACTCTACTCCACTGTACTCTACCTCTACTGTGCTCTACTCTACTCTATCTCTACTGTGCTCCACTGCACTCTACCTCTACTGTAATCCACTGTTCTCTACCTCGACTATACTCCACTGTACTCTTTCTCTACTGTACTCCACTGTACTCTACCTCTACTGTTCTCCACTGTACTCTACCTCTACTGTGCTCGACTGTACTCTATCTCTACTGTGCTCCACTGTACTCTACCTCTACTGTACTCCACTGTACTCTACCTCTTCTGTACTCCACTGTACTCCACCTCTACTGTGCTCCACTGTACTCCACTGTACTCTACCTCTACTGTACTCCACTGTACTCTACATCTACTGTACTCCACTGTACTCTACCTCTACTGTGCTCCACTGTACTCTACTTCTACTGTACTCCACTGTACTCTACCTCTACTGTGCTCCACTGTACTCTACCTCTAATGTGCTCCACTGTACTCTACCTCTACTGTGCTCCACTCTACTCTACCTCTACTGTACTCCACTGTACTCTACCTCTACTGTGCTCCACTGTACTCTATCTCTACTCTACTCCACTGTACTCTACCTCTACTGTACTCTACTGTACTCCACCTCTAATGTGCTCCACTGTACTCTACCTCTACTGTACTCCACTCCACTGTACTCTACCTCTACTGTATTCCACTCTACTCTACCTCTATTGTGCTCTACTGTACTCTATCTCTACTGTGCTCTACTGTATTCTACCTCTACTATACTCCAGTGTACTCTACCTCTACTCTACTCCACTGGTCTCTACCTCTACTGTGCTCCACTGTACTCTACCTCTACTGTACTCCACTGTACTCTACCTCTACTGTGCTCCACTGTACTCTACCTCTAATGTGCTCCACTGTACTCTACCTCTACTGTGCTCCACTGTACTCTACCTCTACTGTTCTCCACTGTACTCTACCTCTACTGTACTCCACTGTACTCTACCTCTACTGTACTCCACTGTACTCTACCTCTACTGTACTCCACTGTACTCTACTCTACTGTACTCCACTGTACTCTACATCTACTGTACTCTACCTCTACTGTACTCCACTGTACTCTATCTCTACTTTGCTCCACTGTACTCTATCTCTACTGAACTCCACTGTACTCTACCTCTACTGTACTCTACTGTTCTCTACCTCTTCTGTACTCTACTGTACTCCACCTCTACTGTGCTCCACTGTACTCCACTGTACTCTACCTCTAGTGTGCTCCACTGTACTCTACCTCTACTGTGCTCTACTCTACTCTATCTCTACTGTGCTCCACTGTACTCTACCTCTACTGTAATCCACTGTTCTCTACCTCGACTATACTCCAATGTACTCTTTCTCTACTGTACTCCACTGTACTCTACCTCTACTGTGCTCGACTGTACTCTATCTGTACTGTGCTCCACTGTACTCTACCTCTACTGTACTCCACTGTACTCTACCTCTACTGTACTCCACTGTACTCCACCTCTACTGTGCTCCACTGTACTCCACTGTACTCTACCTCTACTGTACTCCACTGTACTCTACCTCTACTGTACTCCACTGTACTCTACCTCTACTGTGCTCCACTGTACTCTACTTCTACTGTACTCCACTGTACTCTACCTCTACTGTGCTCCACTGTACTCTACCTCTAATGTGCTCCACTGTACTCTACCTCTACTGTGCTCCACTCTACTCTACCTCTACTGTACTCCACTGTACTCTACCTCTACTGTGCTCCACTGTACTCTATCTCTACTCTACTCCACTGTACTCTATCTCTACTGTGCTCTACTGTATTCTACCTCTACTATACTCCACTGTACTCTACCTCTACTCTACTCCACTGGTCTCTACCTCTACTGTGCTCCACTGTACTCTACCTCTACTGTACTCCACTGTACTCTACCTCTACTGTGCTCCACTGTACTCTACCTCTAATGTGCTCCACTGTACTCTACCTCTACTGTGCTCCACTGTACTCTACCTCTACTGTACTCCACTGTACTCTACCTCTACTGTACTCCACTGTACTCTACCTCTACTGTACTCCACTGTACTCTACCTCTACTGTACTCCACTGTACTCTACTCTACTGTACTCCACTGTACTCTACATCTACTGTACTCTACCTCTACTGTACTCCACTGTACTCTATCTCTACTTTGCTCCACTGTACTCTATCTCTACTGAACTCCACTGTATTCTACATCTACTGTACTCTACTGTTCTCTACCTCTACTGTACTCTAGTGTACTCCACCTCTATTGTGCTCCACTGTACTCCACTGTACTCTACCTCTAGTGTGCTCCACTGTACTCTACCTCTACTGTACTCAACTGTACTCTACCTCTACTGTGCTCCACTGTACTCTACCTCTACTGTGCTCCACTGTACTCTACCTCTACTGTACTCCACTGTACTCTACCTCTACTGTGCTCCACTGTACTCTAAATCTAATGTGCTCCACTGTACTCGAACCTCTACTGTGCTCCACTGTAATCTACCTCTACTGTAATCCACTGTACTCTACCTCAACTATACTCCACTGTACTCTTTCTCTACTCTACTCCACTGTATTCTACCTCTACTGTACTCCACCTCTAATGTGTTCTACTGTACTCTACCTCTACTGTACTCCACTGTACTCTACCACTACTATACTCCACTGTACTCTTTATCTACTGTACTCCACTGTACTCTATCTTTACTGTACTCAACTGTACTCTATCTCTACTGTGCTCTACTGTACTCTATCTCTACTGTGCTCCACTGTACTCTACCTCTACTGTACTCCACTGTACTCTACCTCTAATGTACTCCACTGTACTCTACTCTACTGTACTCCACTGTACTCTACCTCTAGTGTGCTCCACTGTACTCTACCTGTACTGTGCTCCACTTTACTCTACCTCTACTGTACTCCACTCTACTCTACCTCTACTGTACTCCACTGTACTTTACCTCTACTCTGCTCTACTCTATCTCTACTGTGCTCCACTGTAATCTACCTCTACTGTAATCCACTGTACTCTACCTCAACTATACTCCACTGTACTCTTTCTCTACTGTACTCCACTGTATTCTACCTCTACTGTACTCCACCTCTAATGTGTTCTACTGTACTCTACCTCTACTGTACTCCACTGTACTCTACCACTACTATACTCCACTGTACTCTTTATCTACTGTACTCCACTGTACTCTATCTTTACTGTACTCAACTGTACTCTATCTCTACTGTGCTCTACTGTACTCTATCTCTACTGTGCTCCACTGTACTCTACCTCTACTGTACTCCACTGTACTCTACCTCTAATGTACTCCACTGTACTCTACTCTACTGTACTCCACTGTACTCTACCTCTACTGTACTCTACCTCTACTGTACTCCACTGTACTCTACCTCTACTGTACTCCACTGTACTCTACTCTACTGTACTCCACTGTACTCTACATCTACTGTACTCTACCTCTACTGTACTCCACTGTACTCTATCTCTACTTTGCTCCACTGTACTCTATCTCTACTGAACTCCACTGTATTCTACCTCTACTGTACTCTACTGTTCTCTACCTCTACTGTACTCTAGTGTACTCCACCTCTACTGTGCTCCACTGTACTCCACTGTACTCTACCTCTAGTGTGCTCCACTGTCTCTACCTTTACTGTACTCCACTGTACTCTACCTCTACTGTGCTCCACTGTACTCTACCTCTACTGTGCTCCACTGTACTCTACCTCTACTGTACTCCACTGTACTCTACCTCTACTGTGCTCCACTGTACTCTACCTCTAATGTGCTCCACTGTACTCGAACCTCTACTGTGCTCCACTGTACTCTACCTCTACTGTACTCCACTGTACTCTACCTCTACTGTACTCCACTGTACTCTATCTCTACTGTGCTCTACTGTACTCTATCTCTCCTGTGCTCCACTGTACTCTACCTTTACTGTACTCCACTGTACTCTACCTGTACTGTACTCCACTGTACTCTACCTCTACTGTGCTTCACTGTACTCTACCTCTAATGTGCTCCACTGTACTCTACCTCTACTGTGCTCCACTGTACTCTACCTCTACTGTACTCAACTGTACTCTACCTCTACTGTACTCCACTGTACTCTATCTCTACTGTGCTCTACTGTACTCTATCTCTACTGTGCTTAACTGTACTGTACCTCTACTGTACTCCACTGTACTCTACCTCTACTGTACTCCACTGTACTCTACTCTACTGTACTCCACTGTACTCTACCTCTACTGTACTCTACCTCTACTGTACTCCACTTTACTCTATCTCTACTTTGCTCCACTGTACTCTACCTCTACTGTACTCCACTGTACTCTACCTCTACTGTTCTCCACTGTACTCTACTCTACTGTACTCCACTGTACTCTACCTCTACTGTACTCTACCTCTACTGTACTCCACTGTACACTATCTCTACTGTGCTCTACTCTACTCTATCTCTACTGTGCTCCACAGTTTTTTACCTCTACTGTACTCCACTGTACTCTACCTCTACTGTACTCCACTGTACTCTACTCTACTGTACTCCACTGTACTCTACCTCTACTGTACTCTACATCTACTGTGCTCTACTCTACTCTATGTCTACTGTGCTCCACTGTACTCTACCTCTACTGTACTCCACTGTACTCTACCTCTACTGTGCTCCACTGTACTCTACCTCTAATGTGCTCCACTGTACTCTACCTCTACTGTGCTCCACTGTACTCTACCTCTACTGTACTCCACTGTACTCTATCTCTACTGTGCTCTACTGTACTCTACCTCTACTGTACTCCACTGTACTCTACCTCTACTGTACTCCACTGTACTCTACCTCTACTTTGCTCCACTGTACTCTACCTCTAATGTGCTCCACTCTACTCTACCTCTACTGTGCTCCACTGTACTCTACCTCTAATGTACTCCACTGTACTCTACCTCTACTGTGCTCCACTGTACTCTATCTCTAATGTACTCCACTGTACTCTACCTCTACTGTACTCCACCTCTAATGTGCTCCACTGTACTCTACCTCTACTGTACTCCACTGTACTCTACCTCTACTGTACTCCACTCTACTCTACCTCTACTGTGCTCTACTGTACTCTATCTCTACTGTGCTCCACTGTACTCTACCTCTACTCTACTCCACTGTACTCTACCTCTACTATACTCCACTGTACTCTTTCTCTACTGTACTCCACTGTACTCTACCTCTACTGTACTCCACTGTACTCTACCTCAACTGTACTCCACTGTACTCTACTCTACTGTACTCCACTGTACTCTACCTCTACTGTACTCTACCTCTACTGTACTCCACTGTACTCTATCTCTACTTTGCTCCACTGTACTCTATCTCTACTGAACTCCTCTCTACTCTACCTCTCCTGTACTCTACTGTTCTCTACTTCTACTGTACTCTACTGTACTCCACCTCTACTGTGCTCAACTGTACTCCACTGTACTCTACCTCTAGTATGCTCCACTGTACTCTACCTGTACTGTGCTCCACTTTACTCTACCTCTACTGTACTCCACTGTACTCTACCTCTACTGTACTCCACTGTACTCTACCTCTACTGTACTCTAGTGTACTCTACCTCTACTGTACTCCACTGTACTCTATCTCTACTTTGCTCCACTGTACTCTATCTCTACTGAATTCCACTCTACTCTACCTCTACTGTACTCTACTGTACTCCACCTCTACTGTGCTCCACTGTACTCCACTGTACTCTACCTCTAGTATGCTCCACTGTACTCTACCTGTACTGTGCTGCACTTTACTCTACCTCTACTGTACTCCACTGTACTCTACCTTTACTGTACTCCACTGTACTCTACCTGTACTGTACTCCATTGTACTCTACCTCTACTGTGCTCCACTGTACTCTACCTCTAATGTGCTCCACTGTACTCTACCTCTACTGTGCTCCACTGTACTCTACCTCTACTGTACTCAACTGTACTCTACCTCTACTGTACTCCAGTGTACTCTATCTCTACTGTGCTCTACTGTACTCTATCTCTACTGTGCTCAACTGTACTCTACCTCTACTGTACTCCACTGTACTCTACCTCTACTGTACTCCACTGTACTCTACTCTACTGTACTCCACTTTACTCTACCTCTACTGTACTCTACCTCTACTGTACTCCACTGTACTCTATCTCTACTATGCTCCACTGTACTCTACCTCTACTGTACTCCACTGTACTCTACCTCTACTGTACTCCACTGTACTCTACTCTACTGTACTCCACTGTACTCTACCTCTACTGTACTCTACCTCTACTGTGCTCTAATGTACTCTATCTCTACTGTGCTCCACTGTACTCTATCTCTACTGAACTCCACTGTACTCTACCTCTACTGTACTCTACTGTTCTCTACCTCTTCTGTACTCTACTGTACTCCACCTCTACTGTGCTCCACTGTACTCCACTGTACTCTACCTCTATTGTGCTCCACTGTACTCTACCTCTACTGTGCTCCACTGTACTCTACCTCTACTGTACTCCACTGTATTCTACCTCTACTCTACTCCACTGTACTCTACCTCTACTGTGCTCTACTCTACTCTATCTCTACTGTGCTCCACTGCACTCTACCTCTACTGTAATCCACTGTTCTCTACCTCGACTATACTCCACTGTACTCTTTCTCTACTGTACTCCACTGTACTCTACCTCTACTGTTCTCCACTGTACTCTACCTCTACTGTGCTCGACTGTACTCTATCTCTACTGTGCTCCACTGTACTCTACCTCTACTGTACTCCACTGTACTCTACCTCTTCTGTACTCCACTGTACTCCACCTCTACTGTGCTCCACTGTACTCCACTGTACTCTACCTCTACTGTACTCCACTGTACTCTACATCTACTGTACTCCACTGTACTCTACCTCTACTGTGCTCCACTGTACTCTACTTCTACTGTACTCCACTGTACTCTACCTCTACTGTGCTCCACTGTACTCTACCTCTAATGTGCTCCACTGTACTCTACCTCTACTGTGCTCCACTCTACTCTACCTCTACTGTACTCCACTGTACTCTACCTCTACTGTGCTCCACTGTACTCTATCTCTACTCTACTCCACTGTACTCTACCTCTACTGTACTCTACTGTACTCCACCTCTAATGTGCTCCACTGTACTCTACCTCTACTGTACTCCACTCCACTGTACTCTACCTCTACTGTATTCCACTCTACTCTACCTCTATTGTGCTCTACTGTACTCTATCTCTACTGTGCTCTACTGTATTCTACCTCTACTATACTCCAGTGTACTCTACCTCTACTCTACTCCACTGGTCTCTACCTCTACTGTGCTCCACTGTACTCTACCTCTACTGTACTCCACTGTACTCTACCTCTACTGTGCTCCACTGTACTCTACCTCTAATGTGCTCCACTGTACTCTACCTCTACTGTGCTCCACTGTACTCTACCTCTACTGTTCTCCACTGTACTCTACCTCTACTGTACTCCACTGTACTCTACCTCTACTGTACTCCACTGTACTCTACCTCTACTGTACTCCACTGTACTCTACTCTACTGTACTCCACTGTACTCTACATCTACTGTACTCTACCTATACTGTACTCCACTGTACTCTATCTCTACTTTGCTCCACTGTACTCTATCTCTACTGAACTCCACTGTACTCTACCTCTACTGTACTCTACTGTTCTCTACCTCTTCTGTACTCTACTGTACTCCACCTCTACTGTGCTCCACTGTACTCCACTGTACTCTACCTCTAGTGTGCTCCACTGTACTCTACCTCTACTGTGCTCTACTCTACTCTATCTCTACTGTGCTCCACTGTACTCTACCTCTACTGTAATCCACTGTTCTCTACCTCGACTATACTCCAATGTACTCTTTCTCTACTGTACTCCACTGTACTCTACCTCTACTGTGCTCGACTGTACTCTATCTGTACTGTGCTCCACTGTACTCTACCTCTACTGTACTCCACTGTACTCTACCTCTACTGTACTCCACTGTACTCCACCTCTACTGTGCTCCACTGTACTCCACTGTACTCTACCTCTACTGTACTCCACTGTACTCTACCTCTACTGTACTCCACTGTACTCTACCTCTACTGTGCTCTACTGTACTCTATCTCTACTGTGCTTAACTGTACTCTACCTCTACTGTACTCCACTGTACTCTACCTCTACTGTACTCCACTGTACTCTACTCTACTGTACTCCACTGTACTCTACCTCTACTGTACTCTACCTCTACTGTACTCCACTGTACTCTATCTCTACTTTGCTCCCCTGTACTCTACCTCTACTGTACTCCACTGTAGTCTACCTCTACTGTACTCCACTGTACTCTACTCTACTGTACTCCACTGTACTCTACCTCTACTGTACTCTACCTCTACTGTGCTCTACTGTACTCTATCTCTACTGTGCTCCACTGTACTCTACCTCTACTGTACTCCACTGTACTCTACCTCTACTGTACTCCACTGTACTCTATCTCTACTGTGCTCTACTGTACTCTATCTCTACTGTGCTCCACTGTTCTCTACCTCTACTGTACTCCACTGTACTCTACCTCTACTGTACTCCACTGTACTCTACCTCTACTGTGCTCCAATGTACTGTACCTCTAATGTGCTCCACTGTACTCTACCTCTACTGTGCTCCACTGTACTCTACCTCTACTGTACTCCACTGTACTCTACCTCTACTGTACTCCACCTCTAATGTGCTCCACTGTACTCTACCTCTACTGTACTCCACTGTACTCTACCTCTACTGTACTCCACTCTACTCTACCTCTACTGTGCTCTACTGTACTCTATCTCTACTGTGCTCCACTGTACTCTACCTCTACTGTACTCCACTGTACTCTACCTCTACTATACTCCACTGTACTCTTTCTCTACTGTACTCCACTGTACTCTACCTCTACTGTACTCCACTGTACTCAACCTCAACTGTACTCCACTGTACTCTACTCTACTGTACTCCACTGTACTCTACCTCTACTGTACTCTACCTCTACTGTACTCCACTGTACTCTATCTCTACTTTGCTCCACTGTACTCTATCTCTACTGAACTCCACTCTACTCTACCTCTACTGTACTCTACTGTTCTCTACCTCTACTGTACTCTACTGTACTCCACCTCTACTGTGCTCCACTGTACTCCACTGTACTCTATCTCTACTGTACTCCACTGTACTCTACTTCTACTGTACTGTAATGTTCTCTACCTCTACTGTACTCTACTGTATTCCACCTCTACTGTGCTCCACTGTACTCCACTGTACTCTACCTCTACTGTTCTCCACTGTTCTCCACTGTACTCTACCAATACTGTGCTCCACTGTACTCTACCTCTACTGTACTCCACTGTACTCTATCTCTACTGTGCTCTACTGTACTCTATCTCTACTGTGCTCAACTGTACTCTACCTCTACTGTACTCCACTGTACTCTACCTCTACTGTATTCCACTGTACTCTACTCTACTGTACTCCACTTTACTCTACCTCTACTGTACTCTACCTCTACTGTACTCCACTGTACTCTATCTCTACTTTGCTCCACTGTACTCTACCTCTACTGTACTCCACTGTAATCTACCTCTAATGTACTCCACTGTACTCTACTCTACTGTACTCCACTGTACTCTACATTTACTGTACTCTACCTCTACTGTGCTCTACTGTACTCTATCTCTACTGTGCTCCACTGTACTCTATCTCTACTGAACTCCACTGTACTCTACCTCTACTGTACTCTACTGTTCTCTACCTCTACTCTACTCTACTGTACTCCACCTCTACTGTGCTCCACTGTACTCCACTGTACTCTACCTCTAGTGTGCTCCACTGTACTCTACCTCTACTGTGCTCCACTGTACTCTATCTCTACTGTACTCCACTGTATTCTACCTCTACTCTACTCCACTGTACTCTACCTCTACTGTGCTCTACTCTACTCTATCTCTACTGTGCTCCACTGTACTCTACCTCTACTGTAATCCACTGTTCTCTACCTCGACTATACTCCACTGTACTCTTTCTCTACTGTACTCCACTGTACTCTACCTCTACTGTACTCCACAGTACTCTACCTCTACTGTGCTCGACTGTACTCTATCTCTACTGTGCTCCACTGTACTCTACCTCTACTGTACTCCACTGTACTCTACCTCTACTGTACTCCACCTCTACTGTGCTCCACTGTACTCCACTGTACTCTACCTCTACTGTACTCCACTGTACTCTACCTCTACTGTACTCCACTGTACTCTTCCTCTACTGTGCTCCACTGTACTCTACTTCTACTGTACTCCACTGTACTCTACCTCTACTGTGCTCCACTGTACTCTACCTCTAATGTGCTCCACTGTACTCTACCTCTACTGTGCTCCACTCTACTCTACCTCTACTGTACTCCACTGTACTCTACCTCTACTGTGCTCCACTGTACTCTATCTCTATTCTACTCCACTGTACTCTACCTCTACTGTACTCTACTGTACTCCACCTCTAATGTGCTCCACTGTACTCTACCTCTACTGTACTCCACTCCACTGTACTCTACCTCTACTGTATTCCACTCTACTCTACCTCTATTGTGCTCTACTGTACTCTATCTCTACTGTGCTCCACTGTACTCTACCTCTACTGTACTCCACTGTACTCTACCTCTACTGTGCTCCACTGTACTCTACCTCTAATGTGCTCCACTGTACTCTACCTCTACTGTGCACCACTGTACTCTACCTCTACTGTACTCCACTGTACTCTACCTCTACTGTACTCCACTGTACTCTACCTCTACTGTACTCCACTGTACTCTACTCTACTGTACTCCACTGTACTCTACATCTACTGTACTCTACCTCTACTGTACTCCACTGTACTCTATCTCTACTTTGCTCCACTGTACTCTATCTCTACTGAACTCCACTGTATTCTACATCTACTGTACTCTACTGTTCTCTACCTCTACTGTACTCTAGTGTACTCCACCTCTATTGTGCTCCACTGTACTCCACTGTACTCTACCTCTAGTGTGCTCCACTGTACTCTACCTCTACTGTACTCAACTGTACTCTACCTCTACTGTGCTCCACTGTACTCTACCTCTACTGTGCTCCACTGTACTCTACCTCTACTGTACTCCACTGTACTCTACCTCTACTGTGCTCCACTGTACTCTACCTTTAATGTGCTCCACTGTACTCGAACCTCTACTGTGCTCCACTGTACTCTACCTCTACTGTACTCTACTGTACTCTACCTCTACTGTACTCAACTGTACTCTATCTCTACTGTGCTCTACTGTACTCTATCTCTCCTGTGCTCCACTGTACTCTACCTTTACTGTACTCCACTGTACTCTACCTGTACTGTACTCCACTGTACTCTACCTCTACTGTGCTTCACTGTACTCTACCTCTAATGTGCTCCACTGTACTCTACCTCTACTGTGCTCCACTGTACTCTACCTCTACTGTACTCAACTGTACTCTACCTCTACTGTACTCCACTGTACTCTATCTCTACTGTGCTCTACTGTACTCTATCTCTACTGTGCTTAACTGTACTCTACCTCTACTCTACTCCACTGTACTCTACCTCTACTGTACTCCACTGTACTCTACTCTACTGTACTCCACTGTACTCTACCTCTACTGTACTCTACCTCTACTGTACTCCACTGTACTCTATCTCTACTTTGCTCCCCTGTACTCTACCTCTACTGTACTCCACTGTACTCTACCTCTACTGTACTCTATCTCTACTGTGCTCTACTGTACTCTATCTCTACTGTGCTCCACTGCTCTCTACCTCTACTGTACTCCACTGTACTCTACCTCTACTGTACTCCACTGTACTCTACCTCTACTGTGCTCCAATGTACTCTACCTCTAATGTGCTCCACTGTACTCTACCTCTACTGTGCTCCACTGTACTCTACCTCTACTGTACTCCACTGTACTCTACCTCTACTGTGCTCCACTGTACTCTATCTCTACTGTACTCCACTGTACTCTACCTCTACTGTACTCCACCTCTAATGTGCTCCACTGTACTTTACCTCTACTGTACTCCACTGTACTCTACCTCTACTGTACTCCACTGTACTCTACCTCTACTGTGCTCTACTGTACTCTATCTCTACTGTGCTCCACTGTACTCTACCTCTACTGTACTCCACTGTACTCTACCTCTACTATACTCCACTGTACTCTTTCTCTACTGTACTCCACTGTACTCTACCTCTACTGTACTCCACTGTACTCAACCTCAACTGTACTCCACTGTACTCTACTCTACTGTACTCCACTGTACTCTACCTCTACTGTACTCTACCTCTACTGTGCTCTATTGTACTCTATCTCTACTGTGCTCCACTGTACTCTACCTCTACAGTACTCCACTGTACTCTACCTCTACTGTACTCCACTGTACACTATCTCTACTGTGCTCTACTCTACTCTATCTCTACTGTGCTCCACTGTTTTTTACCTCTACTGTGCTCCACTGTACTCCACTGTACTCTATCTCTACTGTACTCCACTGTACTCTACTTCTACTGTACTGTAATGTTCTCTACCTCTACTGTACTCTACTGTATTCCACCTCTACTGTGCTCCACTGTACTCCACTGTACTCTACCTCTACTGTTCTCCACTGTTCTCCACTGTACTCTACCAATACTGTGCTCCACTGTACTCTACCTCTACTGTACTCCACTGTACTCTATCTCTACTGTGCTCTACTGTACTCTATCTCTACTGTGCTCAACTGTACTCTACCTCTACTGTACTCCACTGTACTCTACCTCTACTGTATTCCACTGTACTCTACTCTACTGTACTCCACTTTACTCTACCTCTACTGTACTCTACCTCTACTGTACTCCACTGTACTCTATCTCTACTTTGCTCCACTGTACTCTACCTCTACTGTACTCCACTGTAATCTACCTCTAATGTACTCCACTGTACTCTACTCTACTGTACTCCACTGTACTCTACATTTACTGTACTCTACCTCTACTGTGCTCTACTGTACTCTATCTCTACTGTGCTCCACTGTACTCTATCTCTACTGAACTCCACTGTACTCTACCTCTACTGTACTCTACTGTTCTCTACCTCTACTCTACTCTACTGTACTCCACCTCTACTGTGCTCCACTGTACTCCACTGTACTCTACCTCTAGTGTGCTCCACTGTACTCTACCTCTACTGTGCTCCACTGTACTCTATCTCTACTGTACTCCACTGTATTCTACCTCTACTCTACTCCACTGTACTCTACCTCTACTGTGCTCTACTCTACTCTATCTCTACTGTGCTCCACTGTACTCTACCTCTACTGTAA
Organism: Tiaroga cobitis; assembly: GCA_030578255.1. Classification (NCBI taxonomy): domain Eukaryota; kingdom Metazoa; phylum Chordata; class Actinopteri; order Cypriniformes; family Leuciscidae; genus Tiaroga; species Tiaroga cobitis. Next base: position 3,309,538 of record CM060600.1, read on the forward strand.
TCCACTGTTCTCTACCTCGACTATACTCCACTGTACTCTTTCTCTACTGTACTCCACTGTACTCTACCTCTACTGTACTCCACAGTACTCTACCTCTACTGTGCTCGACTGTACTCTATCTCTACTGTGCTCCACTGTACTCTACCTCTACTGTACTCCACTGTACTCTACCTCTACTGTACTCCACTGTACTCCACCTCTACTGTGCTCCACTGTACTCCACTGTACTCTACCTCTACTGTACTCCACTGTACTCTACCTCTACTGTACTCCACTGTACTCTTCCTCTACTGTGCTCCACTGTACTCTACTTCTACTGTACTCCACTGTACTCTACCTCTACTGTGCTCCACTGTACTCTACCTCTAATGTGCTCCACTGTACTCTACCTCTACTGTGCTCCACTCTACTCTACCTCTACTGTACTCCACTGTACTCTACCTCTACTGTGCTCCACTGTACTCTATCTCTATTCTACTCCACTGTACTCTACCTCTACTGTACTCTACTGTACTCCACCTCTAATGTGCTCCACTGTACTCTACCTCTACTGTACTCCACTCCACTGTACTCTACCTCTACTGTATTCCACTCTACTCTACCTCTATTGTGCTCTACTGTACTCTATCTCTACTGTGCTCCACTGTACTCTACCTCTACTGTACTCCACTGTACTCTACCTCTACTGTGCTCCACTGTACTCTACCTCTAATGTGCTCCACTGTACTCTACCTCTACTGTGCACCACTGTACTCTACCTCTACTGTACTCCACTGTACTCTACCTCTACTGTACTCCACTGTACTCTACCTCTACTGTACTCCACTGTACTCTACTCTACTGTACTCCACTGTACTCTACATCTACTGTACTCTACCTCTACTGTACTCCACTGTACTCTATCTCTACTTTGCTCCACTGTACTCTATCTCTACTGAACTCCACTGTATTCTACATCTACTGTACTCTACTGTTCTCTACCTCTACTGTACTCTAGTGTACTCCACCTCTATTGTGCTCCACTGTACTCCACTGTACTCTACCTCTAGTGTGCTCCACTGTACTCTACCTCTACTGTACTCAACTGTACTCTACCTCTACTGTGCTCCACTGTACTCTACCTCTACTGTGCTCCACTGTACTCTACCTCTACTGTACTCCACTGTACTCTACCTCTACTGTGCTCCACTGTACTCTACCTTTAATGTGCTCCACTGTACTCGAACCTCTACTGTGCTCCACTGTACTCTACCTCTACTGTACTCTACTGTACTCTACCTCTACTGTACTCAACTGTACTCTATCTCTACTGTGCTCTACTGTACTCTATCTCTCCTGTGCTCCACTGTACTCTACCTTTACTGTACTCCACTGTACTCTACCTGTACTGTACTCCACTGTACTCTACCTCTACTGTGCTTCACTGTACTCTACCTCTAATGTGCTCCACTGTACTCTACCTCTACTGTGCTCCACTGTACTCTACCTCTACTGTACTCAACTGTACTCTACCTCTACTGTACTCCACTGTACTCTATCTCTACTGTGCTCTACTGTACTCTATCTCTACTGTGCTTAACTGTACTCTACCTCTACTCTACTCCACTGTACTCTACCTCTACTGTACTCCACTGTACTCTACTCTACTGTACTCCACTGTACTCTACCTCTACTGTACTCTACCTCTACTGTACTCCACTGTACTCTATCTCTACTTTGCTCCCCTGTACTCTACCTCTACTGTACTCCACTGTACTCTACCTCTACTGTACTCTATCTCTACTGTGCTCTACTGTACTCTATCTCTACTGTGCTCCACTGCTCTCTACCTCTACTGTACTCCACTGTACTCTACCTCTACTGTACTCCACTGTACTCTACCTCTACTGTGCTCCAATGTACTCTACCTCTAATGTGCTCCACTGTACTCTACCTCTACTGTGCTCCACTGTACTCTACCTCTACTGTACTCCACTGTACTCTACCTCTACTGTGCTCCACTGTACTCTATCTCTACTGTACTCCACTGTACTCTACCTCTACTGTACTCCACCTCTAATGTGCTCCACTGTACTTTACCTCTACTGTACTCCACTGTACTCTACCTCTACTGTACTCCACTGTACTCTACCTCTACTGTGCTCTACTGTACTCTATCTCTACTGTGCTCCACTGTACTCTACCTCTACTGTACTCCACTGTACTCTACCTCTACTATACTCCACTGTACTCTTTCTCTACTGTACTCCACTGTACTCTACCTCTACTGTACTCCACTGTACTCAACCTCAACTGTACTCCACTGTACTCTACTCTACTGTACTCCACTGTACTCTACCTCTACTGTACTCTACCTCTACTGTGCTCTATTGTACTCTATCTCTACTGTGCTCCACTGTACTCTACCTCTACAGTACTCCACTGTACTCTACCTCTACTGTACTCCACTGTACACTATCTCTACTGTGCTCTACTCTACTCTATCTCTACTGTGCTCCACTGTTTTTTACCTCTACTGTACTCCACTGTACTCTACCTCTACTGTACTCCACTGTACTCTACTCTACTGTACTCCACTGTACTCTACCTCTACTGTACTCTACATCTACTGTGCTCTACTCTACTCTATGTCTACTGTGCTCCACTGTACTCTACCTCTACTGTACTCCACTGTACTCTACCTCTACTGTGCTCCACTGTACTCTACCTCTACTGTGCTCCACTGTATTCTACCTCTACTGTGCTCCACTGTACTCTATCTCTACTGTGCTCCACTGTACTCTATCTCTACTGTGCTCCACTGTACTCTACCTCTACTGTACTCCACTGTACTCTACCTCTACTGTGCTCCACTGTACTCTATCTCTACTGTACTCCACTGTACTCTACCTCTACTGTACTCCACCTCTAATGTGCTCCACGGTACTCTACCTCTACTGTACTCTACTGTACTCTACCTCTACTGTACTCCACTCTACTCTACCTCTACTGTGCTCTACTGTACTCTATCTCTACTGTGCTCCACTGTACTCTACCTCTACTGTACTCCACTCTACTCTACCTCTACTATACTCCACTGTACTCTTTCTCTACTGTACTCCACTGTACTCTACCTCTACTGTACTCCACTGTACTCTACTCTACTGTGCTCCACTGTACTCTACCTCTACTGTACTCTACCTCTACTGTACTCCACTGTACTCTATCTCTACTTTGCTCCACTGTACTCTATCTCTAATGTACTCCACTCTACTCTACCTCTACTGTACCCTACTGTTCTCTACCTCTACTGTACTCTACTGTACTCCACCTCTACTGTGCTCCACTGTACTCCACTGTACTCTACCTCTAATGTGCTCCACTGTACTCTACCTCTACTGTGCTCCACTGTACTCTACCTCTACTGTACTCCACTGTACTCTACCTCTACTGTACTCCACTGTACTCTACCTCTACTCTGTACTCTACCTCTACTGTACTCTACTGTACTCCACCTCTAATGTGCTCCACTGTACTCCACTGTACTCTACCTCTAATCTACTCCACTGTACTCTATCTCTACTGTACTCCACTGAACTCTACATCTGCTGTGCTCCACTGTACTCCACTGTACTCTATCTCTACTGTGATCCACTGTACTCTACCTCTGATGTGCTCCACTGTACTCTATCTCTACTTTGCTCCACTGTACTCTATCTCTATTGAACTCCACTGTACTCTACCTCTACTGTACTCTACTGTTCTCTACCTCTACTGTACTCTACTGTACTCCACCTCTGCTCTGCTCCACTGTAATCCACTATACTCTACCTCTACTGTACTCCGCTGAACTCTACCTCTGCTGTGCTCCACTGTACTCCACTGTACTCTATCTCTACTGTGATCCACTGTACTCTACCTATGATGTGCTCCACTGTACTCCATCTCGACTTTGCTCCACTGTACTCTATCTCTATTGAACTCCACTGTACTCTACCTCTACTGTACTCTACTGTTCTCTACCTCTACTGCACTCTACTGTACTCCACCTCTGCTCTGCTCCACTGTAATCCACTATACTCTACCTCTACTTTGCTCCACTGTACTCTACCTTTACTTTGCTCCACTGTACTCTACCTCTACTGTACTCCACTGTGCTCTACCTCTACTGTACTCTACTGTACTCCACCTCTACTGTGCTCCACTGTACTCCACTGTACTCTACCTCTACTTTACTCCACTGTACTCTACCTCTACTGTACTCCACTGTACTCTACCTCTACTGTACTCCACTGTACTCTACCTCTACTGTGCTCCACTGTACTCTACCTCTAATGTGCTCCACTGTACTCTACCTCTACTGTGCTCCACTGTACTCTACCTCTACTGTACTCCACTGTACTCTACCTCTACTGTGCTCCACTGTACTCTATCTCTACTGTATTCCACTGTACTCTACCTCTACTGTGCTCCACCTCTAATGTGCTCCACTGTACTCTACCTCTACTGTACTCCACTGTACTCTACCTCTACTGTACTCCACTCTACTCTACCTCTACTGTGCTCTACTGTACTCTATCTCTACTGTGCTCCACTGTACTCTACCTCTACTGTACTCCACTCTACTCTACCTCTACTATACTCCACTGTACTCTTTCTCTACTGTACTCCACTGTACTCTACCTCTACTGTACTCCACTGTACTCTACCTCTACTCTACTCCACTGTACTCTACTCTACTGTACTCCACTGTACTCTACCTCTACTGTACTCTACCTCTACTGTACTCCACTGTACTCTATCTCTACTTTGCTCCACTGTACTCCACTGTACTCTACCTCTAGTGTGCTCCACTGTACTCTACCTGTACTGTGCTCCACTTTACTCTACCTCTACTGTACTCCACTCTACTCTACCTCTACTGTACTCCACTGTACTCTACCTCTACTCTGCTCTACTCTATCTCTACTGTGCTCCACTGTAATCTACCTCTACTGTAATCCACTGTACTCTACCTCGACTATACTCCACTGTACTCTTTCTCTACTGTACTCCACTGTATTCTACCTCTACTGTACTCCACCTCTAATGTGTTCTACTGTACTCTACCTCTACTGTACTCCACTGTACTCTACCTCTACTATACTCCACTGTACTCTTTATCTACTGTACTCCACTGTACTCTATCTTTACTGTACTCAACTGTACTCTATCTCTACTGTGCTCTACTGTACTCTATCTCTACTGTGCTCCACTGTACTCTACCTCTACTGTACTCCACTGTATTCTACCTCTACTCTACTCCACTGTACTCTACCTCTACTGTGCTCTACTCTACTCTATCTCTACTGTGCTCCACTGCACTCTACCTCTACTGTAATCCACTGTTCTCTACCTCGACTATACTCCACTGTACTCTTTCTCTACTGTACTCCACTGTACTCTACCTCTACTGTTCTCCACTGTACTCTACCTCTACTGTGCTCGACTGTACTCTATCTCTACTGTGCTCCACTGTACTCTACCTCTACTGTACTCCACTGTACTCTACCTCTTCTTTACTCCACTGTACTCCACCTCTACTGTGCTCCACTGTACTCCACTGTACTCTACCTCTACTGTACTCCACTGTACTCTACATCTACTGTACTCCACTGTACTCTACCTCTACTGTGCTCCACTCTACTCTACTTCTACTGTACTCCACTGTACTCTACCTCTACTGTGCTCCACTGTACTCTACCTCTAATGTGCTCCACTGTACTCTACCTCTACTGTGCTCCACTCTACTCTACCTCTACTGTACTCCACTGTACTCTACCTCTACTGTGCTCCACTGTACTCTATCTCTACTCTACTCCACTGTACTCTACCTCTACTGTACTCTACTGTACTCCACCTCTAATGTGCTCCACTGTACTCTACCTCTACTGTACTCCACTCCACTGTACTCTACCTCTACTGTATTCCACTCTACTCTACCTCTATTGTGCTCTACTGTACTCTATCTCTACTGTGCTCTACTGTATTCTACCTCTACTATACTCCAGTGTACTCTACCTCTACTCTACTCCACTGGTCTCTACCTCTACTGTGCTCCACTGTACTCTACCTCTACTGTACTCCACTGTACTCTACCTCTACTGTGCTCCACTGTACTCTACCTCTAATGTGCTCCACTGTACTCTACCTCTACTGTGCTCCACTGTACTCTACCTCTACTGTTCTCCACTGTACTCTACCTCTACTGTACTCCACTGTACTCTACCTCTACTGTACTCCACTGTACTCTACCTCTACTGTACTCCACTGTACTCTACTCTACTGTACTCCACTGTACTCTACATCTACTGTACTCTACCTCTACTGTACTCCACTGTACTCTATCTCTACTTTGCTCCACTGTACTCTATCTCTACTGAACTCCACTGTACTCTACCTCTACTGTACTCTACTGTTCTCTACCTCTTCTGTACTCTACTGTACTCCACCTCTACTGTGCTCCACTGTACTCCACTGTACTCTACCTCTAGTGTGCTCCACTGTACTCTACCTCTACTGTGCTCTACTCTACTCTATCTCTACTGTGCTCCACTGTACTCTACCTCTACTGTAATCCACTGTTCTCTACCTCGACTATACTCCAATGTACTCTTTCTCTACTGTACTCCACTGTACTCTACCTCTACTGTGCTCGACTGTACTCTATCTGTACTGTGCTCCACTGTACTCTACCTCTACTGTACTCCACTGTACTCTACCTCTACTGTACTCCACTGTACTCCACCTCTACTGTGCTCCACTGTACTCCACTGTACTCTACCTCTACTGTACTCCACTGTACTCTACCTCTACTGTACTCCACTGTACTCTACCTCTACTGTGCTCCACTGTACTCTACTTCTACTGTACTCCACTGTACTCTACCTCTACTGTGCTCCACTGTACTCTACCTCTAATGTGCTCCACTGTACTCTACCTCTACTGTGCTCCACTGTACTCTACCTCTAATGTGCTCCACTGTACTCTACCTCTACTGTGCTCCACTCTACTCTACCTCTACTGTACTCCACTGTACTCTACCTCTACTGTGCTCCACTGTACTCTATCTCTACTCTACTCCACTGTACTCTACCTCTACTCTACTCTACTGTACTCCACCTCTAATGTGCTCCACTGTACTCTACCTCTACTGTACTCCACTCCACTGTACTCTACCTCTACTGTATTCCACTCTACTCTACCTCTATTGTGCTCTACTGTACTCTATCTCTACTGTGCTCTACTGTATTCTACCTCTACTATACTCCAGTGTACTCTACCTCTACTCTACTCCACTGGTCTCTACCTCTACTGTGCTCCACTGTACTCTACCTCTACTGTACTCCACTGTACTCTACCTCTACTGTGCTCCACTGTACTCTACCTCTAATGTGCTCCACTGTACTCTACCTCTACTGTGCTCCACTGTACTCTACCTCTACTGTTCTCCACTGTACTCTACCTCTACTGTACTCCACTGTACTCTACCTCTACTGTACTCTACCTCTACTGTACTCCACTGTACTCTACCTCTACTGTACTCCACTGTACTCTACCTCTACTGTACTCCACTGTACTCTACTCTACTGTACTCCACTGTACTCTACATCTACTGTACTCTACCTCTACTGTACTCCACTGTACTCTATCTCTACTTTGCTCCACTGTACTCTATCTCTACTGAACTCCACTGTATTCTACATCTACTGTACTCTACTGTTCTCTACCTCTACTGTACTCTAGTGTACTCCACCTCTATTGTGCTCCACTGTACTCCACTGTACTCTACCTCTAGTGTGCTCCACTGTACTCTACCTCTACTGTACTCAACTGTACTCTACCTCTACTGTGCTCCACTGTACTCTACCTCTACTGTGCTCCACTGTACTCTACCTCTACTGTACTCCACTGTACTCTACCTCTACTGTGCTCCACTGTACTCTACCTCTAATGTGCTCCACTGTACTCGAACCTCTACTGTGCTCCACTGTACTCTACCTCTACTGTACTCCATTGTACTCTACCTCTACTGTACTCCACTGTACTCTATCTCTACTGTGCTCTACTGTACTCTATCTCTCCTGTGCTCCACTGTACTCTACCTTTACTGTACTCCACTGTACTCTACCTGTACTGTACTCCACTGTACTCTACCTCTACTGTGCTTCACTGTACTCTACCTCTAATGTGCTCCACTGTACTCTACCTCTACTGTGCTCCACTGTACTCTACCTCTACTGTACTCAACTGTACTCTACCTCTACTGTACTCCACTGTACTCTATCTCTACTGTGCTCTACTGTACTCTATCTCTACTGTGCTTAACTGTACTCTACCTCTACTGTACTCCACTGTACTCTACCTCTACTGTACTCCACTGTACTCTACTCTACTGTACTCCACTGTACTCTACCTCTACTGTACTCTACCTCTACTGTACTCCACTGTACTCTATCTCTACTTTGCTCCCCTGTACTCTACCTCTACTGTACTCCACTGTACTCTACCTCTACTGTACTCCACTGTACTCTACTCTACTGTACTCCACTGTACTCTACCTCTACTGTACTCTACCTCTACTGTGCTCTACTGTACTCTATCTCTACTGTGCTCCACTGTACTCTACCTCTACTGTACTCCACTGTACTCTACCTCTACTGTACTCCACTGTACTCTATCTCTACTGTGCTCTACTGTACTCTATCTCTACTGTGCTCCACTGTTCTCTACCTCTACTGTACTCCACTGTACTCTACCTCTACTGTACTCCACTGTACTCTACCTCTACTGTGCTCCACTGTACTCTATCTCTACTGTGCTCCACTGTACTCTACCTCTACTGTACTCCACTCTACTCTACCTCTACTGTGCTCCACTGTACTCCACTGTACTCTATCTCTACTGTGATCCACTGTACTCTACCTCTGATGTGCTCCACTGTACTCTATCTCTACTTTGCTCCACTGTACTCTATCTCTATTGAACTCCACTGTACTCTACCTCTACTGTACTCTACTGTTCTCTACCTCTACTGTACTCTACTGTACTCCACCTCTGCTCTGCTCCACTGTAATCCACTATACTCTACCTCTACTGTACTCCGCTGAACTCTACCTCTGCTGTGCTCCACTGTACTCCACTGTACTCTATCTCTACTGTGATCCACTGTACTCTACCTCTGATGTGCTCCACTGTACTCCATCTCGACTTTGCTCCACTGTACTCTATCTCTATTGAACTCCACTGTACTCTACCTCTACTGTACTCTACTGTTCTCTACCTCTACTGCACTCTACTGTACTCCACCTCTGCTCTGCTCCACTGTAATCCACTATACTCTACCTCTACTGTGCTCCACTGTACTCTACCTTTACTTTGCTCCACTGTACTCTACCTCTACTGTACTCCACTGTGCTCTACCTCTACTGTACTCTACTGTACTCCACCTCTACTGTGCTCCACTGTACTCCACTGTACTCTACCTCTACTGTACTCCACTGTAATCTACCTCTACTGTACTCCACTGTACTCTACTCTACTGTATTCCACTGTACTCTACCTCTACTGTGCTCCACCTCTAATGTGCTCCACTGTACTCTACCTCTACTGTACTCCACTGTACTCTACCTCTACTGTACTCCACTCTACTCTACCTCTACTGTGCTCTACTGTACTCTATCTCTACTGTGCTCCACTGTACTCTACCTCTACTGTACTCCACTCTACTCTACCTCTACTATACTCCACTGTACTCTTTCTCTACTGTACTCCACTGTACTCTACCTCTACTGTACTCCACTGTACTCTACCTCTATTCTACTCCACTGTACTCTACTCTACTGTACTCCACTGTACTCTACCTCTACTGTACTCTACCTCTACTGTACTCCACTGTACTCTATCTCTACTTTGCTCCACTGTACTCTATCTCTAATGAACTCCACTCTACTGTACTCTACTGTTCTCTACCTCTACTGTACTCTACTGTACTCCACCTCTACTGTGCTCCACTGTACTCCACTGTACTCTACCTCTAGTGTGCTCCACTGTACTCTACCTGTACTGTGCTCCACTTTACTCTACCTCTACTGTACTCCACTCTACTCTACCTCTACTGTACTCCACTGTACTCTACCTCTACTCTGCTCTACTCTATCTCTACTGTGCTCCACTGTAATCTACCTCTACTGTAATCCACTGTACTCTACCTCGACTATACTCCACTGTACTCTTTCTCTACTGTACTCCACTGTATTCTACCTCTACTGTACTCCACCTCTAATGTGTTCTACTGTACTCTACCTCTACTGTACTCCACTCTACTCTACCTCTACTATACTCCACTGTACTCTTTATCTACTGTACTCCACTGTACTCTATCTCTACTGTACTCCACTGAACTCTACATCTGCTGTGCTCCACTGTACTCCACTGTACTCTATCTCTACTGTGCTCCACTGTACTCTACCTCTACTGTGCTCCACTGTTCTCTATCTCTACTGTGCTCCACTGTACTCTATCTCTACTGTGCTCCACTGTACTCTACCTCTACTGTACTCCACTGTACTCTACCTCTACTGTGCTCCACTGTACTCTATCTCTACTGTACTCCACTGTACTCTACCTCTACTGTACTCCACCTCTAATGTGCTCCACTGTACTCTACCTCTACTGTACTCTACTGTACTCTACCTCTACTGTACTCCACTCTACTCTACCTCTACTGTGCTCTACTGTACTCTATCTCTACTGTGCTCCACTGTACTCTACCTCTACTGTACTCCACTCTACTCTACCTCTACTATACTCCACTGTACTCTTTCTCTACTGTACTCCACTGTACTCTACCTCTACTGTACTCCACTGTACTCTACTCTACTGTGCTCCACTGTACTCTACCTCTACTGTACTCTACCTCTACTGTACTCCACTGTACTCTATCTCTACTTTGCTCCACTGTACTCTATCTCTACTGTACTCCACTCTACTCTACCTCTACTGTACCCTACTGTTCTCTACCTCTACTGTACTCTACTGTACTCCACCTCTACTGTGCTCCACTGTACTCCACTGTATTCTACCTCTAATGTGCTCCACTGTACTCTACCTCTACTGTGCTCCACTGTACTCTACCTCTACTGTACTCCACTGTACTCTACCTCTACTGTACTCCACTGTACTCTACCTCTACTCTGTACTCTACCTCTACTGTACTCTACTGTACTCCACCTCTAATGTGCTCCACTGTACTCCACTGTACTCTACCTCTACTCTACTCCACTGTACTCTATCTCTACTGTACTCCACTGAACTCTACATCTGCTGTGCTCCACTGTACTCCACTGTACTCTATCTCTACTGTGATCCACTGTACTCTACCTCTACTGTACTCTACTGTACTCCACCTCTGCTCTGCTCCACTGTAATCCACTATACTCTACCTCTACTGTACTCCGCTGAACTCTACCTCTGCTGTGTTCCACTGTACTCCACTGTACTCTATCTCTACTGTGATCCACTGTACTCTACCTCTGATGTGCTCCACTGTACTCCATCTCGACTTTGCTCCACTGTACTCTATCTCTATTGAACTCCACTGTACTCTACCTCTACTGTACTCTACTGTTCTCTACCTCTACTGCACTCTACTGTACTCCACCTCTGCTCTGCTCCACTGTAATCCACTATACTCTACCTCTACTGTGCTCCACTGTACTCTACCTTTACTTTGCTCCACTGTACTCTACCTCTACTGTACTCCACTGTGCTCTACCTCTACTGTACTCTACTGTACTCCACCTCTACTGTGCTCCACTGTACTCCACTGTACTCTACCTCTACTTTACTCCACTGTACTCTACCTCTACTGTACTCCACTGTACTCTACCTCTACTGTACTCCACTGTACTCTACCTCTACTGTGCTCCACTGTACTCTACCTCTAATGTGCTCCACTGTACTCTACCTCTACTGTGCTCCACTGTACTCTACCTCTACTGTACTCCACTGTACTCTACCTCTACTGTGCTCCACTGTACTCTATCTCTACTGTATTCCACTGTACTCTACCTCTACTGTGCTCCACCTCTAATGTGCTCCACTGTACTCTACCTCTACTGTACTCCACTGTACTCTACCTCTACTGTACTCCACTCTACTCTACCTCTACTGTGCTCTACTGTACTCTATCTCTACTGTGCTCCACTGTACTCTACCTCTACTGTACTCCACTCTACTCTACCTCTACTATACTCCACTGTACTCTTTCTCTACTGTACTCCACTGTACTCTACCTCTACTGTACTCCACTGTACTCTACCTCTATTCTACTCCACTGTACTCTACTCTACTGTACTCCACTGTACTCTACCTCTACTGTACTCTACCTCTACTGTACTCCACTGTACTCTATCTCTACTTTGCTCCACTGTACTCTATCTCTAATGAACTCCACTCTACTGTACTCTACTGTTCTCTACCTCTACTGTACTCTACTGTACTCCACCTCTACTGTGCTCCACTGTACTCCACTGTACTCTACCTCTAGTGTGCTCCACTGTACTCTACCTGTACTGTGCTCCACTTTACTCTACCTCTACTGTACTCCACTCTACTCTACCTCTACTGTACTCCACTGTACTCTACCTCTACTCTGCTCTACTCTATCTCTACTGTGCTCCACTGTAATCTACCTCTACTGTAATCCACTGTACTCTACCTCGACTATACTCCACTGTACTCTTTCTCTACTGTACTCCACTGTATTCTACCTCTACTGTACTCCACCTCTAATGTGTTCTACTGTACTCTACCTCTACTGTACTCCACTGTACTCTACCTCTACTATACTCCACTGTACTCTTTATCTACTGTACTCCACTGTACTCTATCTTTACTGTACTCAACTGTACTCTATCTCTACTGTGCTCTACTGTACTCTATCTCTACTGTGCTCCACTGTACTCTACCTCTACTGTACTCCACTGTACTCTACCTCTAATGTACTCCACTGTACTCTACTCTACTGTACTCCACTGTACTCTACCTCTAGTGTACTCTACCTCTACTGTACTCCACTGTACTCTACCTCTACTGTACTCCACTGTACTCTACCTCTACTGTACTCCACTGTACTCTACTCTACTGTACTCCACTGTACTCTACATCTACTGTACTCTACCTCTACTGTACTCCACTGTACTCTATCTCTACTTTGCTCCACTGTACTCTATCTCTACTGAACTCCACTGTATTCTACATCTACTGTACTCTACTGTTCTCTACCTCTACTGTACTCTAGTGTACTCCACCTCTATTGTGCTCCACTGTACTCCACTGTACTCTACCTCTAGTGTGCTCCACTGTACTCTACCTCTACTGTACTCAACTGTACTCTACCTCTACTGTGCTCCACTGTACTCTACCTCTACTGTGCTCCACTGTACTCTACCTCTACTGTACTCCACTGTACTCTACCTCTACTGTGCTCCACTGTACTCTACCTCTAATGTGCTCCACTGTACTCGAACCTCTACTGTGCTCCACTGTACTCTACCTCTACTGTACTCCACTGTACTCTACCTCTACTGTACTCCACTGTACTCTATCTCTACTGTGCTCTACTGTACTCTATCTCTCCTGTGCTCCACTGTACTCTACCTTTACTGTACTCCACTGTACTCTACCTGTACTGTACTCCACTGTACTCTACCTCTACTGTGCTTCACTGTACTCTACCTCTAATGTGCTCCACTGTACTCTACCTCTACTGTGCTCCACTGTACTCTACCTCTACTGTACTCAACTGTACTCTACCTCTACTGTACTCCACTGTACTCTATCTCTACTGTGCTCTACTGTACTCTATCTCTACTGTGCTTAACTGTACTCTACCTCTACTGTACTCCACTGTACTCTACCTCTACTGTACTCCACTGTACTCTACTCTACTGTACTCCACTGTACTCTACCTCTACTGTACTCTACCTCTACTGTACTCCACTGTACTCTATCTCTACTTTGCTCCCCTGTACTCTACCTCTACTGTACTCCACTGTACTCTACCTCTACTGTACTCCACTGTACTCTACTCTACTGTACTCCACTGTACTCTACCTCTACTGTGCTCTACTGTACTCTATCTCTACTGTGCTCCACTGTACTCTACCTCTACTGTACTCCACTGTACTCTACCTCTACTGTACTCCACTGTACTCTATCTCTACTGTGCTCTACTGTACTCTATCTCTACTGTGCTCCACTGTTCTCTACCTCTACTGTACTCCACTGTACTCTACCTCTACTGTACTCCACTGTACTCTACCTCTACTGTGCTCCACTGTACTCTATCTCTACTGTGCTCCACTGTACTCTACCTCTACTGTACTCCACTCTACTCTACCTCTACTGTGCTCCACTGTACTCCACTGTACTCTATCTCTACTGTGATCCACTGTACTCTACCTCTGATGTGCTCCACTGTACTCTATCTCTACTTTGCTCCACTGTACTCTATCTCTATTGAACTCCACTGTACTCTACCTCTACTGTACTCTACTGTTCTCTACCTCTACTGTACTCTACTGTACTCCACCTCTGCTCTGCTCCACTGTTATCCACTATACTCTACCTCTACTGTACTCCGCTGAACTCTACCTCTGCTGTGCTCCACTGTACTCCACTGTACTCTATCTCTACTGTGATCCACTGTACTCTACCTCTGATGTGCTCCACTGTACTCCATCTCGACTTTGCTCCACTGTACTCTATCTCTATTGAACTCCACTGTACTCTACCTCTACTGTACTCTACTGTTCTCTACCTCTACTGCACTCTACTGTACTCCACCTCTGCTCTGCTCCACTGTAATCCACTATACTCTACCTCTACTGTGCTCCACTGTACTCTACCTTTACTTTGCTCCACTGTACTCTACCTCTACTGTACTCCACTGTGCTCTACCTCTACTGTACTCTACTGTACTCCACCTCTACTGTGCTCCACTGTACTCCACTGTACTCTACCTCTACTGTACTCCACTGTAATCTACCTCTACTGTACTCCACTGTACTCTACTCTACTGTACTCCACTGTACTCTACCTCTACTGTGCTCTACTGTACTCTATCTCTACTGTGCTCCACTGTACTCTATCTCTACTGAACTCCACTGTACTCTACCTCTACTGTACTCTACTGTTCTCTACCTCTACTCTACTCTACTGTACTCCACCTCTACTGTGCTCCACTGTACTCCACTGTACTCTACCTCTAGTGTGCTCCACTGTACTCTACCTCTACTGTGCTCCACTGTACTCTATCTCTACTGTACTCCACTGTATTCTACCTCTACTCTACTCCACTGTACTCTACCTCTACTGTGCTCTACTCTACTCTATCTCTACTGTGCTCCACTGTACTCTACCTCTACTGTAATCCACTGTTCTCTACCTCGACTATACTCCACTGTACTCTTTCTCTACTGTACGCCACTGTACTCTACCTCTACTGTACTCCACTGTACTCTACCTCTACTGTGCTCGACTGTACTCTATCTCTACTGTGCTCCACTGTACTCTACCTCTACTGTACTCCACTGTACTCTACCTCTACTGTACTCCACTGTACTCCACCTCTACTGTGCTCCACTGTACTCCACTGTACTCTACCTCTACTGTACTCCACTGTACTCTACCTCTACTGTACTCCACTGTACTCTTCCTCTACTGTGCTCCACTGTACTCTACTTCTACTGTACTCCACCGTACTCTACCTCTACTGTGCTCCACTGTACTCTACCTCTAATGTGCTCCACTGTACTCTACCTCTACTGTGCTCCACTCTACTCTACCTCTACTGTACTCCACTGTACTCTACCTCTACTGTGCTCCACTGTACTCTATATTTCTATTCTACTCCACTGTACTCTACCTCTACTGTACTCTACTGTACTCCACCTCTAATGTGCTCCACTGTACTCTACCTCTACTGTACTCCACTCCACTGTACTCTACCTCTACTGTATTCCACTCTACTCTACCTCTATTGTGCTCTACTGTACTCTATCTCTACTGTGCTCCACTGTACTCTACCTCTACTGTACTCCACTGTACTCTACCTCTACTGTGCTCCACTGTACTCTACCTCTAATGTGCTCCACTGTACTCTACCTCTACTGTGCTCCACTGTACTCTACCTCTACTGTACTCCACTGTACTCTACCTCTACTGTACTCCACTGTACTCTACCTCTACTGTACTCCACTGTACTCTACCTCTACTGTACTCCACTGTACTCTACTCTACTGTACTCCACTGTACTCTACATCTACTGTACTCTACCTCTACTGTACTCCACTGTACTCTATCTCTACTTTGCTCCACTGTACTCTATCTCTACTGAACTCCACTGTATTCTACATCTACTGTACTCTACTGTTCTCTACCTCTACTGTACTCTAGTGTACTCCACCTCTATTGTGCTCCACTGTACTCCACTGTACTCTACCTCTAGTGTGCTCCACTGTACTCTACCTCTACTGTACTCAACTGTACTCTACCTCTACTGTGCTCCACTGTACTCTACCTCTACTGTGCTCCACTGTACTCTACCTCTACTGTACTCCACTGTACTCTACCTCTACTGTGCTCCACTGTACTCTACCTCTAATGTGCTCCACTGTACTCGAACCTCTACTGTGCTCCACTGTACTCTACCTCTACTGTACTCCACTGTACTCTACCTCTACTGTACTCAACTGTACTCTATCTCTACTGTGCTCTACTGTACTCTATCTCTCCTGTGCTCCACTGTACTCTACCTTTACTGTACTCCACTGTACTCTACCTGTACTGTACTCCACTGTACTCTATCTCTACTGTGCTCTACTGTACTCTATCTCTACTGTGCTTAACTGTACTCTACCTCTACTGTACTCCACTGTACTCTACCTCTACTGTACTCCACTGTACTCTACTCTACTGTACTCCACTGTACTCTACCTCTACTGTACTCTACCTCTACTGTACTCCACTGTACTCTATCTCTACTTTGCTCCCCTGTACTCTACCTCTACTGTACTCCACTGTACTCTACCTCTACTGTACTCCACTGTACTCTACTCTACTGTACTCCACTGTACTCTACCTCTACTGTACTCTACCTCTACTCTGCTCTACTGTACTCTATCTCTACTTTGCTCCACTGTACTCTACCTCTACTGTACTCCACTGTACTCTACCTCTACTGTACTCCACTGTACTCTATCTCTACTGTGCTCCACTGTACTCTATCTCTACTGTGATCCACTGTACTCTATCTCTACTGTGCTCCACTGTACTCTATCTCTACTGTGCTCCACTGTACTCTACCTCTACTGTGCTCCACTGTACTCTATCTCTACTGTGCTCCACTGTACTCTATCTCTACTGTGCTCCACTGTACTCTACCTCTACTGTACTCCACTGTACTCTACCTCTACTGTGCTCCACTGTACTCTATCTCTACTGTACTCCACTGTACTCTACCTCTACTGTACTCCACCTCTAATGTGCTCCACTGTACTTTACCTCTACTGTACTCCACTGTACTCTACCTCTACTGTACTCCACTCTACTCTACCTCTACTGTGCTCTACTGTACTCTATCTCTACTGTGCTCCACTGTACTCTACCTCTACTGTACTCCACTGTACTCTACCTCTACTATACTCCACTGTACTCTTTCTCTACTGTACTCCACTGTACTCTACCTCTACTGTACTCCACTGTACTCAACCTCAACTGTACTCCACTGTACTCTACTCTACTGTACTCCACTGTACTCTACCTCTACTGTACTCCACTGTACTCTATCTCTACTTTGCTCCACTGTACTCTATCTCTACTGAACTCCACTCTACTCTACCTCTACTGTACTCTACTGTTCTCTACCTCTACTGTACTCTACTGTACTCCACCTCTACTGTGCTCCACTGTACTCCACTGTACTCTACCTCTACTCTACTCCACTGTACTCTATCTCTACTGTACTCCACTGAACTTTACATCTGCTGTGCTCCACTGTACTCCACTGTACTCTATCTCTACTGTGATCCACTGTACTCTACCTCTGATGTGCTCCACTGTACTCTATCTCTACTTTGCTCCACTGTACTCTATCTCTATTGAACTCCACTGTACTCTACCTCTACTGTACTCTACTGTTCTCTACCTCTACTGTACTCTACTGTACTCCACCTCTGCTCTGCTCCACTGTAATCCACTATACTCTACCTCTACTGTACTCCGCTGAACTCTACCTCTGCTGTGCTCCACTGTACTCCACTGTACTCTATCTCTACTGTGATCCACTGTACTCTACCTCTGATGTGCTCCACTGTACTCTATCTCTACTTTGCTCCACTGTACTCTACCTCTACTGTACTCCACTGTGCTCTACCTCTACTGTACTCTACTGTACTCCACCTCTACTGTGCTCCACTGTACTCCACTGTACTCTACCTCTACTTTACTCCACTGTACTCTACCTCTACTGTACTCCACTGTACTCTACCTCTACTGTACTCCACTGTACTCTACCTCT
This sequence comes from Tiaroga cobitis, assembly GCA_030578255.1. Taxonomy (NCBI): domain Eukaryota; kingdom Metazoa; phylum Chordata; class Actinopteri; order Cypriniformes; family Leuciscidae; genus Tiaroga; species Tiaroga cobitis. The sequence continues at coordinate 3,328,139 of CM060600.1, forward strand.
ACTGTGCTCCACTGTACTCTACCTCTAATGTGCTCCACTGTACTATACCTCTACTGTGCTCCACTGTACTCTACCTCTACTGTACTCCACTGTACTCTACCTCTTCTGTACTCAACCTCTACTGTGCTCTACTGTACTCTATCTCTACTGTGCTCCACTGTACTCTACCTCTACTGTACTCCACTGTACTCTACCATTACTGTACTCCACTGTACTCTATCTCTACTGTGCTCTACTGTACTCTATCTCTACTGTGCTCCACTGTTCTCTACCTCTACTGTACTCCACTGTACTCTACCTCTACTGTACTCCACTGTACTCTACCTCTACTGTGCTCCAATGTACTCTACCTCTAATGTGCTCCACTGTACTCTACCTCTACTGTGCTCCACTGTACTCTACCTCTACTGTACTCCACTGTACTCTACCTCTACTGTGCTCCACTGTACTCTATCTCTACTGTACTCCACTGTACTCTACCTCTACTGTGCTCCACTGTACTCTACCTCTACTGTACTCCACTGTACTCTACCTCTACTTTACTCCACTCTACTCTACCTCTACTGTGCTCTACTGTACTCTATCTCTACTGTTCTCCACTGTACTCTACCTCTACTGTACTCCACTGTACTCTACCTCTACTATACTCCACTGTACTCTTTCTCTACTGTACTCCACTGTACTCTACCTCTACTGTACTCCACTGTACTCAACCTCAACTGTACTCCACTGTACTCTACTCTACTGTACTCCACTGTACTCTACCTCTACTGTACTCTACCTCTACTGTACTCCACTGTACTCTATCTCTACTTTGCTCCACTGTACTCTGTCTCTACTGAACTCCACTCTACTCTACCTCTACTGTACTCTACTGTTCTCTACCTCTACTGTACTCTACTGTACTCCACCTCTACTGTGCTCCACTGTACTCCACTGTACTCTATCTCTACTGTACTCCACTATACTCTACCTCTACTGTACTGTAATGTTCTCTACCTCTACTGTACTCTACTGTATTCCACCTCACCTGTGCTCCACTGTACTCCACTGTACTCTACATCTACTGTTCTCCACTGTTCTCCACTGTACTCTACCAATACTGTGCTCCACTGTACTCTACCTCTAATGTGCTCCACTGTACTCTATCTCTACTGTGATCCAATGTACTCTATCTCTACTGTGCTCCACTGTACTCTATCTCTACTGTGCTCCACTGTACTCTACCTCTACTGTGCTCCACTGTACTCTATCTCTACTGTGCTCCACTGTACTCTATCTCTACTGTGCTCCACTGTACTCTACCTCTACTGTACTCCACTGTACTCTACCTCTACTGTACTCCACCTCTAATGTGCTCCACTGTACTCTACCTCTACTGTACTCTACTGTACTCTACCTCTACTGTACTCCACTCTACTCTACCTCTACTGTGCTCTACTGTACTCTATCTCTACTGTGCTCCACTGTACTCTACCTCTACTGTACTCCACTCTACTCTACCTCTACTATACTCCACTGTACTCTTTCTCTACTGTACTCCACTGTACTCTACCTCTACTGTACTCCACTGTACTCTACTCTACTGTGCTCCACTGTACTCTACCTCTACTGTACTCTACCTCTACTGTACTCCACTGTACTCTATCTCTACTTTGCTCCACTGTACTCTATCTCTATTGTACTCCACTCTACTCTACCTCTACTGTACCCTACTGTTCTCTACCTCTACTGTACTCTACTGTACTCCACCTCTACTGTGCTCCACTGTACTCCACTGTATTCTACCTCTAATGTGCTCCACTGTACTCTACCTCTACTGTGCTCCACTGTACTCTACCTCTACTGTACTCCACTGTACTCTACCTCTACTGTACTCCACTGTACTCTACCTCTATTCTGTACTCTACCTCTACTGTACTCTACTGTACTCCACCTCTAATGTGCTCCACTGTACTCCACTGTACTCTACCTCTACTCTACTCCACTGTACTCTATCTCTACTGTACTCCACTGAACTCTACATCTGCTGTGCTCCACTGTACTCCACTGTACTCTATCTCTACTGTGATCCACTGTACTCTACCTCTGATGTGCTCCACTGTACTCTATCTCTACTTTGCTCCACTGTATTCTATCTCTATTGAACTCCACTGTACTCTACCTCTACTTTACTCTACTGTTCTCTACCTCTACTGTACTCTACTGTACTCCACCTCTGCTCTGCTCCACTGTAATCCACTATACTCTACCTCTACTGTACTCCGCTGAACTCTACCTCTGCTGTGCTCCACTGTACTCCACTGTACTCTATCTCTACTGTGATCCACTGTACTCTACCTCTGATGTGCTCCACTGTACTCCATCTCGACTTTGCTCCACTGTACTCTATCTCTATTGAACTCCACTGTACTCTACCTCTACTGTACTCTACTGTTCTCTACCTCTACTGCACTCTACTGTACTCCAACTCTGCTCTGCTCCACTGTAATCCACTATACTCTACCTCTACTGTGCTCCACTGTACTCTACCTTTACTTTGCTCCACTGTACTCTACCTCTACTGTACTCCACTGTGCTCTACCTCTACTGTACTCTACTGTACTCCACCTCTACTGTGCTCCACTGTACTCCACTGTACTCTACCTCTACTTTACTCCACTGTACTCTACCTCTACTGTACTCCACTGTACTCTACCTCTACTGTACTCCACTGTACTCTACCTCTACTGTGCTCCACTGTACTCTACCTCTAATGTGCTCCACTGTACTCTACCTCTACTGTGCTCCACTGTACTCTACCTCTACTGTACTCCACTGTACTCTACCTCTACTGTGCTCCACTGTACTCTATCTCTACTGTATTCCACTGTACTCTACCTCTACTGTGCTCCACCTCTAATGTGCTCCACTGTACTCTACCTCTACTGTACTCCACTGTACTCTACCTCTACTGTACTCCACTCTACTCTACCTCTACTGTGCTCTACTGTACTCTATCTCTACTGTGCTCCACTGTACTCTACCTCTACTGTACTCCACTCTACTCTACCTCTACTATACTCCACTGTACTCTTTCTCTACTGTACTCCACTGTACTCTACCTCTACTGTACTCCACTGTACTCTACCTCTATTCTACTCCACTGTACTCTACTCTACTGTACTCCACTGTACTCTACCTCTACTGTACTCTACCTCTACTGTACTCCACTGTACTCTATCTCTACTTTGCTCCACTGTACTCTATCTCTAATGAACTCCACTCTACTGTACTCTACTGTTCTCTACCTCTACTGTACTCTACTGTACTCCACCTCTACTGTGCTCCACTGTACTCCACTGTACTCTACCTCTAGTGTGCTCCACTGTACTCTACCTGTACTGTGCTCCACTTTACTCTACCTCTACTGTACTCCACTCTACTCTACCTCTACTGTACTCCACTGTACTTTACCTCTACTCTGCTCTACTCTATCTCTACTGTGCTCCACTGTAATCTACCTCTACTGTAATCCACTGTACTCTACCTCAACTATACTCCACTGTACTCTTTCTCTACTGTACTCCACTGTATTCTACCTCTACTGTACTCCACCTCTAATGTGTTCTACTGTACTCTACCTCTACTGTACTCCACTGTACTCTACCACTACTATACTCCACTGTACTCTTTATCTACTGTACTCCACTGTACTCTATCTTTACTGTACTCAACTGTACTCTATCTCTACTGTGCTCTACTGTACTCTATCTCTACTGTGCTCCACTGTACTCTACCTCTACTGTACTCCACTGTACTCTACCTCTAATGTACTCCACTGTACTCTACTCTACTGTACTCCACTGTACTCTACCTCTAGTGTGCTCCACTGTACTCTACCTGTACTGTGCTCCACTTTACTCTACCTCTACTGTACTCCACTCTACTCTACCTCTACTGTACTCCACTGTACTTTACCTCTACTCTGCTCTACTCTATCTCTACTGTGCTCCACTGTAATCTACCTCTACTGTAATCCACTGTACTCTACCTCAACTATACTCCACTGTACTCTTTCTCTACTGTACTCCACTGTATTCTACCTCTACTGTACTCCACCTCTAATGTGTTCTACTGTACTCTACCTCTACTGTACTCCACTGCACTCTACCACTACTATACTCCACTGTACTCTTTATCTACTGTACTCCACTGTACTCTATCTTTACTGTACTCAACTGTACTCTATCTCTACTGTGCTCTACTGTACTCTATCTCTACTGTGCTCCACTGTACTCTACCTCTACTGTACTCCACTGTACTCTACCTCTAATGTACTCCACTGTACTCTACTCTACTGTACTCCACTGTACTCTACCTCTACTGTACTCTACCTCTACTGTACTCCACTGTACTCTACCTCTACTGTACTCCACTGTACTCTACTCTACTGTACTCCACTGTACTCTACATCTACTGTACTCTACCTCTACTGTACTCCACTGTACTCTATCTCTACTTTGCTCCACTGTACTCTATCTCTACTGAACTCCACTGTATTCTACCTCTACTGTACTCTACTGTTCTCTACCTCTACTGTACTCTAGTGTACTCCACCTCTACTGTGCTCCACTGTACTCCACTGTACTCTACCTCTAGTGTGCTCCACTGTCTCTACCTTTACTGTACTCCACTGTACTCTACCTCTACTGTGCTCCACTGTACTCTACCTCTACTGTGCTCCACTGTACTCTACCTCTACTGTACTCCACTGTACTCTACCTCTACTGTGCTCCACTGTACTCTACCTCTAATGTGCTCCACTGTACTCGAACCTCTACTGTGCTCCACTGTACTCTACCTCTACTGTACTCCACTGTACTCTACCTCTACTGTACTCCACTGTACTCTATCTCTACTGTGCTCTACTGTACTCTATCTCTCCTGTGCTCCACTGTACTCTACCTTTACTGTACTCCACTGTACTCTACCTGTACTGTACTCCACTGTACTCTACCTCTACTGTGCTTCACTGTACTCTACCTCTAATGTGCTCCACTGTACTCTACCTCTACTGTGCTCCACTGTACTCTACCTCTACTGTACTCAACTGTACTCTACCTCTACTGTACTCCACTGTACTCTATCTCTACTGTGCTCTACTGTACTCTATCTCTACTGTGCTTAACTGTACTGTACCTCTACTGTACTCCACTGTACTCTACCTCTACTGTACTCCACTGTACTCTACTCTACTGTACTCCACTGTACTCTACCTCTACTGTACTCTACCTCTACTGTACTCCACTTTACTCTATCTCTACTTTGCTCCACTGTACTCTACCTCTACTGTACTCCACTGTACTCTACCTCTACTGTTCTCCACTGTACTCTACTCTACTGTACTCCACTGTACTCTACCTCTACTGTACTCTACCTCTACTGTACTCCACTGTACACTATCTCTACTGTGCTCTACTCTACTCTATCTCTACTGTGCTCCACAGTTTTTTACCTCTACTGTACTCCACTGTACTCTACCTCTACTGTACTCCACTGTACTCTACTCTACTGTACTCCACTGTACTCTACCTCTACTGTACTCTACATCTACTGTGCTCTACTCTACTCTATGTCTACTGTGCTCCACTGTACTCTACCTCTACTGTACTCCACTGTACTCTACCTCTACTGTGCTCCACTGTACTCTACCTCTAATGTGCTCCACTGTACTCTACCTCTACTGTGCTCCACTGTACTCTACCTCTACTGTACTCCACTGTACTCTATCTCTACTGTGCTCTACTGTACTCTACCTCTACTGTACTCCACTGTACTCTACCTCTACTGTACTCCACTGTACTCTACCTCTACTTTGCTCCACTGTACTCTACCTCTAATGTGCTCCACTCTACTCTACCTCTACTGTGCTCCACTGTACTCTACCTCTAATGTACTCCACTGTACTCTACCTCTACTGTGCTCCACTGTACTCTATCTCTAATGTACTCCACTGTACTCTACCTCTACTGTACTCCACCTCTAATGTGCTCCACTGTACTCTACCTCTACTGTACTCCACTGTACTCTACCTCTACTGTACTCCACTCTACTCTACCTCTACTGTGCTCTACTGTACTCTATCTCTACTGTGCTCCACTGTACTCTACCTCTACTCTACTCCACTGTACTCTACCTCTACTATACTCCACTGTACTCTTTCTCTACTGTACTCCACTGTACTCTACCTCTACTGTACTCCACTGTACTCTACCTCAACTGTACTCCACTGTACTCTACTCTACTGTACTCCACTGTACTCTACCTCTACTGTACTCTACCTCTACTGTACTCCACTGTACTCTATCTCTACTTTGCTCCACTGTACTCTATCTCTACTGAACTCCTCTCTACTCTACCTCTCCTGTACTCTACTGTTCTCTACTTCTACTGTACTCTACTGTACTCCACCTCTACTGTGCTCAACTGTACTCCACTGTACTCTACCTCTAGTATGCTCCACTGTACTCTACCTGTACTGTGCTCCACTTTACTCTACCTCTACTGTACTCCACTGTACTCTACCTCTACTGTACTCCACTGTACTCTACCTCTACTGTACTCTAGTGTACTCTACCTCTACTGTACTCCACTGTACTCTATCTCTACTTTGCTCCACTGTACTCTATCTCTACTGAATTCCACTCTACTCTACCTCTACTGTACTCTACTGTACTCCACCTCTACTGTGCTCCACTGTACTCCACTGTACTCTACCTCTAGTATGCTCCACTGTACTCTACCTGTACTGTGCTGCACTTTACTCTACCTCTACTGTACTCCACTGTACTCTACCTTTACTGTACTCCACTGTACTCTACCTGTACTGTACTCCACTGTACTCTACCTCTACTGTGCTCCACTGTACTCTACCTCTAATGTGCTCCACTGTACTCTACCTCTACTGTGCTCCACTGTACTCTACCTCTACTGTACTCAACTGTACTCTACCTCTACTGTACTCCAGTGTACTCTATCTCTACTGTGCTCTACTGTACTCTATCTCTACTGTGCTCAACTGTACTCTACCTCTACTGTACTCCACTGTACTCTACCTCTACTGTACTCCACTGTACTCTACTCTACTGTACTCCACTGTACTCTACCTCTACTGTACTCTACCTCTACTGTGCTCTAATGTACTCTATCTCTACTGTGCTCCACTGTACTCTATCTCTACTGAACTCCACTGTACTCTACCTCTACTGTACTCTACTGTTCTCTACCTCTTCTGTACTCTACTGTACTCCACCTCTACTGTGCTCCACTGTACTCCACTGTACTCTACCTCTATTGTGCTCCACTGTACTCTACCTCTACTGTGCTCCACTGTACTCTACCTCTACTGTACTCCACTGTATTCTACCTCTACTCTACTCCACTGTACTCTACCTCTACTGTGCTCTACTCTACTCTATCTCTACTGTGCTCCACTGCACTCTACCTCTACTGTAATCCACTGTTCTCTACCTCGACTATACTCCACTGTACTCTTTCTCTACTGTACTCCACTGTACTCTACCTCTACTGTTCTCCACTGTACTCTACCTCTACTGTGCTCGACTGTACTCTATCTCTACTGTGCTCCACTGTACTCTACCTCTACTGTACTCCACTGTACTCTACCTCTTCTGTACTCCACTGTACTCTACCTCTACTGTACTCCACTGTACTCTACCTCTTCTGTACTCCACTGTACTCCACCTCTACTGTGCTCCACTGTACTCCACTGTACTCTACCTCTACTGTACTCCACTGTACTCTACATCTACTGTACTCCACTGTACTCTACCTCTACTGTGCTCCACTGTACTCTACTTCTACTGTACTCCACTGTACTCTACCTCTACTGTGCTCCACTGTACTCTACCTCTAATGTGCTCCACTGTACTCTACCTCTACTGTGCTCCACTCTACTCTACCTCTACTGTACTCCACTGTACTCTACCTCTACTGTGCTCCACTGTACTCTATCTCTACTCTACTCCACTGTACTCTACCTCTACTGTACTCTACTGTACTCCACCTCTAATGTGCTCCACTGTACTCTACCTCTACTGTACTCCACTCCACTGTACTCTACCTCTACTGTATTCCACTCTACTCTACCTCTATTGTGCTCTACTGTACTCTATCTCTACTGTGCTCTACTGTATTCTACCTCTACTATACTCCAGTGTACTCTACCTCTACTCTACTCCACTGGTCTCTACCTCTACTGTGCTCCACTGTACTCTACCTCTACTGTACTCCACTGTACTCTACCTCTACTGTGCTCCACTGTACTCTACCTCTAATGTGCTCCACTGTACTCTACCTCTACTGTGCTCCACTGTACTCTACCTCTACTGTTCTCCACTTTACTCTACCTCTACTGTACTCCACTGTACTCTACCTCTACTGTACTCCACTGTACTCTACCTCTACTGTACTCCACTGTACTCTACTCTACTGTACTCCACTGTACTCTACATCTACTGTACTCTACCTCTACTGTACTCCACTGTACTCTATCTCTACTTTGCTCCACTGTACTCTATCTCTACTGAACTCCACTGTACTCTACCTCTACTGTACTCTACTGTTCTCTACCTCTTCTGTACTCTACTGTACTCCACCTCTACTGTGCTCCACTGTACTCCACTGTACTCTACCTCTAGTGTGCTCCACTGTACTCTACCTCTACTGTGCTCTACTCTACTCTATCTCTACTGTGCTCCACTGTACTCTACCTCTACTGTAATCCACTGTTCTCTACCTCGACTATACTCCAATGTACTCTTTCTCTACTGTACTCCACTGTACTCTACCTCTACTGTGCTCGACTGTACTCTATCTGTACTGTGCTCCACTGTACTCTACCTCTACTGTACTCCACTGTACTCTACCTCTACTGTACTCCACTGTACTCCACCTCTACTGTGCTCCACTGTACTCCACTGTACTCTACCTCTACTGTACTCCACTGTACTCTACCTCTACTGTACTCCACTGTACTCTACCTCTACTGTGCTCCACTGTACTCTACTTCTACTGTACTCCACTGTACTCTACCTCTACTGTGCTCCACTGTACTCTACCTCTAATGTGCTCCACTGTACTCTACCTCTACTGTGCTCCACTCTACTCTACCTCTACTGTACTCCACTGTACTCTACCTCTACTGTGCTCCACTGTACTCTATCTCTACTCTACTCCACTGTACTCTATCTCTACTGTGCTCTACTGTATTCTACCTCTACTATACTCCACTGTACTCTACCTCTACTCTACTCCACTGGTCTCTACCTCTACTGTGCTCCACTGTACTCTACCTCTACTGTACTCCACTGTACTCTACCTCTACTGTGCTCCACTGTACTCTACCTCTAATGTGCTCCACTGTACTCTACCTCTACTGTGCTCCACTGTACTCTACCTCTACTGTACTCCACTGTACTCTACCTCTACTGTACTCCACTGTACTCTACCTCTACTGTACTCCACTGTACTCTACCTCTACTGTACTCCACTGTACTCTACTCTACTGTACTCCACTGTACTCTACATCTACTGTACTCTACCTCTACTGTACTCCACTGTACTCTATCTCTACTTTGCTCCACTGTACTCTATCTCTACTGAACTCCACTGTATTCTACATCTACTGTACTCTACTGTTCTCTACCTCTACTGTACTCTAGTGTACTCCACCTCTATTGTGCTCCACTGTACTCCACTGTACTCTACCTCTAGTGTGCTCCACTGTACTCTACCTCTACTGTACTCAACTGTACTCTACCTCTACTGTGCTCCACTGTACTCTACCTCTACTGTGCTCCACTGTACTCTACCTCTACTGTACTCCACTGTACTCTACCTCTACTGTGCTCCACTGTACTCTACCTCTAATGTGCTCCACTGTACTCGAACCTCTACTGTGCTCCACTGTAATCTACCTCTACTGTAATCCACTGTACTCTACCTCAACTATACTCCACTGTACTCTTTCTCTACTCTACTCCACTGTATTCTACCTCTACTGTACTCCACCTCTAATGTGTTCTACTGTACTCTACCTCTACTGTACTCCACTGTACTCTACCACTACTATACTCCACTGTACTCTTTATCTACTGTACTCCACTGTACTCTATCTTTACTGTACTCAACTGTACTCTATCTCTACTGTGCTCTACTGTACTCTATCTCTACTGTGCTCCACTGTACTCTACCTCTACTGTACTCCACTGTACTCTACCTCTAATGTACTCCACTGTACTCTACTCTACTGTACTCCACTGTACTCTACCTCTAGTGTGCTCCACTGTACTCTACCTGTACTGTGCTCCACTTTACTCTACCTCTACTGTACTCCACTCTACTCTACCTCTACTGTACTCCACTGTACTTTACCTCTACTCTGCTCTACTCTATCTCTACTGTGCTCCACTGTAATCTACCTCTACTGTAATCCACTGTACTCTACCTCAACTATACTCCACTGTACTCTTTCTCTACTGTACTCCACTGTATTCTACCTCTACTGTACTCCACCTCTAATGTGTTCTACTGTACTCTACCTCTACTGTACTCCACTGTACTCTACCACTACTATACTCCACTGTACTCTTTATCTACTGTACTCCACTGTACTCTATCTTTACTGTACTCAACTGTACTCTATCTCTACTGTGCTCTACTGTACTCTATCTCTACTGTGCTCCACTGTACTCTACCTCTACTGTACTCCACTGTACTCTACCTCTAATGTACTCCACTGTACTCTACTCTACTGTACTCCACTGTACTCTACCTCTACTATACTCTACCTCTACTGTACTCCACTGTACTCTACCTCTACTGTACTCCACTGTACTCTACTCTACTGTACTCCACTGTACTCTACATCTACTGTACTCTACCTCTACTGTACTCCACTGTACTCTATCTCTACTTTGCTCCACTGTACTCTATCTCTACTGAACTCCACTGTATTCTACCTCTACTGTACTCTACTGTTCTCTACCTCTACTGTACTCTAGTGTACTCCACCTCTACTGTGCTCCACTGTACTCCACTGTACTCTACCTCTAGTGTGCTCCACTGTCTCTACCTTTACTGTACTCCACTGTACTCTACCTCTACTGTGCTCCACTGTACTCTACCTCTACTGTGCTCCACTGTACTCTACCTCTACTGTACTCCACTGTACTCTACCTCTACTGTGCTCCACTGTACTCTACCTCTAATGTGCTCCACTGTACTCGAACCTCTACTGTGCTCCACTGTACTCTACCTCTACTGTACTCCACTGTACTCTACCTCTACTGTACTCCACTGTACTCTATCTCTACTGTGCTCTACTGTACTCTATCTCTCCTGTGCTCCACTGTACTCTACCTTTACTGTACTCCACTGTACTCTACCTGTACTGTACTCCACTGTACTCTACCTCTACTGTGCTTCACTGTACTCTACCTCTAATGTGCTCCACTGTACTCTACCTCTACTGTGCTCCACTGTACTCTACCTCTACTGTACTCAACTGTACTCTACCTCTACTGTACTCCACTGTACTCTATCTCTACTGTGCTCTACTGTACTCTATCTCTACTGTGCTTAACTGTACTGTACCTCTACTGTACTCCACTGTACTCTACCTCTACTGTACTCCACTGTACTCTACTCTACTGTACTCCACTGTACTCTACCTCTACTGTACTCTACCTCTACTGTACTCCACTTTACTCTATCTCTACTTTGCTCCACTGTACTCTACCTCTACTGTACTCCACTGTACTCTACCTCTACTGTTCTCCACTGTACTCTACTCTACTGTACTCCACTGTACTCTACCTCTACTGTACTCTACCTCTACTGTACTCCACTGTACACTATCTCTACTGTGCTCTACTCTACTCTATCTCTACTGTGCTCCACAGTTTTTTACCTCTACTGTACTCCACTGTACTCTACCTCTACTGTACTCCACTGTACTCTACTCTACTGTACTCCACTGTACTCTACCTCTACTGTACTCTACATCTACTGTGCTCTACTCTACTCTATGTCTACTGTGCTCCACTGTACTCTACCTCTACTGTACTCCACTGTACTCTACCTCTACTGTGCTCCACTGTACTCTACCTCTAATGTGCTCCACTGTACTCTACCTCTACTGTGCTCCACTGTACTCTACCTCTACTGTACTCCACTGTACTCTATCTCTACTGTGCTCTACTGTACTCTACCTCTACTGTACTCCACTGTACTCTACCTCTACTGTACTCCACTGTACTCTACCTCTACTTTGCTCCACTGTACTCTACCTCTAATGTGCTCCACTCTACTCTACCTCTACTGTGCTCCACTGTACTCTACCTCTAATGTACTCCACTGTACTCTACCTCTACTGTGCTCCACTGTACTCTATCTCTAATGTACTCCACTGTACTCTACCTCTACTGTACTCCACCTCTAATGTGCTCCACTGTACTCTACCTCTACTGTACTCCACTGTACTCTACCTCTACTGTACTCCACTCTACTCTACCTCTACTGTGCTCTACTGTACTCTATCTCTACTGTGCTCCACTGTACTCTACCTCTACTCTACTCCACTGTACTCTACCTCTACTATACTCCACTGTACTCTTTCTCTACTGTACTCCACTGTACTCTACCTCTACTGTACTCCACTGTACTCTACCTCAACTGTACTCCACTGTACTCTACCTCTACTGTACTCCACTGTACTCTACCTCTACTGTACTCTACCTCTACTGTACTCCACTGTACTCTATCTCTACTTTGCTCCACTGTACTCTATCTCTACTGAACTCCTCTCTACTCTACCTCTCCTGTACTCTACTGTTCTCTACTTCTACTGTACTCTACTGTACTCCACCTCTACTGTGCTCAACTGTACTCCACTGTACTCTACCTCTAGTATGCTCCACTGTACTCTACCTGTACTGTGCTCCACTTTACTCTACCTCTACTGTACTCCACTGTACTCTACCTCTACTGTACTCCACTGTACTCTACCTCTACTGTACTCTAGTGTACTCTACCTCTACTGTACTCCACTGTACTCTATCTCTACTTTGCTCCACTGTACTCTATCTCTACTGAATTCCACTCTACTCTACCTCTACTGTACTCTACTGTACTCCACCTCTACTGTGCTCCACTGTACTCCACTGTACTCTACCTCTAGTATGCTCCACTGTACTCTACCTGTACTGTGCTGCACTTTACTCTACCTCTACTGTACTCCACTGTACTCTACCTTTACTGTACTCCACTGTACTCTACCTGTACTGTACTCCACTGTACTCTACCTCTACTGTGCTCCACTGTACTCTACCTCTAATGTGCTCCACTGTACTCTACCTCTACTGTGCTCCACTGTACTCTACCTCTACTGTACTCAACTGTACTCTACCTCTACTGTACTCCAGTGTACTCTATCTCTACTGTGCTCTACTGTACTCTATCTCTACTGTGCTCAACTGTACTCTACCTCTACTGTACTCCACTGTACTCTACCTCTACTGTACTCCACTGTACTCTACTCTACTGTACTCCACTTTACTCTACCTCTACTGTACTCTACCTCTACTGTACTCCACTGTACTCTATCTCTACTATGCTCCACTGTACTCTACCTCTACTGTACTCCACTGTACTCTACCTCTACTGTACTCCACTGTACTCTACTCTACTGTACTCCACTGTACTCTACCTCTACTGTACTCTACCTCTACTGTGCTCTAATGTACTCTATCTCTACTGTGCTCCACTGTACTCTATCTCTACTGAACTCCACTGTACTCTACCTCTACTGTACTCTACTGTTCTCTACCTCTTCTGTACTCTACTGTACTCCACCTCTACTGTGCTCCACTGTACTCCACTGTACTCTACCTCTATTGTGCTCCACTGTACTCTACCTCTACTGTGCTCCACTGTACTCTACCTCTACTGTACTCCACTGTATTCTACCTCTACTCTACTCCACTGTACTCTACCTCTACTGTGCTCTACTCTACTCTATCTCTACTGTGCTCCACTGCACTCTACCTCTACTGTAATCCACTGTTCTCTACCTCGACTATACTCCACTGTACTCTTTCTCTACTGTACTCCACTGTACTCTACCTCTACTGTTCTCCACTGTACTCTATCTCTACTGTGCTCGACTGTACTCTATCTCTACTGTGCTCCACTGTACTCTACCTCTACTGTACTCCACTGTACTCTACCTCTTCTGTACTCCACTGTACTCCACCTCTACTGTGCTCCACTGTACTCCACTGTACTCTACCTCTACTGTACTCCACTGTACTCTACATCTACTGTACTCCACTGTACTCTACCTCTACTGTGCTCCACTGTACTCTACTTCTACTGTACTCCACTGTACTCTACCTCTACTGTGCTCCACTGTACTCTACCTCTAATGTGCTCCACTGTACTCTACCTCTACTGTGCTCCACTCTACTCTACCTCTACTGTACTCCACTGTACTCTACCTCTACTGTGCTCCACTGTACTCTATCTCTACTCTACTCCACTGTACTCTACCTCTACTGTACTCTACTGTACTCCACCTCTAATGTGCTCCACTGTACTCTACCTCTACTGTACTCCACTCCACTGTACTCTACCTCTACTGTATTCCACTCTACTCTACCTCTATTGTGCTCTACTGTACTCTATCTCTACTGTGCTCTACTGTATTCTACCTCTACTATACTCCAGTGTACTCTACCTCTACTCTACTCCACTGGTCTCTACCTCTACTGTGCTCCACTGTACTCTACCTCTACTGTACTCCACTGTACTCTACCTCTACTGTGCTCCACTGTACTCTACCTCTAATGTGCTCCACTGTACTCTACCTCTACTGTGCTCCACTGTACTCTACCTCTACTGTTCTCCACTGTACTCTACCTCTACTGTACTCCACTGTACTCTACCTCTACTGTACTCCACTGTACTCTACCTCTACTGTACTCCACTGTACTCTACTCTACTGTACTCCACTGTACTCTACATCTACTGTACTCTACCTCTACTGTACTCCACTGTACTCTATCTCTACTTTGCTCCACTGTACTCTATCTCTACTGAACTCCACTGTACTCTACCTCTACTGTACTCTACTGTTCTCTACCTCTTCTGTACTCTACTGTACTCCACCTCTACTGTGCTCCACTGTACTCCACTGTACTCTACCTCTAGTGTGCTCCACTGTACTCTACCTCTACTGTGCTCTACTCTACTCTATCTCTACTGTGCTCCACTGTACTCTACCTCTACTGTAATCCACTGTTCTCTACCTCGACTATACTCCAATGTACTCTTTCTCTACTGTACTCCACTGTACTCTACCTCTACTGTGCTCGACTGTACTCTATCTGTACTGTGCTCCACTGTACTCTACCTCTACTGTACTCCACTGTACTCTACCTCTACTGTACTCCACTGTACTCCACCTCTACTGTGCTCCACTGTACTCCACTGTACTCTACCTCTACTGTACTCCACTGTACTCTACCTCTACTGTACTCCACTGTACTCTACCTCTACTGTGCTCCACTGTACTCTACTTCTACTGTACTCCACTGTACTCTACCTCTACTGTGCTCCACTGTACTCTACCTCTAATGTGCTCCACTGTACTCTACCTCTACTGTGCTCCACTCTACTCTACCTCTACTGTACTCCACTGTACTCTACCTCTACTGTGCTCCACTGTACTCTATCTCTACTCTACTCCACTGTACTCTATCTCTACTGTGCTCTACTGTATTCTACCTCTACTATACTCCACTGTACTCTACCTCTACTCTACTCCACTGGTCTCTACCTCTACTGTGCTCCACTGTACTCTACCTCTACTGTACTCCACTGTACTCTACCTCTACTGTGCTCCACTGTACTCTACCTCTAATGTGCTCCACTGTACTCTACCTCTACTGTGCTCCACTGTACTCTACCTCTACTGTACTCCACTGTACTCTACCTCTACTGTACTCCACTGTACTCTACCTCTACTGTACTCCACTGTACTCTACCTCTACTGTACTCCACTGTACTCTACTCTACTGTACTCCACTGTACTCTACATCTACTGTACTCTACCTCTACTGTACTCCACTGTACTCTATCTCTACTTTGCTCCACTGTACTCTATCTCTACTGAACTCCACTGTATTCTACATCTACTGTACTCTACTGTTCTCTACCTCTACTGTACTCTAGTGTACTCCACCTCTATTGTGCTCCACTGTACTCCACTGTACTCTACCTCTAGTGTGCTCCACTGTACTCTACCTCTACTGTACTCAACTGTACTCTACCTCTACTGTGCTCCACTGTACTCTACCTCTACTGTGCTCCACTGTACTCTACCTCTACTGTACTCCACTGTACTCTACCTCTACTGTGCTCCACTGTACTCTACCTCTAATGTGCTCCACTGTACTCGAACCTCTACTGTGCTCCACTGTACTCTACCTCTACTGTACTCCACTGTACTCTACCTCTACTGTACTCCACTGTACTCTATCTCTACTGTGCTCTACTGTACTCTATCTCTCCTGTGCTCCACTGTACTCTACCTTTACTGTACTCCACTGTACTCTACCTGTACTGTACTCCACTGTACTCTACCTCTACTGTGCTTCACTGTACTCTACCTCTAATGTGCTCCACTGTACTCTACCTCTACTGTGCTCCACTGTACTCTACCTCTACTGTACTCAACTGTACTCTACCTCTACTGTACTCCACTGTACTCTACCTCGACTATACTCCAATGTACTCTTTCTCTACTGTACTCCACTGTACTCTACCTCTACTGTGCTCTACTGTACTCTATCTCTACTGTGCTTAACTGTACTCTACCTCTACTGTACTCCACTGTACTCTACCTCTACTGTACTCCACTGTACTCTACTCTACTGTACTCCACTGTACTCTACCTCTACTGTACTCTACCTCTACTGTACTCCACTGTACTCTATCTCTACTTTGCTCCCCTGTACTCTACCTCTACTGTACTCCACTGTAGTCTACCTCTACTGTACTCCACTGTACTCTACTCTACTGTACTCCACTGTACTCTACCTCTACTGTACTCTACCTCTACTGTGCTCTACTGTACTCTATCTCTACTGTGCTCCACTGTACTCTACCTCTACTGTACTCCACTGTACTCTACCTCTACTGTACTCCACTGTACTCTATCTCTACTGTGCTCTACTGTACTCTATCTCTACTGTGCTCCACTGTTCTCTACCTCTACTGTACTCCACTGTACTCTACCTCTACTGTACTCCACTGTACTCTACCTCTACTGTGCTCCAATGTACTGTACCTCTAATGTGCTCCACTGTACTCTACCTCTACTGTGCTCCACTGTACTCTACCTCTACTGTACTCCACTGTACTCTACCTCTACTGTACTCCACCTCTAATATGCTCCACTGTACTCTACCTCTACTGTACTCCACTGTACTCTACCTCTACTGTACTCCACTCTACTCTACCTCTACTGTGCTCTACTGTACTCTATCTCTACTGTGCTCCACTGTACTCTACCTCTACTGTACTCCACTGTACTCTACCTCTACTATACTCCACTGTACTCTTTCTCTACTGTACTCCACTGTACTCTACCTCTACTGTACTCCACTGTACTCAACCTCAACTGTACTCCACTGTACTCTACTCTACTGTACTCCACTGTACTCTACCTCTACTGTACTCTACCTCTACTGTACTCCACTGTACTCTATCTCTACTTTGCTCCACTGTACTCTATCTCTACTGAACTCCACTCTACTCTACCTCTACTGTACTCTACTGTTCTCTACCTCTACTGTACTCTACTGTACTCCACCTCTACTGTGCTCCACTGTACTCCACTGTACTCTATCTCTACTGTACTCCACTGTACTCTACTTCTACTGTACTGTAATGTTCTCTACCTCTACTGTACTCTACTGTATTCCACCTCTACTGTGCTCCACTGTACTCCACTGTACTCTACCTCTACTGTTCTCCACTGTTCTCCACTGTACTCTACCAATACTGTGCTCCACTGTACTCTACCTCTACTGTACTCCACTGTACTCTATCTCTACTGTGCTCTACTGTACTCTATCTCTACTGTGCTCAACTGTACTCTACCTCTACTGTACTCCACTGTACTCTACCTCTACTGTATTCCACTGTACTCTACTCTACTGTACTCCACTTTACTCTACCTCTACTGTACTCTACCTCTACTGTACTCCACTGTACTCTATCTCTACTTTGCTCCACTGTACTCTACCTCTACTGTACTCCACTGTAATCTACCTCTAATGTACTCCACTGTACTCTACTCTACTGTACTCCACTGTACTCTACATTTACTGTACTCTACCTCTACTGTGCTCTACTGTACTCTATCTCTACTGTGCTCCACTGTACTCTATCTCTACTGAACTCCACTGTACTCTACCTCTACTGTACTCTACTGTTCTCTACCTCTACTCTACTCTACTGTACTCCACCTCTACTGTACTCCACTGTACTCCACTGTACTCTACCTCTAGTGTGCTCCACTGTACTCTACCTCTACTGTGCTCCACTGTACTCTATCTCTACTGTACTCCACTGTATTCTACCTCTACTCTACTCCACTGTACTCTACCTCTACTGTGCTCTACTCTACTCTATCTCTACTGTGCTCCACTGTACTCTACCTCTACTGTAATCCACTGTTCTCTACCTCGACTATACTCCACTGTACTCTTTCTCTACTGTACTCCACTGTACTCTACCTCTACTGTACTCCACAGTACTCTACCTCTACTGTGCTCGACTCTACTCTATCTCTACTGTGCTCCACTGTACTCTACCTCTACTGTACTCCACTGTACTCTACCTCTACTGTACTCCACTGTACTCCACCTCTACTGTGCTCCACTGTACTCCACTGTACTCTACCTCTACTGTACTCCACTGTACTCTACCTCTACTGTACTCCACTGTACTCTTCCTCTACTGTGCTCCACTGTACTCTACTTCTACTGTACTCCACCGTACTCTACCTCTACTGTGCTCCACTGTACTCTACCTCTAATGTGCTCCACTGTACTCTACCTCTACTGTGCTCCACTCTACTCTACCTCTACTGTACTCCACTGTACTCTACCTCTACTGTGCTCCACTGTACTCTATCTCTATTCTACTCCACTGTACTCTACCTCTACTGTACTCTACTGTACTCCACCTCTAATGTGCTCCACTGTACTCTACCTCTACTGTACTCCACTCCACTGTACTCTACCTCTACTGTATTCCACTCTACTCTACCTCTATTGTGCTCTACTGTACTCTATCTCTACTGTGCTCCACTGTACTCTACCTCTACTGTACTCCACTGTACTCTACCTCTACTGTGCTCCACTGTACTCTACCTCTAATGTGCTCCACTGTACTCTACCTCTACTGTGCTCCACTGTACTCTACCTCTACTGTACTCCACTGTACTCTACCTCTACTGTACTCCACTGTACTCTACCTCTACTGTACTCCACTGTACTCTACTCTACTGTACTCCACTGTACTCTACATCTACTGTACTCTACCTCTACTGTACTCCACTGTACTCTATCTCTACTTTGCTCCACTGTACTCTATCTCTACTGAACTCCACTGTATTCTACATCTACTGTACTCTACTGTTCTCTACCTCTACTGTACTCTAGTGTACTCCACCTCTATTGTGCTCCACTGTACTCCACTGTACTCTACCTCTAGTGTGCTCCACTGTACTCTACCTCTACTGTACTCAACTGTACTCTACCTCTACTGTGCTCCACTGTACTCTACCTCTACTGTGCTCCACTGTACTCTACCTCTACTGTACTCCACTGTACTCTACCTCTACTGTGCTCCACTGTACTCTACCTTTAATGTGCTCCACTGTACTCGAACCTCTACTGTGCTCCACTGTACTCTACCTCTACTGTACTCTACTGTACTCTACCTCTACTGTACTCAACTGTACTCTATCTCTACTGTGCTCTACTGTACTCTATCTCTCCTGTGCTCCACTGTACTCTACCTTTACTGTACTCCACTGTACTCTACCTGTACTGTACTCCACTGTACTCTACCTCTACTGTGCTTCACTGTACTCTACCTCTAATGTGCTCCACTGTACTCTACCTCTACTGTGCTCCACTGTACTCTACCTCTACTGTACTCAACTGTACTCTACCTCTACTGTACTCCACTGTACTCTATCTCTACTGTGCTCTACTGTACTCTATCTCTACTGTGCTTAACTGTACTCTACCTCTACTCTACTCCACTGTACTCTACCTCTACTGTACTCCACTGTACTCTACTCTACTGTACTCCACTGTACTCTACCTCTACTGTACTCTACCTCTACTGTACTCCACTGTACTCTATCTCTACTTTGCTCCCCTGTACTCTACCTCTACTGTACTCCACTGTACTCTACCTCTACTGTACTCTATCTCTACTGTGCTCTACTGTACTCTATCTCTACTGTGCTCCACTGCTCTCTACCTCTACTGTACTCCACTGTACTCTACCTCTACTGTACTCCACTGTACTCTACCTCTACTGTGCTCCAATGTACTCTACCTCTAATGTGCTCCACTGTACTCTACCTCTACTGTGCTCCACTGTACTCTACCTCTACTGTACTCCACTGTACTCTACCTCTACTGTGCTCCACTGTACTCTATCTCTACTGTACTCCACTGTACTCTACCTCTACTGTACTCCACCTCTAATGTGCTCCACTGTACTTTACCTCTACTGTACTCCACTGTACTCTACCTCTACTGTACTCCACTCTACTCTACCTCTACTGTGCTCTACTGTACTCTATCTCTACTGTGCTCCACTGTACTCTACCTCTACTGTACTCCACTGTACTCTACCTCTACTATACTCCACTGTACTCTTTCTCTACTGTACTCCACTGTACTCTACCTCTACTGTACTCCACTGTACTCAACCTCAACTGTACTCCACTGTACTCTACTCTACTGTACTCCACTGTACTCTACCTCTACTGTACTCTACCTCTACTGTGCTCTATTGTACTCTATCTCTACTGTGCTCCACTGTACTCTACCTCTACAGTACTCCACTGTACTCTACCTCTACTGTACTCCACTGTACACTATCTCTACTGTGCTCTACTCTACTCTATCTCTACTGTGCTCCACTGTTTTTTACCTCTACTGTACTCCACTGTACTCTACCTCTACTGTACTCCACTGTACTCTACTCTACTGTACTCCACTGTACTCTACCTCTACTGTACTCTACATCTACTGTGCTCTACTCTACTCTATGTCTACTGTGCTCCACTGTACTCTACCTCTACTGTACTCCACTGTACTCTACCTCTACTGTGCTCCACTGTACTCTACCTCTACTGTGCTCCACTGTATTCTACCTCTACTGTGCTCCACTGTACTCTATCTCTACTGTGCTCAACTGTACTCTATCTCTACTGTGCTCCACTGTACTCTACCTCTACTGTACTCCACTGTACTCTACCTCTACTGTGCTCCACTGTACTCTATCTCTACTGTACTCCACTGTACTCTACCTCTACTGTACTCCACCTCTAATGTGCTCCACGGTACTCTACCTCTACTGTACTCTACTGTACTCTACCTCTACTGTACTCCACTCTACTCTACCTCTACTGTGCTCTACTGTACTCTATCTCTACTGTGCTCCACTGTACTCTACCTCTACTGTACTCCACTCTACTCTACCTCTACTATACTCCACTGTACTCTTTCTCTACTGTACTCCACTGTACTCTACCTCTACTGTACTCCACTGTACTCTACTCTACTGTGCTCCACTGTACTCTACCTCTACTGTACTCTACCTCTACTGTACTCCACTGTACTCTATCTCTACTTTGCTCCACTGTACTCTATCTCTAATGTACTCCACTCTACTCTACCTCTACTGTACCCTACTGTTCTCTACCTCTACTGTACTCTACTGTACTCCACCTCTACTGTGCTCCACTGTACTCCACTGTACTCTACCTCTAATGTGCTCCACTGTACTCTACCTCTACTGTGCTCCACTGTACTCTACCTCTACTGTACTCCACTGTACTCTACCTCTACTGTACTCCACTGTACTCTACCTCTACTCTGTACTCTACCTCTACTGTACTCTACTGTACTCCACCTCTAATGTGCTCCACTGTACTCCACTGTACTCTACCTCTACTCTACTCCACTGTACTCTATCTCTACTGTACTCCACTGAACTCTACATCTGCTGTGCTCCACTGTACTCCACTGTACTCTATCTCTACTGTGATCCACTGTACTCTACCTCTGATGTGCTCCACTGTACTCTATCTCTACTTTGCTCCACTGTACTCTATCTCTATTGAACTCCACTGTACTCTACCTCTACTGTACTCTACTGTTCTCTACCTCTACTGTACTCTACTGTACTCCACCTCTGCTCTGCTCCACTGTAATCCACTATACTCTACCTCTACTGTACTCCGCTGAACTCTACCTCTGCTGTGCTCCACTGTACTCCACTGTACTCTATCTCTACTGTGATCCACTGTACTCTACCTATGATGTGCTCCACTGTACTCCATCTCGACTTTGCTCCACTGTACTCTATCTCTATTGAACTCCACTGTACTCTACCTCTACTGTACTCTACTGTTCTCTACCTCTACTGCACTCTACTGTACTCCACCTCTGCTCTGCTCCACTGTAATCCACTATACTCTACCTCTACTTTGCTCCACTGTACTCTACCTTTACTTTGCTCCACTGTACTCTACCTCTACTGTACTCCACTGTGCTCTACCTCTACTGTACTCTACTGTACTCCACCTCTACTGTGCTCCACTGTACTCCACTGTACTCTACCTCTACTTTACTCCACTGTACTCTACCTCTACTGTACTCCACTGTACTCTACCTCTACTGTACTCCACTGTACTCTACCTCTACTGTGCTCCACTGTACTCTACCTCTAATGTGCTCCACTGTACTCTACCTCTACTGTGCTCCACTGTACTCTACCTCTACTGTACTCCACTGTACTCTACCTCTACTGTGCTCCACTGTACTCTATCTCTACTGTATTCCACTGTACTCTACCTCTACTGTGCTCCACCTCTAATGTGCTCCACTGTACTCTACCTCTACTGTACTCCACTGTACTCTACCTCTACTGTACTCCACTCTACTCTACCTCTACTGTGCTCTACTGTACTCTATCTCTACTGTGCTCCACTGTACTCTACCTCTACTGTACTCCACTCTACTCTACCTCTACTATACTCCACTGTACTCTTTCTCTACTGTACTCCACTGTACTCTACCTCTACTGTACTCCACTGTACTCTACCTCTACTCTACTCCACTGTACTCTACTCTACTGTACTCCACTGTACTCTACCTCTACTGTACTCTACCTCTACTGTACTCCACTGTACTCTATCTCTACTTTGCTCCACTGTACTCCACTGTACTCTACCTCTAGTGTGCTCCACTGTACTCTACCTGTACTGTGCTCCACTTTACTCTACCTCTACTGTACTCCACTCTACTCTACCTCTACTGTACTCCACTGTACTCTACCTCTACTCTGCTCTACTCTATCTCTACTGTGCTCCACTGTAATCTACCTCTACTGTAATCCACTGTACTCTACCTCGACTATACTCCACTGTACTCTTTCTCTACTGTACTCCACTGTATTCTACCTCTACTGTACTCCACCTCTAATGTGTTCTACTGTACTCTACCTCTACTGTACTCCACTGTACTCTACCTCTACTATACTCCACTGTACTCTTTATCTACTGTACTCCACTGTACTCTATCTTTACTGTACTCAACTGTACTCTATCTCTACTGTGCTCTACTGTACTCTATCTCTACTGTGCTCCACTGTACTCTACCTCTACTGTACTCCACTGTATTCTACCTCTACTCTACTCCACTGTACTCTACCTCTACTGTGCTCTACTCTACTCTATCTCTACTGTGCTCCACTGCACTCTACCTCTACTGTAATCCACTGTTCTCTACCTCGACTATACTCCACTGTACTCTTTCTCTACTGTACTCCACTGTACTCTACCTCTACTGTTCTCCACTGTACTCTACCTCTACTGTGCTCGACTGTACTCTATCTCTACTGTGCTCCACTGTACTCTACCTCTACTGTACTCCACTGTACTCTACCTCTTCTGTACTCCACTGTACTCCACCTCTACTGTGCTCCACTGTACTCCACTGTACTCTACCTCTACTGTACTCCACTGTACTCTACATCTACTGTACTCCACTGTACTCTACCTCTACTGTGCTCCACTGTACTCTACTTCTACTGTACTCCACTGTACTCTACCTCTACTGTGCTCCACTGTACTCTACCTCTAATGTGCTCCACTGTACTCTACCTCTACTGTGCTCCACTCTACTCTACCTCTACTGTACTCCACTGTACTCTACCTCTACTGTGCTCCACTGTACTCTATCTCTACTCTACTCCACTGTACTCTACCTCTACTGTACTCTACTGTACTCCACCTCTAATGTGCTCCACTGTACTCTACCTCTACTGTACTCCACTCCACTGTACTCTACCTCTACTGTATTCCACTCTACTCTACCTCTATTGTGCTCTACTGTACTCTATCTCTACTGTGCTCTACTGTATTCTACCTCTACTATACTCCAGTGTACTCTACCTCTACTCTACTCCACTGGTCTCTACCTCTACTGTGCTCCACTGTACTCTACCTCTACTGTACTCCACTGTACTCTACCTCTACTGTGCTCCACTGTACTCTACCTCTAATGTGCTCCACTGTACTCTACCTCTACTGTGCTCCACTGTACTCTACCTCTACTGTTCTCCACTGTACTCTACCTCTACTGTACTCCACTGTACTCTACCTCTACTGTACTCCACTGTACTCTACCTCTACTGTACTCCACTGTACTCTACTCTACTGTACTCCACTGTACTCTACATCTACTGTACTCTACCTCTACTGTACTCCACTGTACTCTATCTCTACTTTGCTCCACTGTACTCTATCTCTACTGAACTCCACTGTACTCTACCTCTACTGTACTCTACTGTTCTCTACCTCTTCTGTACTCTACTGTACTCCACCTCTACTGTGCTCCACTGTACTCCACTGTACTCTACCTCTAGTGTGCTCCACTGTACTCTACCTCTACTGTGCTCTACTCTACTCTATCTCTACTGTGCTCCACTGTACTCTACCTCTACTGTAATCCACTGTTCTCTACCTCGACTATACTCCAATGTACTCTTTCTCTACTGTACTCCACTGTACTCTACCTCTACTGTGCTCGACTGTACTCTATCTGTACTGTGCTCCACTGTACTCTACCTCTACTGTACTCCACTGTACTCTACCTCTACTGTACTCCACTGTACTCCACCTCTACTGTGCTCCACTGTACTCCACTGTACTCTACCTCTACTGTACTCCACTGTACTCTACCTCTACTGTACTCCACTGTACTCTACCTCTACTGTGCTCCACTGTACTCTACTTCTACTGTACTCCACTGTACTCTACCTCTACTGTGCTCCACTGTACTCTACCTCTAATGTGCTCCACTGTACTCTACCTCTACTGTGCTCCACTCTACTCTACCTCTACTGTACTCCACTGTACTCTACCTCTACTGTGCTCCACTGTACTCTATCTCTACTCTACTCCACTGTACTCTATCTCTACTGTGCTCTACTGTATTCTACCTCTACTATACTCCACTGTACTCTACCTCTACTCTACTCCACTGGTCTCTACCTCTACTGTGCTCCACTGTACTCTACCTCTACTGTACTCCACTGTACTCTACCTCTACTGTGCTCCACTGTACTCTACCTTTAATGTGCTCCACTGTACTCTACCTCTACTGTGCTCCACTGTACTCTACCTCTACTGTACTCCACTGTACTCTACCTCTACTGTACTCCACTGTACTCTACCTCTACTGTACTCCACTGTACTCTACCTCTACTGTACTCCACTGTACTCTACTCTACTGTACTCCACTGTACTCTACATCTACTGTACTCTACCTCTACTGTACTCCACTGTACTCTATCTCTACTTTGCTCCACTGTACTCTATCTCTACTGAACTCCACTGTATTCTACATCTACTGTACTCTACTGTTCTCTACCTCTACTGTACTCTAGTGTACTCCACCTCTATTGTGCTCCACTGTACTCCACTGTACTCTACCTCTAGTGTGCTCCACTGTACTCTACCTCTACTGTACTCAACTGTACTCTACCTCTACTGTGCTCCACTGTACTCTACCTCTACTGTGCTCCACTGTACTCTACCTCTACTGTACTCCACTGTACTCTACCTCTACTGTGCTCCACTGTACTCTACCTCTAATGTGCTCCACTGTACTCGAACCTCTACTGTGCTCCACTGTACTCTACCTCTACTGTACTCCACTGTACTCTACCTCTACTGTACTCCACTGTACTCTATCTCTACTGTGCTCTACTGTACTCTATCTCTCCTGTGCTCCACTGTACTCTACCTTTACTGTACTCCACTGTACTCTACCTGTACTGTACTCCACTGTACTCTACCTCTACTGTGCTTCACTGTACTCTACCTCTAATGTGCTCCACTGTACTCTACCTCTACTGTGCTCCACTGTACTCTACCTCTACTGTACTCAACTGTACTCTACCTCTACTGTACTCCACTGTACTCTACCTCGACTATACTCCAATGTACTCTTTCTCTACTGTACTCCACTGTACTCTACCTCTACTGTGCTCTACTGTACTCTATCTCTACTGTGCTTAACTGTACTCTACCTCTACTGTACTCCACTGTACTCTACCTCTACTGTACTCCACTGTACTCTACTCTACTGTACTCCACTGTACTCTACCTCTACTGTACTCTACCTCTACTGTACTCCACTGTACTCTATCTCTACTTTGCTCCCCTGTACTCTACCTCTACTGTACTCCACTGTAGTCTACCTCTACTGTACTCCACTGTACTCTACTCTACTGTACTCCACTGTACTCTACCTCTACTGTACTCTACCTCTACTGTGCTCCACTGTACTCTACCTCTACTGTACTCCACTGTACTCTACCTCTACTGTACTCCACTGTACTCTATCTCTACTGTGCTCTACTGTACTCTATCTCTACTGTGCTCCACTGTTCTCTACCTCTACTGTACTCCACTGTACTCTACCTCTACTGTACTCCACTGTACTCTACCTCTACTGTGCTCCAATGTACTGTACCTCTAATGTGCTCCACTGTACTCTACCTCTACTGTGCTCCACTGTACTCTACCTCTACTGTACTCCACTGTACTCTACCTCTACTGTACTCCACCTCTAATGTGCTCCACTGTACTCTACCTCTACTGTACTCCACTGTACTCTACCTCTACTGTACTCCACTCTACTCTACCTCTACTGTGCTCTACTGTACTCTATCTCTACTGTGCTCCACTGTACTCTACCTCTACTGTACTCCACTGTACTCTACCTCTACTATACTCCACTGTACTCTTTCTCTACTGTACTCCACTGTACTCTACCTCTACTGTACTCCACTGTACTCAACCTCAACTGTACTCCACTGTACTCTACTCTACTGTACTCCACTGTACTCTACCTCTACTGTACTCTACCTCTACTGTACTCCACTGTACTCTATCTCTACTTTGCTCCACTGTACTCTATCTCTACTGAACTCCACTCTACTCTACCTCTACTGTACTCTACTGTTCTCTACCTCTACTGTACTCTACTGTACTCCACCTCTACTGTGCTCCACTGTACTCCACTGTACTCTATCTCTACTGTACTCCACTGTACTCTACTTCTACTGTACTGTAATGTTCTCTACCTCTACTGTACTCTACTGTATTCCACCTCTACTGTGCTCCACTGTACTCCACTGTACTCTACCTCTACTGTTCTCCACTGTTCTCCACTGTACTCTACCAATACTGTGCTCCACTGTACTCTACCTCTACTGTACTCCACTGTACTCTATCTCTACTGTGCTCTACTGTACTCTATCTCTACTGTGCTCAACTGTACTCTACCTCTACTGTACTCCACTGTACTCTACCTCTACTGTATTCCACTGTACTCTACTCTACTGTACTCCACTTTACTCTACCTCTACTGTACTCTACCTCTACTGTACTCCACTGTACTCTATCTCTACTTTGCTCCACTGTACTCTACCTCTACTGTACTCCACTGTAATCTACCTCTAATGTACTCCACTGTACTCTACTCTACTGTACTCCACTGTACTCTACATTTACTGTACTCTACCTCTACTGTGCTCTACTGTACTCTATCTCTACTGTGCTCCACTGTACTCTATCTCTACTGAACTCCACTGTACTCTACCTCTACTGTACTCTACTGTTCTCTACCTCTACTCTACTCTACTGTACTCCACCTCTACTGTGCTCCACTGTACTCCACTGTACTCTACCTCTAGTGTGCTCCACTGTACTCTACCTCTACTGTGCTCCACTGTACTCTATCTCTACTGTACTCCACTGTATTCTACCTCTACTCTACTCCACTGTACTCTACCTCTACTGTGCTCTACTCTACTCTATCTCTACTGTGCTCCACTGTACTCTACCTCTACTGTAATCCACTGTTCTCTACCTCGACTATACTCCACTGTACTCTTTCTCTACTGTACTCCACAGTACTCTACCTCTACTGTACTCCACAGTACTCTACCTCTACTGTGCTCGACTGTACTCTATCTCTACTGTGCTCCACTGTACTCTACCTCTACTGTACTCCACTGTACTCTACCTCTACTGTACTCCACTGTACTCCACCTCTACTGTGCTCCACTGTACTCCACTGTACTCTACCTCTACTGTACTCCACTGTACTCTACCTCTACTGTACTCCACTGTACTCTTCCTCTACTGTGCTCCACTGTACTCTACTTCTACTGTACTCCACCGTACTCTACCTCTACTGTGCTCCACTGTACTCTACCTCTAATGTGCTCCACTGTACTCTACCTCTACTGTGCTCCACTCTACTCTACCTCTACTGTACTCCACTGTACTCTACCTCTACTGTGCTCCACTGTACTCTATCTCTATTCTACTCCACTGTACTCTACCTCTACTGTACTCTACTGTACTCCACCTCTAATGTGCTCCACTGTACTCTACCTCTACTGTACTCCACTCCACTGTACTCTACCTCTACTGTATTCCACTCTACTCTACCTCTATTGTGCTCTACTGTACTCTATCTCTACTGTGCTCCACTGTACTCTACCTCTACTGTACTCCACTGTACTCTACCTCTACTGTGCTCCACTGTACTCTACCTCTAATGTGCTCCACTGTACTCTACCTCTACTGTGCTCCACTGTACTCTACCTCTACTGTACTCCACTGTACTCTACCTCTACTGTACTCCACTGTACTCTACCTCTACTGTACTCCACTGTACTCTACTCTACTGTACTCCACTGTACTCTACATCTACTGTACTCTACCTCTACTGTACTCCACTGTACTCTATCTCCACTTTGCTCCACTGTACTCTATCTCTACTGAACTCCACTGTATTCTACATCTACTGTACTCTACTGTTCTCTACCTCTACTGTACTCTAGTGTACTCCACCTCTATTGTGCTCCACTGTACTCCACTGTACTCTACCTCTAGTGTGCTCCACTGTACTCTACCTCTACTGTACTCAACTGTACTCTACCTCTACTGTGCTCCACTGTACTCTACCTCTACTGTGCTCCACTGTACTCTACCTCTACTGTACTCCACTGTACTCTACCTCTACTGTGCTCCACTGTACTCTACCTTTAATGTGCTCCACTGTACTCGAACCTCTACTGTGCTCCACTGTACTCTACCTCTACTGTACTCTACTGTACTCTACCTCTACTGTACTCAACTGTACTCTATCTCTACTGTGCTCTACTGTACTCTATCTCTCCTGTGCTCCACTGTACTCTACCTTTACTGTACTCCACTGTACTCTACCTGTACTGTACTCCACTGTACTCTACCTCTACTGTGCTTCACTGTACTCTACCTCTAATGTGCTCCACTGTACTCTACCTCTACTGTGCTCCACTGTACTCTACCTCTACTGTACTCAACTGTACTCTACCTCTACTGTACTCCACTGTACTCTATCTCTACTGTGCTCTACTGTACTCTATCTCTACTGTGCTTAACTGTACTCTACCTCTACTCTACTCCACTGTACTCTACCTCTACTGTACTCCACTGTACTCTACTCTACTGTACTCCACTGTACTCTACCTCCACTGTACTCTACCTCTACTGTACTCCACTGTACTCTATCTCTACTTTGCTCCCCTGTACTCTACCTCTACTGTACTCCACTGTACTCTACCTCTACTGTACTCTATCTCTACTGTGCTCTACTGTACTCTATCTCTACTGTGCTCCACTGCTCTCTACCTCTACTGTACTCCACTGTACTCTACCTCTACTGTACTCCACTGTACTCTACCTCTACTGTGCTCCAATGTACTCTACCTCTAATGTGCTCCACTGTACTCTACCTCTACTGTGCTCCACTGTACTCTACCTCTACTGTACTCCACTGTACTCTACCTCTACTGTGCTCCACTGTACTCTATCTCTACTGTACTCCACTGTACTCTACCTCTACTGTACTCCACCTCTAATGTGCTCCACTGTACTTTACCTCTACTGTACTCCACTGTACTCTACCTCTACTGTACTCCACTCTACTCTACCTCTACTGTGCTCTACTGTACTCTATCTCTACTGTGCTCCACTGTACTCTACCTCTACTGTACTCCACTGTACTCTACCTCTACTATACTCCACTGTACTCTTTCTCTACTGTACTCCACTGTACTCTACCTCTACTGTACTCCACTGTACTCAACCTCAACTGTACTCCACTGTACTCTACTCTACTGTACTCCACTGTACTCTACCTCTACTGTACTCTACCTCTACTGTGCTCTATTGTACTCTATCTCTACTGTGCTCCACTGTACTCTACCTCTACAGTACTCCACTGTACTCTACCTCTACTGTACTCCACTGTACACTATCTCTACTGTGCTCTACTCTACTCTATCTCTACTGTGCTCCACTGTTTTTTACCTCTACTGTACTCCACTGTACTCTACCTCTACTGTACTACACTGTACTCTACTCTACTGTACTCCACTGTACTCTACCTCTACTGTACTCTACATCTACTGTGCTCTACTCTACTCTATGTCTACTGTGCTCCACTGTACTCTACCTCTACTGTACTCCACTGTACTCTACCTCTACTGTGCTCCACTGTACTCTACCTCTACTGTGCTCCACTGTATTCTACCTCTACTGTGCTCCACTGTACTCTATCTCTACTGTGCTCCACTGTACTCTATCTCTACTGTGCTCCACTGTACTCTACCTCTACTGTACTCCACTGTACTCTACCTCTACTGTGCTCCACTGTACTCTATCTCTACTGTACTCCACTGTACTCTACCTCTACTGTACTCCACCTCTAATGTGCTCCACGGTACTCTACCTCTACTGTACTCTACTGTACTCTACCTCTACTGTACTCCACTCTACTCTACCTCTACTGTGCTCTACTGTACTCTATCTCTACTGTGCTCCACTGTACTCTACCTCTACTGTACTCCACTCTACTCTACCTCTACTATACTCCACTGTACTCTTTCTCTACTGTACTCCACTGTACTCTACCTCTACTGTACTCCACTGTACTCTACTCTACTGTGCTCCACTGTACTCTACCTCTACTGTACTCTACCTCTACTGTACTCCACTGTACTCTATCTCTACTTTGCTCCACTGTACTCTATCTCTAATGTACTCCACTCTACTCTACCTCTACTGTACCCTACTGTTCTCTACCTCTACTGTACTCTACTGTACTCCACCTCTACTGTGCTCCACTGTACTCCACTGTACTCTACCTCTAATGTGCTCCACTGTACTCTACTCTACTGTACTCCACTGTACTCTACCTCTACTGTACTCTACATCTACTGTGCTCTACTCTACTCTATGTCTACTGTGCTCCACTGTACTCTACCTCTACTGTACTCCACTGTACTCTACCTCTACTGTGCTCCACTGTACTCTATCTCTACTGTACTCCACTGTACTCTACCTCTACTGTACTCCACCTCTAATGTGCTCCACGGTACTCTACCTCTACTGTACTCTACTGTACTCTACCTCTACTGTACTCCACTCTACTCTACCTCTACTGTGCTCTACTGTACTCTATCTCTACTGTGCTCCACTGTACTCTACCTCTACTGTACTCCACTCTACTCTACCTCTACTATACTCCACTGTACTCTTTCTCTACTGTACTCCACTGTACTCTACCTCTACTGTACTCCACTGTACTCTACTCTACTGTGCTCCACTGTACTCTACCTCTACTGTACTCTACCTCTACTGTACTCCACTGTACTCTATCTCTACTTTGCTCCACTGTACTCTATCTCTAATGTACTCCACTCTACTCTACCTCTACTGTACCCTACTGTTCTCTACCTCTACTGTACTCTACTGTACTCCACCTCTACTGTGCTCCACTGTACTCCACTGTACTCTACCTCTAATGTGCTCCACTGTACTCTACCTCTACTGTGCTCCACTGTACTCTACCTCTACTGTACTCCACTGTACTCTACCTCTACTGTACTCCACTGTACTCTACCTCTACTCTGTACTCTACCTCTACTGTACTCTACTGTACTCCACCTCTAATGTGCTCCACTGTACTCCACTGTACTCTACCTCTACTCTACTCCACTGTACTCTATCTCTACTGTACTCCACTGAACTCTACATCTGCTGTGCTCCACTGTACTCCACTGTACTCTATCTCTACTGTGATCCACTGTACTCTACCTCTGATGTGCTCCACTGTACTCTATCTCTACTTTGCTCCACTGTACTCTATCTCTATTGAACTCCACTGTACTCTACCTCTACTGTACTCTACTGTTCTCTACCTCTACTGTACTCTTCTGTACTCCACCTCTGCTCTGCTCCACTGTAATCCACTATACTCTACCTCTACTGTACTCCGCTGAACTCTACCTCTGCTGTGCTCCACTGTACTCCACTGTACTCTATCTCTACTGTGATCCACTGTACTCTACCTATGATGTGCTCCACTGTACTCCATCTCGACTTTGCTCCACTGTACTCTATCTCTATTGAACTCCACTGTACTCTACCTCTACTGTACTCTACTGTTCTCTACCTCTACTGCACTCTACTGTACTCCACCTCTGCTCTGCTCCACTGTAATCCACTATACTCTACCTCTACTTTGCTCCACTGTACTCTACCTTTACTTTGCTCCACTGTACTCTACCTCTACTGTACTCCACTGTACTCCACCTCTATTGTGCTCCACTGTACTCCACTGTACTCTACCTCTAGTGTGCTCCACTGTACTCTACCTCTACTGTACTCAACTGTACTCTACCTCTACTGTGCTCCACTGTACTCTACCTCTACTGTGCTCCACTGTACTCTACCTCTACTGTACTCCACTGTACTCTACCTCTACTGTGCTCCACTGTACTCTACCTCTAATGTGCTCCACTGTACTCGAACCTCTACTGTGCTCCACTGTACTCTACCTCTACTGTACTCCACTGTACTCTACCTCTACTGTACTCCACTGTACTCTATCTCTACTGTGCTCTACTGTACTCTATCTCTCCTGTGCTCCACTGTACTCTACCTTTACTGTACTCCACTGTACTCTACCTGTACTGTACTCCACTGTACTCTACCTCTACTGTGCTTCACTGTACTCTACCTCTAATGTGCTCCACTGTACTCTACCTCTACTGTGCTCCACTGTACTCTACCTCTACTGTACTCAACTGTACTCTACCTCTACTGTACTCCACTGTACTCTACCTCGACTATACTCCAATGTACTCTTTCTCTACTGTACTCCACTGTACTCTACCTCTACTGTGCTCTACTGTACTCTATCTCTACTGTGCTTAACTGTACTCTACCTCTACTGTACTCCACTGTACTCTACCTCTACTGTACTCCACTGTACTCTACTCTACTGTACTCCACTGTACTCTACCTCTACTGTACTCTACCTCTACTGTACTCCACTGTACTCTATCTCTACTTTGCTCCCCTGTACTCTACCTCTACTGTACTCCACTGTAGTCTACCTCTACTGTACTCCACTGTACTCTACTCTACTGTACTCCACTGTACTCTACCTCTACTGTACTCTACCTCTACTGTGCTCTACTGTACTCTATCTCTACTGTGCTCCACTGTACTCTACCTCTACTGTACTCCACTGTACTCTACCTCTACTGTACTCCACTGTACTCTATCTCTACTGTGCTCTACTGTACTCTATCTCTACTGTGCTCCACTGTTCTCTACCTCTACTGTACTCCACTGTACTCTACCTCTACTGTACTCCACTGTACTCTACCTCTACTGTGCTCCAATGTACTGTACCTCTAATGTGCTCCACTGTACTCTACCTCTACTGTGCTCCACTGTACTCTACCTCTACTGTACTCCACTGTACTCTACCTCTACTGTACTCCACCTCTAATGTGCTCCACTGTACTCTACCTCTACTGTACTCCACTGTACTCTACCTCTACTGTACTCCACTCTACTCTACCTCTACTGTGCTCTACTGTACTCTATCTCTACTGTGCTCCACTGTACTCTACCTCTACTGTACTCCACTGTACTCTACCTCTACTATACTCCACTGTACTCTTTCTCTACTGTACTCCACTGTACTCTACCTCTACTGTACTCCACTGTACTCAACCTCAACTGTACTCCACTGTACTCTACTCTACTGTACTCCACTGTACTCTACCTCTACTGTACTCTACCTCTACTGTACTCCACTGTACTCTATCTCTACTTTGCTCCACTGTACTCTATCTCTACTGAACTCCACTCTACTCTACCTCTACTGTACTCTACTGTTCTCTACCTCTACTGTACTCTACTGTACTCCACCTCTACTGTGCTCCACTGTACTCCACTGTACTCTATCTCTACTGTACTCCACTGTACTCTACTTCTACTGTACTGTAATGTTCTCTACCTCTACTGTACTCTACTGTATTCCACCTCTACTGTGCTCCACTGTACTCCACTGTACTCTACCTCTACTGTTCTCCACTGTTCTCCACTGTACTCTACCAATACTGTGCTCCACTGTACTCTACCTCTACTGTACTCCACTGTACTCTATCTCTACTGTGCTCTACTGTACTCTATCTCTACTGTGCTCAACTGTACTCTACCTCTACTGTACTCCACTGTACTCTACCTCTACTGTATTCCACTGTACTCTACTCTACTGTACTCCACTTTACTCTACCTCTACTGTACTCTACCTCTACTGTACTCCACTGTACTCTATCTCTACTTTGCTCCACTGTACTCTACCTCTACTGTACTCCACTGTAATCTACCTCTAATGTACTCCACTGTACTCTACTCTACTGTACTCCACTGTACTCTACATTTACTGTACTCTACCTCTACTGTGCTCTACTGTACTCTATCTCTACTGTGCTCCACTGTACTCTATCTCTACTGAACTCCACTGTACTCTACCTCTACTGTACTCTACTGTTCTCTACCTCTACTCTACTCTACTGTACTCCACCTCTACTGTGCTCCACTGTACTCCACTGTACTCTACCTCTAGTGTGCTCCACTGTACTCTACCTCTACTGTGCTCCACTGTACTCTATCTCTACTGTACTCCACTGTATTCTACCTCTACTCTACTCCACTGTACTCTACCTCTACTGTGCTCTACTCTACTCTATCTCTACTGTGCTCCACTGTACTCTACCTCTACTGTAATCCACTGTTCTCTACCTCGACTATACTCCACTGTACTCTTTCTCTACTGTACTCCACAGTACTCTACCTCTACTGTACTCCACAGTACTCTACCTCTACTGTGCTCGACTGTACTCTATCTCTACTGTGCTCCACTGTACTCTACCTCTACTGTACTCCACTGTACTCTACCTCTACTGTACTCCACTGTACTCCACCTCTACTGTGCTCCACTGTACTCCACTGTACTCTACCTCTACTGTACTCCACTGTACTCTACCTCTACTGTACTCCACTGTACTCTTCCTCTACTGTGCTCCACTGTACTCTACTTCTACTGTACTCCACCGTACTCTACCTCTACTGTGCTCCACTGTACTCTACCTCTAATGTGCTCCACTGTACTCTACCTCTACTGTGCTCCACTCTACTCTACCTCTACTGTACTCCACTGTACTCTACCTCTACTGTGCTCCACTGTACTCTATCTCTATTCTACTCCACTGTACTCTACCTCTACTGTACTCTACTGTACTCCACCTCTAATGTGCTCCACTGTACTCTACCTCTACTGTACTCCACTCCACTGTACTCTACCTCTACTGTATTCCACTCTACTCTACCTCTATTGTGCTCTACTGTACTCTATCTCTACTGTGCTCCACTGTACTCTACCTCTACTGTACTCCACTGTACTCTACCTCTACTGTGCTCCACTGTACTCTACCTCTAATGTGCTCCACTGTACTCTACCTCTACTGTGCTCCACTGTACTCTACCTCTACTGTACTCCACTGTACTCTACCTCTACTGTACTCCACTGTACTCTACCTCTACTGTACTCCACTGTACTCTACTCTACTGTACTCCACTGTACTCTACATCTACTGTACTCTACCTCTACTGTACTCCACTGTACTCTATCTCCACTTTGCTCCACTGTACTCTATCTCTACTGAACTCCACTGTATTCTACATCTACTGTACTCTACTGTTCTCTACCTCTACTGTACTCTAGTGTACTCCACCTCTATTGTGCTCCACTGTACTCCACTGTACTCTACCTCTAGTGTGCTCCACTGTACTCTACCTCTACTGTACTCAACTGTACTCTACCTCTACTGTGCTCCACTGTACTCTACCTCTACTGTGCTCCACTGTACTCTACCTCTACTGTACTCCACTGTACTCTACCTCTACTGTGCTCCACTGTACTCTACCTTTAATGTGCTCCACTGTACTCGAACCTCTACTGTGCTCCACTGTACTCTACCTCTACTGTACTCTACTGTACTCTACCTCTACTGTACTCAACTGTACTCTATCTCTACTGTGCTCTACTGTACTCTATCTCTCCTGTGCTCCACTGTACTCTACCTTTACTGTACTCCACTGTACTCTACCTGTACTGTACTCCACTGTACTCTACCTCTACTGTGCTTCACTGTACTCTACCTCTAATGTGCTCCACTGTACTCTACCTCTACTGTGCTCCACTGTACTCTACCTCTACTGTACTCAACTGTACTCTACCTCTACTGTACTCCACTGTACTCTATCTCTACTGTGCTCTACTGTACTCTATCTCTACTGTGCTTAACTGTACTCTACCTCTACTCTACTCCACTGTACTCTACCTCTACTGTACTCCACTGTACTCTACTCTACTGTACTCCACTGTACTCTACCTCCACTGTACTCTACCTCTACTGTACTCCACTGTACTCTATCTCTACTTTGCTCCCCTGTACTCTACCTCTACTGTACTCCACTGTACTCTACCTCTACTGTACTCTATCTCTACTGTGCTCTACTGTACTCTATCTCTACTGTGCTCCACTGCTCTCTACCTCTACTGTACTCCACTGTACTCTACCTCTACTGTACTCCACTGTACTCTACCTCTACTGTGCTCCAATGTACTCTACCTCTAATGTGCTCCACTGTACTCTACCTCTACTGTGCTCCACTGTACTCTACCTCTACTGTACTCCACTGTACTCTACCTCTACTGTGCTCCACTGTACTCTATCTCTACTGTACTCCACTGTACTCTACCTCTACTGTACTCCACCTCTAATGTGCTCCACTGTACTTTACCTCTACTGTACTCCACTGTACTCTACCTCTACTGTACTCCACTCTACTCTACCTCTACTGTGCTCTACTGTACTCTATCTCTACTGTGCTCCACTGTACTCTACCTCTACTGTACTCCACTGTACTCTACCTCTACTATACTCCACTGTACTCTTTCTCTACTGTACTCCACTGTACTCTACCTCTACTGTACTCCACTGTACTCAACCTCAACTGTACTCCACTGTACTCTACTCTACTGTACTCCACTGTACTCTACCTCTACTGTACTCTACCTCTACTGTGCTCTATTGTACTCTATCTCTACTGTGCTCCACTGTTTTTTACCTCTACTGTACTCCACTGTACTCTACCTCTACTGTACTACACTGTACTCTACTCTACTGTACTCCACTGTACTCTACCTCTACTGTACTCTACATCTACTGTGCTCTACTCTACTCTATGTCTACTGTGCTCCACTGTACTCTACCTCTACTGTACTCCACTGTACTCTACCTCTACTGTGCTCCACTGTACTCTACCTCTACTGTGCTCCACTGTATTCTACCTCTACTGTGCTCCACTGTACTCTATCTCTACTGTGCTCCACTGTACTCTATCTCTACTGTGCTCCACTGTACTCTACCTCTACTGTACTCCACTGTACTCTACCTCTACTGTGCTCCACTGTACTCTATCTCTACTGTACTCCACTGTACTCTACCTCTACTGTACTCCACCTCTAATGTGCTCCACGGTACTCTACCTCTACTGTACTCTACTGTACTCTACCTCTACTGTACTCCACTCTACTCTACCTCTACTGTGCTCTACTGTACTCTATCTCTACTGTGCTCCACTGTACTCTACCTCTACTGTACTCCACTCTACTCTACCTCTACTATACTCCACTGTACTCTTTCTCTACTGTACTCCACTGTACTCTACCTCTACTGTACTCCACTGTACTCTACTCTACTGTGCTCCACTGTACTCTACCTCTACTGTACTCTACCTCTACTGTACTCCACTGTACTCTATCTCTACTTTGCTCCACTGTACTCTATCTCTAATGTACTCCACTCTACTCTACCTCTACTGTACCCTACTGTTCTCTACCTCTACTGTACTCTACTGTACTCCACCTCTACTGTGCTCCACTGTACTCCACTGTACTCTACCTCTAATGTGCTCCACTGTACTCTACTCTACTGTACTCCACTGTACTCTACCTCTACTGTACTCTACATCTACTGTGCTCTACTCTACTCTATGTCTACTGTGCTCCACTGTACTCTACCTCTACTGTACTCCACTGTACTCTACCTCTACTGTGCTCCACTGTACTCTATCTCTACTGTACTCCACTGTACTCTACCTCTACTGTACTCCACCTCTAATGTGCTCCACGGTACTCTACCTCTACTGTACTCTACTGTACTCTACCTCTACTGTACTCCACTCTACTCTACCTCTACTGTGCTCTACTGTACTCTATCTCTACTGTGCTCCACTGTACTCTACCTCTACTGTACTCCACTCTACTCTACCTCTACTATACTCCACTGTACTCTTTCTCTACTGTACTCCACTGTACTCTACCTCTACTGTACTCCACTGTACTCTACTCTACTGTGCTCCACTGTACTCTACCTCTACTGTACTCTACCTCTACTGTACTCCACTGTACTCTATCTCTACTTTGCTCCACTGTACTCTATCTCTAATGTACTCCACTCTACTCTACCTCTACTGTACCCTACTGTTCTCTACCTCTACTGTACTCTACTGTACTCCACCTCTACTGTGCTCCACTGTACTCCACTGTACTCTACCTCTAATGTGCTCCACTGTACTCTACCTCTACTGTGCTCCACTGTACTCTACCTCTACTGTACTCCACTGTACTCTACCTCTACTGTACTCCACTGTACTCTACCTCTACTCTGTACTCTACCTCTACTGTACTCTACTGTACTCCACCTCTAATGTGCTCCACTGTACTCCACTGTACTCTACCTCTACTCTACTCCACTGTACTCTATCTCTACTGTACTCCACTGAACTCTACATCTGCTGTGCTCCACTGTACTCCACTGTACTCTATCTCTACTGTGATCCACTGTACTCTACCTCTGATGTGCTCCACTGTACTCTATCTCTACTTTGCTCCACTGTACTCTATCTCTATTGAACTCCACTGTACTCTACCTCTACTGTACTCTACTGTTCTCTACCTCTACTGTACTCTTCTGTACTCCACCTCTGCTCTGCTCCACTGTAATCCACTATACTCTACCTCTACTGTACTCCGCTGAACTCTACCTCTGCTGTGCTCCACTGTACTCCACTGTACTCTATCTCTACTGTGATCCACTGTACTCTACCTATGATGTGCTCCACTGTACTCCATCTCGACTTTGCTCCACTGTACTCTATCTCTATTGAACTCCACTGTACTCTACCTCTACTGTACTCTACTGTTCTCTACCTCTACTGCACTCTACTGTACTCCACCTCTGCTCTGCTCCACTGTAATCCACTATACTCTACCTCTACTTTGCTCCACTGTACTCTACCTTTACTTTGCTCCACTGTACTCTACCTCTACTGTACTCCACTGTGCTCTACCTCTACTGTACTCTACTGTACTCCACCTCTACTGTGCTCCACTGTACTCCACTGTACTCTACCTCTACTGTACTCCACTGTACTCTACCTCTACTGTGCTCCACTGTACTCTATCTCTACTGTATTCCACTGTACTCTACCTCTACTGTGCTCCACCTCTAATGTGCTCCACTGTACTCTACCTCTACTGTACTCCACTGTACTCTACCTCTACTGTACTCCACTCTACTCTACCTCTACTGTGCTCTACTGTACTCTATCTCTACTGTGCTCCACTGTACTCTACCTCTACTGTACTCCACTCTACTCTACCTCTACTATACTCCACTGTACTCTTTCTCTACTGTACTCCACTGTACTCTACCTCTACTGTACTCCACTGTACTCTACCTCTACTCTACTCCACTGTACTCTACTCTACTGTACTCCACTGTACTCTACCTCTACTGTACTCTACCTCTACTGTACTCCACTGTACTCTATCTCTACTTTGCTCCACTGTACTCCACTGTAC
Source organism: Tiaroga cobitis (assembly GCA_030578255.1). Classification (NCBI taxonomy): domain Eukaryota; kingdom Metazoa; phylum Chordata; class Actinopteri; order Cypriniformes; family Leuciscidae; genus Tiaroga; species Tiaroga cobitis. Next base: position 3,369,445 of record CM060600.1, read on the forward strand.
TCTACCTCTAGTGTGCTCCACTGTACTCTACCTGTACTGTGCTCCACTTTACTCTACCTCTACTGTACTCCACTCTACTCTACCTCTACTGTACTCCACTGTACTCTACCTCTACTCTGCTCTACTCTATCTCTACTGTGCTCCACTGTAATCTACCTCTACTGTAATCCACTGTACTCTACCTCGACTATACTCCACTGTACTCTTTCTCTACTGTACTCCACTGTATTCTACCTCTACTGTACTCCACCTCTAATGTGTTCTACTGTACTCTACCTCTACTGTACTCCACTGTACTCTACCTCTACTATACTCCACTGTACTCTTTATCTACTGTACTCCACTGTACTCTATCTTTACTGTACTCAACTGTACTCTATCTCTACTGTGCTCTACTGTACTCTATCTCTACTGTGCTCCACTGTACTCTACCTCTACTGTACTACACCTCTAATGTGCTCCACTGTACTCTACCTCTACTGTACTCCACTGTACTCTACCTCTACTGTACTCCACTCTACTCTACCTCTACTGTGCTCTACTGTACTCTATCTCTACTGTTCTCCACTGTACTCTACCTCTACTGTACTCCACTGTACTCTACCTCTACTATACTCCACTGTACTCTTTCTCTACTGTACTCCACTGTACTCTACCTCTACTGTACTCCACTGTACTCAACCTCAACTGTACTCCACTGTACTCTACTCTACTGTACTCCACTGTACTCTACCTCTACTGTACTCTACCTCTACTGTACTCCACTGTACTCTATCTCTACTTTGCTCCACTGTACTCTGTCTCTACTGAACTCCACTCTACTCTACCTCTACTGTACTCTACTGTTCTCTACCTCTACTGTACTCTACTGTACTCCACCTCTACTGTGCTCCACTGTACTCCACTGTACTCTATCTCTACTGTACTCCACTATACTCTACCTCTACTGTACTGTAATGTTCTCTACCTCTACTGTACTCTACTGTATTCCACCTCACCTGTGCTCCACTGTACTCCACTGTACTCTACCTCTAATGTTCTCCACTGTTCTCCACTGTACTCTACCAATACTGTGCTCCACTGTACTCTACCTCTAATGTGCTCCACTGTACTCTATCTCTACTGTGCTCCACTGTACTCTATCTCTACTGTGCTCCACTGTACTCTATCTCTACTGTGCTCCACTGTATTCTACCTCTACTGTGCTCCACTGTACTCTATCTCTACTGTGCTCCACTGTACTCTATCTCTACTGTGCTCCACTGTACTCTACCTCTACTGTACTCCACTGTACTCTACCTCTACTGTGCTCCACTGTACTCTATCTCTACTGTACTCCACTGTACTCTACCTCTACTGTACTCCACCTCTAATGTGCTCCACTGTACTCTACCTCTACTGTACTCTACTGTACTCTACCTCTACTGTACTCCACTCTACTCTACCTCTACTGTGCTCTACTGTACTCTATCTCTACTGTGCTCCACTGTACTCTACCTCTACTGTACTCCACTCTACTCTACCTCTACTGTACTCCACTGTACTCTACTCTACTGTGCTCCACTGTACTCTACCTCTACTGTACTCTACCTCTACTGTACTCCACTGTACTCTATCTCTACTTTGCTCCACTGTACTCTATCTCTACTGTACTCCACTCTACTCTACCTCTACTGTACCCTACTGTTCTCTACCTCTACTGTACTCTACTGTACTCCACCTCTACTGTGCTCCACTGTACTCCACTGTACTCTACCTCTAATGTGCTCCACTGTACTCTACCTCTACTGTGCTCCACTGTACTCTACCTCTACTGTGCTCCACTGTACTCTATCTCTACTGTACTCCACTGTACTCTACCTCTACTGTACTCCACCTCTAATGTGCTCCACTGTACTCTACCTCTACTCTACTGTACTCTACCTCTACTGTACTCCACTCTACTCTACCTCTACTGTGCTCTACTGTACTCTATCTCTACTGTGCTCCACTGTACTCTACCTCTACTCTACTCTACTGTACTCTACCTCTACTGTACTCCACTCTACTCTACCTCTACTGTGCTCTACTGTACTCTATCTCTACTGTGCTCCACTGTACTCTACCTCTACTGTACTCCACTCTACTCTACCTCTATTATACTCCACTGTACTCTTTCTCTACTGTACTCCACTGTACTCTACCTCTACTGTACTCCACTGTACTCTACTCTACTGTGCTCCACTGTACTCTACCTCTACTGTACTCTACCTCTACTGTACTCCACTGTACTCTATCTCTACTTTGCTCCACTGTACTCTATCTCTACTGTACTCCACTCTACTCTACCTCTACTGTACCCTACTGTTCTCTACCTCTACTGTACTCTACTGTACTCCACCTCTACTGTGCTCCACTGTACTCCACTGTACTCTACCTCTAATGTGCTCCACTGTACTCTACCTCTACTGTGCTCCACTGTACTCTACCTCTACTGTACTCCACTGTACTCTACCTCTACTGTACTCCACTGTACTCTACCTCTACTCTGTACTCTACCTCTACTGTACTCTACTGTACTCCACCTCTAATGTGCTCCACTGTACTCCACTGTACTCTACCTCTACTCTACTCCACTGTACTCTATCTCTACTGTACTCCACTGAACTCTACATCTGCTGTGCTCCACTGTACTCCACTGTACTCTATCTCTACTGTGATCCACTGTACTCTACCTCTGATGTGCTCCACTGTACTCTATCTCTACTTTGCTCCACTGTACTCTATCTCTATTGAGCTCCACTGTACTCTACCTCTACTGTACTCTACTGTTCTCTACCTCTACTGTACTCTACTGTACTCCACCTCTGCTCTGCTCCACTGTAATCCACTATACTCTACCTCTACTGTACTCCGCTGAACTCTACCTCTGCTGTGCTCCACTGTACTCCACTGTACTCTATCTCTACTGTGATCCACTGTACTCTACCTCTGATGTGCTCCACTGTACTCCATCTCGACTTTGCTCCACTGTACTCTATCTCTATTGAACTCCACTGTACTCTACCTCTACTGCACTCTACTGTTCTCTACCTCTACTGCACTCTACTGTACTCCACCTCTGCTCTGCTCCACTGTAATCCACTATACTCTACCTCTACTGTGCTCCACTGTACTCTACCTTTACTTTGCTCCACTGTACTCTACCTCTACTGTACTCCACTGTGCTCTACCTCTACTGTACTCTACTGTACTCCACCTCTACTGTGCTCCACTGTACTCCACTGTACTCTACCTCTACTTTACTCCACTGTACTCTACCTCTACTGTACTCCACTGTACTCTACCTCTACTGTACTCCACTGTACTCTACCTCTACTGTGCTCCACTGTACTCTACTTCTAATGTGCTCCACTGTACTCTACCTCTACTGTGCTCCACTGTACTCTACCTCTACTGTACTCCACTGTACTCTACCTCTACTGTGCTCCACTGTACTCTATCTCTACTGTATTCCACTGTACTCTACCTCTACTGTGCTCCACCTCTAATGTGCTCCACTGTACTCTACCTCTACTGTACTCCACTGTACTCTACCTCTACTGTACTCCACTCTACTCTACCTCTACTGTGCTCTACTGTACTCTATCTCTACTGTGCTCCACTGTACTCTACCTCTACTGTACTCCACTCTACTCTACCTCTACTATACTCCACTGTACTCTTTCTCTACTGTACTCCACTGTACTCTACCTCTACTGTACTCCACTGTACTCTACCTCTACTCTACTCCACTGTACTCTACTCTACTGTACTCCACTGTACTCTACCTCTACTGTACTCTACCTCTACTGTACTCCACTGTACTCTATCTCTACTTTGCTCCACTGTACTCTATCTCTAATGAACTCCACTCTACTGTACTCTACTGTTCTCTACCTCTACTGTACTCTACTGTACTCCACCTCTACTGTGCTACACTGTACTCCACTGTACTCTACCTCTAGTGTGCTCCACTGTACTCTACCTGTACTGTGCTCCACTCTACTCTACCTCTACTGTACTCCACTGTACTCTACCTCTACTCTGCTCTACTCTATCTCTACTGTGCTCCACTGTAATCTACCTCTACTGTAATCCACTGTACTCTACCTCGACTATACTCCAATGTACTCTTTCTCTACTGTACTCCACTGTATTCTACCTCTACTGTACTCCACCTCTAATGTGTTCTACTGTACTCTACCTCTACTGTACTCCACTGTACTCTACCTCTACTATACTCCACTGTACTCTTTATCTACTGTACTCCACTGTACTCTATCTTTACTGTACTCAACTGTACTCTATCTCTACTGTGCTCTACTGTACTCTATCTCTACTGTGCTCCACTGTACTCTACCTCTACTGTACTCAACTGTACTCTACCTCTAATGTACTCCACTGTACTCTACTCTACTGTACTACACCTCTAATGTGCTCCACTGTACTCTACCTCTACTGTACTCCACTGTACTCTACCTCTACTGTACTCCACTCTACTCTACCTCTACTGTGCTCTAATGTACTCTATCTCTACTGTTCTCCACTGTACTCTACCTCTACTGTACTCCACTGTACTCTACCTCTACTATACTCCACTGTACTCTTTCTCTACTGTACTCCACTGTACTCTACCTCTACTGTACTCCACTGTACTCAACCTCAACTGTACTCCACTGTACTCTACTCTACTGTACTCCACTGTACTCTACCTCTACTGTACTCTACCTCTACTGTACTCCACTGTACTCTATCTCTACTTTGCTCCACTGTACTCTGTCTCTACTGAACTCCACTCTACTCTACCTCTACTGTACTCTACTGTTCTCTACCTCTACTGTACTCTACTGTACTCCACCTCTACTGTGCTCCACTGTACTCCACTGTACTCTATCTCTACTGTACTCCACTATACTCTACCTCTACTGTTCTCCACTGATCTCCACTGTACTCTACCAATACTGTGCTCCACTGTACTCTACCTCTAATGTGCTCCACTGTACTCTATCTCTACTGTGCTCCACTGTACTCTATCTCTACTGTGCTCCACTGTACTCTATCTCTACTGTGCTCCACTGTACTCTACCTCTACTGTGCTCCACTGTACTCTATCTCTACTGTGCTCCACTGTACTCTATCTCTACTGTGCTCCACTGTACTCTACCTCTACTGTACTCCACTGTACTCTACCTCTACTGTGCTCCACTGTACTCCACTGTACTCTACCTCTACTTTACTCCACTGTACTCTACCTCTACTGTACTCCACTGTACTCTACCTCTACTGTACTCCACTGTACTCTACCTCTACTGTGCTCCACTGTACTCTACCTCTAATGTGCTCCACTGTACTCTACCTCTACTGTGCTCCACTGTACTCTATCTCTACTGTACTCCACTGTACTCTACCTCTACTGTGCTCCACTGTACTCTATCTCTACTGTATTCCACTGTACTCTACCTCTACTGTGCTCCACCTCTAATGTGCTCCACTGTACTCTACCTCTACTGTACTCCACTGTACTCTACCTCTACTGTACTCCACTCTACTCTACCTCTACTGTGCTCTACTGTACTCTATCTCTACTGTGCTCCACTGTACTCTACCTCTACTGTACTCCACTCTACTCTACCTCTACTATACTCCACTGTACTCTTTCTCTACTGTACTCCACTGTACTCTACCTCTACTGTACTCCACTGTACTCTACCTCTACTCTACTCCACTGTACTCTACTCTACTGTACTCCACTGTACTCTACCTCTACTGTACTCTACCTCTACTGTACTCCACTGTACTCTATCTCTACTTTGCTCCACTGTACTCTATCTCTAATGAACTCCACTCTACTGTACTCTACTGTTCTCTACCTCTACTGTACTCTACTGTACTCCACCTCTACTGTGCTCCACTGTACTCCACTGTACTCTACCTCTAGTGTGCTCCACTGTACTCTACCTGTACTGTGCTCCACTTTACTCTACCTCTACTGTACTCCACTCTACTCTACCTCTACTGTACTCCACTGTACTCTACCTCTACTCTGCTCTACTCTATCTCTACTGTGCTCCACTGTAATCTACCTCTACTGTAATCCACTGTACTCTACCTCGACTATACTCCACTGTACTCTTTCTCTACTGTACTCCACTGTACTCTACCTCTACTGTACTCCACTGTACTCTACCTCTACTCTACTCCACTGTACTCTACTCTACTGTACTCCACTGTACTCTACCTCTACTGTACTCTACCTCTACTGTACTCCACTGTACTCTATCTCTACTTTGCTCCACTGTACTCTATCTCTAATGAACTCCACTCTACTGTACTCTACTGTTCTCTACCTCTACTGTACTCTACTGTACTCCACCTCTACTGTGCTCCACTGTACTCCACTGTACTCTACCTCTAGTGTGCTCCACTGTACTCTACCTGTACTGTGCTCCACTTTACTCTACCTCTACTGTACTCCACTCTACTCTACCTCTACTGTACTCCACTGTACTCTACCTCTACTCTGCTCTACTCTATCTCTACTGTGCTCCACTGTAATCTACCTCTACTGTAATCCACTGTACTCTACCTCGACTATACTCCACTGTACTCTTTCTCTACTGTACTCCACTGTATTCTACCTCTACTGTACTCCACCTCCAATGTGTTCTACTGTACTCTACCTCTACTGTACTCCACTGTACTCTACCTCTACTATACTCCACTGTACTCTTTATCTACTGTACTCCACTGTACTCTATCTTTACTGTACTCAACTGTACTCTATCTCTACTGTGCTCTACTGTACTCTATCTCTACTGTGCTCCACTGTACTCTACCTCTACTGTACTCCACTGTACTCTACCTCTAATGTACTCCACTGTACTCTACTCTACTGTACTACACCTCTAATGTGCTCCACTGTACTCTACCTCTACTGTACTCCACTGTACTCTACCTCTACTGTACTCCACTCTACTCTACCTCTACTGTGCTCTACTGTACTCTATCTCTACTGTTCTCCACTGTACTCTACCTCTACTGTACTCCACTGTACTCTACCTCTACTATACTCCACTGTACTCTTTCTCTACAGTACTCCACTGTACTCTACCTCTACTGTACTCCACTGTACTCAACCTCAACTGTACTCCACTGTACTCTACTCTACTGTACTCCACTGTACTCTACCTCTGCTGTACTCTACCTCTATTGTACTCCACTGTACTCTATCTCTACTTTGCTCCACTGTACTCTGTCTCTACTGAACTCCACTCTACTCTACCTCTACTGTACTCTACTGTTCTCTACCTCTACTGTGCTCCACTGTACTCCACTGTACTCTATCTCTACTGTACTCCACTATACTCTACCTCTACTGTACTGTAATGTTCTCTACCTCTACTGTACTCTACTGTATTCCACCTCACCTGTGCTCCACTGTACTCCACTGTACTCTACCTCTACTGTTCTCCACTGTTCTCCTCTGTACTCTACCAATACTGTGCTCCACTGTACTCTACCTCTAATGTGCTCCACTGTACTCTATCTCTACTGTGCTCCACTGTACTCTATCTCTACTGTGCTCCACTGTACTCTATCTCTACTGTGCTCCACTGTACTCTACCTCTACTGTACTCCACTGTACTCTACCTCTACTGTGCTCCACTGTACTCTATCTCTACTGTACTCCACTGTACTCTACCTCTACTGTACTCCACCTCTAATGTGCTCCACTGTACTCTACCTCTACTGTACTCTACTGTACTCTACCTCTACTGTACTCCACTCTACTCTACCTCTACTGTGCTCTACTGTACTCTATCTCTACTGTGCTCCACTGTACTCTACCTCTACTATACTCCACTGTACTCTTTCTCTACTGTACTCCACTGTACTCTACCTCTACTGTACTCCACTGTACTCTACTCTACTGTGCTCCACTGTACTCTACCTCTACTGTACTCTACCTCTACTGTACTCCACTGTACTCTATCTCTACTTTGCTCCACTGTACTCTATCTCTACTGTACTCCACTCTACTCTACCTCTACTGTACCCTACTGTTCTCTACCTCTACTGTACTCTACTGTACTCCACCTCTACTGTGCTCCACTGTACTCCACTGTACTCTACCTCTAATGTGCTCCACTGTACTCTACCTCTACTGTGCTCCACTGTACTCTACCTCTACTGTACTCCACTGTACTCTACCTCTACTGTACTCCACTGTACTCTACCTCTACTCTGTACTCTACCTCTACTGTACTCTACTGTACTCCACCTCTAATGTGCTCCACTGTACTCCACTGTACTCTACCTCTACTCTACTCCACTGTACTCTATCTCTACTGTACTCCACTGAACTCTACATCTGCTGTGCTCCACTGTACTCCACTGTACTCTATCTCTACTGTGATCCACTGTACTCTACCTCTGATGTGCTCCACTGTACTCTATCTCTACTTTGCTCCACTGTACTCTATCTCTATTGAACTCCACTGTACTCTACCTCTACTGTACTCTACTGTTCTCTACCTCTACTGTACTCTACTGTACTCCACCTCTGCTCTGCTCCACTGTAATCCACTATACTCTACCTCTACTGTACTCCGCTGAACTCTACCTCTGCTGTGCTCCACTGTACTCCACTGTACTCTATCTCTACTGTGATCCACTGTACTCTACCTATGATGTGCTCCACTGTACTCCATCTCGACTTTGCTCCACTGTACTCTATCTCTATTGAACTCCACTGTACTCTACCTCTACTGTACTCTACTGTTCTCTACCTCTACTGCACTCTACTGTACTCCACCTCTGCTCTGCTCCACTGTAATCCACTATACTCTACCTCTACTTTGCTCCACTGTACTCTACCTTTACTTTGCTCCACTGTACTCTACCTCTACTGTACTCCACTGTGCTCTACCTCTACTGTACTCTACTGTACTCCACCTCTACTGTGCTCCACTGTACTCCACTGTACTCTACCTCTACTTTACTCCACTGTACTCTACCTCTACTGTACTCCACTGTACTCTACCTCTACTGTACTCCACTGTACTCTACCTCTACTGTGCTCCACTGTACTCTACCTCTAATGTGCTCCACTGTACTCTACCTCTACTGTGCTCCACTGTACTCTACCTCTACTGTACTCCACTGTACTCTACCTCTACTGTGCTCCACTGTACTCTATCTCTACTGTATTCCACTGTACTCTACCTCTACTGTGCTCCACCTCTAATGTGCTCCACTGTACTCTACCTCTACTGTACTCCACTGTACTCTACCTCTACTGTACTCCACTCTACTCTACCTCTACTGTGCTCTACTGTACTCTATCTCTACTGTGCTCCACTGTACTCTACCTCTACTGTACTCCACTCTACTCTACCTCTACTATACTCCACTGTACTCTTTCTCTACTGTACTCCACTGTACTCTACCTCTACTGTACTCCACTGTACTCTACCTCTACTCTACTCCACTGTACTCTACTCTACTGTACTCCACTGTACTCTACCTCTACTGTACTCTACCTCTACTGTACTCCACTGTACTCTATCTCTACTTTGCTCCACTGTACTCCACTGTACTCTACCTCTAGTGTGCTCCACTGTACTCTACCTGTACTGTGCTCCACTTTACTCTACCTCTACTGTACTCCACTCTACTCTACCTCTACTGTACTCCACTGTACTCTACCTCTACTCTGCTCTACTCTATCTCTACTGTGCTCCACTGTAATCTACCTCTACTGTAATCCACTGTACTCTACCTCGACTATACTCCACTGTACTCTTTCTCTACTGTACTCCACTGTATTCTACCTCTACTGTACTCCACCTCTAATGTGTTCTACTGTACTCTACCTCTACTGTACTCCACTGTACTCTACCTCTACTATACTCCACTGTACTCTTTATCTACTGTACTCCACTGTACTCTATCTTTACTGTACTCAACTGTACTCTATCTCTACTGTGCTCTACTGTACTCTATCTCTACTGTGCTCCACTGTACTCTACCTCTACTGTACTCCACTGTATTCTACCTCTACTCTACTCCACTGTACTCTACCTCTACTGTGCTCTACTCTACTCTATCTCTACTGTGCTCCACTGCACTCTACCTCTACTGTAATCCACTGTTCTCTACCTCGACTATACTCCACTGTACTCTTTCTCTACTGTACTCCACTGTACTCTACCTCTACTGTTCTCCACTGTACTCTACCTCTACTGTGCTCGACTGTACTCTATCTCTACTGTGCTCCACTGTACTCTACCTCTACTGTACTCCACTGTACTCTACCTCTTCTGTACTCCACTGTACTCCACCTCTACTGTGCTCCACTGTACTCCACTGTACTCTACCTCTACTGTACTCCACTGTACTCTACATCTACTGTACTCCACTGTACTCTACCTCTACTGTGCTCCACTGTACTCTACTTCTACTGTACTCCACTGTACTCTACCTCTACTGTGCTCCACTGTACTCTACCTCTAATGTGCTCCACTGTACTCTACCTCTACTGTGCTCCACTCTACTCTACCTCTACTGTACTCCACTGTACTCTACCTCTACTGTGCTCCACTGTACTCTATCTCTACTCTACTCCACTGTACTCTACCTCTACTGTACTCTACTGTACTCCACCTCTAATGTGCTCCACTGTACTCTACCTCTACTGTACTCCACTCCACTGTACTCTACCTCTACTGTATTCCACTCTACTCTACCTCTATTGTGCTCTACTGTACTCTATCTCTACTGTGCTCTACTGTATTCTACCTCTACTATACTCCAGTGTACTCTACCTCTACTCTACTCCACTGGTCTCTACCTCTACTGTGCTCCACTGTACTCTACCTCTACTGTACTCCACTGTACTCTACCTCTACTGTGCTCCACTGTACTCTACCTCTAATGTGCTCCACTGTACTCTACCTCTACTGTGCTCCACTGTACTCTACCTCTACTGTTCTCCACTGTACTCTACCTCTACTGTACTCCACTGTACTCTACCTCTACTGTACTCCACTGTACTCTACCTCTACTGTACTCCACTGTACTCTACTCTACTGTACTCCACTGTACTCTACATCTACTGTACTCTACCTCTACTGTACTCCACTGTACTCTATCTCTACTTTGCTCCACTGTACTCTATCTCTACTGAACTCCACTGTACTCTACCTCTACTGTACTCTACTGTTCTCTACCTCTTCTGTACTCTACTGTACTCCACCTCTACTGTGCTCCACTGTACTCCACTGTACTCTACCTCTAGTGTGCTCCACTGTACTCTACCTCTACTGTGCTCTACTCTACTCTATCTCTACTGTGCTCCACTGTACTCTACCTCTACTGTAATCCACTGTTCTCTACCTCGACTATACTCCAATGTACTCTTTCTCTACTGTACTCCACTGTACTCTACCTCTACTGTGCTCGACTGTACTCTATCTGTACTGTGCTCCACTGTACTCTACCTCTACTGTACTCCACTGTACTCTACCTCTACTGTACTCCACTGTACTCCACCTCTACTGTGCTCCACTGTACTCCACTGTACTCTACCTCTACTGTACTCCACTGTACTCTACCTCTACTGTACTCCACTGTACTCTACCTCTACTGTGCTCCACTGTACTCTACTTCTACTGTACTCCACTGTACTCTACCTCTACTGTGCTCCACTGTACTCTACCTCTAATGTGCTCCACTGTACTCTACCTCTACTGTGCTCCACTCTACTCTACCTCTACTGTACTCCACTGTACTCTACCTCTACTGTGCTCCACTGTACTCTATCTCTACTCTACTCCACTGTACTCTATCTCTACTGTGCTCTACTGTATTCTACCTCTACTATACTCCACTGTACTCTACCTCTACTCTACTCCACTGGTCTCTACCTCTACTGTGCTCCACTGTACTCTACCTCTACTGTACTCCACTGTACTCTACCTCTACTGTGCTCCACTGTACTCTACCTTTAATGTGCTCCACTGTACTCTACCTCTACTGTGCTCCACTGTACTCTACCTCTACTGTACTCCACTGTACTCTACCTCTACTGTACTCCACTGTACTCTACCTCTACTGTACTCCACTGTACTCTACCTCTACTGTACTCCACTGTACTCTACTCTACTGTACTCCACTGTACTCTACATCTACTGTACTCTACCTCTACTGTACTCCACTGTACTCTATCTCTACTTTGCTCCACTGTACTCTATCTCTACTGAACTCCACTGTATTCTACATCTACTGTACTCTACTGTTCTCTACCTCTACTGTACTCTAGTGTACTCCACCTCTATTGTGCTCCACTGTACTCCACTGTACTCTACCTCTAGTGTGCTCCACTGTACTCTACCTCTACTGTACTCAACTGTACTCTACCTCTACTGTGCTCCACTGTACTCTACCTCTACTGTGCTCCACTGTACTCTACCTCTACTGTACTCCACTGTACTCTACCTCTACTGTGCTCCACTGTACTCTACCTCTAATGTGCTCCACTGTACTCGAACCTCTACTGTGCTCCACTGTACTCTACCTCTACTGTACTCCACTGTACTCTACCTCTACTGTACTCCACTGTACTCTATCTCTACTGTGCTCTACTGTACTCTATCTCTCCTGTGCTCCACTGTACTCTACCTTTACTGTACTCCACTGTACTCTACCTGTACTGTACTCCACTGTACTCTACCTCTACTGTGCTTCACTGTACTCTACCTCTAATGTGCTCCACTGTACTCTACCTCTACTGTGCTCCACTGTACTCTACCTCTACTGTACTCAACTGTACTCTACCTCTACTGTACTCCACTGTACTCTACCTCGACTATACTCCAATGTACTCTTTCTCTACTGTACTCCACTGTACTCTACCTCTACTGTGCTCTACTGTACTCTATCTCTACTGTGCTTAACTGTACTCTACCTCTACTGTACTCCACTGTACTCTACCTCTACTGTACTCCACTGTACTCTACTCTACTGTACTCCACTGTACTCTACCTCTACTGTACTCTACCTCTACTGTACTCCACTGTACTCTATCTCTACTTTGCTCCCCTGTACTCTACCTCTACTGTACTCCACTGTAGTCTACCTCTACTGTACTCCACTGTACTCTACTCTACTGTACTCCACTGTACTCTACCTCTACTGTACTCTACCTCTACTGTGCTCTACTGTACTCTATCTCTACTGTGCTCCACTGTACTCTACCTCTACTGTACTCCACTGTACTCTACCTCTACTGTACTCCACTGTACTCTATCTCTACTGTGCTCTACTGTACTCTATCTCTACTGTGCTCCACTGTTCTCTACCTCTACTGTACTCCACTGTACTCTACCTCTACTGTACTCCACTGTACTCTACCTCTACTGTGCTCCAATGTACTGTACCTCTAATGTGCTCCACTGTACTCTACCTCTACTGTGCTCCACTGTACTCTACCTCTACTGTACTCCACTGTACTCTACCTCTACTGTACTCCACCTCTAATGTGCTCCACTGTACTCTACCTCTACTGTACTCCACTGTACTCTACCTCTACTGTACTCCACTCTACTCTACCTCTACTGTGCTCTACTGTACTCTATCTCTACTGTGCTCCACTGTACTCTACCTCTACTGTACTCCACTGTACTCTACCTCTACTATACTCCACTGTACTCTTTCTCTACTGTACTCCACTGTACTCTACCTCTACTGTACTCCACTGTACTCAACCTCAACTGTACTCCACTGTACTCTACTCTACTGTACTCCACTGTACTCTACCTCTACTGTACTCTACCTCTACTGTACTCCACTGTACTCTATCTCTACTTTGCTCCACTGTACTCTATCTCTACTGAACTCCACTCTACTCTACCTCTACTGTACTCTACTGTTCTCTACCTCTACTGTACTCTACTGTACTCCACCTCTACTGTGCTCCACTGTACTCCACTGTACTCTATCTCTACTGTACTCCACTGTACTCTACTTCTACTGTACTGTAATGTTCTCTACCTCTACTGTACTCTACTGTATTCCACCTCTACTGTGCTCCACTGTACTCCACTGTACTCTACCTCTACTGTTCTCCACTGTTCTCCACTGTACTCTACCAATACTGTGCTCCACTGTACTCTACCTCTACTGTACTCCACTGTACTCTATCTCTACTGTGCTCTACTGTACTCTATCTCTACTGTGCTCAACTGTACTCTACCTCTACTGTACTCCACTGTACTCTACCTCTACTGTATTCCACTGTACTCTACTCTACTGTACTCCACTTTACTCTACCTCTACTGTACTCTACCTCTACTGTACTCCACTGTACTCTATCTCTACTTTGCTCCACTGTACTCTACCTCTACTGTACTCCACTGTAATCTACCTCTAATGTACTCCACTGTACTCTACTCTACTGTACTCCACTGTACTCTACATTTACTGTACTCTACCTCTACTGTGCTCTACTGTACTCTATCTCTACTGTGCTCCACTGTACTCTATCTCTACTGAACTCCACTGTACTCTACCTCTACTGTACTCTACTGTTCTCTACCTCTACTCTACTCTACTGTACTCCACCTCTACTGTGCTCCACTGTACTCCACTGTACTCTACCTCTAGTGTGCTCCACTGTACTCTACCTCTACTGTGCTCCACTGTACTCTATCTCTACTGTACTCCACTGTATTCTACCTCTACTCTACTCCACTGTACTCTACCTCTACTGTGCTCTACTCTACTCTATCTCTACTGTGCTCCACTGTACTCTACCTCTACTGTAATCCACTGTTCTCTACCTCGACTATACTCCACTGTACTCTTTCTCTACTGTACTCCACAGTACTCTACCTCTACTGTACTCCACAGTACTCTACCTCTACTGTGCTCGACTGTACTCTATCTCTACTGTGCTCCACTGTACTCTACCTCTACTGTACTCCACTGTACTCTACCTCTACTGTACTCCACTGTACTCCACCTCTACTGTGCTCCACTGTACTCCACTGTACTCTACCTCTACTGTACTCCACTGTACTCTACCTCTACTGTACTCCACTGTACTCTTCCTCTACTGTGCTCCACTGTACTCTACTTCTACTGTACTCCACCGTACTCTACCTCTACTGTGCTCCACTGTACTCTACCTCTAATGTGCTCCACTGTACTCTACCTCTACTGTGCTCCACTCTACTCTACCTCTACTGTACTCCACTGTACTCTACCTCTACTGTGCTCCACTGTACTCTATCTCTATTCTACTCCACTGTACTCTACCTCTACTGTACTCTACTGTACTCCACCTCTAATGTGCTCCACTGTACTCTACCTCTACTGTACTCCACTCCACTGTACTCTACCTCTACTGTATTCCACTCTACTCTACCTCTATTGTGCTCTACTGTACTCTATCTCTACTGTGCTCCACTGTACTCTACCTCTACTGTACTCCACTGTACTCTACCTCTACTGTGCTCCACTGTACTCTACCTCTAATGTGCTCCACTGTACTCTACCTCTACTGTGCTCCACTGTACTCTACCTCTACTGTACTCCACTGTACTCTACCTCTACTGTACTCCACTGTACTCTACCTCTACTGTACTCCACTGTACTCTACTCTACTGTACTCCACTGTACTCTACATCTACTGTACTCTACCTCTACTGTACTCCACTGTACTCTATCTCCACTTTGCTCCACTGTACTCTATCTCTACTGAACTCCACTGTATTCTACATCTACTGTACTCTACTGTTCTCTACCTCTACTGTACTCTAGTGTACTCCACCTCTATTGTGCTCCACTGTACTCCACTGTACTCTACCTCTAGTGTGCTCCACTGTACTCTACCTCTACTGTACTCAACTGTACTCTACCTCTACTGTGCTCCACTGTACTCTACCTCTACTGTGCTCCACTGTACTCTACCTCTACTGTACTCCACTGTACTCTACCTCTACTGTGCTCCACTGTACTCTACCTTTAATGTGCTCCACTGTACTCGAACCTCTACTGTGCTCCACTGTACTCTACCTCTACTGTACTCTACTGTACTCTACCTCTACTGTACTCAACTGTACTCTATCTCTACTGTGCTCTACTGTACTCTATCTCTCCTGTGCTCCACTGTACTCTACCTTTACTGTACTCCACTGTACTCTACCTGTACTGTACTCCACTGTACTCTACCTCTACTGTGCTTCACTGTACTCTACCTCTAATGTGCTCCACTGTACTCTACCTCTACTGTGCTCCACTGTACTCTACCTCTACTGTACTCAACTGTACTCTACCTCTACTGTACTCCACTGTACTCTATCTCTACTGTGCTCTACTGTACTCTATCTCTACTGTGCTTAACTGTACTCTACCTCTACTCTACTCCACTGTACTCTACCTCTACTGTACTCCACTGTACTCTACTCTACTGTACTCCACTGTACTCTACCTCCACTGTACTCTACCTCTACTGTACTCCACTGTACTCTATCTCTACTTTGCTCCCCTGTACTCTACCTCTACTGTACTCCACTGTACTCTACCTCTACTGTACTCTATCTCTACTGTGCTCTACTGTACTCTATCTCTACTGTGCTCCACTGCTCTCTACCTCTACTGTACTCCACTGTACTCTACCTCTACTGTACTCCACTGTACTCTACCTCTACTGTGCTCCAATGTACTCTACCTCTAATGTGCTCCACTGTACTCTACCTCTACTGTGCTCCACTGTACTCTACCTCTACTGTACTCCACTGTACTCTACCTCTACTGTGCTCCACTGTACTCTATCTCTACTGTACTCCACTGTACTCTACCTCTACTGTACTCCACCTCTAATGTGCTCCACTGTACTTTACCTCTACTGTACTCCACTGTACTCTACCTCTACTGTACTCCACTCTACTCTACCTCTACTGTGCTCTACTGTACTCTATCTCTACTGTGCTCCACTGTACTCTACCTCTACTGTACTCCACTGTACTCTACCTCTACTATACTCCACTGTACTCTTTCTCTACTGTACTCCACTGTACTCTACCTCTACTGTACTCCACTGTACTCAACCTCAACTGTACTCCACTGTACTCTACTCTACTGTACTCCACTGTACTCTACCTCTACTGTACTCTACCTCTACTGTGCTCTATTGTACTCTATCTCTACTGTGCTCCACTGTACTCTACCTCTACAGTACTCCACTGTACTCTACCTCTACTGTACTCCACTGTACACTATCTCTACTGTGCTCTACTCTACTCTATCTCTACTGTGCTCCACTGTTTTTTACCTCTACTGTACTCAACTGTACTCTACCTCTACTGTACTACACTGTACTCTACTCTACTGTACTCCACTGTACTCTACCTCTACTGTACTCTACATCTACTGTGCTCTACTCTACTCTATGTCTACTGTGCTCCACTGTACTCTACCTCTACTGTACTCCACTGTACTCTACCTCTACTGTGCTCCACTGTACTCTACCTCTACTGTGCTCCACTGTATTCTACCTCTACTGTGCTCCACTGTACTCTATCTCTACTGTGCTCCACTGTACTCTATCTCTACTGTGCTCCACTGTACTCTACCTCTACTGTACTCCACTGTACTCTACCTCTACTGTGCTCCACTGTACTCTATCTCTACTGTACTCCACTGTACTCTACCTCTACTGTACTCCACCTCTAATGTGCTCCACGGTACTCTACCTCTACTGTACTCTACTGTACTCTACCTCTACTGTACTCCACTCTACTCTACCTCTACTGTGCTCTACTGTACTCTATCTCTACTGTGCTCCACTGTACTCTACCTCTACTGTACTCCACTCTACTCTACCTCTACTATACTCCACTGTACTCTTTCTCTACTGTACTCCACTGTACTCTACCTCTACTGTACTCCACTGTACTCTACTCTACTGTGCTCCACTGTACTCTACCTCTACTGTACTCTACCTCTACTGTACTCCACTGTACTCTATCTCTACTTTGCTCCACTGTACTCTATCTCTAATGTACTCCACTCTACTCTACCTCTACTGTACCCTACTGTTCTCTACCTCTACTGTACTCTACTGTACTCCACCTCTACTGTGCTCCACTGTACTCCACTGTACTCTACCTCTAATGTGCTCCACTGTACTCTACTCTACTGTACTCCACTGTACTCTACCTCTACTGTACTCTACATCTACTGTGCTCTACTCTACTCTATGTCTACTGTGCTCCACTGTACTCTACCTCTACTGTACTCCACTGTACTCTACCTCTACTGTGCTCCACTGTACTCTATCTCTACTGTACTCCACTGTACTCTACCTCTACTGTACTCCACCTCTAATGTGCTCCACGGTACTCTACCTCTACTGTACTCTACTGTACTCTACCTCTACTGTACTCCACTCTACTCTACCTCTACTGTGCTCTACTGTACTCTATCTCTACTGTGCTCCACTGTACTCTACCTCTACTGTACTCCACTCTACTCTACCTCTACTATACTCCACTGTACTCTTTCTCTACTGTACTCCACTGTACTCTACCTCTACTGTACTCCACTGTACTCTACTCTACTGTGCTCCACTGTACTCTACCTCTACTGTACTCTACCTCTACTGTACTCCACTGTACTCTATCTCTACTTTGCTCCACTGTACTCTATCTCTAATGTACTCCACTCTACTCTACCTCTACTGTACCCTACTGTTCTCTACCTCTACTGTACTCTACTGTACTCCACCTCTACTGTGCTCCACTGTACTCCACTGTACTCTACCTCTAATGTGCTCCACTGTACTCTACCTCTACTGTGCTCCACTGTACTCTACCTCTACTGTACTCCACTGTACTCTACCTCTACTGTACTCCACTGTACTCTACCTCTACTCTGTACTCTACCTCTACTGTACTCTACTGTACTCCACCTCTAATGTGCTCCACTGTACTCCACTGTACTCTACCTCTACTCTACTCCACTGTACTCTATCTCTACTGTACTCCACTGAACTCTACATCTGCTGTGCTCCACTGTACTCCACTGTACTCTATCTCTACTGTGATCCACTGTACTCTACCTCTGATGTGCTCCACTGTACTCTATCTCTACTTTGCTCCACTGTACTCTATCTCTATTGAACTCCACTGTACTCTACCTCTACTGTACTCTACTGTTCTCTACCTCTACTGTACTCTTCTGTACTCCACCTCTGCTCTGCTCCACTGTAATCCACTATACTCTACCTCTACTGTACTCCGCTGAACTCTACCTCTGCTGTGCTCCACTGTACTCCACTGTACTCTATCTCTACTGTGATCCACTGTACTCTACCTATGATGTGCTCCACTGTACTCCATCTCGACTTTGCTCCACTGTACTCTATCTCTATTGAACTCCACTGTACTCTACCTCTACTGTACTCTACTGTTCTCTACCTCTACTGCACTCTACTGTACTCCACCTCTGCTCTGCTCCACTGTAATCCACTATACTCTACCTCTACTTTGCTCCACTGTACTCTACCTTTACTTTGCTCCACTGTACTCTACCTCTACTGTACTCCACTGTGCTCTACCTCTACTGTACTCTACTGTACTCCACCTCTACTGTGCTCCACTGTACTCCACTGTACTCTACCTCTACTTTACTCCACTGTACTCTACCTCTACTGTACTCCACTGTACTCTACCTCTACTGTACTCCACTGTACTCTACCTCTACTGTGCTCCACTGTACTCTACCTCTAATGTGCTCCACTGTACTCTACCTCTACTGTGCTCCACTGTACTCTACCTCTACTGTACTCCACTGTACTCTACCTCTACTGTGCTCCACTGTACTCTATCTCTACTGTATTCCACTGTACTCTACCTCTACTGTGCTCCACCTCTAATGTGCTCCACTGTACTCTACCTCTACTGTACTCCACTGTACTCTACCTCTACTGTACTCCACTCTACTCTACCTCTACTGTGCTCTACTGTACTCTATCTCTACTGTGCTCCACTGTACTCTACCTCTACTGTACTCCACTCTACTCTACCTCTACTATACTCCACTGTACTCTTTCTCTACTGTACTCCACTGTACTCTACCTCTACTGTACTCCACTGTACTCTACCTCTACTCTACTCCACTGTACTCTACTCTACTGTACTCCACTGTACTCTACCTCTACTGTACTCTACCTCTACTGTACTCCACTGTACTCTATCTCTACTTTGCTCCACTGTACTCCACTGTACTCTACCTCTAGTGTGCTCCACTGTACTCTACCTGTACTGTGCTCCACTTTACTCTACCTCTACTGTACTCCACTCTACTCTACCTCTACTGTACTCCACTGTACTCTACCTCTACTCTGCTCTACTCTATCTCTACTGTGCTCCACTGTAATCTACCTCTACTGTAATCCACTGTACTCTACCTCGACTATACTCCACTGTACTCTTTCTCTACTGTACTCCACTGTATTCTACCTCTACTGTACTCCACCTCTAATGTGTTCTACTGTACTCTACCTCTACTGTACTCCACTGTACTCTACCTCTACTATACTCCACTGTACTCTTTATCTACTGTACTCCACTGTACTCTATCTTTACTGTACTCAACTGTACTCTATCTCTACTGTGCTCTACTGTACTCTATCTCTACTGTGCTCCACTGTACTCTACCTCTACTGTACTACACCTCTAATGTGCTCCACTGTACTCTACCTCTACTGTACTCCACTGTACTCTACCTCTACTGTACTCCACTCTACTCTACCTCTACTGTGCTCTACTGTACTCTATCTCTACTGTTCTCCACTGTACTCTACCTCTACTGTACTCCACTGTACTCTACCTCTACTATACTCCACTGTACTCTTTCTCTACTGTACTCCACTGTACTCTACCTCTACTGTACTCCACTGTACTCAACCTCAACTGTACTCCACTGTACTCTACTCTACTGTACTCCACTGTACTCTACCTCTACTGTACTCTACCTCTACTGTACTCCACTGTACTCTATCTCTACTTTGCTCCACTGTACTCTGTCTCTACTGAACTCCACTCTACTCTACCTCTACTGTACTCTACTGTTCTCTACCTCTACTGTACTCTACTGTACTCCACCTCTACTGTGCTCCACTGTACTCCACTGTACTCTATCTCTACTGTACTCCACTATACTCTACCTCTACTGTACTGTAATGTTCTCTACCTCTACTGTACTCTACTGTATTCCACCTCACCTGTGCTCCACTGTACTCCACTGTACTCTACCTCTAATGTTCTCCACTGTTCTCCACTGTACTCTACCAATACTGTGCTCCACTGTACTCTACCTCTAATGTGCTCCACTGTACTCTATCTCTACTGTGCTCCACTGTACTCTATCTCTACTGTGCTCCACTGTACTCTATCTCTACTGTGCTCCACTGTATTCTACCTCTACTGTGCTCCACTGTACTCTATCTCTACTGTGCTCCACTGTACTCTATCTCTACTGTGCTCCACTGTACTCTACCTCTACTGTACTCCACTGTACTCTACCTCTACTGTGCTCCACTGTACTCTATCTCTACTGTACTCCACTGTACTCTACCTCTACTGTACTCCACCTCTAATGTGCTCCACTGTACTCTACCTCTACTGTACTCTACTGTACTCTACCTCTACTGTACTCCACTCTACTCTACCTCTACTGTGCTCTACTGTACTCTATCTCTACTGTGCTCCACTGTACTCTACCTCTACTGTACTCCACTCTACTCTACCTCTACTGTACTCCACTGTACTCTACTCTACTGTGCTCCACTGTACTCTACCTCTACTGTACTCTACCTCTACTGTACTCCACTGTACTCTATCTCTACTTTGCTCCACTGTACTCTATCTCTACTGTACTCCACTCTACTCTACCTCTACTGTACCCTACTGTTCTCTACCTCTACTGTACTCTACTGTACTCCACCTCTACTGTGCTCCACTGTACTCCACTGTACTCTACCTCTAATGTGCTCCACTGTACTCTACCTCTACTGTGCTCCACTGTACTCTACCTCTACTGTGCTCCACTGTACTCTATCTCTACTGTACTCCACTGTACTCTACCTCTACTGTACTCCACCTCTAATGTGCTCCACTGTACTCTACCTCTACTCTACTGTACTCTACCTCTACTGTACTCCACTCTACTCTACCTCTACTGTGCTCTACTGTACTCTATCTCTACTGTGCTCCACTGTACTCTACCTCTACTCTACTCTACTGTACTCTACCTCTACTGTACTCCACTCTACTCTACCTCTACTGTGCTCTACTGTACTCTATCTCTACTGTGCTCCACTGTACTCTACCTCTACTGTACTCCACTCTACTCTACCTCTATTATACTCCACTGTACTCTTTCTCTACTGTACTCCACTGTACTCTACCTCTACTGTACTCCACTGTACTCTACTCTACTGTGCTCCACTGTACTCTACCTCTACTGTACTCTACCTCTACTGTACTCCACTGTACTCTATCTCTACTTTGCTCCACTGTACTCTATCTCTACTGTACTCCACTCTACTCTACCTCTACTGTACCCTACTGTTCTCTACCTCTACTGTACTCTACTGTACTCCACCTCTACTGTGCTCCACTGTACTCCACTGTACTCTACCTCTAATGTGCTCCACTGTACTCTACCTCTACTGTGCTCCACTGTACTCTACCTCTACTGTACTCCACTGTACTCTACCTCTACTGTACTCCACTGTACTCTACCTCTACTCTGTACTCTACCTCTACTGTACTCTACTGTACTCCACCTCTAATGTGCTCCACTGTACTCCACTGTACTCTACCTCTACTCTACTCCACTGTACTCTATCTCTACTGTACTCCACTGAACTCTACATCTGCTGTGCTCCACTGTACTCCACTGTACTCTATCTCTACTGTGATCCACTGTACTCTACCTCTGATGTGCTCCACTGTACTCTATCTCTACTTTGCTCCACTGTACTCTATCTCTATTGAGCTCCACTGTACTCTACCTCTACTGTACTCTACTGTTCTCTACCTCTACTGTACTCTACTGTACTCCACCTCTGCTCTGCTCCACTGTAATCCACTATACTCTACCTCTACTGTACTCCGCTGAACTCTACCTCTGCTGTGCTCCACTGTACTCCACTGTACTCTATCTCTACTGTGATCCACTGTACTCTACCTCTGATGTGCTCCACTGTACTCCATCTCGACTTTGCTCCACTGTACTCTATCTCTATTGAACTCCACTGTACTCTACCTCTACTGCACTCTACTGTTCTCTACCTCTACTGCACTCTACTGTACTCCACCTCTGCTCTGCTCCACTGTAATCCACTATACTCTACCTCTACTGTGCTCCACTGTACTCTACCTTTACTTTGCTCCACTGTACTCTACCTCTACTGTACTCCACTGTGCTCTACCTCTACTGTACTCTACTGTACTCCACCTCTACTGTGCTCCACTGTACTCCACTGTACTCTACCTCTACTTTACTCCACTGTACTCTACCTCTACTGTACTCCACTGTACTCTACCTCTACTGTACTCCACTGTACTCTACCTCTACTGTGCTCCACTGTACTCTACTTCTAATGTGCTCCACTGTACTCTACCTCTACTGTGCTCCACTGTACTCTACCTCTACTGTACTCCACTGTACTCTACCTCTACTGTGCTCCACTGTACTCTATCTCTACTGTATTCCACTGTACTCTACCTCTACTGTGCTCCACCTCTAATGTGCTCCACTGTACTCTACCTCTACTGTACTCCACTGTACTCTACCTCTACTGTACTCCACTCTACTCTACCTCTACTGTGCTCTACTGTACTCTATCTCTACTGTGCTCCACTGTACTCTACCTCTACTGTACTCCACTCTACTCTACCTCTACTATACTCCACTGTACTCTTTCTCTACTGTACTCCACTGTACTCTACCTCTACTGTACTCCACTGTACTCTACCTCTACTCTACTCCACTGTACTCTACTCTACTGTACTCCACTGTACTCTACCTCTACTGTACTCTACCTCTACTGTACTCCACTGTACTCTATCTCTACTTTGCTCCACTGTACTCTATCTCTAATGAACTCCACTCTACTGTACTCTACTGTTCTCTACCTCTACTGTACTCTACTGTACTCCACCTCTACTGTGCTACACTGTACTCCACTGTACTCTACCTCTAGTGTGCTCCACTGTACTCTACCTGTACTGTGCTCCACTTTACTCTACCTCTACTGTACTCCACTCTACTCTACCTCTACTGTACTCCACTGTACTCTACCTCTACTCTGCTCTACTCTATCTCTACTGTGCTCCACTGTAATCTACCTCTACTGTAATCCACTGTACTCTACCTCGACTATACTCCAATGTACTCTTTCTCTACTGTACTCCACTGTATTCTACCTCTACTGTACTCCACCTCTAATGTGTTCTACTGTACTCTACCTCTACTGTACTCCACTGTACTCTACCTCTACTATACTCCACTGTACTCTTTATCTACTGTACTCCACTGTACTCTATCTTTACTGTACTCAACTGTACTCTATCTCTACTGTGCTCTACTGTACTCTATCTCTACTGTGCTCCACTGTACTCTACCTCTACTGTACTCAACTGTACTCTACCTCTAATGTACTCCACTGTACTCTACTCTACTGTACTACACCTCTAATGTGCTCCACTGTACTCTACCTCTACTGTACTCCACTGTACTCTACCTCTACTGTACTCCACTCTACTCTACCTCTACTGTGCTCTAATGTACTCTATCTCTACTGTTCTCCACTGTACTCTACCTCTACTGTACTCCACTGTACTCTACCTCTACTATACTCCACTGTACTCTTTCTCTACTGTACTCCACTGTACTCTACCTCTACTGTACTCCACTGTACTCAACCTCAACTGTACTCCACTGTACTCTACTCTACTGTACTCCACTGTACTCTACCTCTACTGTACTCTACCTCTACTGTACTCCACTGTACTCTATCTCTACTTTGCTCCACTGTACTCTGTCTCTACTGAACTCCACTCTACTCTACCTCTACTGTACTCTACTGTTCTCTACCTCTACTGTACTCTACTGTACTCCACCTCTACTGTGCTCCACTGTACTCCACTGTACTCTATCTCTACTGTACTCCACTATACTCTACCTCTACTGTTCTCCACTGATCTCCACTGTACTCTACCAATACTGTGCTCCACTGTACTCTACCTCTAATGTGCTCCACTGTACTCTATCTCTACTGTGCTCCACTGTACTCTATCTCTACTGTGCTCCACTGTACTCTATCTCTACTGTGCTCCACTGTACTCTACCTCTACTGTGCTCCACTGTACTCTATCTCTACTGTGCTCCACTGTACTCTATCTCTACTGTGCTCCACTGTACTCTACCTCTACTGTACTCCACTGTACTCTACCTCTACTGTGCTCCACTGTACTCCACTGTACTCTACCTCTACTTTACTCCACTGTACTCTACCTCTACTGTACTCCACTGTACTCTACCTCTACTGTACTCCACTGTACTCTACCTCTACTGTGCTCCACTGTACTCTACCTCTAATGTGCTCCACTGTACTCTACCTCTACTGTGCTCCACTGTACTCTATCTCTACTGTACTCCACTGTACTCTACCTCTACTGTGCTCCACTGTACTCTATCTCTACTGTATTCCACTGTACTCTACCTCTACTGTGCTCCACCTCTAATGTGCTCCACTGTACTCTACCTCTACTGTACTCCACTGTACTCTACCTCTACTGTACTCCACTCTACTCTACCTCTACTGTGCTCTACTGTACTCTATCTCTACTGTGCTCCACTGTACTCTACCTCTACTGTACTCCACTCTACTCTACCTCTACTATACTCCACTGTACTCTTTCTCTACTGTACTCCACTGTACTCTACCTCTACTGTACTCCACTGTACTCTACCTCTACTCTACTCCACTGTACTCTACTCTACTGTACTCCACTGTACTCTACCTCTACTGTACTCTACCTCTACTGTACTCCACTGTACTCTATCTCTACTTTGCTCCACTGTACTCTATCTCTAATGAACTCCACTCTACTGTACTCTACTGTTCTCTACCTCTACTGTACTCTACTGTACTCCACCTCTACTGTGCTCCACTGTACTCCACTGTACTCTACCTCTAGTGTGCTCCACTGTACTCTACCTGTACTGTGCTCCACTTTACTCTACCTCTACTGTACTCCACTCTACTCTACCTCTACTGTACTCCACTGTACTCTACCTCTACTCTGCTCTACTCTATCTCTACTGTGCTCCACTGTAATCTACCTCTACTGTAATCCACTGTACTCTACCTCGACTATACTCCACTGTACTCTTTCTCTACTGTACTCCACTGTACTCTACCTCTACTGTACTCCACTGTACTCTACCTCTACTCTACTCCACTGTACTCTACTCTACTGTACTCCACTGTACTCTACCTCTACTGTACTCTACCTCTACTGTACTCCACTGTACTCTATCTCTACTTTGCTCCACTGTACTCTATCTCTAATGAACTCCACTCTACTGTACTCTACTGTTCTCTACCTCTACTGTACTCTACTGTACTCCACCTCTACTGTGCTCCACTGTACTCCACTGTACTCTACCTCTAGTGTGCTCCACTGTACTCTACCTGTACTGTGCTCCACTTTACTCTACCTCTACTGTACTCCACTCTACTCTACCTCTACTGTACTCCACTGTACTCTACCTCTACTCTGCTCTACTCTATCTCTACTGTGCTCCACTGTAATCTACCTCTACTGTAATCCACTGTACTCTACCTCGACTATACTCCACTGTACTCTTTCTCTACTGTACTCCACTGTATTCTACCTCTACTGTACTCCACCTCCAATGTGTTCTACTGTACTCTACCTCTACTGTACTCCACTGTACTCTACCTCTACTATACTCCACTGTACTCTTTATCTACTGTACTCCACTGTACTCTATCTTTACTGTACTCAACTGTACTCTATCTCTACTGTGCTCTACTGTACTCTATCTCTACTGTGCTCCACTGTACTCTACCTCTACTGTACTCCACTGTACTCTACCTCTAATGTACTCCACTGTACTCTACTCTACTGTACTACACCTCTAATGTGCTCCACTGTACTCTACCTCTACTGTACTCCACTGTACTCTACCTCTACTGTACTCCACTCTACTCTACCTCTACTGTGCTCTACTGTACTCTATCTCTACTGTTCTCCACTGTACTCTACCTCTACTGTACTCCACTGTACTCTACCTCTACTATACTCCACTGTACTCTTTCTCTACAGTACTCCACTGTACTCTACCTCTACTGTACTCCACTGTACTCAACCTCAACTGTACTCCACTGTACTCTACTCTACTGTACTCCACTGTACTCTACCTCTGCTGTACTCTACCTCTATTGTACTCCACTGTACTCTATCTCTACTTTGCTCCACTGTACTCTGTCTCTACTGAACTCCACTCTACTCTACCTCTACTGTACTCTACTGTTCTCTACCTCTACTGTACTCTACTGTACTCCACCTCTACTGTGCTCCACTGTACTCCACTGTACTCTATCTCTACTGTACTCCACTATACTCTACCTCTACTGTACTGTAATGTTCTCTACCTCTACTGTACTCTACTGTATTCCACCTCACCTGTGCTCCACTGTACTCCACTGTACTCTACCTCTACTGTTCTCCACTGTTCTCCTCTGTACTCTACCAATACTGTGCTCCACTGTACTCTACCTCTAATGTGCTCCACTGTACTCTATCTCTACTGTGCTCCACTGTACTCTATCTCTACTGTGCTCCACTGTACTCTATCTCTACTGTGCTCCACTGTACTCTACCTCTACTGTACTCCACTGTACTCTACCTCTACTGTGCTCCACTGTACTCTATCTCTACTGTACTCCACTGTACTCTACCTCTACTGTACTCCACCTCTAATGTGCTCCACTGTACTCTACCTCTACTGTACTCTACTGTACTCTACCTCTACTGTACTCCACTCTACTCTACCTCTACTGTGCTCTACTGTACTCTATCTCTACTGTGCTCCACTGTACTCTACCTCTACTATACTCCACTGTACTCTTTCTCTACTGTACTCCACTGTACTCTACCTCTACTGTACTCCACTGTACTCTACTCTACTGTGCTCCACTGTACTCTACCTCTACTGTACTCTACCTCTACTGTACTCCACTGTACTCTATCTCTACTTTGCTCCACTGTACTCTATCTCTACTGTACTCCACTCTACTCTACCTCTACTGTACTCTACTGTTCTCTACCTCTACTGTACTCTACTGTACTCCACCTCTACTGTGCTCCACTGTACTCCACTGTACTCTACCTCTAATGTGCTCCACTGTACTCTACCTCTACTGTGCTCCACTGTACTCTACCTCTACTGTACTCCACTGTACTCTACCTCTACTGTACTCCACTGTACTCTACCTCTACTCTGTACTCTACCTCTACTGTACTCTACTGTACTCCACCTCTAATGTGCTCCACTGTACTCCACTGTACTCTACCTCTACTCTACTCCACTGTACTCTATCTCTACTGTACTCCACTGAACTCTACATCTGCTGTGCTCCACTGTACTCCACTGTACTCTATCTCTACTGTGATCCACTGTACTCTACCTCTGATGTGCTCCACTGTACTCTATCTCTACTTTGCTCCACTGTACTCTATCTCTATTGAACTCCACTGTACTCTACCTCTACTGTACTCTACTGTTCTCTACCTCTACTGTACTCTACTGTACTCCACCTCTGCTCTGCTCCACTGTAATCCACTATACTCTACCTCTACTGTACTCCGCTGAACTCTACCTCTGCTGTGCTCCACTGTACTCCACTGTACTCTATCTCTACTGTGATCCACTGTACTCTACCTCTGATGTGCTCCACTGTACTCCATCTCGACTTTGCTCCACTGTACTCTATCTCTATTGAACTCCACTGTACTCTACCTCTACTGTACTCTACTGTTCTCTACCTCTACTGCACTCTACTGTACTCCACCTCTGCTCTGCTCCACTGTAATCCACTATACTCTACCTCTACTTTGCTCCACTGTACTCTACCTTTACTTTGCTCCACTGTACTCTACCTCTACTGTACTCCACTGTGCTCTACCTCTACTGTACTCTACTGTACTCCACCTCTACTGTGCTCCACTGTACTCCACTGTACTCTACCTCTACTTTACTCCACTGTACTCTACCTCTACTGTACTCCACTGTACTCTACCTCTACTGTACTCCACTGTACTCTACCTCTACTGTGCTCCACTGTACTCTACCTCTAATGTGCTCCACTGTACTCTACCTCTACTGTGCTCCACTGTACTCTACCTCTACTGTACTCCACTGTACTCTACCTCTACTGTGCTCCACTGTACTCTATCTCTACTGTATTCCACTGTACTCTACCTCTACTGTGCTCCACCTCTAATGTGCTCCACTGTACTCTACCTCTACTGTACTCCACTGTACTCTACCTCTACTGTACTCCACTCTACTCTACCTCTACTGTGCTCTACTGTACTCTATCTCTACTGTGCTCCACTGTACTCTACCTCTACTGTACTCCACTCTACTCTACCTCTACTATACTCCACTGTACTCTTTCTCTACTGTACTCCACTGTACTCTACCTCTACTGTACTCCACTGTACTCTACCTCTACTCTACTCCACTGTACTCTACTCTACTGTACTCCACTGTACTCTACCTCTACTGTACTCTACCTCTACTGTACTCCACTGTACTCTATCTCTACTTTGCTCCACTGTACTCTATCTCTAATGAACTCCACTCTACTGTACTCTACTGTTCTCTACCTCTACTGTACTCTACTGTACTCCACCTCTACTGTGCTCCACTGTACTCCACTGTACTCTACCTCTAGTGTGCTCCACTGTACTCTACCTGTACTGTGCTCCACTTTACTCTACCTCTACTGTACTCCACTCTACTCTACCTCTACTGTACTCCACTGTACACTACCTCTACTCTGCTCTACTCTATCTCTACTGTGCTCCACTGTAATCTACCTCTACTGTAATCCACTGTACTCTACCTCGACTATACTCCACTGTACTCTTTCTCTACTGTACTCCACTGTATTCTACCTCTACTGTAGTCCACCTCTAATGTGTTCTACTGTACTCTACCTCTACTGTACTCCACTGTACTCTACCTCTACTATACTCCACTGTACTCTTTATCTACTGTACTCCACTGTACTCTATCTTTACTGTACTCAACTGTACTCTATCTCTACTGTGCTCTACTGTACTCTATCTCTACTGTGCTCCACTGTACTCTACCTCTACTGTACTCCACTGTACTCTACCTCTAATGTACTCCACTGTACTCTACTCTACTGTACTCCACTGTACTCTACCTCTACTGTACTCTACCTCTACTGTACTCCACTGTACTCTATCTCTACTTTGCTCCACTGTACTCTATCTCTACTGAACTCCACTGTACTCTACCTCTACTGTACTCTACTCTTCTCTACCTCTTCTGTACTCTACTGTACTCCACCTCTACTGTGCTCCACTGTACTCCACTGTACTTTACCTCTAGTGTGCTCCACTGTACTCTACCTCTACTGTGCTCCACTGTACTCTACCTCTACTGTACTCCACTGTACTCTACCTCTACTCTACTCCACTGTTCTCTACCTCTACTGTGCTCTACCCTACTCTATCTCTACTGTGCTCCACTGTACTCTACCTCTACTGTACTCCATTGTACTCTACCTTTACTGTGCTCGACTGTACTCTATCTCTACTGTGCTCCACTGTACTCTACCTCTACTGTACTCCACTGTACTCTACCTCTACTGTACTCCACTGTACTCCACCTCTACTGTGCTCCACTGTACTCCACTGTACTCTACCTCTACTGTACTCCACTGTACTCTACCTCTACTGTACTCCACTGTACTCTACCTCTACTGTGCTCCACTGTACTCTACCTCTACTGTACTCCACTGTACTCTACCTCTACTGTGCTCCACTGTACTCTACCTCTAATGTGCTCCACTGTACTCTACCTCTACTGTACTCCACTGTACTCTACCTCTACTGTGCTCCACTGTACTCTACCTCTACTGTACTCCACTGTACTCTACCTCTACTGTGCTCCACTGTACTCTACCTCTAATGTGCTCCACTGTACTCTACCTCTACTGTGCTCCACTGTACTCTACCTCTACTGTACTCCTCTGTACTCTACCTCTACTGTGCTCCACTGTACTCTATCTCTACTCTACTCCACTGTACTCTACCTCTACTGTACTCTACTGTACTCCACCTCTAATGTGCTCCACTGTACTCTACCTCTACTGTACTCCACTCCACTGTACTCTACCTCTACTGTACTCCACTCTACTCTACCTCTACTGTGCTCTACTGTACTCTATCTCTACTGTGCTCCACTGTATTCTACCTCTACTATACTCCACTGTACTCTACCTCTACTCTACTCCACTGTACTCTACCTCTACTGTGCTCCACTGTACTCTACCTCTACTGTACTCCACTGTACTCTACCTCTACTGTGCTCCACTGTACTCTACCTCTAATGTGCTCCACTGTACTCTACCTCTACTGTGCTCCCTTGTACTCTACCTCTACTGTACTCCACTGTACTCTACCTCTACTGTACTCCACTGTACTCTACCTCTACTGTACTCCACTGTACTCTACCTCTACTGTACTCCACTGTACTCTACTCTACTGTACTCCACTGTACTCTACATCTACTGTACTCTACCTCTACTGTACTCCACTGTACTCTATCTCTACTTTGCTCCACTGTACTCTATCTCTACTGAACTCCACTGTATTCTACCTCTACTGTACTCTATTGTTCTCTACCTCTACTGTACTCTAGTGTACTCCACCTCTACTGTGCTCCACTGTACTCCACTGTACTCTACCTCTAGTGTGCTCCACTGTCTCTACCTTTACTGTACTCCACTGTACTCTACCTCTACTGTGCTCCACTGTACTCTACCTCTACTGTGCTCCACTGTACTCTACCTCTACTGTACTCCACTGTACTCTACCTCTACTGTGCTCCACTGTACTCTACCTCTAATGTGCTCCACTGTACTCGAACCTCTACTGTGCTCCACTGTACTCTACCTCTACTGTACTCCACTGTACTCTACCTCTACTGTACTCCACTGTACTCTATCTCTACTGTGCTCTACTGTACTCTATCTCTCCTGTGCTCCACTGTACTCTACCTTTACTGTACTCCACTGTACTCTACCTGTACTGTACTCCACTGTACTCTACCTCTACTGTGCTTCACTGTACTCTACCTCTAATGTGCTCCACTGTACTCTACCTCTACTGTGCTCCACTGTACTCTACCTCTACTGTACT
The DNA here is from genome assembly GCA_030578255.1 of Tiaroga cobitis. Taxonomy (NCBI): domain Eukaryota; kingdom Metazoa; phylum Chordata; class Actinopteri; order Cypriniformes; family Leuciscidae; genus Tiaroga; species Tiaroga cobitis. Next base: position 3,402,033 of record CM060600.1, read on the forward strand.
CCACTCTACTCTACCTCTACTGTGCTCTACTGTACTCTATCTCTACTGTGCTCCACTGTATTCTACCTCTACTATACTCCACTGTACTCTACCTCTACTCTACTCCACTGTACTCTACCTCTACTGTGCTCCACTGTACTCTACCTCTACTGTGCTCCACTGTACTCTACCTCTACTGTACTCCACTGTACTCTACCTCTACTGTGCTCCACTGTACTCTACCTCTAATGTGCTCCACTGTACTCTACCTCTACTGTGCTCCCTTGTACTCTACCTCTACTGTACTCCACTGTACTCTACCTCTACTGTACTCCACTGTACTCTACCTCTACTGTACTCCACTGTACTCTACCTCTACTGTACTCCACTGTACTCTACTCTACTGTACTCCACTGTACTCTACATCTACTGTACTCTACCTCTACTGTACTCCACTGTACTCTATCTCTACTTTGCTCCACTGTACTCTATCTCTACTGAACTCCACTGTATTCTACCTCTACTGTACTCTACTCTTCTCTACCTCTACTGTACTCTAGTGTACGCCACCTCTACTGTGCTCCACTGTACTCCACTGTACTCTACCTCTAGTGTGCTCCACTGTCTCTACCTTTACTGTACTCCACTGTACTCTACCTCTACTGTGCTCCACTGTACTCTACCTCTACTGTGCTCCACTGTACTCTACCTCTACTGTACTCCACTGTACTCTACCTCTACTGTGCTCCACTGTACTCTACCTCTAATGTGCTCCACTGTACTCAAACCTCTACTGTGCTCCACTGTACTCTACCTCTACTGTACTCCACTGTACTCTACCTCTACTGTACTCCACTGTACTCTATCTCTACTGTGCTCTACTGTACTCTATCTCTCCTGTGCTCCACTGTACTCTACCTTTACTGTACTCCACTGTACTCTACCTGTACTGTACTCCACTGTACTCTACCTCTACTGTGCTTCACTGTACTCTACCTCTAATGTGCTCCACTGTACTCTACCTCTACTGTGCTCCACTGTACTCTACCTCTACTGTACTCAACTGTACTCTACCTCTACTGTACTCCACTGTACTCTATCTCTACTGTGCTCTACTGTACTCTATCTCTACTGTGCTTAACTGTACTCTACCTCTACTGTACTCCACTGTACTCTACCTCTACTGTACTCCACTGTACTCTACTCTACTGTACTCCACTGTACTCTACCTCTACTGTACTTTACCTCTACTGTACTCCACTTTACTCTATCTCTACTTTGCTCCACTGTACTCTACCTCTACTGTACTCCACTGTACTCTACCTCTACTGTTCTCCACTGTACTCTACTCTACTGTACTCCACTGTACTCTACCTCTACTGTACTCTACCTCTACTGTGCTCTATTGTACTCTATCTCTACTGTGCTCCACTGTACTCTACCTCTACAGTACTCCACTGTACTCTACCTCTACTGTACTCCACTGTACACTATCTCTACTGTGCTCTACTCTACTCTATCTCTACTGTGCTCCACTGTTTTTTACCTCTACTGTACTCCACTGTACTCTACCTCTACTGTACTCCACTGTACTCTACTCTACTGTACTCCACTGTACTCTACCTCTACTGTACTCTACATCTACTGTGCTCTACTCTACTCTGTCTACTGTGCTCCACTGTTTTTTACCTCTACTGTACTCCACTGTACTCTACCTCTACTGTGCTCCACTGTACTCTACCTCTAATGTGCTCCACTGTACTCTACCTCTACTGTGCTCCACTGTACTCTACATCTACTGTACTCCACTGTACTCTATCTCTACTGTGCTCTACTGTACTCTACCTCTACTGTACTCCACTGTACTCTACCTCTACTGTACTCCACTGTACTCTACCTCTACTGTGCTCCACTGTACTCTACCTCTAATGTGCTCCACTCTACTCTACCTCTACTGTGCTCCACTGTACTCTACCTCTAATGTACTCCACTGTACTCTACCTCTACTGTGCTCCACTGTACTCTATCTCTAATGTACTCCACTGTACTCTACCTCTACTGTACTCCACCTCTAATGTGCTCCACTGTACTCTACCTCTACTGTACTCCACTGTACACTACCTCTACTGTACTCCACTCTACTCTACCTCTACTGTGCTCTACTGTACTCTATCTCTACTGTACTCCACTGTACTCTACCTCTACTGTACTCCACTGTACTCTACCTCTACTGTGCTCCACTGTACTCTACCTCTAATGTGCTCCACTCTACTCTACCTCTACTGTGCTCCACTGTACTCTACCTCTAATGTACTCCACTGTACTCTACCTCTACTGTGCTCCACTGTACTCTATCTCTAATGTACTCCACTGTACTCTACCTCTACTGTACTCCACCTCTAATGTGCTCCACTGTACTCTACTCTACTGTACTCCACTGTACTCTACCTCTACTGTACTCTACCTCTACTGTACTCCACTGTACTCTATCTCTACTTTGCTCCACTGTACTCTATCTCTACTGAACTCCTCTCTACTCTACCTCTCCTGTACTCTACTGTTCTCTACTTCTACTGTACTCTACTGTACTCCACCTCTACTGTGCTCAACTGTACTCCACTGTACTCTACCTCTAGTATGCTCCACTGTACTCTACCTGTACTGTGCTCCACTTTACTCTACCTCTACTGTACTCCACTGTACTCTACCTCTACTGTACTCCACTGTACTCTACCTCTACTGTACTCTAGTGTACTCTACCTCTACTGTACTCCACTGTACTCTATCTCTACTTTGCTCCACTGTACTCTATCTCTACTGAACTCCACTCTACTCTACCTCTACTGTACTCTACTGTACTCCACCTCTACTGTGCTCCACTGTACTCCACTGTACTCTACCTCTAGAATGCTCCACTGTACTCTACCTGGACTGTGCTGCACTTTACTCTACCTCTACTGTACTCCACTGTACTCTACCTTTACTGTACTCCACTGTACTGTACTCCACTGTACTCTACCTCTACTGTGCTCCACTGTACTCTACCTCTAATGTGCTCCACTGTACTCTACCTCTACTTTGCTCCACTGTACTCTACCTCTACTGTACTCAACTGTACTCTACCTCTACTGTACTCCAGTGTACTCTATCTCTACTGTGCTCTACTGTACTCTATCTCTACTGTGCTCAACTGTACTCTACCTCTACTGTACTCCACTGTACTCTACCTCTACTGTACTCCACTGTACTCTACTCTACTGTACTCCACTTTACTCTACCTCTACTGTACTCTACCTCTACTGTACTCCACTGTACTCTATCTCTACTATGCTCCACTGTACTCTACCTCTACTGTACTCCACTGTACTCTACCTCTACTGTACTCCACTGTACTCTACTCTACTGTACTCCACTGTACTCTACCTCTACTGTACTCTACCTCTACTGTGCTCTAATGTACTCTGTCTCTACTGTGCTCCACTGTACTCTATCTCTACTGAACTCCACTGTACTCTACCTCTACTGTACTCTACTGTTCTCTACCTCTTCTGTACTCTACTGTACTCCACCTCTACTGTGCTCCACTGTACTCCACTGTACTCTACCTCTATTGTGCTCCACTGTACTCTACCTCTACTGTGCTCCACTGTACTCTACCTCTACTGTACTCCACTGTATTCTACCTCTACTCTACTCCACTGTACTCTACCTCTACTGTGCTCTACTCTACTCTATCTCTACTGTGCTCCACTGCACTCTACCTCTACTGTAATCCACTGTTCTCTACCTCGACTATACTCCACTGTACTCTTTCTCTACTGTACTCCACTGTACTCTACCTCTACTGTTCTCCACTGTACTCTACCTCTACTGTGCTCGACTGTACTCTATCTCTACTGCGCTCCACTGTACTCTACCTCTACTGTACTCCACTGTACTCTACCTCTACTGTACTCCACTGTACTCCACCTCTACTGTGCTCCACTGTACTCCACTGTACTCTACCTCTACTGTACTCCACTGTACTCTACCTCTACTGTACTCCACTGTACTCTACCTCTACTGTGCTCCACTGTACTCTACTTCTACTGTACTCCACTGTACTCTACTGTACTCTACCTCTAGTGTGCTCCACTGTACTCTACCTCTACTGTAATCCACTGTTCTCTACCTCGACTATACTCCACTGTACTCTTTCTCTACTGTACTCCACTGTACTCTACCTCTACTGTTCTCCACTGTACTCTACCTCTACTGTGCTCGACTGTACTCTATCTCTACTGCGCTCCACTGTACTCTACCTCTACTGTACTCCACTGTACTCTACCTCTACTGTACTCCACTGTACTCCACCTCTACTGTGCTCCACTGTACTCCACTGTACTCTACCTCTACTGTACTCCACTGTACTCTACCTCTACTGTACTCCACTGTACTCTACCTCTACTGTGCTCCACTGTACTCTACTTCTACTGTACTCCACTGTACTCTACCTCTACTGTGCTCCACTGTACTCTACCTCTAATGTGCTCCACTGTACTCTACCTCTACTGTGCTCCACTCTACTCTACCTCTACTGTACTCCACTGTACTCTACCTCTACTGTGCTCCACTGTACTCTATCTCTACTCTACTCCACTGTACTCTACCTCTACTGTACTCTACTGTACTCCACCTCTAATGTGCTCCACTGTACTCTACCTCTACTGTACTCCACTCCACTGTACTCTACCTCTACTGTATTCCACTCTACTCTACCTCTATTGTGCTCTACTGTACTCTATCTCTACTGTGCTCTACTGTATTCTACCTCTACTATACTCCACTGTACTCTACCTCTACTCTACTCCACTGGTCTCTACCTCTACTGTGCTCCACTGTACTCTACCTCTACTGTACTCCACTGTACTCTACCTCTACTGTGCTCCACTGTACTCTACCTCTAATGTGCTCCACTGTACTCTACCTCTACTGTGCTCCACTGTACTCTACCTCTACTGTTCTCCACTGTACTCTACCTCTACTGTACTCCACTGTACTCTACCTCTACTGTACTCCACTGTACTCTACCTCTATTGTACTACACTGTACTCTACTCTACTGTACTCCACTGTACTCTACATCTACTGTACTCTACCTCTACTGTACTCCACTGTACTCTATCTCTACTTTGCTCCACTGTACTCTATCTCTACTGAACTCCACTGTATTCTACATCTACTGTACTCTACTGTTCTCTACCTCTACTGTACTCTAGTGTACTCCACCTCTACTGTGCTCCACTGTACTCCACTGTACTCTACCTCTAGTGTGCTCCACTGTACTCTACCTCTACTGTACTCAACTGTACTCTACCTCTACTGTGCTCCACTGTACTCTACCTCTACTGTGCTCCACTGTACTCTACCTCTACTGTACTCCACTGTACTCTACCTCTACTGTGCTCCACTGTACTCTACCTCTAATGTGCTCCACTGTACTCGAACCTCTACTGTGCTCCACTGTACTCTACCTCTACTGTACTCCACTGTACTCTACCTCTACTGTACTCCACTGTACTCTATCTCTACTGTGCTCTACTGTACTCTATCTCTCCTGTGCTCCACTGTACTCTACCTCTACTGTGCTTCACTGTACTCTACCTCTAATGTGCTCCACTGTACTCTACCTCTACTGTGCTCCACTGTACTCTACCTCTACTGTACTCAACTGTACTCTACCTCTACTGTACTCCACTGTACTCTATCTCTACTGTGCTCTACTGTACTCTATCTCTACTGTGCTTAACTGTACTCTACCTCTACTGTACTTCACTGTACTCTACCTCTACTGTACTCCACTGTACTCTACTCTACTGTACTCCACTGTACTCTACCTCTACTGTACTCTACCTCTACTGTACTCCACTGTACTCTATCTCTACTTTGCTCCCCTGTACTCTACCTCTACTGTACTCCACTGTACTCTACCTCTACTGTACTCCACTGTACTCTACTCTACTGTACTCCACTGTACTCTACCTCTACAGTGCTCTACTGTACTCTATCTCTACTGTGCTCCACTGTACTCTACCTCTACTGTACTCCACTGTACTCTACCTCTACTGTACTCCACTGTACTCTATCTCTACTGTGCTCTGCTGTACTCTATCTCTACTCTGCTCCACTGTACTCTACCTCTACTGTACTCCACTGTACTCTACCTCTACTGTACTCCACTGTACTCTACCTCTACTGTGCTCCACTGTACTCTACCTCTAATGTGCTCCACTCTACTCTACCTCTACTGTGCTCCACTGTACTCTACCTCTAATGTACTCCACTGTACTCTACCTCTACTGTGCTCCAATGTACTCTATCTCTAATGTACTCCACTGTACTCTACCTCTACTGTACTCCACCTCTAATGTGCTCCACTGTACTCTACCTCTACTGTACTCCACTGTACTCTACCTCTACTGTACTCCACTCTACTCTACCTCTACTGTGCTCTACTGTACTCTATCTCTACTGTGCTCCACTGTACTCTACCTCTACTCTACTCCACTGTACTCTACCTCTACTATACTCCACTGTACTCTTTCTCTACTGTACTCCACTGTACTCTATCTCTACTGTACTCCACTGTACTCTACCTCAACTGTACTCCACTGTACTCTACTCTACTGTACTCCACTGTACTCTACCTCTACTGTACTCTACCTCTACTGTACTCCACTGTACTCTATCTCTACTTTGCTCCACTGTACTCTATCTCTACTGAACTCCACTCTACTCTACCTCTCCTGTACTCTACTGTTCTCTACTTCTACTGTACTCTACTGTACTCCACCTCTACTGTGCTCAACTGTACTCCACTGTACTCTACCTCTAGTATGCTCCACTGTACTCTACCTGTACTGTGCTCCACTTTACTCTACCTCTACTGTACTCCACTGTACTCTACCTCTACTGTACTCCACTCTACTCTACCTCTACTGTACTCTAGTGTACTCTACCTCTACTGTACTCCACTGTACTCTATCTCTACTTTGCTCCACTGTACTCTATCTCTACTGAACTCCACTCTACTCTACCTCTACTGTACTCTACTGTTCTCTACCTCTACTGTACTCTACTGTACTCCACCTCTACTGTGCTCCACTGTACTCCACTGTACTCTACCTCTAGTATGCTCCACTGTACTCTACCTGTACTGTGCTCCACTTTACTCTACCTCTACTGTACTCCACTGTACTCTACCTTTACTGTACTCCACTGTACTCTACCTGTACTGTACTCCACTGTACTCTACCTCTACTGTGCTCCACTGTACTCTACCTCTAATGTGCTCCACTGTACTCTACCTCTACTGTGCTCCACTGTACTCTACCTCTACTGTACTCAACTGTACTCTACCTCTACTGTACTCCACTGTACTCTATCTCTACTGTGCTCTACTGTACTCTATCTCTACTGTGCTCAACTGTACTCTACCTCTACTGTACTCCAATGTACTCTACCTCTACTGTACTCCACTGTACTCTACTCTACTGTACTCCACTTTACTCTACCTCTACTGTACTCTACCTCTACTGTACTCCACTGTACTCTATCTCTACTTTGCTCCACTGTACTCTACCTCTACTGTACTCCACTGTACTCTACCTCTACTGTACTCCACTGTACTCTACTCTACTGTACTCCACTGTACTCTACCTCTACTGTACTCTACCTCTACTGTGCTCTACTGTACTCTATCTCTACTGGGCTCCACTGTACTCTATCTCTACTGAACTCCACTGTACTCTACCTCTACTGTACTCTACTGTTCTCTACCTCTTCTGTACTCTACTGTACTCCACCTCTACTGTGCTCCACTGTACTCCACTGTACTCTACCTCTAGTGTGCTCCACTGTACTCTACCTCTACTGTGCTCTACTCTACTCTATCTCTACTGTGCTCCACTGTACTCTACCTCTACTGTAATCCACTGTTCTCTACCTCGACTATACTCCAATGTACTCTTTCTCTACTGTACTCCACTGTACTCTACCTCTACTGTACTCCACTGTACTCCACCTCTACTGTGCTCCACTGTACTCCACTGTACTCTACCTCTACTGTACTCCACTGTACTCTACCTCTACTGTACTCCACTGTACTCTACCTCTACTGTGCTCCACTGTACTCTACTTCTACTGTACTCCACTGTACTCTACCTCTACTGTGCTCCACTGTACTCTACCTCTAATGTGCTCCACTGTACTCTACCTCTACTGTGCTCCACTCTACTCTACCTCTACTGTACTCCACTGTACTCTACCTCTACTGTGCTCCACTGTACTCTATCTCTACTCTACTCCACTGTACTCTACCTCTACTGTACTCTACTGTACTCCACCTCTAATGTGCTCCACTGTACTCTACCTCTACTGTACTCCACTCCACTGTACTCTACCTCTACTGTATTCCACTCTACTCTACCTCTATTGTGCTCTACTGTACTCTATCTCTACTGTGCTCTACTGTATTCTACCTCTACTATACTCCACTGTACTCTACCTCTACTCTTCTCCACTGGTCTCTACCTCTACTGTGCTCCACTGTACTCTACCTCTACTGTACTCCACTGTACTCTACCTCTACTGTGCTCCACTGTACTCTACCTCTAATGTGCTCCACTGTACTCTACCTCTACTGTGCTCCACTGTACTCTACCTCTACTGTACTCCACTGTACTCTACCTCTACTGTACTCCACTGTACTCTACCTCTACTGTACTCCACTGTACTCTACCTCTACTGTACTCTACTGTACTCTACTCTACTGTACTCCACTGTACTCTACATCTACTGTACTCTACCTCTACTGTACTCCACTGTACTCTATCTCTACTTTGCTCCACTGTACTCTATCTCTACTGAACTCCACTGTATTCTACATCTACTGTACTCTACTGTTCTCTACCTCTACTGTACTCTAGTGTACTCCACCTCTATTGTGCTCCACTGTACTCCACTGTACTCTACCTCTAGTGTGCTCCACTGTACTCTACCTCTACTGTACTCAACTGTACTCTACCTCTACTGTGCTCCACTGTACTCTACCTCTACTGTGCTCCACTGTACTCTACCTCTACTGTACTCCACTGTACTCTACCTCTACTGTGCTCCACTGTACTCTACCTCTAATGTGCTCCACTGTACTCGAACCTCTACTGTGCTCCACTGTACTCTACCTCTACTGTACTCCACTGTACTCTACCTCTACTGTACTCCACTGTACTCTATCTCTACTGTGCTCTACTGTACTCTATCTCTCCTGTGCTCCACTGTACTCTACCTTTACTGTACTCCACTGTACTCTACCTGTACTGTACTCCACTGTACTCTACCTCTACTGTGCTTCACTGTACTCTACCTCTAATGTGCTCCACTGTACTCTACCTCTACTGTGCTCCACTGTACTCTACCTCTACTGTACTCAACTGTACTCTACCTCTACTGAACTCCACTGTACTCTATCTCTACTGTGCTCTACTGTACTCTATCTCTACTGTGCTTAACTGTACTCTACATCTACTGTACTCCACTGTACTCTACCTCTACTGTACTCCACTGTACTCTACTCTACTGTACTCCACTGTACTCTACCTCTACTGTACTCTACCTCTACTGTACTCCACTGTACTCTATCTCTACTTTGCTCCCCTGTACTCTACCTCTACTGTACTCCACTGTACTCTACCTCTACTGTACTCCACTGTACTCTACTCTACTGTACTCCACTGTACTCTACCTCTACTGTACTCTACCTCTACTGTGCTCTACTGTACTCTATCTCTACTGTGCTCCACTGTACTCTACCTCTACTGTACTCCACTGTACTCTACCTCTACTGTACTCCACTGAACTCTATCTCTACTGTGCTCTACTGTACTCTATCTCTACTGTGCTCCACTGTTCTCTACCTCTACTCTACTCCACTGTACTCTACCTCTACTGTACTCCACTGTACTCTACCTCTACTGTGCTCCAATGTACTCTACCTCTAATGTGCTCCACTGTACTCTACCTCTACTGTGCTCCACTGTACTCTACCTCTACTGTACTCCATTGTACTCTACCTCTACTGTGCTCCACTGTACTCTATCTCTACTGTACTCCACTGTACTCTACCTCTACTGTACTCCACCTCTAATGTGCTCCACTGTACTCTACCTCTACTGTACTCCACTGTACTCTACCTCTAATGTACTCCACTCTACTCTACCTCTACTGTGCTCTACTGTACTCTATCTCTACTGTGCTCCACTGTACTCTACCTCTACTGTACTCCACTGTACTCTACCTCTACTATACTCCACTGTACTCTTTCTCTACTGTACTCCACTGTACTCTACCTCTACTGTACTCCACTGTACTCAACCTCAACTGTACTCCACTGTACTCTACTCTACTGTACTCCACTGTACTCTACCTCTACTGTACTCCACTGTACTCTATCTCTACTTTGCTCCACTGTACTCTATCTCTACTGAACTCCACTCTACTCTACCTCTACTGTACTCTACTGTTCTCTACCTCTACTGTACTCTACTGTACTCCACCTCTACTGTGCTCCACTGTACTCCACTCTACTCTATCTCTACTGTACTCCACTGTACTCTACTTCTACTGTACTGTAATGTTCTCTACCTCTACTGTACTCTACTGTATTCCACCTCTACTGTGCTCCACTGTACTCCACTGTACTCTACCTCTACTGTTCTCCACTGTTCTCCACTGTACTCTACCAATACTGTGCTCCACTGTACTCTACCTCTACTGTACTCCACTGTACTCTATCTCTACTGTGCTCTACTGTACTCTATCTCTACTGTGCTCAACTGTACTCTACCTCTACTGTACTCCACTGTACTCTACCTCTACTGTACTCCACTGTACTCTACTCTACTGTACTCCACTTTACTCTACCTCTACTGTACTCTACCTCTACTGTACTCCACTGTACTCTATCTCTACTTTGCTCCACTGTACTCTACCTCTACTGTACTCCACTGTAATCTACCTCTACTGTACTCCACTGTACTCTACTCTACTGTACTCCACTGTACTCTACCTCTACTGTACTCTACCTCTACTGTGCTCTACTGTACTCTATCTCTACTGTGCTCCACTGTACTCTATCTCTACTGAACTCCACTGTACTCTACCTCTACTGTACTCTACTGTTCTCTACCTCTACTCTACTCTACTGTAATCCACCTCTACTGTGCTCCACTGTACTCCACTGTACTCTACCTCTAGTGTGCTCCACTGTACTCTACCTCTACTGTGCTCCACTGTACTCTATCTCTACTGTACTCCACTGTATTCTACCACTACTCTACTCCACTGTACTCTACCTCTACTGTGCTCTACTCTACTCTATCTCTACTGTGCTCCACTGTACTCTACCTCTACTGTAATCCACTGTTCTCTACCTCGACTATACTCCACTGTACTCTTTCTCTACTGTACTCCACTGTACTCTACCTCTACTGTACTCCACTGTACTCTACCTCTACTGTGCTCGACTGTACTCTATCTCTACTGTGCTCCACTGTACTCTACCTCTACTGTACTCCACTGTACTCTACCTCTACTGTACTCCACTGTACTCCACCTCTACTGTGCTCCACTGTACTCCACTGTACTCTACCTCTACTGTACTCCACTGTACTCTACCTCTACTGTACTCCACTGTACTCTTCCTCTACTGTGCTCCACTGTACTCTACTTCTACTGTACTCCACCGTACTCTACCTCTACTGTGCTCCACTGTACTCTACCTCTAATTTGCTCCACTGTACTCTACCTCTACTGTGCTCCACTCTACTCTACCTCTACTGTACTCCACTGTACTCTACCTCTACTGTGCTCCACTGTACTCTATCTCTACTCTACTCCACTGTACTCTACCTCTACTGTATTCTACTGTACTCCACCTCTAATGTGCTCCACTGTACTCTACCTCTACTGTACTCCACTCCACTGTACTCTACCTCTACTGTATTCCACTCTACTCTACCTCTATTGTGCTCTACTGTACTCTATCTCTACTGTGCTCCACTGTACTCTACCTCTACTGTACTCCACTGTACTCTACCTCTACTGTGCTCCACTGTACTCTACCTCTAATGTGCTCCACTGTACTCTACCTCTACTGTGCTCCACTGTACTCTACCTCTACTGTACTCCACTGTACTCTACCTCTACTGTACTCCACTGTACTCTACCTCTACTGTACTCCACTGTACTCTACCTCTACTGTACTCCACTGTACTCTACTCTACTGTACTCCACTGTACTCTACATCTACTGTACTCTACCTCTACTGTACTCCACTGTACTCTATCTCTACTTTGCTCCACTGTACTCTATCTCTACTGAACTCCACTGTATTCTACATCTACTGTACTCTACTGTTCTCTACCTCTACTGTACTCTAGTGTACTCCACCTCTATTGTGCTCCACTGTACTCCACTGTACTCTACCTCTAGTGTGCTCCACTGTACTCTACCTCTACTGTACTCAACTGTACTCTACCTCTACTGTGCTCCACTGTACTCTACCTCTACTGTGCTCCACTGTACTCTACCTCTACTGTACTCCACTGTACTCTACCTCTACTGTGCTCCACTGTACTCTACCTCTAATGTGCTCCACTGTACTCGAACCTCTACTGTGCTCCACTGTACTCTACCTCTACTGTACTCCACTGTACTCTACCTCTACTGTACTCTATCTCTACTGTGCTCTACTGTACTCTATCTCTCCTGTGCTCCACTGTACTCTACCTTTACTGTACTCCACTGTACTCTACCTGTACTGTACTCCACTGTACTCTACCTCTACTGTGCTTCACTGTACTCTACCTCTAATGTGCTCCACTGTACTCTACCTCTACTGTGCTCCACTGTATTCTACCTCTACTGTACTCAACTGTACTCTACCTCTACTGTACTCCACTGTACTCTATCTCTACTGTGCTCTACTGTACTCTATCTCTACTGTGCTTAACTGTACTCTACCTCTACTGTACTCCACTGTACTCTACCTCTACTGTACTCCACTGTACTCTACTCTACTGTACTCCACTGTACTCTACCTCTACTGTACTCTACCTCTACTGTACTCCACTGTACTCTATCTCTACTTTGCTCCCCTGTACTCTACCTCTACTGTACTCCACTGTACTCTACCTCTACTGTACTCCACTGTACTCTACTCTACTGTACTCCACTGTACTCTACCTCTACTGTACTCTACCTCTACTGTGCTCTACTGTACTCTATCTCTACTGTGCTCCACTGTACTCTACCTCTACTGTACTCCACTGTACTCTACCTCTACTGTACTCCACTGTACTCTATCTCTACTGTGCTCTACTGTACTCTATCTCTACTGTGCTCCACTGTTCTCTACCTCTACTGTACTCCACTGTACTCTACCTCTACTGTACTCCACTGTACTCTACCTCTACTGTGCTCCAATGTACTCTACCTCTAATGTGCTCCACTGTACTCTACCTCTACTGTGCTCCACTGTACTCTACCTCTACTGTACTCCACTGTACTCTACCTCTACTGTGCTCCACTGTACTCTATCTCTACTGTACTCCACTGTACTCTACCTCTAATGTACTCCACCTCTAATGTGCTCCACTGTACTCTACCTCTACTGTACTCCACTGTACTCTACCTCTACTGTACTCCACTCTACTCTACCTCTACTGTGCTCTACTCTACTCTATCTCTACTGTGCTCCACTGTACTCTACCTCTACTGTACTCCATTGTACTCTACCTCTACTATACTCTACTGTGCTCTACTGTACTCTATCTCTACTCTGCTCCACTGTACTCTACCTCTACTGTACTCCACTGTACTCTACCTCTACTGTACTCCACTGTACTCTACCTCTACTGTGCTCCACTGTACTCTACCTCTAATGTGCTCCACTCTACTCTACCTCTACTGTGCTCCACTGTACTCTACCTCTAATGTACTCCACTGTACTCTACCTCTACTGTGCTCCACTGTACTCTATCTCTAATGTACTCCAATGTACTCTACCTCTACTGTACTCCACCTCTAATGTGCTCCACTGTACTCTACCTCTACTGTACTCCACTGTACTCTATCTCTACTGTACTCCACTCTACTCTACCTCTACTGTGCTCTACTGTACTCTATCTCTACTGTGCTCCACTGTACTCTACCTCTACTCTACTCCACTGTACTCTACCTCTACTATACTCCACTGTACTCTTTCTCTACTGTACTCCACTGTACTCTATCTCTACTGTACTCCACTGTACTCTACCTCAACTGTACTCCACTGTACTCTACTCTACTGTACTCCACTGTACTCTACCTCTACTGTACTCTACCTCTACTGTACTCCACTGTACTCTATCTCTACTTTGCTCCACTGTACTCTATCTCTACTGAACTCCACTCTACTCTACCTCTCCTGTACTCTACTGTTCTCTACTTCTACTGTACTCTACTGTACTCCACCTCTACTGTGCTCAACTGTACTCCACTGTACTCTACCTCTAGTATGCTCCACTGTACTCTACCTGTACTGTGCTCCACTTTACTCTACCTCTACTGTACTCCACTGTACTCTACCTCTACTGTACTCCACTGTACTCTACCTCTACTGTACTCTAGTGTACTCTACCTCTACTGTACTCCACTGTACTCTATCTCTACTTTGCTCCACTGTACTCTATCTCTACTGAACTCCACTCTACTCTACCTCTACTGTACTCTACTGTTCTCTACCTCTACTGTACTCTACTGTACTCCACCTCTACTGTGCTCCACTGTACTCCACTGTACTCTACCTCTAGTATGCTCCACTGTACTCTACCTGTACTGTGCTCCACTTTACTCTACCTCTAGTGTACTCCACTGTACTCTACCTTTACTGTACTCCACTGTACTCTACCTGTACTGTACTCCACTGTACTCTACCTCTACTGTGCTCCACTGTACTCTACCTCTAATGTGCTCCACTGTACTCTACCTCTACTGTGCTCCACTGTACTCTACCTCTACTGTACTCAACTGTACTCTACCTCTACTGTACTCCACTGTACTCTACTCTACTGTACTCCACTGTACTCTACCTCTACTGTACTCTACCTCTACTGTACTCCACTGTACTCTATCTCTACTTTGCTCCCCTGTACTCTACCTCTACTGTACTCCACTGTACTCTACCTCTACTGTACTCCACTGTACTCTACTCTACTGTACTCCACTGTACTCTACCTCTACTGTACTCTACCTCTACTGTGCTCTACTGTACTCTATCTCTACTGTGCTCCACTGTACTCTACCTCTACTGTACTCCACTGTACTCTACCTCTACTGTACTCCACTGTACTCTATCTCTACTGTGCTCTACTGTACTCTATCTCTACTGTGCTCCACTGTTCTCTACCTCTACTGTACTCCACTGTACTCTACCTCTACTGTACTCCACTGTACTCTACCTCTACTGTGCTCCAATGTACTCTACCTCTAATGTGCTCCACTGTACTCTACCTCTACTGTGCTCCACTGTACTCTACCTCTACTGTACTCCACTGTACTCTACCTCTACTGTGCTCCACTGTACTCTATCTCTACTGTACTCCACTGTACTCTACCTCTAATGTACTCCACCTCTAATGTGCTCCACTGTACTCTACCTCTACTGTACTCCACTGTACTCTACCTCTACTGTACTCCACTCTACTCTACCTCTACTGTGCTCTACTCTACTCTATCTCTACTGTGCTCCACTGTACTCTACCTCTACTGTACTCCATTGTACTCTACCTCTACTATACTCTACTGTGCTCTACTGTACTCTATCTCTACTCTGCTCCACTGTACTCTACCTCTACTGTACTCCACTGTACTCTACCTCTACTGTACTCCACTGTACTCTACCTCTACTGTGCTCCACTGTACTCTACCTCTAATGTGCTCCACTCTACTCTACCTCTACTGTGCTCCACTGTACTCTACCTCTAATGTACTCCACTGTACTCTGCCTCTACTGTGCTCCACTGTACTCTATCTCTAATGTACTCCAATGTACTCTACCTCTACTGTACTCCACCTCTAATGTGCTCCACTGTACTCTACCTCTACTGTACTCCACTGTACTCTATCTCTACTGTACTCCACTCTACTCTACCTCTACTGTGCTCTACTGTACTCTATCTCTACTGTGCTCCACTGTACTCTACCTCTACTCTACTCCACTGTACTCTACCTCTACTATACTCCACTGTACTCTTTCTCTACTGTACTCCACTGTACTCTATCTCTACTGTACTCCACTGTACTCTACCTCAACTGTACTCCACTGTACTCTACTCTACTGTACTCCACTGTACTCTACCTCTACTGTACTCTACCTCTACTGTACTCCACTGTACTCTATCTCTACTTTGCTCCACTGTACTCTATCTCTACTGAACTCCACTCTACTCTACCTCTCCTGTACTCTACTGTTCTCTACTTCTACTGTACTCTACTGTACTCCACCTCTACTGTGCTCAACTGTACTCCACTGTACTCTACCTCTAGTATGCTCCACTGTACTCTACCTGTACTGTGCTCCACTTTACTCTACCTCTACTGTACTCCACTGTACTCTACCTCTACTGTACTCCACTGTACTCTACCTCTACTGTACTCTAGTGTACTCTACCTCTACTGTACTCCACTGTACTCTATCTCTACTTTGCTCCACTGTACTCTATCTCTACTGAACTCCACTCTACTCTACCTCTACTGTACTCTACTGTTCTCTACCTCTACTGTACTCTACTGTACTCCACCTCTACTGTGCTCCACTGTACTCCACTGTACTCTACCTCTAGTATGCTCCACTGTACTCTACCTGTACTGTGCTCCACTTTACTCTACCTCTAGTGTACTCCACTGTACTCTACCTTTACTGTACTCCACTGTACTCTACCTGTACTGTACTCCACTGTACTCTACCTCTACTGTGCTCCACTGTACTCTACCTCTAATGTGCTCCACTGTACTCTACCTCTACTGTGCTCCACTGTACTCTACCTCTACTGTACTCAACTGTACTCTACCTCTACTGTACTCCACTGTACTCTATCTCTACTGTGCTCTACTGTACTCTACCTCTACTGTGCTCTACTCTACTCTATCTCTACTGTGCTCCACTGTACTCTACCTCTACTGTACTCCACTGTACTCTACCTCTATTGTGCTCTACTGTACTCTATCTCTACTGTGCTCCACTGTACTCTACCTCTACTGTACTCCACTGTACTCTACCTCTACTGTGCTCCACTGTACTCTACCTCTAATGTGCTCCACTGTACTCTACCTCTACTGTGCTCCACTGTACTCTACCTCTACTGTACTCCACTGTACTCTACCTCTACTGTACTCCACTGTACTCTACCTCTACTGTACTCCACTGTACTCTACCTCTACTGTACTCCACTGTACTCTACTCTACTGTACTCCACTGTACTCTACATCTACTGTACTCTACCTCTACTGTACTCCACTGTACTCTATCTCTACTTTGCTCCACTGTACTCTATCTCTACTGAACTCCACTGTATTCTACATCTACTGTACTCTACTGTTCTCTACCTCTACTGTACTCTAGTGTACTCCACCTCTATTGTGCTCCACTGTACTCCACTGTACTCTACCTCTAGTGTGCTCCACTGTACTCTACCTCTACTGTACTCAACTGTACTCTACCTCTACTGTGCTCCACTGTACTCTACCTCTACTGTGCTCCACTGTACTCTACCTCTACTGTACTCCACTGTACTCTACCTCTACTGTGCTCCACTGTACTCTACCTCTAATGTGCTCCACTGTACTCGAACCTCTACTGTGCTCCACTGTACTCTACCTCTACTGTACTCCACTGTACTCTACCTCTACTGTACTCTATCTCTACTGTGCTCTACTGTACTCTATCTCTCCTGTGCTCCACTGTACTCTACCTTTACTGTACTCCACTGTACTCTACCTGTACTGTACTCCACTGTACTCTACCTCTACTGTGCTTCACTGTACTCTACCTCTAATGTGCTCCACTGTACTCTACCTCTACTGTGCTCCACTGTACTCTACCTCTACTGTACTCAACTGTACTCTACCTCTACTGTACTCCACTGTACTCTATCTCTACTGTGCTCTACTGTACTCTATCTCTACTGTGCTTAACTGTACTCTACCTCTACTGTACTCCACTGTACTCTACCTCTACTGTACTCCACTGTACTCTACTCTACTGTACTCCACTGTACTCTACCTCTACTGTACTCTACCTCTACTGTACTCCACTGTACTCTATCTCTACTTTGCTCCCCTGTACTCTACCTCTACTGTACTCCACTGTACTCTACCTCTACTGTACTCCACTGTACTCTACTCTACTGTACTCCACTGTACTCTACCTCTACTGTACTCTACGTCTACTGTGCTCTACTGTACTCTATCTCTACTGTGCTCCACTGTACTCTACCTCTACTGTACTCCACTGTACTCTACCTCTACTGTACTCCACTGTACTCTATCTCTACTGTGCTCTACTGTACTCTATCTCTACTGTGCTCCACTGTTCTCTACCTTTACTGTACTCCACTGTACTCTACCTCTACTGTACTCCACTGTACTCTACCTCTACTGTGCTCCAATGTACTCTACCTCTAATGTGCTCCACTGTACTCTACCTCTACTGTGCTCCACTGTACTCTACCTCTACTGTACTCCACTGTACTCTACCTCTACTGTGCTCCACTGTACTCTATCTCTACTGTACTCCACTGTACTCTACCTCTAATGTACTCCACCTCTAATGTGCTCCACTGTACTCTACCTCTACTGTACTCCACTGTACTCTACCTCTACTGTACTCCACTCTACTCTACCTCTACTGTGCTCTACTCTACTCTATCTCTACTGTGCTCCACTGTACTCTACCTCTACTGTACTCCATTGTACTCTACCTCTACTATACTCTACTGTGCTCTACTGTACTCTATCTCTACTCTGCTCCACTGTACTCTACCTCTACTGTACTCCACTGTACTCTACCTCTACTGTACTCCACTGTACTCTACCTCTACTGTGCTCCACTGTACTCTACCTCTAATGTGCTCCACTCTACTCTACCTCTACTGTGCTCCACTGTACTCTACCTCTAATGTACTCCACTGTACTCTACCTCTACTGTGCTCCACTGTACTCTATCTCTAATGTACTCCAATGTACTCTACCTCTACTGTACTCCACCTCTAATGTGCTCCACTGTACTCTACCTCTACTGTACTCCACTGTACTCTATCTCTACTGTACTCCACTCTACTCTACCTCTACTGTGCTCTACTGTACTCTATCTCTACTGTGCTCCACTGTACTCTACCTCTACTCTACTCCACTGTACTCTACCTCTACTATACTCCACTGTACTCTTTCTCTACTGTACTCCACTGTACTCTATCTCTACTGTACTCCACTGTACTCTACCTCAACTGTACTCCACTGTACTCTACTCTACTGTACTCCACTGTACTCTACCTCTACTGTACTCTACCTCTACTGTACTCCACTGTACTCTATCTCTACTTTGCTCCACTGTACTCTATCTCTACTGAACTCCACTCTACTCTACCTCTCCTGTACTCTACTGTTCTCTACTTCTACTGTACTCTACTGTACTCCACCTCTACTGTGCTCAACTGTACTCCACTGTACTCTACCTCTAGTATGCTCCACTGTACTCTACCTGTACTGTGCTCCACTTTACTCTACCTCTACTGTACTCCACTGTACTCTACCTCTACTGTACTCCACTGTACTCTACCTCTACTGTACTCTAGTGTACTCTACCTCTACTGTACTCCACTGTACTCTATCTCTACTTTGCTCCACTGTACTCTATCTCTACTGAACTCAACTCTACTCTACCTCTACTGTACTCTACTGTTCTCTACCTCTACTGTACTCTACTGTACTCCACCTCTACTGTGCTCCACTGTACTCCACTGTACTCTACCTCTAGTATGCTCCACTGTACTCTACCTGTACTGTGCTCCACTTTACTCTACCTCTAGTGTACTCCACTGTACTCTACCTTTACTGTACTCCACTGTACTCTACCTGTACTGTACTCCACTGTACTCTACCTCTACTGTGCTCCACTGTACTCTACCTCTAATGTGCTCCACTGTACTCTACCTCTACTGTGCTCCACTGTACTCTACCTCTACTGTACTCAACTGTACTCTACCTCTACTGTACTCCACTGTACTCTATCTCTACTGTGCTCTACTGTACTCTACCTCTACTGTGCTCTACTCTACTCTATCTCTACTGTGCTCCACTGTACTCTACCTCTACTGTACTCCACTGTACTCTATCTCTACTTTGCTCCACTGTACTCTATCTCTACTGAACTCCTCTCTACTCTACCTCTCCTGTACTCTACTGTTCTCTACTTCTACTGTACTCTACTGTACTCCACCTCTACTGTGCTCAACTGTACTCCACTGTACTCTACCTCTAGTATGCTCCACTGTACTCTACCTGTACTGTGCTCCACTTTACTCTACCTCTACTGTACTCCACTGTACTCTACCTCTACTGTACTCCACTGTACTCTACCTCTACTGTACTCTAGTGTACTCTACCTCTACTGTACTCCACTGTACTCTATCTCTACTTTGCTCCACTGTACTCTATATCTACTGAACTCCACTCTACTCTACCTCTACTGTACTCTACTGTACTCCACCTCTACTGTGCTCCACTGTACTCCACTGTACTCTACCTCTAGTATGCTCCACTGTACTCTACCTGTACTGTGCTGCACTTTACTCTACCTCTACTGTACTCCACTGTACTCTACCTTTACTGTACTCCACTGTACTCTACCTGTAATGTACTCCACTGTACTCTACCTCTACTGTGCTCCACTGTACTCTACCTCTAATGTGCTCCACTGTAGTCTACCTCTACTGTGCTCCACTGTACTCTACCTCTACTGTACTCAACTGTACTCTACCTCTACTGTACTCCAGTGTATTCTATCTCTACTGTGCTCTACTGTACTCTATCTCTACTGTGCTCAACTGTACTCTACCTCTACTGTACTCCACTGTACTCTACCTCTACTGTACTCCACTGTACTCTACTCTACTGTACTCCACTTTACTCTACCTCTACTGTACTCTACCTCTACTGTACTCCACTGTACTCTATCTCTACTATGCTCCACTGTACTCTACCTCTACTGTACTCCACTGTACTCTACCTCTACTGTACTCCACTGTACTCTACTCTACTGCACTCCACTGTACTCTACCTCTACTGTACTCTACCTCTACTGTGCTCTAATGTACTCTATCTCTACTGTGCTCCACTGTACTCTATCTCTACTGAACTCCACTGTACTCTACCTCTACTGTACTCTACTGTTCTCTACCTCTTCTGTACTCTACTGTACTCCACCTCTACTGTGCTCCACTGTACTCCACTGTACTCTACCTCTATTGTGCTCCACTGTACTCTACCTCTACTGTGCTCCACTGTACTCTACCTCTACTGTACTCCACTGTATTCTACCTCTACTCTACTCCACTGTACTCTACCTCTACTGTGCTCTACTCTACTCTATCTCTACTGTGCTCCACTGCACTCTACCTCTACTGTAATCCACTGTTCTCTACCTCGACTATACTCCACTGTACTCTTTCTCTACTGTACTCCACTGTACTCTACCTCTACTGTTCTCCACTGTACTCTACCTCTACTGTGCTCGACTGTACTCTATCTCTACTGCGCTCCACTGTACTCTACCTCTACTGTACTCCACTGTACTCTACCTCTACTGTACTCCACTGTACTCCACCTCTACTGTGCTCCACTGTACTCCACTGTACTCTACCTCTACTGTACTCCACTGTACTCTACCTCTACTGTACTCCACTGTACTCTACCTCTACTGTGCTCCACTGTACTCTACATCTACTGTACTCCACTGTACTCTACCTCTACTGTACTCCACTGTACTCTACTCTACTGTACTCCACTGTACTCTACCTCTACTGTACTCTACCTCTACTGTACTCCACTGTACTCTATCTCTACTTTGCTCCCCTGTACTCTACCTCTACTGTACTCCACTGTACTCTACCTCTACTGTACTCCACTGTACTCTACTCTACTGTACTCCACTGTACTCTACCTCTACTGTACTCTACCTCTACTGTGCTCTACTGTACTCTATCTCTACTGTGCTCCACTGTACTCTACCTCTACTGTACTCCACTGTACTCTACCTCTACTGTACTCCACTGAACTCTATCTCTACTGTGCTCTACTGTACTCTATCTCTACTGTGCTCCACTGTTCTCTACCTCTACTCTACTCCACTGTACTCTACCTCTACTGTACTCCACTGTACTCTACCTCTACTGTGCTCCAATGTACTCTACCTCTAATGTGCTCCACTGTACTCTACCTCTACTGTGCTCCACTGTACTCTACCTCTACTGTACTCCATTGTACTCTACCTCTACTGTGCTCCACTGTACTCTATCTCTACTGTACTCCACTGTACTCTACCTCTACTGTACTCCACCTCTAATGTGCTCCACTGTACTCTACCTCTACTGTACTCCACTGTACTCTACCTCTAATGTACTCCACTCTACTCTACCTCTACTGTGCTCTACTGTACTCTATCTCTACTGTGCTCCACTGTACTCTACCTCTACTGTACTCCACTGTACTCTACCTCTACTATACTCCACTGTACTCTTTCTCTACTGTACTCCACTGTACTCTACCTCTACTGTACTCCACTGTACTCAACCTCAACTGTACTCCACTGTACTCTACTCTACTGTACTCCACTGTACTCTACCTCTACTGTACTCCACTGTACTCTATCTCTACTTTGCTCCACTGTACTCTATCTCTACTGAACTCCACTCTACTCTACCTCTACTGTACTCTACTGTTCTCTACCTCTACTGTACTCTACTGTACTCCACCTCTACTGTGCTCCACTGTACTCCACTCTACTCTATCTCTACTGTACTCCACTGTACTCTACTTCTACTGTACTGTAATGTTCTCTACCTCTACTGTACTCTACTGTATTCCACCTCTACTGTGCTCCACTGTACTCCACTGTACTCTACCTCTACTGTTCTCCACTGTTCTCCACTGTACTCTACCAATACTGTGCTCCACTGTACTCTACCTCTACTGTACTCCACTGTACTCTATCTCTACTGTGCTCTACTGTACTCTATCTCTACTGTGCTCAACTGTACTCTACCTCTACTGTACTCCACTGTACTCTACCTCTACTGTACTCCACTGTACTCTACTCTACTGTACTCCACTTTACTCTACCTCTACTGTACTCTACCTCTACTGTACTCCACTGTACTCTATCTCTACTTTGCTCCACTGTACTCTACCTCTACTGTACTCCACTGTAATCTACCTCTACTGTACTCCACTGTACTCTACTCTACTGTACTCCACTGTACTCTACCTCTACTGTACTCTACCTCTACTGTGCTCTACTGTACTCTATCTCTACTGTGCTCCACTGTACTCTATCTCTACTGAACTCCACTGTACTCTACCTCTACTGTACTCTACTGTTCTCTACCTCTACTCTACTCTACTGTAATCCACCTCTACTGTGCTCCACTGTACTCCACTGTACTCTACCTCTAGTGTGCTCCACTGTACTCTACCTCTACTGTGCTCCACTGTACTCTATCTCTACTGTACTCCACTGTATTCTACCACTACTCTACTCCACTGTACTCTACCTCTACTGTGCTCTACTCTACTCTATCTCTACTGTGCTCCACTGTACTCTACCTCTACTGTAATCCACTGTTCTCTACCTCGACTATACTCCACTGTACTCTTTCTCTACTGTACTCCACTGTACTCTACCTCTACTGTACTCCACTGTACTCTACCTCTACTGTGCTCGACTGTACTCTATCTCTACTGTGCTCCACTGTACTCTACCTCTACTGTACTCCACTGTACTCTACCTCTACTGTACTCCACTGTACTCCACCTCTACTGTGCTCCACTGTACTCCACTGTACTCTACCTCTACTGTACTCCACTGTACTCTACCTCTACTGTACTCCACTGTACTCTTCCTCTACTGTGCTCCACTGTACTCTACTTCTACTGTACTCCACCGTACTCTACCTCTACTGTGCTCCACTGTACTCTACCTCTAATTTGCTCCACTGTACTCTACCTCTACTGTGCTCCACTCTACTCTACCTCTACTGTACTCCACTGTACTCTACCTCTACTGTGCTCCACTGTACTCTATCTCTACTCTACTCCACTGTACTCTACCTCTACTGTATTCTACTGTACTCCACCTCTAATGTGCTCCACTGTACTCTACCTCTACTGTACTCCACTCCACTGTACTCTACCTCTACTGTATTCCACTCTACTCTACCTCTATTGTGCTCTACTGTACTCTATCTCTACTGTGCTCCACTGTACTCTACCTCTACTGTACTCCACTGTACTCTACCTCTACTGTGCTCCACTGTACTCTACCTCTAATGTGCTCCACTGTACTCTACCTCTACTGTGCTCCACTGTACTCTACCTCTACTGTACTCCACTGTACTCTACCTCTACTGTACTCCACTGTACTCTACCTCTACTGTACTCCACTGTACTCTACCTCTACTGTACTCCACTGTACTCTACTCTACTGTACTCCACTGTACTCTACATCTACTGTACTCTACCTCTACTGTACTCCACTGTACTCTATCTCTACTTTGCTCCACTGTACTCTATCTCTACTGAACTCCACTGTATTCTACATCTACTGTACTCTACTGTTCTCTACCTCTACTGTACTCTAGTGTACTCCACCTCTATTGTGCTCCACTGTACTCCACTGTACTCTACCTCTAGTGTGCTCCACTGTACTCTACCTCTACTGTACTCAACTGTACTCTACCTCTACTGTGCTCCACTGTACTCTACCTCTACTGTGCTCCACTGTACTCTACCTCTACTGTACTCCACTGTACTCTACCTCTACTGTGCTCCACTGTACTCTACCTCTAATGTGCTCCACTGTACTCGAACCTCTACTGTGCTCCACTGTACTCTACCTCTACTGTACTCCACTGTACTCTACCTCTACTGTACTCTATCTCTACTGTGCTCTACTGTACTCTATCTCTCCTGTGCTCCACTGTACTCTACCTTTACTGTACTCCACTGTACTCTACCTGTACTGTACTCCACTGTACTCTACCTCTACTGTGCTTCACTGTACTCTACCTCTAATGTGCTCCACTGTACTCTACCTCTACTGTGCTCCACTGTATTCTACCTCTACTGTACTCAACTGTACTCTACCTCTACTGTACTCCACTGTACTCTATCTCTACTGTGCTCTACTGTACTCTATCTCTACTGTGCTTAACTGTACTCTACCTCTACTGTACTCCACTGTACTCTACCTCTACTGTACTCCACTGTACTCTACTCTACTGTACTCCACTGTACTCTACCTCTACTGTACTCTACCTCTACTGTACTCCACTGTACTCTATCTCTACTTTGCTCCCCTGTACTCTACCTCTACTGTACTCCACTGTACTCTACCTCTACTGTACTCCACTGTACTCTACTCTACTGTACTCCACTGTACTCTACCTCTACTGTACTCTACCTCTACTGTGCTCTACTGTACTCTATCTCTACTGTGCTCCACTGTACTCTACCTCTACTGTACTCCACTGTACTCTACCTCTACTGTACTCCACTGTACTCTATCTCTACTGTGCTCTACTGTACTCTATCTCTACTGTGCTCCACTGTTCTCTACCTCTACTGTACTCCACTGTACTCTACCTCTACTGTACTCCACTGTACTCTACCTCTACTGTGCTCCAATGTACTCTACCTCTAATGTGCTCCACTGTACTCTACCTCTACTGTGCTCCACTGTACTCTACCTCTACTGTACTCCACTGTACTCTACCTCTACTGTGCTCCACTGTACTCTATCTCTACTGTACTCCACTGTACTCTACCTCTAATGTACTCCACCTCTAATGTGCTCCACTGTACTCTACCTCTACTGTACTCCACTGTACTCTACCTCTACTGTACTCCACTCTACTCTACCTCTACTGTGCTCTACTCTACTCTATCTCTACTGTGCTCCACTGTACTCTACCTCTACTGTACTCCATTGTACTCTACCTCTACTATACTCTACTGTGCTCTACTGTACTCTATCTCTACTCTGCTCCACTGTACTCTACCTCTACTGTACTCCACTGTACTCTACCTCTACTGTACTCCACTGTACTCTACCTCTACTGTGCTCCACTGTACTCTACCTCTAATGTGCTCCACTCTACTCTACCTCTACTGTGCTCCACTGTACTCTACCTCTAATGTACTCCACTGTACTCTACCTCTACTGTGCTCCACTGTACTCTATCTCTAATGTACTCCAATGTACTCTACCTCTACTGTACTCCACCTCTAATGTGCTCCACTGTACTCTACCTCTACTGTACTCCACTGTACTCTATCTCTACTGTACTCCACTCTACTCTACCTCTACTGTGCTCTACTGTACTCTATCTCTACTGTGCTCCACTGTACTCTACCTCTACTCTACTCCACTGTACTCTACCTCTACTATACTCCACTGTACTCTTTCTCTACTGTACTCCACTGTACTCTATCTCTACTGTACTCCACTGTACTCTACCTCAACTGTACTCCACTGTACTCTACTCTACTGTACTCCACTGTACTCTACCTCTACTGTACTCTACCTCTACTGTACTCCACTGTACTCTATCTCTACTTTGCTCCACTGTACTCTATCTCTACTGAACTCCACTCTACTCTACCTCTCCTGTACTCTACTGTTCTCTACTTCTACTGTACTCTACTGTACTCCACCTCTACTGTGCTCAACTGTACTCCACTGTACTCTACCTCTAGTATGCTCCACTGTACTCTACCTGTACTGTGCTCCACTTTACTCTACCTCTACTGTACTCCACTGTACTCTACCTCTACTGTACTCCACTGTACTCTACCTCTACTGTACTCTAGTGTACTCTACCTCTACTGTACTCCACTGTACTCTATCTCTACTTTGCTCCACTGTACTCTATCTCTACTGAACTCCACTCTACTCTACCTCTACTGTACTCTACTGTTCTCTACCTCTACTGTACTCTACTGTACTCCACCTCTACTGTGCTCCACTGTACTCCACTGTACTCTACCTCTAGTATGCTCCACTGTACTCTACCTGTACTGTGCTCCACTTTACTCTACCTCTAGTGTACTCCACTGTACTCTACCTTTACTGTACTCCACTGTACTCTACCTGTACTGTACTCCACTGTACTCTACCTCTACTGTGCTCCACTGTACTCTACCTCTAATGTGCTCCACTGTACTCTACCTCTACTGTGCTCCACTGTACTCTACCTCTACTGTACTCAACTGTACTCTACCTCTACTGTACTCCACTGTACTCTACTCTACTGTACTCCACTGTACTCTACCTCTACTGTACTCTACCTCTACTGTACTCCACTGTACTCTATCTCTACTTTGCTCCCCTGTACTCTACCTCTACTGTACTCCACTGTACTCTACCTCTACTGTACTCCACTGTACTCTACTCTACTGTACTCCACTGTACTCTACCTCTACTGTACTCTACCTCTACTGTGCTCTACTGTACTCTATCTCTACTGTGCTCCACTGTACTCTACCTCTACTGTACTCCACTGTACTCTACCTCTACTGTACTCCACTGTACTCTATCTCTACTGTGCTCTACTGTACTCTATCTCTACTGTGCTCCACTGTTCTCTACCTCTACTGTACTCCACTGTACTCTACCTCTACTGTACTCCACTGTACTCTACCTCTACTGTGCTCCAATGTACTCTACCTCTAATGTGCTCCACTGTACTCTACCTCTACTGTGCTCCACTGTACTCTACCTCTACTGTACTCCACTGTACTCTACCTCTACTGTGCTCCACTGTACTCTATCTCTACTGTACTCCACTGTACTCTACCTCTAATGTACTCCACCTCTAATGTGCTCCACTGTACTCTACCTCTACTGTACTCCACTGTACTCTACCTCTACTGTACTCCACTCTACTCTACCTCTACTGTGCTCTACTCTACTCTATCTCTACTGTGCTCCACTGTACTCTACCTCTACTGTACTCCATTGTACTCTACCTCTACTATACTCTACTGTGCTCTACTGTACTCTATCTCTACTCTGCTCCACTGTACTCTACCTCTACTGTACTCCACTGTACTCTACCTCTACTGTACTCCACTGTACTCTACCTCTACTGTGCTCCACTGTACTCTACCTCTAATGTGCTCCACTCTACTCTACCTCTACTGTGCTCCACTGTACTCTACCTCTAATGTACTCCACTGTACTCTGCCTCTACTGTGCTCCACTGTACTCTATCTCTAATGTACTCCAATGTACTCTACCTCTACTGTACTCCACCTCTAATGTGCTCCACTGTACTCTACCTCTACTGTACTCCACTGTACTCTATCTCTACTGTACTCCACTCTACTCTACCTCTACTGTGCTCTACTGTACTCTATCTCTACTGTGCTCCACTGTACTCTACCTCTACTCTACTCCACTGTACTCTACCTCTACTATACTCCACTGTACTCTTTCTCTACTGTACTCCACTGTACTCTATCTCTACTGTACTCCACTGTACTCTACCTCAACTGTACTCCACTGTACTCTACTCTACTGTACTCCACTGTACTCTACCTCTACTGTACTCTACCTCTACTGTACTCCACTGTACTCTATCTCTACTTTGCTCCACTGTACTCTATCTCTACTGAACTCCACTCTACTCTACCTCTCCTGTACTCTACTGTTCTCTACTTCTACTGTACTCTACTGTACTCCACCTCTACTGTGCTCAACTGTACTCCACTGTACTCTACCTCTAGTATGCTCCACTGTACTCTACCTGTACTGTGCTCCACTTTACTCTACCTCTACTGTACTCCACTGTACTCTACCTCTACTGTACTCCACTGTACTCTACCTCTACTGTACTCTAGTGTACTCTACCTCTACTGTACTCCACTGTACTCTATCTCTACTTTGCTCCACTGTACTCTATCTCTACTGAACTCCACTCTACTCTACCTCTACTGTACTCTACTGTTCTCTACCTCTACTGTACTCTACTGTACTCCACCTCTACTGTGCTCCACTGTACTCCACTGTACTCTACCTCTAGTATGCTCCACTGTACTCTACCTGTACTGTGCTCCACTTTACTCTACCTCTAGTGTACTCCACTGTACTCTACCTTTACTGTACTCCACTGTACTCTACCTGTACTGTACTCCACTGTACTCTACCTCTACTGTGCTCCACTGTACTCTACCTCTAATGTGCTCCACTGTACTCTACCTCTACTGTGCTCCACTGTACTCTACCTCTACTGTACTCAACTGTACTCTACCTCTACTGTACTCCACTGTACTCTATCTCTACTGTGCTCTACTGTACTCTACCTCTACTGTGCTCTACTCTACTCTATCTCTACTGTGCTCCACTGTACTCTACCTCTACTGTACTCCACTGTACTCTACCTCTATTGTGCTCTACTGTACTCTATCTCTACTGTGCTCCACTGTACTCTACCTCTACTGTACTCCACTGTACTCTACCTCTACTGTGCTCCACTGTACTCTACCTCTAATGTGCTCCACTGTACTCTACCTCTACTGTGCTCCACTGTACTCTACCTCTACTGTACTCCACTGTACTCTACCTCTACTGTACTCCACTGTACTCTACCTCTACTGTACTCCACTGTACTCTACCTCTACTGTACTCCACTGTACTCTACTCTACTGTACTCCACTGTACTCTACATCTACTGTACTCTACCTCTACTGTACTCCACTGTACTCTATCTCTACTTTGCTCCACTGTACTCTATCTCTACTGAACTCCACTGTATTCTACATCTACTGTACTCTACTGTTCTCTACCTCTACTGTACTCTAGTGTACTCCACCTCTATTGTGCTCCACTGTACTCCACTGTACTCTACCTCTAGTGTGCTCCACTGTACTCTACCTCTACTGTACTCAACTGTACTCTACCTCTACTGTGCTCCACTGTACT
The DNA here is from genome assembly GCA_030578255.1 of Tiaroga cobitis. Classification (NCBI taxonomy): domain Eukaryota; kingdom Metazoa; phylum Chordata; class Actinopteri; order Cypriniformes; family Leuciscidae; genus Tiaroga; species Tiaroga cobitis. The sequence goes on from CM060600.1 coordinate 3,432,342, forward strand.
CTACCTCTACTGTGCTCCACTGTACTCTACCTCTACTGTACTCCACTGTACTCTACCTCTACTGTGCTCCACTGTACTCTACCTCTAATGTGCTCCACTGTACTCGAACCTCTACTGTGCTCCACTGTACTCTACCTCTACTGTACTCCACTGTACTCTACCTCTACTGTACTCTATCTCTACTGTGCTCTACTGTACTCTATCTCTCCTGTGCTCCACTGTACTCTACCTTTACTGTACTCCACTGTACTCTACCTGTACTGTACTCCACTGTACTCTACCTCTACTGTGCTTCACTGTACTCTACCTCTAATGTGCTCCACTGTACTCTACCTCTACTGTGCTCCACTGTACTCTACCTCTACTGTACTCAACTGTACTCTACCTCTACTGTACTCCACTGTACTCTATCTCTACTGTGCTCTACTGTACTCTATCTCTACTGTGCTTAACTGTACTCTACCTCTACTGTACTCCACTGTACTCTACCTCTACTGTACTCCACTGTACTCTACTCTACTGTACTCCACTGTACTCTACCTCTACTGTACTCTACCTCTACTGTACTCCACTGTACTCTATCTCTACTTTGCTCCCCTGTACTCTACCTCTACTGTACTCCACTGTACTCTACCTCTACTGTACTCCACTGTACTCTACTCTACTGTACTCCACTGTACTCTACCTCTACTGTACTCTACGTCTACTGTGCTCTACTGTACTCTATCTCTACTGTGCTCCACTGTACTCTACCTCTACTGTACTCCACTGTACTCTACCTCTACTGTACTCCACTGTACTCTATCTCTACTGTGCTCTACTGTACTCTATCTCTACTGTGCTCCACTGTTCTCTACCTTTACTGTACTCCACTGTACTCTACCTCTACTGTACTCCACTGTACTCTACCTCTACTGTGCTCCAATGTACTCTACCTCTAATGTGCTCCACTGTACTCTACCTCTACTGTGCTCCACTGTACTCTACCTCTACTGTACTCCACTGTACTCTACCTCTACTGTGCTCCACTGTACTCTATCTCTACTGTACTCCACTGTACTCTACCTCTAATGTACTCCACCTCTAATGTGCTCCACTGTACTCTACCTCTACTGTACTCCACTGTACTCTACCTCTACTGTACTCCACTCTACTCTACCTCTACTGTGCTCTACTCTACTCTATCTCTACTGTGCTCCACTGTACTCTACCTCTACTGTACTCCATTGTACTCTACCTCTACTATACTCTACTGTGCTCTACTGTACTCTATCTCTACTCTGCTCCACTGTACTCTACCTCTACTGTACTCCACTGTACTCTACCTCTACTGTACTCCACTGTACTCTACCTCTACTGTGCTCCACTGTACTCTACCTCTAATGTGCTCCACTCTACTCTACCTCTACTGTGCTCCACTGTACTCTACCTCTAATGTACTCCACTGTACTCTACCTCTACTGTGCTCCACTGTACTCTATCTCTAATGTACTCCAATGTACTCTACCTCTACTGTACTCCACCTCTAATGTGCTCCACTGTACTCTACCTCTACTGTACTCCACTGTACTCTATCTCTACTGTACTCCACTCTACTCTACCTCTACTGTGCTCTACTGTACTCTATCTCTACTGTGCTCCACTGTACTCTACCTCTACTCTACTCCACTGTACTCTACCTCTACTATACTCCACTGTACTCTTTCTCTACTGTACTCCACTGTACTCTATCTCTACTGTACTCCACTGTACTCTACCTCAACTGTACTCCACTGTACTCTACTCTACTGTACTCCACTGTACTCTACCTCTACTGTACTCTACCTCTACTGTACTCCACTGTACTCTATCTCTACTTTGCTCCACTGTACTCTATCTCTACTGAACTCCACTCTACTCTACCTCTCCTGTACTCTACTGTTCTCTACTTCTACTGTACTCTACTGTACTCCACCTCTACTGTGCTCAACTGTACTCCACTGTACTCTACCTCTAGTATGCTCCACTGTACTCTACCTGTACTGTGCTCCACTTTACTCTACCTCTACTGTACTCCACTGTACTCTACCTCTACTGTACTCCACTGTACTCTACCTCTACTGTACTCTAGTGTACTCTACCTCTACTGTACTCCACTGTACTCTATCTCTACTTTGCTCCACTGTACTCTATCTCTACTGAACTCAACTCTACTCTACCTCTACTGTACTCTACTGTTCTCTACCTCTACTGTACTCTACTGTACTCCACCTCTACTGTGCTCCACTGTACTCCACTGTACTCTACCTCTAGTATGCTCCACTGTACTCTACCTGTACTGTGCTCCACTTTACTCTACCTCTAGTGTACTCCACTGTACTCTACCTTTACTGTACTCCACTGTACTCTACCTGTACTGTACTCCACTGTACTCTACCTCTACTGTGCTCCACTGTACTCTACCTCTAATGTGCTCCACTGTACTCTACCTCTACTGTGCTCCACTGTACTCTACCTCTACTGTACTCAACTGTACTCTACCTCTACTGTACTCCACTGTACTCTATCTCTACTGTGCTCTACTGTACTCTACCTCTACTGTGCTCTACTCTACTCTATCTCTACTGTGCTCCACTGTACTCTACCTCTACTGTACTCCACTGTACTCTATCTCTACTTTGCTCCACTGTACTCTATCTCTACTGAACTCCTCTCTACTCTACCTCTCCTGTACTCTACTGTTCTCTACTTCTACTGTACTCTACTGTACTCCACCTCTACTGTGCTCAACTGTACTCCACTGTACTCTACCTCTAGTATGCTCCACTGTACTCTACCTGTACTGTGCTCCACTTTACTCTACCTCTACTGTACTCCACTGTACTCTACCTCTACTGTACTCCACTGTACTCTACCTCTACTGTACTCTAGTGTACTCTACCTCTACTGTACTCCACTGTACTCTATCTCTACTTTGCTCCACTGTACTCTATATCTACTGAACTCCACTCTACTCTACCTCTACTGTACTCTACTGTACTCCACCTCTACTGTGCTCCACTGTACTCCACTGTACTCTACCTCTAGTATGCTCCACTGTACTCTACCTGTACTGTGCTGCACTTTACTCTACCTCTACTGTACTCCACTGTACTCTACCTTTACTGTACTCCACTGTACTCTACCTGTAATGTACTCCACTGTACTCTACCTCTACTGTGCTCCACTGTACTCTACCTCTAATGTGCTCCACTGTAGTCTACCTCTACTGTGCTCCACTGTACTCTACCTCTACTGTACTCAACTGTACTCTACCTCTACTGTACTCCAGTGTATTCTATCTCTACTGTGCTCTACTGTACTCTATCTCTACTGTGCTCAACTGTACTCTACCTCTACTGTACTCCACTGTACTCTACCTCTACTGTACTCCACTGTACTCTACTCTACTGTACTCCACTTTACTCTACCTCTACTGTACTCTACCTCTACTGTACTCCACTGTACTCTATCTCTACTATGCTCCACTGTACTCTACCTCTACTGTACTCCACTGTACTCTACCTCTACTGTACTCCACTGTACTCTACTCTACTGCACTCCACTGTACTCTACCTCTACTGTACTCTACCTCTACTGTGCTCTAATGTACTCTATCTCTACTGTGCTCCACTGTACTCTATCTCTACTGAACTCCACTGTACTCTACCTCTACTGTACTCTACTGTTCTCTACCTCTTCTGTACTCTACTGTACTCCACCTCTACTGTGCTCCACTGTACTCCACTGTACTCTACCTCTATTGTGCTCCACTGTACTCTACCTCTACTGTGCTCCACTGTACTCTACCTCTACTGTACTCCACTGTATTCTACCTCTACTCTACTCCACTGTACTCTACCTCTACTGTGCTCTACTCTACTCTATCTCTACTGTGCTCCACTGCACTCTACCTCTACTGTAATCCACTGTTCTCTACCTCGACTATACTCCACTGTACTCTTTCTCTACTGTACTCCACTGTACTCTACCTCTACTGTTCTCCACTGTACTCTACCTCTACTGTGCTCGACTGTACTCTATCTCTACTGCGCTCCACTGTACTCTACCTCTACTGTACTCCACTGTACTCTACCTCTACTGTACTCCACTGTACTCCACCTCTACTGTGCTCCACTGTACTCCACTGTACTCTACCTCTACTGTACTCCACTGTACTCTACCTCTACTGTACTCCACTGTACTCTACCTCTACTGTGCTCCACTGTACTCTACTTCTACTGTACTCCACTGTACTCTACCTCTACTGTGCTCCACTGTACTCTACCTCTAATGTGCTCCACTGTACTCTACCTCTACTGTGCTCCACTCTACTCTACCTCTACTGTACTCCACTGTACTCTACCTCTACTGTGCTCCACTGTACTCTATCTCTACTCTACTCCACTGTACTCTACCTCTACTGTACTCTACTGTACTCCACCTCTAATGTGCTCCACTGTACTCTACCTCTACTGTACTCCACTCCACTGTACTCTACCTCTACTGTATTCCACTCTACTCTACCTCTATTGTGCTCTACTGTACTCTATCTCTACTGTGCTCTACTGTATTCTACCTCTACTATACTCCACTGTACTCTACCTCTACTCTACTCCACTGGTCTCTACCTCTACTGTGCTCCACTGTACTCTACCTCTACTGTACTCCACTGTACTCTACCTCTACTGTGCTCCACTGTACTCTACCTCTAATGTGCTCCACTGTACTCTACCTCTACTGTGCTCCACTGTACTCTACCTCTACTGTTCTCCACTGTACTCTACCTCTACTGTACTCCACTGTACTCTACCTCTACTGTACTCCACTGTACTCTACCTCTACTGTACTCCACTGTACTCTACTTTACTGTACTCCACTGTACTCTACATCTACTGTACTCTACCTCTACTGTACTCCACTGTACTCTATCTCTACTTTGCTCCACTGTACTCTATCTCTACTGAACTCCACTGTATTCTACATCTACTGTACTCTACTGTTCTCTACCTCTACTGTACTCTAGTGTACTCCACCTCTACTGTGCTCCACTGTACTCCACTGTACTCTACCTCTAGTGTGCTCCACTGTACTCTACCTCTACTGTACTCAACTGTACTCTACCTCTACTGTGCTCCACTGTACTCTACCTCTACTGTGCTCCACTGTACTCTACCTCTACTGTACTCCACTGTACTCTACCTCTACTGTGCTCCACTGTACTCTACCTCTAATGTACTCCACTGTACTCTACCTCTAGTGTGCTCCACTGTACTCTACCTCTACTGTACTCTACTGTTCTCTACCTCTACTGTACTCTAGTGTACTCCACCTCTACTGTGCTCCACTGTACTCCACTGTACTCTACCTCTAGTGTGCTCCACTGTACTCTACCTCTACTGTACTCAACTGTACTCTACCTCTACTGTGCTCCACTGTACTCTACCTCTACTGTGCTCCACTGTACTCTACCTCTACTGTACTCCACTGTACTCTACCTCTACTGTACTCCACTGTACTCTATTCTACTGTACTCCACTTTACTCTACCTCTACTGTACTCTACCTCTACTGTACTCCACTGTACTCTATCTCTACTATGCTCCACTGTACTCTACCTCTACTGTACTCCACTGTACTCTACCTCTACTGTACTCCACTGTACTCTACTCTACTGCACTCCACTGTACTCTACCTCTACTGTACTCTACCTCTACTGTGCTCTAATGTACTCTATCTCTACTGTGCTCCACTGTACTTTATCTCTACTGAACTCCACTGTACTCTACCTCTACTGTACTCTACTGTTCTCTACCTCTTCTGTACTCTACTGTACTCCACCTCTACTGTGCTCCACTGTACTCCACTGTACTCTACCTCTATTGTGCTCCACTGTACTCTACCTCTACTGTGCTCCACTGTACTCTACCTCTACTGTACTCCACTGTATTCTACCTCTACTCTACTCCACTGTACTCTACCTCTACTGTGCTCTACTCTACTCTATCTCTACTGTGCTCCACTGCACTCTACCTCTACTGTAATCCACTGTTCTCTACCTCGACTATACTCCACTGTACTCTTTCTCTACTGTACTCCACTGTAATCTACCTCTACTGTTCTCCACTGTACTCTACCTCTACTGTGCTCGACTGTACTCTATCTCTACTGCGCTCCACTGTACTCTACCTCTACTGTACTCCACTGTACTCTACCTCTACTGTACTCCACTGTACTCCACCTCTACTGTGCTCCACTGTACTCCACTGTACTCTACCTCTACTGTACTCCACTGTACTCTACCTCTACTGTACTCCACTGTACTCTACCTCTACTGTGCTCCACTGTACTCTACTTCTACTGTACTCCACTGTACTCTACCTCTACTGTGCTCCACTGTACTCTACCTCTAATGTGCTCCACTGTACTCTACCTCTACTGTGCTCCACTCTACTCTACCTCTACTGTACTCCACTGTACTCTACCTCTACTGTGCTCCACTGTACTCTACCTCTACTGTACTCAACTGTACTCTACCTCTACTGTACTCCAGTGTATTCTATCTCTACTGTGCTCTACTGTACTCTATCTCTACTGTGCTCAACTGTACTCTACCTCTACTGTACTCCACTGTACTCTACCTCTACTGTACTCCACTGTACTCTACTCTACTGTACTCCACTTTACTCTACCTCTACTGTACTCTACCTCTACTGTACTCCACTGTACTCTATCTCTACTATGCTCCACTGTACTCTACCTCTACTGTACTCCACTGTACTCTACCTCTACTGTACTCCACTGTACTCTACTCTACTGCACTCCACTGTACTCTACCTCTACTGTACTCTACCTCTACTGTGCTCTAATGTACTCTATCTCTACTGTGCTCCACTGTACTCTATCTCTACTGAACTCCACTGTACTCTACCTCTACTGTACTCTACTGTTCTCTACCTCTTCTGTACTCTACTGTACTCCACCTCTACTGTGCTCCACTGTACTCCACTGTACTCTACCTCTATTGTGCTCCACTGTACTCTACCTCTACTGTGCTCCACTGTACTCTACCTCTACTGTACTCCACTGTATTCTACCTCTACTCTACTCCACTGTACTCTACCTCTACTGTGCTCTACTCTACTCTATCTCTACTGTGCTCCACTGCACTCTACCTCTACTGTAATCCACTGTTCTCTACCTCGACTATACTCCACTGTACTCTTTCTCTACTGTACTCCACTGTACTCTACCTCTACTGTTCTCCACTGTACTCTACCTCTACTGTGCTCGACTGTACTCTATCTCTACTGCGCTCCACTGTACTCTACCTCTACTGTACTCCACTGTACTCTACCTCTACTGTACTCCACTGTACTCCACCTCTACTGTGCTCCACTGTACTCCACTGTACTCTACCTCTACTGTACTCCACTGTACTCTACCTCTACTGTACTCCACTGTACTCTACCTCTACTGTGCTCCACTGTACTCTACTTCTACTGTACTCCACTGTACTCTACCTCTACTGTGCTCCACTGTACTCTACCTCTAATGTGCTCCACTGTACTCTACCTCTACTGTGCTCCACTCTACTCTACCTCTACTGTACTCCACTGTACTCTACCTCTACTGTGCTCCACTGTACTCTATCTCTACTCTACTCCACTGTACTCTACCTCTACTGTACTCTACTGTACTCCACCTCTAATGTGCTCCACTGTACTCTACCTCTACTGTACTCCACTCCACTGTACTCTACCTCTACTGTATTCCACTCTACTCTACCTCTATTGTGCTCTACTGTACTCTATCTCTACTGTGCTCTACTGTATTCTACCTCTACTATACTCCACTGTACTCTACCTCTACTCTACTCCACTGGTCTCTACCTCTACTGTGCTCCACTGTACTCTACCTCTACTGTACTCCACTGTACTCTACCTCTACTGTGCTCCACTGTACTCTACCTCTAATGTGCTCCACTGTACTCTACCTCTACTGTGCTCCACTGTACTCTACCTCTACTGTTCTCCACTGTACTCTACCTCTACTGTACTCCACTGTACTCTACCTCTACTGTACTCCACTGTACTCTACCTCTACTGTACTCCACTGTACTCTACTTTACTGTACTCCACTGTACTCTACATCTACTGTACTCTACCTCTACTGTACTCCACTGTACTCTATCTCTACTTTGCTCCACTGTACTCTATCTCTACTGAACTCCACTGTATTCTACATCTACTGTACTCTACTGTTCTCTACCTCTACTGTACTCTAGTGTACTCCACCTCTACTGTGCTCCACTGTACTCCACTGTACTCTACCTCTAGTGTGCTCCACTGTACTCTACCTCTACTGTACTCAACTGTACTCTACCTCTACTGTGCTCCACTGTACTCTACCTCTACTGTGCTCCACTGTACTCTACCTCTACTGTACTCCACTGTACTCTACCTCTACTGTGCTCCACTGTACTCTACCTCTAATGTACTCCACTGTACTCTACCTCTAGTGTGCTCCACTGTACTCTACCTCTACTGTACTCTACTGTTCTCTACCTCTACTGTACTCTAGTGTACTCCACCTCTACTGTGCTCCACTGTACTCCACTGTACTCTACCTCTAGTGTGCTCCACTGTACTCTACCTCTACTGTACTCAACTGTACTCTACCTCTACTGTGCTCCACTGTACTCTACCTCTACTGTGCTCCACTGTACTCTACCTCTACTGTACTCCACTGTACTCTACCTCTACTGTACTCCACTGTACTCTATTCTACTGTACTCCACTTTACTCTACCTCTACTGTACTCTACCTCTACTGTACTCCACTGTACTCTATCTCTACTATGCTCCACTGTACTCTACCTCTACTGTACTCCACTGTACTCTACCTCTACTGTACTCCACTGTACTCTACTCTACTGCACTCCACTGTACTCTACCTCTACTGTACTCTACCTCTACTGTGCTCTAATGTACTCTATCTCTACTGTGCTCCACTGTACTTTATCTCTACTGAACTCCACTGTACTCTACCTCTACTGTACTCTACTGTTCTCTACCTCTTCTGTACTCTACTGTACTCCACCTCTACTGTGCTCCACTGTACTCCACTGTACTCTACCTCTATTGTGCTCCACTGTACTCTACCTCTACTGTGCTCCACTGTACTCTACCTCTACTGTACTCCACTGTATTCTACCTCTACTCTACTCCACTGTACTCTACCTCTACTGTGCTCTACTCTACTCTATCTCTACTGTGCTCCACTGCACTCTACCTCTACTGTAATCCACTGTTCTCTACCTCGACTATACTCCACTGTACTCTTTCTCTACTGTACTCCACTGTAATCTACCTCTACTGTTCTCCACTGTACTCTACCTCTACTGTGCTCGACTGTACTCTATCTCTACTGCGCTCCACTGTACTCTACCTCTACTGTACTCCACTGTACTCTACCTCTACTGTACTCCACTGTACTCCACCTCTACTGTGCTCCACTGTACTCCACTGTACTCTACCTCTACTGTACTCCACTGTACTCTACCTCTACTGTACTCCACTGTACTCTACCTCTACTGTGCTCCACTGTACTCTACTTCTACTGTACTCCACTGTACTCTACCTCTACTGTGCTCCACTGTACTCTACCTCTAATGTGCTCCACTGTACTCTACCTCTACTGTGCTCCACTCTACTCTACCTCTACTGTACTCCACTGTACTCTACCTCTACTGTGCTCCACTGTACTCTATCTCTACTCTACTCCACTGTACTCTACCTCTACTGTACTCTACTGTACTCCACCTCTAATGTGCTCCACTGTACTCTACCTCTACTGTACTCCACTCCACTGTACTCTACCTCTACTGTATTCCACTCTATTCTACCTCTATTGTGCTCTACTGTACTCTATCTCTACTGTGCTCTACTGTATTCTACCTCTACTATACTCCACTGTACTCTACCTCTACTCTACTCCACTGGTCTCTACCTCTACTGTGCTCCACTGTACTCTACCTCTACTGTACTCCACTGTACTCTACCTCTACTGTGCTCCACTGTACTCTACCTCTAATGTGCTCCACTGTACTCTACCTCTACTGTGCTCCACTGTACTCTACCTCTACTGTTCTCCACTGTACTCTACCTCTACTGTACTCCACTGTACTCTACCTCTACTGTACTCCACTGTACTCTACCTCTACTGTACTCCACTGTACTCTACTCTACTGTACTCCACTGTACTCTACATCTACTGTACTCTACCTCTACTGTACTCCACTGTACTCTATCTCTACTTTGCTCCACTGTACTCTATCTCTACTGAACTCCACTGTATTCTACATCTACTGTACTCTACTGTTCTCTACCTCTACTGTACTCTAGTGTACTCCACCTCTACTGTGCTCCACTGTACTCCACTGTACTCTACCTCTAGTGTGCTCCACTGTACTCTACCTCTACTGTACTCAACTGTACTCTACCTCTACTGTGCTCCACTGTACTCTACCTCTACTGTGCTCCACTGTACTCTACCTCTACTGTACTCCACTGTACTCTACCTCTACTGTGCTCCACTGTACTCTACCTCTAATGTGCTCCACTGTACTCGAACCTCTACTGTGCTCCACTGTACTCTACCTCTACTGTACTCCACTGTACTCTACCTCTACTGTACTCCACTGTACTCTATCTCTACTGTGCTCTACTGTACTCTATCTCTCCTGTGCTCCACTGTACTCTACCTTTACTGTACTCCACTGTACTCTACCTGTACTGTACTCCACTGTACTCTACCTCTACTGTGCTTCACTGTACTCTACCTCTAATGTGCTCCACTGTACTCTACCTCTACTGTGCTCCACTGTACTCTACCTCTACTGTACTCAACTGTACTCTACCTCTACTGTACTCCACTGTACTCTATCTCTACTGTGCTCTACTGTACTCTATCTCTACTGTGCTTAACTGTACTCTACCTCTACTGTACTTCACTGTACTCTACCTCTACTGTACTCCACTGTACTCTACTCTACTGTACTCCACTGTACTCTACCTCTACTGTACTCTACCTCTACTGTACTCCACTGTACTCTATCTCTACTTTGCTCCCCTGTACTCTACCTCTACTGTACTCCACTGTACTCTACCTCTACTGTACTCCACTGTACTCTACTCTACTGTACTCCACTGTACTCTACCTCTACTGTACTCTACCTCTACAGTGCTCTACTGTACTCTATCTCTACTGTGCTCCACTGTACTCTACCTCTACTGTACTCCACTGTACTCTACCTCTACTGTACTCCACTGTACTCTATCTCTACTGTGCTCTACTGTACTCTATCTCTACTCTGCTCCACTGTACTCTACCTCTACTGTACTCCACTGTACTCTACCTCTACTGTACTCCACTGTACTCTACCTCTACTGTGCTCCACTGTACTCTACCTCTAATGTGCTCCACTCTACTCTACCTCTACTGTGCTCCACTGTACTCTACCTCTAATGTACTCCACTGTACTCTACCTCTACTGTGCTCCACTGTACTCTATCTCTAATGTACTCCACTGTACTCTACCTCTACTGTACTCCACCTCTAATGTGCTCCACTGTACTCTACCTCTACTGTACTCCACTGTACTCTACCTCTACTGTACTCCACTCTACTCTACCTCTACTGTGCTCTACTGTACTCTATCTCTACTGTGCTCCACTGTACTCTACCTCTACTCTACTCCACTGTACTCTACCTCTACTATACTCCACTGTACTCTTTCTCTACTGTACTCCACTGTACTCTATCTCTACTGTACTCCACTGTACTCTACCTCAACTGTACTCCACTGTACTCTACTCTACTGTACTCCACTGTACTCTACCTCTACTGTACTCTACCTCTACTGTACTCCCCTGTACTCTATCTCTACTTTGCTCCACTGTACTCTATCTCTACTGAACTCCACTCTACTCTACCTCTCCTCTACTCTACTGTTCTCTACTTCTACTGTACTCTACTGTACTCCACCTCTACTGTGCTCAACTGTACTCCACTGTACTCTACCTCTAGTATGCTCCACTGTACTCTACCTGTACTGTGCTCCACTTTACTCTACCTCTACTGTACTCCACTGTACTCTACCTCTACTGTACTCCACTGTACTCTACCTCTACTGTACTCTAGTGTACTCTACCTCTACTGTACTCCACTGTACTCTATCTCTACTTTGCTCCACTGTACTCTATCTCTACTGAACTCCACTCTACTCTACCTCTACTGTACTCTACTGTTCTCTACCTCTACTGTACTCTACTGTACTCCACCTCTACTGTGCTCCACTGTACTCCACTGTACTCTACCTCTAGTATGCTCCACTGTACTCTACCTGTACTGTGCTCCACTTTACTCTACCTCTACTGTACTCCGCTGTACTCTACCTTTACTGTACTCCACTGTACTCTACCTGTACTGTACTCCACTGTACTCTACCTCTACTGTGCTCCACTGTACTCTACCTCTAATGTGCTCCACTGTACTCTACCTCTACTGTGCTCCACTGTACTCTACCTCTACTGTACTCAACTGTACTCTACCTCTACTGTACTCCACTGTACTCTATCTCTACTGTGCTCTACTGTACTCTATCTCTACTGTGCTCAACTGTACTCTACCTCTACTGTACTCCAATGTACTCTACCTCTACTGTACTCCACTGTACTCTACTCTACTGTACTCCACTTTACTCTACCTCTACTGTACTCTACCTCTACTGTACTCCACTGTACTCTATCTCTACTTTGCTCCACTGTACTCTACCTCTACTGTACTCCACTGTACTCTACCTCTACTGTACTCCACTGCACTCTACTCTACTGTACTCCACTGTACTCTACCTCTACTGTACTCTACCTCTACTGTGCTCTACTGTACTCTATCTCTACTGTGCTCCACTGTACTCTATCTCTACTGAACTCCACTGTACTCTACCTCTACTGTACTCTACTGTTCTCTACCTCTTCTGTACTCTACTGTACTCCACCTCTACTGTGCTCCACTGTACTCCACTGTACTCTACCTCTAGTGTGCTCCACTGTACTCTATCTCTACTGTGCTCCACTGTACTCTACCTCTACTGTAATCCACTGTTCTCTACCTCGACTATACTCCAATGTACTCTTTCTCTACTGTACTCCACTGTACTCTACCTCTACTGTACTCCACTGTACTCTACCTCTACTGTGCTCGACTGTACTCTATCTGTACTGTGCTCCACTGTACTCTACCTCTACTGTACTCCACTGTACTCTACCTCTAGTGTGCTCCACTGTACTCTACCTCTACTGTACTCAACTGTACTCTACCTCTACTGTGCTCCACTGTACTCTACCTCTACTGTGCTCCACTGTACTCTACCTCTACTGTACTCCACTGTACTCTACCTCTACTGTGCTCCACTGTACTCTACCTCTAATGTACTCCACTGTACTCTACCTCTAGTGTGCTCCACTGTACTCTACCTCTACTGTACTCTAGTGTACTCCACCTCTACTGTGCTCCACTGTACTCCACTGTACTCTACCTCTAGTGTGCTCCACTGTACTCTACCTCTACTGTACTCAACTGTACTCTACCTCTACTGTGCTCCACTGTACTCTACCTCTACTGTGCTCCACTGTACTCTACCTCTACTGTACTCCACTGTACTCTACCTCTACTGTACTCCACTGTACTCTACTCTACTGTACTCCACTTTACTCTACCTCTACTGTACTCTACCTCTACTGTACTCCACTGTACTCTATCTCTACTATGCTCCACTGTACTCTACCTCTACTGTACTCCACTGTACTCTACCTCTACTGTACTCCACTGTACTCTACTCTACTGCACTCCACTGTACTCTACCTCTACTGTACTCTACCTCTACTGTGCTCTAATGTACTCTATCTCTACTGTGCTCCAATGTACTCTATCTCTACTGAACTCCACTGTACTCTACCTCTACTGTACTCTACTGTTCTCTACCTCTTCTGTACTCTACTGTACTCCACCTCTACTGTGCTCCACTGTACTCCACTGTACTCTACCTCTATTGTGCTCCACTGTACTCTACCTCTACTGTGCTCCACTGTACTCTACCTCTACTGTACTCCACTGTATTCTACCTCTACTCTACTCCACTGTACTCTACCTCTACTGTGCTCTACTCTACTCTATCTCTACTGTGCTCCACTGCACTCTACCTCTACTGTAATCCACTGTTCTCTACCTCGACTATACTCCACTGTACTCTTTCTCTACTGTACTCCACTGTAATCTACCTCTACTGTTCTCCACTGTACTCTACCTCTACTGTGCTCGACTGTACTCTATCTCTACTGCGCTCCACTGTACTCTACCTCTACTCTACTCCACTGTACTCTACCTCTACTGTACTCCACTGTACTCCACCTCTACTGTGCTCCACTGTACTCCACTGTACTCTACCTCTACTGTACTCCACTGTACTCTACCTCTACTGTACTCCACTGTACTCTACCTCTACTGTGCTCCACTGTACTCTACTTCTACTGTACTCCACTGTACTCTACCTCTACTGTGCTCCACTGTACTCTACCTCTAATGTGCTCCACTGTACTCTACCTCTACTGTGCTCCACTCTACTCTACCTCTACTGTACTCCACTGTACTCTACCTCTACTGTGCTCCACTGTACTCTATCTCTACTCTACTCCACTGTACTCTACCTCTACTGTACTCTACTGTACTCCACCTCTAATGTGCTCCACTGTACTCTACCTCTACTGTACTCCACTCCACTGTACTCTACCTCTACTGTATTCCACTCTATTCTACCTCTATTGTGCTCTACTGTACTCTATCTCTACTGTGCTCTACTGTATTCTACCTCTACTATACTCCACTGTACTCTACCTCTACTCTACTCCACTGGTCTCTACCTCTACTGTGCTCCACTGTACTCTACCTCTACTGTACTCCACTGTACTCTACCTCTACTGTGCTCCACTGTACTCTACCTCTAATGTGCTCCACTGTACTCTACCTCTACTGTGCTCCACTGTACTCTACCTCTACTGTTCTCCACTGTACTCTACCTCTACTGTACTCCACTGTACTCTACCTCTACTGTGCTCCACTGTACTCTACCTCTACTGTACTCCACTGTACTCTACTCTACTGTACTCCACTGTACTCTACATCTACTGTACTCTACCTCTACTGTACTCCACTGTACTCTATCTCTACTTTGCTCCACTGTACTCTATCTCTACTGAACTCCACTGTATTCTACATCTACTGTACTCTACTGTTCTCTACCTCTACTGTACTCTAGTGTACTCCACCTCTACTGTGCTCCACTGTACTCCACTGTACTCTACCTCTAGTGTGCTCCACTGTACTCTACCTCTACTGTACTCAACTGTACTCTACCTCTACTGTGCTCCACTGTACTCTACCTCTACTGTGCTCCACTGTACTCTACCTCTACTGTACTCCACTGTACTCTACCTCTACTGTGCTCCACTGTACTCTACCTCTAATGTGCTCCACTGTACTCGAACCTCTACTGTGCTCCACTGTACTCTACCTCTACTGTACTCCACTGTACTCTACCTCTACTGTACTCCACTGTACTCTATCTCTACTGTGCTCTACTGTACTCTATCTCTCCTGTGCTCCACTGTACTCTACCTTTACTGTACTCCACTGTACTCTACCTGTACTGTACTCCACTGTACTCTACCTCTACTGTGCTTCACTGTACTCTACCTCTAATGTGCTCCACTGTACTCTACCTCTACTGTGCTCCACTGTACTCTACCTCTACTGTACTCAACTGTACTCTACCTCTACTGTACTCCACTGTACTCTATCTCTACTGTGCTCTACTGTACTCTATCTCTACTGTGCTTAACTGTACTCTACCTCTACTGTACTTCACTGTACTCTACCTCTACTGTACTCCACTGTACTCTACTCTACTGTACTCCACTGTACTCTACCTCTACTGTACTCTACCTCTACTGTACTCCACTGTACTCTATCTCTACTTTGCTCCCCTGTACTCTACCTCTACTGTACTCCACTGTACTCTACCTCTACTGTACTCCACTGTACTCTACTCTACTGTACTCCACTGTACTCTACCTCTACTGTACTCTACCTCTACAGTGCTCTACTGTACTCTATCTCTACTGTGCTCCACTGTACTCTACCTCTACTGTACTCCACTGTACTCTACCTCTACTGTACTCCACTGTACTCTATCTCTACTGTGCTCTACTGTACTCTATCTCTACTCTGCTCCACTGTACTCTACCTCTACTGTACTCCACTGTACTCTACCTCTACTGTACTCCACTGTACTCTACCTCTACTGTGCTCCACTGTACTCTACCTCTAATGTGCTCCACTCTACTCTACCTCTACTGTGCTCCACTGTACTCTACCTCTAATGTACTCCACTGTACTCTACCTCTACTGTGCTCCACTGTACTCTATCTCTAATGTACTCCACTGTACTCTACCTCTACTGTACTCCACCTCTAATGTGCTCCACTGTACTCTACCTCTACTGTACTCCAATGTACTCTACCTCTACTGTACTCCACTCTACTCTACCTCTACTGTGCTCTACTGTACTCTATCTCTACTGTGCTCCACTGTACTCTACCTCTACTCTACTCCACTGTACTCTACCTCTACTATACTCCACTGTACTCTTTCTCTACTGTACTCCACTGTACTCTATCTCTACTGTACTCCACTGTACTCTACCTCAACTGTACTCCACTGTACTCTACTCTACTGTACTCCACTGTACTCTACCTCTACTGTACTCTACCTCTACTGTACTCCACTGTACTCTATCTCTACTTTGCTCCACTGTACTCTATCTCTACTGGACTCCACTCTACTCTACCTCTCCTCTACTCTACTGTTCTCTACTTCTACTGTACTCTACTGTACTCCACCTCTACTGTGCTCAACTGTACTCCACTGTACTCTACCTCTAGTATGCTCCAGTGTACTCTACCTGTACTGTGCTCCACTTTACTCTACCTCTAATGTACTCCACTGTACTCTACCTCTACTGTACTCCACTGTACTCTACTTCTACTGTACTCTAGTGTACTCTACCTCTACTGTACTCCACTGTACTCTATCTCTACTTTGCTCCACTGTACTCTATCTCTACTGAACTCCACTCTACTCTACCTCTACTGTACTCTACTGTTCTCTACCTCTACTGTACTCTACTGTACTCCACCTCTACTGTGCTCCACTGTACTCCACTGTACTCTACCTCTAGTATGCTCCACTGTACTCTACCTGTACTGTGCTCCACTTTACTCTACCTCTACTGTACTCCGCTGTACTCTACCTTTACTGTACTCCACTGTACTCTACCTGTACTGTACTCCACTGTACTCTACCTCTACTGTGCTCCACTGTACTCTACCTCTAATGTGCTCCACTGTACTCTACCTCTACTGTGCTCCACTGTACTCTACCTCTACTGTACTCAACTGTACTCTACCTCTACTGTACTCCACTGTACTCTATCTCTACTGTGCTCTACTGTACTCTATCTCTACTGTGCTCAACTGTACTCTACCTCTACTGTACTCCAATGTACTCTACCTCTACTGTACTCCACTGTACTCTACTCTACTGTACTCCACTTTACTCTACCTCTACTGTACTCTACCTCTACTGTACTCCACTGTACTCTATCTCTACTTTGCTCCACTGTACTCTACCTCTACTGTACTCCACTGTACTCTACCTCTACTGTACTCCACTGCACTCTACTCTACTGTACTCTACTGTACTCTACCTCTACTGTACTCTACCTCTACTGTGCTCTACTGTACTCTATCTCTACTGTGCTCCACTGTACTCTATCTCTACTGAACTCCACTGTACTCTACCTCTACTGTACTCTACTGTTCTCTACCTCTTCTGTACTCTACTGTACTCCACCTCTACTGTGCTCCACTGTACTCCACTGTACTCTACCTCTAGTGTGCTCCACTGTACTCTACCTCTACTGTGCTCTACTCTACTCTATCTCTACTGTGCTCCACTGTACTCTACCTCTACTGTAATCCACTGTTCTCTACCTCGACTATACTCCAATGTACTCTTTCTCTACTGTACTCCACTGTACTCTACCTCTACTGTACTCCACTGTACTCTACCTCTACTGTGCTCGACTGTACTCTATCTGTACTGTGCTCCACTGTACTCTACCTCTACTGTACTCCACTGTACTCTACCTCTACTGTACTCCACTGTACTCCACCTCTACTGTGCTCCACTGTACTCCACTGTACTCTACCTCTACTGTACTCCACTGTACTCTACCTCTACTGTACTCCACTGTACTCTACCTCTACTGTGCTCCACTGTACTCTACTTCTACTGTACTCCACTGTACTCTACCTCTACTGTGCTCCACTGTACTCTACCTCTAATGTGCTCCACTGTACTCTACCTCTACTGTGCTCCACTCTACTCTACCTCTACTGTACTCCACTGTACTCTACCTCTACTGTGCTCCACTGTACTCTATCTCTACTCTACTCCACTGTACTCTACCTCTACTGTACTCTACTGTACTCTACCTCTAATGTGCTCCACTGTACTCTACCTCTACTGTACTCCACTCCACTGTACTCTACCTCTACTGTATTCCACTCTACTCTACCTCTATTGTGCTCTACTGTACTCTATCTCTACTGTGCTCTACTGTATTCTACCTCTACTATACTCCACTCTACTCTACCTCTACTCTTCTCCACTGGTCTCTACCTCTACTGTGCTCCACTGTACTCTACCTCTACTGTACTCCACTGTACTCTACCTCTACTGTGCTCCACTGTACTCTACCTCTAATGTGCTCCACTGTACTCTACCTCTACTGTGCTCCACTGTACTCTACCTCTACTGTACTCCACTGTACTCTACCTCTACTGTACTCCACTGTACTCTACCTCTACTGTACTCCACTGTACTCTACCTCTACTGTACTCTACTGTACTCTACTCTACTGTACTCCACTGTACTCTACATCTACTGTACTCTACCTCTACTGTACTCCACTGTACTCTATCTCTACTTTGCTCCACTGTACTCTATCTCTACTGAACTCCACTGTATTCTACATCTACTGTACTCTACTGTTCTCTACCTCTACTGTACTCTAGTGTACTCCACCTCTATTGTGCTCCACTGTACTCCACTGTACTCTACCTCTAGTGTGCTCCACTGTACTCTACCTCTACTGTACTCAACTGTACTCTACCTCTACTGTGCTCCACTGTACTCTACCTCTACTGTGCTCCACTGTACTCTACCTCTACTGTACTCCACTGTACTCTACCTCTACTGTGCTCCACTGTACTCTACCTCTAATGTGCTCCACTGTACTCGAACCTCTACTGTGCTCCACTGTACTCTACCTCTACTGTACTCCACTGTACTCTACCTCTACTGTACTCCACTGTACTCTATCTCTACTGTGCTCTACTGTACTCTATCTCTCCTGTGCTCCACTGTACTCTACCTTTACTGTACTCCACTGTACTCTACCTGTACTGTACTCCACTGTACTCTACCTCTACTGTGCTTCACTGTACTCTACCTCTAATGTGCTCCACTGTACTCTACCTCTACTGTGCTCCACTGTACTCTACCTCTACTGTACTCAACTGTACTCTACCTCTACTGTACTCCACTGTACTCTATCTCTACTGTGCTCTACTGTACTCTATCCCTACTGTGCTTAACTGTACTCTACATCTACTGTACTCCACTGTACTCTACCTCTACTGTACTCCACTGTACTCTACTCTACTGTACTCCACTGTACTCTACCTCTACTGTACTCTACCTCTACTGTACTCCACTGTACTCTATCTCTACTTTGCTCCCCTGTACTCTACCTCTACTGTACTCCACTGTACTCTACCTCTACTGTACTCCACTGTACTTTACTCTACTGTACTCCACTGTACTCTACCTCTACTGTACTCTACCTCTACTGTGCTCTACTGTACTCTATCTCTACTGTGCTCCACTGTACTCTACCTCTACTGTACTCCACTGTACTCTACCTCTACTGTACTCCACTGTACTCTATCTCTACTGTGCTCTACTGTACTCTATCTCTACTGTGCTCCACTGTTCTCTACCTCTACTGTACTCCACTGTACTCTACCTCTACTGTACTCCACTGTACTCTACCTCTACTGTGCTCCAATGTACTCTACCTCTAATGTGCTCCACTGTACTCTATCTCTACTGTGCTCTACTGTACTCTATCTCTAATGTGCTCAACTGTACTCTACCTCTACTGTACTCCACTGTACTCTACCTCTACTGTACTCCACTGTACTCTACTCTACTGTACTCCACTTTACTCTACCTCTACTGTACTCTACCTCTACTGTACTCCACTGTACTCTATCTCTACTTTGCTCCACTGTACTCTACCTCTACTGTACTCCACTGTAATCTACCTCTACTGTACTCCACTGTACTCTACTCTACTGTACTCCACTGTACTCTACCTCTACTGTACTCTACCTCTACTGTGCTCTACTGTACTCTATCTCTACTGTGCTCCACTGTACTCTATCTCTACTGAACTCCACTGTACTCTACCTCTACTGTACTCTACTGTTCTCTACCTCTACTCTACTCTACTGTACTCCACCTCTACTGTGCTCCACTGTACTCCACTGTACTCTACCTCTAGTGTGCTCCACTGTACTCTACCTCTACTGTGCTCCACTGTACTCTATCTCTACTGTACTCCACTGTATTCTACCTCTACTCTACTCCACTGTACTCTACCTCTACTGTGCTCTACTCTACTCTATCTCTACTGTGCTCCACTGTACTCTACCTCTACTGTAATCCACTGTTCTCTACCTCGACTATACTCCACTGTACTCTTTCTCTACTGTACTCCACTGTACTCTACCTCTACTGTACTCCACTGTACTCTACCTCTACTGTGCTCGACTGTACTCTATCTCTACTGTGCTCCACTGTACTCGACCTCTACTGTACTCCACTGTACTCTACCTCTACTGTACTCCACTGTACTCCACCTCTACTGTGCTCCACTGTACTCCACTGTACTCTACCTCTACTGTACTCCACTGTACTCTACCTCTACTGTACTCCACTGTACTCTTCCTCTACTGTGCTCCACTGTACTCTACTTCTACTGTACTCCACCGTACTCTACCTCTACTGTGTTCCACTGTACTCTACCTCTAATGTGCTCCACTGTACTCTACCTCTACTGTGCTCCACTCTACTCTACCTCTACTGTACTCCACTGTACTCTACCTCTACTGTGCTCCACTGTACTCTATCTCTACTCTACTCCACTGTACTCTACCTCTACTGTACTCTACTGTACTCCACCTCTAATGTGCTCCACTGTACTCTACCTCTACTGTACTCCACTCCACTGTACTCTACCTCTACTGTATTCCACTCTACTCTACCTCTATTGTGCTCTACTGTACTCTATCTCTACTGTGCTCCACTGTACTCTACCTCTACTGTACTCCACTGTACTCTACCTCTACTGTGCTCCACTGTACTCTACCTCTAATGTGCTCCACTGTACTCTACCTCTACTGTGCTCCACTGTACTCTACCTCTACTGTACTCCACTGTACTCTACCTCTACTGTACTCCACTGTACTCTACCTCTACTGTACTCCACTGTACTCTATCTCTACTTTGCTCCACTGTACTCTATCTCTACTGAACTCCACTGTATTCTACATCTACTGTACTCTACTGTTCTCTACCTCTACTGTACTCTAGTGTACTCCACCTCTATTGTGCTCCACTGTACTCCACTGTACTCTACCTCTAGTGTGCTCCACTGTACTCTACCTCTACTGTACTCAACTGTACTCTACCTCTACTGTGCTCCACTGTACTCTACCTCTACTGTGCTCCACTGTACTCTACCTCTACTGTACTCCACTGTACTCTACCTCTACTGTGATCCACTGTACTCTACCTCTAATGTGCTCCACTGTACTCGAACCTCTACTGTGCTCCACTGTACTCTACCTCTACTGTACTCCACTGTACTCTACCTCTACTGTACTCCACTGTACTCTATCTCTACTGTGCTCTACTGTACTCTATCTCTCCTGTGCTCCACTGTACTCTACCTTTACTGTACTCCACTGTACTCTACCTGTACTGTACTCCACTGTACTCTACCTCTACTGTGCTTCACTGTACTCTACCTCTAATGTGCTCCACTGTACTCTACCTCTACTGTGCTCCACTGTACTCTACCTCTACTGTACTCAACTGTACTCTACCTCTACTGTACTCCACTGTACTCTATCTCTACTGTGCTCTACTGTACTCTATCCCTACTGTGCTTAACTGTACTCTACATCTACTGTACTCCACTGTACTCTACCTCTACTGTACTCCACTGTACTCTACTCTACTGTACTCCACTGTACTCTACCTCTACTGTACTCTACCTCTACTGTACTCCACTGTACTCTATCTCTACTTTGCTCCCCTGTACTCTACCTCTACTGTACTCCACTGTACTCTACCTCTACTGTACTCCACTGTACTCTACTCTACTGTACTCCACTGTACTCTACCTCTACTGTACTCTACCTCTACTGTGCTCTACTGTACTCTATCTCTACTGTGCTCCACTGTACTCTACCTCTACTGTACTCCACTGTACTCTACCTCTACTGTACTCCACTGTACTCTATCTCTACTGTGCTCTACTGTACTCTATCTCTACTGTGCTCCACTGTTCTCTACCTCTACTGTACTCCACTGTACTCTACCTCTACTGTACTCCACTGTACTCTACCTCTACTGTGCTCCAATGTACTCTACCTCTAATGTGCTCCACTGTACTCTATCTCTACTGTGCTCTACTGTACTCTATCTCTAATGTGCTCAACTGTACTCTACCTCTACTGTACTCCACTGTACTCTACTCTACTGTACTCCACTTTACTCTACCTCTACTGTACTCTACCTCTACTGTACTCCACTGTACTCTATCTCTACTTTGCTCCACTGTACTCTACCTCTACTGTACTCCACTGTAATCTACCTCTACTGTACTCCACTGTACTCTACTCTACTGTACTCCACTGTACTCTACCTCTACTGTACTCTACCTCTACTGTGCTCTACTGTACTCTATCTCTACTGTGCTCCACTGTACTCTATCTCTACTGAACTCCACTATACTCTACCTCTACTGTACTCTACTGTTCTCTACCTCTACTCTACTCTACTGTACTCCACCTCTACTGTGCTCCACTGTACTCCACTGTACTCTACCTCTAGTGTGCTCCACTGTACTCTACCTCTACTGTGCTCCACTGTACTCTATCTCTACTGTACTCCACTGTATTCTACCTCTACTCTACTCCACTGTACTCTACCTCTACTGTGCTCTACTCTACTCTATCTCTACTGTGCTCCACTGTACTCTACCTCTACTGTAATCCACTGTTCTCTACCTCGACTATACTCCACTGTACTCTTTCTCTACTGTACTCCACTGTACTCTACCTCTACTGTACTCCACTGTACTCTACCTCTACTGTGCTCGACTGTACTCTATCTCTACTGTGCTCCACTGTACTCGACCTCTACTGTACTCCACTGTACTCTACCTCTACTGTACTCCACTGTACTCCACCTCTACTGTGCTCCACTGTACTCCACTGTACTCTACCTCTACTGTACTCCACTGTACTCTACCTCTACTGTACTCCACTGTACTCTTCCTCTACTGTGCTCCACTGTACTCTACTTCTACTGTACTCCACCGTACTCTACCTCTACTGTGCTCCACAGTACTCTACCTCTAATGTGCTCCACTGTACTCTACCTCTACTGTGCTCCACTCTACTCTACCTCTACTGTACTCCACTGTACTCTACCTCTACTGTGCTCCACTGTACTCTATCTCTACTCTACTCCACTGTACTCTACCTCTACTGTACTCTACTGTACTCCACCTCTAATGTGCTCCACTGTACTCTACCTCTACTGTACTCCACTCCACTGTACTCTACCTCTACTGTATTCCACTCTACTCTACCTCTATTGTGCTCTACTGTACTCTATCTCTACTGTGCTCCACTGTACTCTACCTCTACTGTACTCCACTGTACTCTACCTCTACTGTGCTCCACTGTACTCTACCTCTAATGTGCTCCACTGTACTCTACCTCTACTGTGCTCCACTGTACTCTACCTCTACTGTACTCCACTGTACTCTACCTCTACTGTACTCCACTGTACTCTACCTCTACTGTACTCCACTGTACTCTATCTCTACTTTGCTCCACTGTACTCTATCTCTACTGAACTCCACTGTATTCTACATCTACTGTACTCTACTGTTCTCTACCTCTACTGTACTCTAGTGTACTCCACCTCTATTGTGCTCCACTGTACTCCACTGTACTCTACCTCTAGTGTGCTCCACTGTACTCTACCTCTACTGTACTCAACTGTACTCTACCTCTACTGTGCTCCACTGTACTCTACCTCTACTGTACTCCACTGTACTCTACCTCTACTGTGATCCACTGTACTCTACCTCTAATGTGCTCCACTGTACTCGAACCTCTACTGTGCTCCACTGTACTCTACCTCTACTGTACTCCACTGTACTCTATCTCTACTGTGCTCTACTGTACTCTATCTCTCCTGTGCTCCACTGTACTCTACCTTTACTGTACTCCACTGTACTCTACCTGTACTGTACTCCACTGTACTCTACCTCTACTGTGCTTCACTGTACTCTACCTCTAATGTGCTCCACTGTACTCTACCTCTACTGTGCTCCACTGTACTCTACCTCTACTGTACTCAACTGTACTCTACCTCTACTGTACTCCACTGTACTCTATCTCTACTGTGCTCTACTGTACTCTATCCCTACTGTGCTTAACTGTACTCTACATCTACTGTACTCCACTGTACTCTACCTCTACTGTACTCCACTGTACTCTACTCTACTGTACTCCACTGTACTCTACCTCTACTGTACTCTACCTCTACTGTACTCCACTGTACTCTATCTCTACTTTGCTCCCCTGTACTCTACCTCTACTGTACTCCACTGTACTCTACCTCTACTGTACTCCACTGTACTCTACTCTACTGTACTCCACTGTACTCTACCTATACTGTACTCTACCTCTACTGTGCTCTACTGTACTCTATCTCTACTGTGCTCCACTGTACTCTACCTCTACTGTACTCCACTGTACTCTACCTCTACTGTACTCCACTGTACTCTACTCTACTGTACTCCACTGTACTCTACCTCTACTGTACTCTACCTCTACTGTGCTCTACTGTACTCTATCTCTACTGTGCTCCACTGAACTCTATCTCTACTGAACTCCACTGTACTCTACCTCTACTGTACTCTACTGTTCTCTACCTCTACTCTACTCTACTGTACTCCACCTCTACTGTGCTCCACTGTACTCCACTGTACTCTACCTCTAGTGTGCTCCACTGTACTCTACCTCTACTGTGCTCCACTGTACTCTATCTCTACTGTACTCCACTGTATTCTACCTCTACTCTACTCCACTGTACTCTACCTCTACTGTGCTCTACTCTACTCTATCTCTACTGTGCTCCACTGTACTCTACCTCTACTGTAATCCACTGTTCTCTACCTCGACTATACTCCACTGTACTCTTTCTCTACTGTACTCCACTGTACTCTACCTCTACTGTACTCCACTGTACTCTACCTCTACTGTGCTCGACTGTACTCTATCTCTACTGTGCTCCACTGTACTCGACCTCTACTGTACTCCACTGTACTCTACCTCTACTGTACTCCACTGTACTCCACCTCTACTGTGCTCCACTGTACTCCACTGTACTCTACCTCTACTGTACTCCACTGTACTCTACCTCTACTGTACTCCACTGTACTCTTCCTCTACTGTGCTCCACTGTACTCTACTTCTACTGTACTCCACCGTACTCTACCTCTACTGTGCTCCACTGTACTCTACCTCTAATGTGCTCCACTGTACTCTACCTCTACTGTGCTCCACTCTACTCTACCTCTACTGTACTCCACTGTACTCTACCTCTACTGTGCTCCACTGTACTCTATCTCTACTCTACTCCACTGTACTCTACCTCTACTGTACTCTACTGTACTCCACCTCTAATGTGCTCCACTGTACTCTACCTCTACTGTACTCCACTCCACTGTACTCTACCTCTACTGTATTCCACTCTACTCTACCTCTATTGTGCTCTACTGTACTCTATCTCTACTGTGCTCCACTGTACTCTACCTCTACTGTACTCCACTGTACTCTACCTCTACTGTGCTCCACTGTACTCTACCTCTAATGTGCTCCACTGTACTCTACCTCTACTGTGCTCCACTGTACTCTACCTCTACTGTACTCCACTGTACTCTACCTCTACTGTACTCCACTGTACTCTACCTCTACTGTACTCCACTGTACTCTACCTCTACTGTACTCTACTGTACTCTACTCTACTGTACTCCACTGTACTCTACATCTACTGTACTCTACCTCTACTGTACTCCACTGTACTCTATCTCTACTTTGCTCCACTGTACTCTATCTCTACTGAACTCCACTGTATTCTACATCTACTGTACTCTACTGTTCTCTACCTCTACTGTACTCTAGTGTACTCCACCTCTATTGTGCTCCACTGTACTCCACTGTACTCTACCTCTAGTGTGCTCCACTGTACTCTACCTCTACTGTACTCAACTGTACTCTACCTCTACTGTGCTCCACTGTACTCTACCTCTACTGTGCTCCACTGTACTCTACCTCTACTGTACTCCACTGTACTCTACCTCTACTGTGCTCCACTGTACTCTACCTCTAATGTGCTCCACTGTACTCGAACCTCTACTGTGCTCCACTGTACTCTACCTCTACTGTACTCCACTGTACTCTACCTCTACTGTACTCCACTGTACTCTATCTCTACTGTGCTCTACTGTACTCTATCTCTCCTGTGCTCCACTGTACTCTACCTTTACTGTACTCCACTGTACTCTACCTGTACTGTACTCCACTGTACTCTACCTCTACTGTGCTTCACTGTACTCTACCTCTAATGTGCTCCACTGTACTCTACCTCTACTGTGCTCCACTGTACTCTACCTCTACTGTACTCAACTGTACTCTACCTCTACTGTACTCCACTGTACTCTATCTCTACTGTGCTCTACTGTACTCTATCCCTACTGTGCTTAACTGTACTCTACATCTACTGTACTCCACTGTACTCTACCTCTACTGTACTCCACTGTACTCTACTCTACTGTACTCCACTGTACTCTACCTCTACTGTACTCTACCTCTACTGTACTCCACTGTACTCTATCTCTACTTTGCTCCCCTGTACTCTACCTCTACTGTACTCCACTGTACTCTACCTCTACTGTACTCCACTGTACTCTACTCTACTGTA
Organism: Tiaroga cobitis; assembly: GCA_030578255.1. Lineage (NCBI taxonomy): Eukaryota > Metazoa > Chordata > Actinopteri > Cypriniformes > Leuciscidae > Tiaroga > Tiaroga cobitis. The sequence continues at coordinate 3,459,955 of CM060600.1, forward strand.
CTCCACTGTACTCTACCTATACTGTACTCTACCTCTACTGTGCTCTACTGTACTCTATCTCTACTGTGCTCCACTGTACTCTACCTCTACTGTACTCCACTGTACTCTACCTCTACTGTACTCCACTGTACTCTACTCTACTGTACTCCACTGTACTCTACCTCTACTGTACTCTACCTCTACTGTGCTCTACTGTACTCTATCCCTACTGTGCTTAACTGTACTCTACATCTACTGTACTCCACTGTACTCTACCTCTACTGTACTCCACTGTACTCTACTCTACTGTACTCCACTGTACTCTACCTCTACTGTACTCTACCTCTACTGTACTCCACTGTACTCTATCTCTACTTTGCTCCCCTGTACTCTACCTCTACTGTACTCCACTGTACTCTACCTCTACTGTACTCCACTGTACTCTACTCTACTGTACTCCACTGTACTCTACCTATACTGTACTCTACCTCTACTGTGCTCTACTGTACTCTATCTCTACTGTGCTCCACTGTACTCTACCTCTACTGTACTCCACTGTACTCTACCTCTACTGTACTCCACTGTACTCTACTCTACTGTACTCCACTGTACTCTACCTCTACTGTACTCTACCTCTACTGTGCTCTACTGTACTCTATCCCTACTGTGCTTAACTGTACTCTACATCTACTGTACTCCACTGTACTCTACCTCTACTGTACTCCACTGTACTCTACTCTACTGTACTCCACTGTACTCTACCTCTACTGTACTCTACCTCTACTGTACTCCACTGTACTCTATCTCTACTTTGCTCCCCTGTACTCTACCTCTACTGTACTCCACTGTACTCTACCTCTACTGTACTCCACTGTACTCTACTCTACTGTACTCCACTGTACTCTACCTATACTGTACTCTACCTCTACTGTGCTCTACTGTACTCTATCTCTACTGTGCTCCACTGTACTCTACCTCTACTGTACTCCACTGTACTCTACCTCTACTGTACTCCACTGTACTCTACTCTACTGTACTCCACTGTACTCTACCTCCACTGTACTCTATCTCTACTGAACTCCACTGTACTCTACCTCTACTGTACTCTACTGTTCTCTACCTCTACTCTACTCTACTGTACTCCACCTCTACTGTGCTCCACTGTACTCCACTGTACTCTACCTCTAGTGTGCTCCACTGTACTCTACCTCTACTGTGCTCCACTGTACTCTATCTCTACTGTACTCCACTGTATTCTACCTCTACTCTACTCCACTGTACTCTACCTCTACTGTGCTCTACTCTACTCTATCTCTACTGTGCTCCACTGTACTCTACCTCTACTGTAATCCACTGTTCTCTACCTCGACTATACTCCACTGTACTCTTTCTCTACTGTACTCCACTGTACTCTACCTCTACTGTACTCCACTGTACTCTACCTCTACTGTGCTCGACTGTACTCTATCTCTACTGTGCTCCACTGTACTCGACCTCTACTGTACTCCACTGTACTCTACCTCTACTGTACTCCACTGTACTCCACCTCTACTGTGCTCCACTGTACTCCACTGTACTCTACCTCTACTGTACTCCACTGTACTCTACCTCTACTGTACTCCACTGTACTCTTCCTCTACTGTGCTCCACTGTACTCTACTTCTACTGTACTCCACCGTACTCTACCTCTACTGTGCTCCACTGTACTCTACCTCTAATGTGCTCCACTGTACTCTACCTCTACTGTGCTCCACTGTACTCTACCTCTACTGTGCTCCACTGTACTCTATCTCTACTCTACTCCACTGTACTCTACCTCTACTGTACTCTACTGTACTCCACCTCTAATGTGCTCCACTGTACTCTACCTCTACTGTACTCCACTCCACTGTACTCTACCTCTACTGTATTCCACTCTACTCTACCTCTATTGTGCTCTACTGTACTCTATCTCTACTGTGCTCCACTGTACTCTACCTCTACTGTACTCCACTGTACTCTACCTCTACTGTGCTCCACTGTACTCTACCTCTAATGTGCTCCACTGTACTCTACCTCTACTGTGCTCCACTGTACTCTACCTCTACTGTACTCCACTGTACTCTACCTCTACTGTACTCCACTGTACTCTACCTCTACTGTACTCCACTGTACTCTACCTCTACTGTACTCTACTGTACTCTACTCTACTGTACTCCACTGTACTCTACATCTACTGTACTCTACCTCTACTGTACTCCACTGTACTCTATCTCTACTTTGCTCCACTGTACTCTATCTCTACTGAACTCCACTGTATTCTACATCTACTGTACTCTACTGTTCTCTACCTCTACTGTACTCTAGTGTACTCCACCTCTATTGTGCTCCACTGTACTCCACTGTACTCTACCTCTAGTGTGCTCCACTGTACTCTACCTCTACTGTACTCAACTGTACTCTACCTCTACTGTGCTCCACTGTACTCTACCTCTACTGTGCTCCACTGTACTCTACCTCTACTGTACTCCACTGTACTCTACCTCTACTGTGCTCCACTGTACTCTACCTCTAATGTGCTCCACTGTACTCGAACCTCTACTGTGCTCCACTGTACTCTACCTCTACTGTACTCCACTGTACTCTACCTCTACTGTACTCCACTGTACTCTATCTCTACTGTGCTCTACTGTACTCTATCTCTCCTGTGCTCCACTGTACTCTACCTTTACTGTACTCCACTGTACTCTACCTGTACTGTACTCCACTGTACTCTACCTCTACTGTGCTTCACTGTACTCTACCTCTAATGTGCTCCACTGTACTCTACCTCTACTGTGCTCCACTGTACTCTACCTCTACTGTACTCAACTGTACTCTACCTCTACTGTACTCCACTGTACTCTATCTCTACTGTGCTCTACTGTACTCTATCCCTACTGTGCTTAACTGTACTCTACATCTACTGTACTCCACTGTACTCTACCTCTACTGTACTCCACTGTACTCTACTCTACTGTACTCCACTGTACTCTACCTCTACTGTACTCTACCTCTACTGTACTCCACTGTACTCTATCTCTACTTTGCTCCCCTGTACTCTACCTCTACTGTACTCCACTGTACTCTACCTCTACTGTACTCCACTGTACTCTACTCTACTGTACTCCACTGTACTCTACCTCTACTGTACTCTACCTCTACTCTGCTCTACTGTACTCTATCTCTACTGTGCTCCACTGTACTCTACCTCTACTGTACTCCACTGTACTCTACCTCTACTGTACTCCACTGTACTCTATCTCTACTGTGCTCTACTGTACTCTATCTCTACTGTGCTCCACTGTTCTCTACCTCTACTGTACTCCACTGTACTCTACCTCTACTGTACTCCACTGTACTCTACCACTACTGTGCTCCAATGTACTCTACCTCTAATGTGCTCCACTGTACTCTACCTCTACTGTGCTCCACTGTACTCTACCTCTACTGTACTCCACTGTACTCTACCTCTACTGTGCTCCACTGTACTCTATCTCTACTGTACTCCACTGTACTCTACCTCTACTGTACTCCACCTCTAATGTGCTCCACTGTACTATACCTCTACTGTACTCCACTGTACTCTACCTCTAATGTACTCCACTCTACTCTACCTCTACTGTGCTCTACTGTACTCTATCTCTACTGTGTTCCACTGTACTCTACCTCTGCTGTACTCCACTGTACTCTACCTCTACTATACTCCACTGTAATCTTTCTCTACTGTACTCCACTGTACTCTACCTCTACTGTACTCCACTGTACTCAACCTCAATTGTACTCCACTGTACTCTACTCTACTGTACTCCACTGTACTCTACCTCTACTGTACTCTACCTCTACTGTACTCCACTGTACTCTATCTCTACTTTGCTCCACTGTACTCTATCTCTACTGAACTCCACTCTACTCTACCTCTACTGTACTCTACTGTTCTCTACCTCTACTGTACTCTACTGTACTCCACCTCTACTGTGCTCCACTGTACTCCACTCTACTCTATCTCTACTGTACTCCACTGTACTCTACTTCTACTGTACTGTAATGTTCTCTACCTCTACTGTACTCTACTGTATTCCACCTCTACTGTGCTCCACTGTACTCCACTGTACTCTACCTCTACTGTTCTCCACTGTTCTCCACTGTACTCTACCAATACTGTGCTCCACTGTACTCTACCTCTACTGTACTCCACTGTACTCTATCTCTACTGTGCTCTACTGTACTCTATCTCTAATGTGCTCAACTGTACTCTACCTCTACTGTACTCCACTGTACTCTACCTCTACTGTACTCCACTGTACTCTACTCTACTGTACTCCACTTTACTCTACCTCTACTGTACTCTACCTCTACTGTACTCCACTGTACTCTATCTCTACTTTGCTCCACTGTACTCTACCTCTACTGTACTCCACTGTAATCTACCTCTACTGTACTCCACTGTACTCTACTCTACTGTACTCCACTGTACTCTACCTCTACTGTACTCTACCTCTACTGTGCTCTACTGTACTCTATCTCTACTGTGCTCCACTGTACTCTATCTCTACTGAACTCCACTGTACTCTACCTCTACTGTACTCTACTGTTCTCTACCTCTACTCTACTCTACTGTACTCCACCTCTACTGTGCTCCACTGTACTCCACTGTACTCTACCTCTAGTGTGCTCCACTGTACTCTACCTCTACTGTGCTCCACTGTACTCTATCTCTACTGTACTCCACTGTATTCTACCTCTACTCTACTCCACTGTACTCTACCTCTACTGTGCTCTACTCTACTCTATCTCTACTGTGCTCCACTGTACTCTACCTCTACTGTAATCCACTGTTCTCTACCTCTACTGTACTCCACTGTACTCTACCTCTACTGTGCTCGACTGTACTCTATCTCTACTGTGCTCCACTGTACTCGACCTCTACTGTACTCCACTGTACTCTACCTCTACTGTACTCCACTGTACTCCACCTCTACTGTGCTCCACTGTACTCCACTGTACTCTACCTCTACTGTACTCCACTGTACTCTACCTCTACTGTACTCCACTGTACTCTTCCTCTACTGTGCTCCACTGTACTCTACTTCTACTGTACTCCACCGTACTCTACCTCTACTGTGCTCCACTGTACTCTACCTCTAATGTGCTCCACTGTACTCTACCTCTACTGTGCTCCACTCTACTCTACCTCTACTGTACTCCACTGTACTCTACCTCTACTGTGCTCCACTGTACTCTATCTCTACTCTACTCCACTGTACTCTACCTCTACTGTACTCTACTGTACTCCACCTCTAATGTGCTCCACTGTACTCTACCTCTACTGTACTCCACTCCACTGTACTCTACCTCTACTGTATTCCACTCTACTCTACCTCTATTGTGCTCTACTGTACTCTATCTCTACTGTGCTCCACTGTACTCTACCTCTACTGTACTCCACTGTACTCTACCTCTACTGTGCTCCACTGTACTCTACCTCTAATGTGCTCCACTGTACTCTACCTCTACTGTGCTCCACTGTACTCTACCTCTACTGTACTCCACTGTACTCTACCTCTACTGTGCTCCACTGTACTCTATCTCTACTGTACTCCACTGTACTCTACCTCTAATGTACTCCACCTCTAATGTGCTCCACTGTACTCTACCTCTACTGTACTCCACTGTACTCTACCTCTACTGTACTCCACTCTACTCTACCTCTACTGTGCTCTACTGTACTCTATCTCTACTGTGCTCCACTGTACTCTACCTCTACTGTACTCCACTGTACTCTACCTCTACTATACTCTACTGTGCTCTACTGTACTCTATCTCTACTCTGCTCCACTGTACACTACCTCTACTGTACTCCACTGTACTCTACCTCTACTGTACTCCACTGTACTCTACCTCTACTGTGCTCCACTGTACTCTACCTCTAATGTGCTCCACTCTACTCTACCTCTACTGTGCTCCACTGTACTCTACCTCTAATGTACTCCACTGTACTCTACCTCTACTGTGCTCCACTGTACTCTATCTCTAATGTACTCCAATGTACTCTACCTCTACTGTACTCCACCTCTAATGTGCTCCACTGTACTCTACCTCTACTGTACTCCACTGTACTCTATCTCTACTGTACTCCACTCTACTCTACCTCTACTGTGCTCGACTGTACTCTATCTCTACTGTGCTCCACTGTACTCTACCTCTACTCTACTCCACTGTACTCTACCTCTACTATGCTCCACTGTACTCTTTCTCTACTGTACTCCACTCTACTCTACCTCTACTGTGCTCTACTGTACTCTATCTCTACTGTGCTCCACTGTACTCTACCTCTACTCTACTCCACTGTACTCTACCTCTACTATACTCCACTGTACTCTTTCTCTACTGTACTCCACTGTACTCTACCTCTACTGTACTCCACTCTACTCTACCTCTACTGTGCTCTACTGTACTCTATCTCTACTGTGCTCCACTGTACTCTACCTCTACTCTACTCCACTGTACTCTACCTCTACTATACTCCACTGTACTCTTTCTCTACTGTACTCCACTGTACTCTACCGCTACTGTACTCCACTGTACTCTACCTCAACTGTACTCTACTGTACTCTACTCTACTGTACTCCACTGTACTCTACCTCTACTGTACTCTACCTCTACTGTACTCCACTGTACTCTATCTCTACTTTGCTCCACTGTACTCTATCTCTACTGAACTCCTCTCTACTCTACCTCTCCTGTACTCTACTGTTCTCTACTTCTACTGTACTCTACTGTACTCCATCTCTACTGTGCTCAACTGTACTCCACTGTACTCTACCTCTAGTATGCTCCACTGTACTCTACCTGTACTGTGCTCCACTTTACTCTACCTCTACTGTACTCCACTGTACTCTACCTCTACTGTACTCCACTGTACTCTACCTCTACTGTACTCTAGTGTACTCTACCTCTACTGTACTCCACTGTACTCTATCTCTACTTTGGTCCACTGTACTCTATCTCTACTGAACTCCACTCTACTCTACCTCTACTGTACTCTACTGTACTCCACCTCTACTGTGCTCCACTGTACTCCACTCTACTCTACCTCTAGTATGCTCCACTGTACTCTACCTGTACTGTGCTGCACTTTACTCTACCTCTACTGTACTCCACTGTACTCTACCTTTACTGTACTCCACTGTACTCTACCTGTACTGTACTCCACTGTACTCTACCTCTACTGTGCTCCACTGTACTCTACCTCTAATGTGCTCCACTGTACTCTACCTCTACTGTGCTCCACTGTACTCTACCTCTACTGTACTCAATTGTACTCTACCTCTACTGTACTCCAGTGTACTCTATCTCTACTGTGCTCTACTGTACTCTATCTCTACTGTGCTCAACTGTACTCTACCTCTACTGTACTCCACTGTACTCTACCTCTACTGTACTCCACTGTACTCTACTCTACTGTACTCCACTTTACTCTACCTCTACTGTACTCTACCTCTACTGTACTCCACTGTACTCTATCTCTACTATGCTCCACTGTACTCTACCTCTACTGTACTCCACTGTACTCTACCTCTACTGTACTCCACTGTACTCTACTCTACTGTACTCCACTGTACTCTACCTCTACTGTACTCTACCTCTACTGTGCTCTAATGTACTCTATCTCTACTGTGCTCCACTGTACTCTATCTCTACTGAAACTCCACTGTACTCTACCTCTACTGTACTCTACTGTTCTCTACGTCTTCTGTACTCTACTGTACTCCACCTCTACTGTGCTCCACTGTACTCCACTGTACTCTACCTCTATTGTGCTCCACTGTACTCTACCTCTACTGTGCTCCACTGTACTCTACCTCTACTGTACTCCACTGTATTCTACCTCTACTCTACTCCACTGTACTCTACCTCTACTGTGCTCTACTCTACTCTATCTCTACTGTGCTCCACTGCACTCTACCTCTACTGTAGTCCACTGTTCTCTACCTCGACTATACTCCACTGTACTCTTTCTCTACTGTACTCCACTGTACTCTACCTCTACTGTTCTCCACTGTACTCTACCTCTACTGTGCTCGACTGTACTCTATCTCTACTGCGCTCCACTGTACTCTACCTCTACTGTACTCCACTGTACTCTACCTCTACTGTACTCCACTGTACTCCACCTCTACTGTGCTCCACTGTACTCCACTGTACTCTACTTCTACTGTACTCCACTGTACTCTACCTCTACTGTACTCCACTGTACTCTACCTCTACTGTGCTCCACTGTACTCTACTTCTACTGTACTCCACTGTACTCTACCTCTACTGTGCTCCACTGTACTCTACCTCTAATGTGCTCCACTGTACTCTACCTCTACTGTGCTCCACTCTACTCTACCTCTACTGTACTCCACTGTACTCTACCTCTACTGTGCTCCACTGTACTCTATCTCTACTCTACTCCACTGTACTCTACCTCTACTGTACTCTACTGTACTCCACCTCTAATGTGCTCCACTGTACTCTACCTCTACTGTACTCCACTCCACTGTACTCTACCTCTACTGTATTCCACTCTACTCTACCTCTATTGTGCTCTACTGTACTCTATCTCTACTGTGCTCTACTGTATTCTACCTCTACTATACTCCACTGTACTCTACCTCTACTCTACTCCACTGGTCTCTACCTCTACTGTGCTCCACTGTACTCTACCTCTACTGTACTCCACTGTACTCTACCTCTACTGTGCTCCACTGTACTCTACCTCTAATGTGCTCCACTGTACTCTACCTCTACTGTGCTCCACTGTACTCTACCTCTACTGTTCTCCACTGTACTCTACCTCTACTGTACTTCACTGTACTCTACCTCTACTGTACTCCACTGTACTCTACCTCTACTGTACTCCACTGTACTCTACTCTACTGTACTCTATCTCTACTTTGCTCCACTGTACTCTATCTCTACTGAACTCCACTGTACTCTATCTCTACTTTGCTCCACTGTACTCTATCTCTACTGAACTCCACTGTATTCTACATCTACTGTACTCTACTGTTCTCTACCTCTACTGTACTCTAGTGTACTCCACCTCTACTGTGCTCCACTGTACTCCACTGTACTCTACCTCTAGTGTGCTCCACTGTACTCTACCTCTACTGTACTCAACTGTACTCTACCTCTACTGTGCTCCACTGTACTCTACCTCTACTGTGCTCCACTGTACTCTACCTCTACTGTACTCCACTGTACTCTACCTCTACTGTGCTCCACTGTACTCTACCTCTAATGTGCTCCACTGTACTCGAACCTCTACTGTGCTCCACTGTACTCTACCTCTACTGTACTCCACTGTACTCTACCTCTACTGTACTCCACTGTACTCTATCTCTACTGTGCTCTACTGTACTCCATCTCTCCTGTGCTCCACTGTACTCTACCTTTACTGTACTCCACTGTACTCTACCTGTACTGTACTCCACTGTACTCTACCTCTACTGTGCTTCACTGTACTCTACCTCTAATGTGCTCCACTGTACTCTACCTCTACTGTGCTCCACTGTACTCTACCTCTACTGTACTCAACTGTACTCTACCTCTACTGTACTCCACTGTACTCTATCTCTACTGTGCTCTACTGTACTCTATCTCTACTGTGCTTAACTGTACTCTACCTCTACTGTACTTCACTGTACTCTACCTCTACTGTACTCCACTGTACTCTACTCTACTGTACTCCACTGTACTCTACCTCTACTGTACTCTACCTCTACTGTACTCCACTGTACTCTATCTCTACTTTGCTACCCTGTACTCTACCTCTACTGTACTCCACTGTACTCTACCTCTACTGTACTCCACTGTACTCTACTCTACTGTACTCCACTGTACTCTACCTCTACTGTACTCTACCTCTACAGTGCTCTACTGTACTCTATCTCTACTGTGCTCCACTGTACTCTACCTCTACTGTACTCCACTGTACTCTACCTCTACTGTACTCCACTGTACTCTATCTCTACTGTGCTCTACTGTACTCTATCTCTACTCTGCTCCACTGTACTCTACCTCTACTGTACTCCACTGTACTCTACCTCTACTGTACTCCACTGTACTCTACCTCTACTGTGCTCCACTGTACTCTACCTCTAATGTGCTCCACTCTACTCTACCTCTACTGTGCTCCACTGTACTCTACCTCTAATGTACTCCACTGTACTCTACCTCTACTGTGCTCCACTGTACTCTATCTCTAATGTACTCCACTGTACTCTACCTCTACTGTACTCCACCTCTAATGTGCTCCACTGTACTCTACCTCTACTGTACTCCACTGTACTCTACCTCTACTGTACTCCACTCTACTCTACCTCTACTGTGCTCTACTGTACTCTATCTCTACTGTGCTCCACTGTACTCTACCTCTACTCTACTCCACTGTACTCTACCTCTACTATACTCCACTGTACTCTTTCTCTACTGTACTCCACTGTACTCTATCTCTACTGTACTCCACTGTACTCTACCTCAACTGTACTCCACTGTACTCTACTCTACTGTACTCCACTGTACTCTACCTCTACTGTACTCTACCTCTACTGTACTCCACTGTACTCTATCTCTACTTTGCTCCACTGTACTCTATCTCTACTGAACTCCACTCTACTCTACCTCTCCTGTACTCTAATGTTCTCTACTTCTACTGTACTCTACTGTACTCCACCTCTACTGTGCTCAACTGTACTCCAATGTACTCTACCTCTAGTATGCTCCACTGTACTCTACCTGTACTGTGCTCCACTTTACTCTACCTCTACTGTACTCCACTGTACTCTACCTCTACTGTACTCCACTGTACTCTACCTCTACTGTACTGTAGTGTACTCTACCTCTACTGTACTCCACTGTACTCTATCTCTACTTTGCTCCACTGTACTCTATCTCTACTGAACTCCACTCTACTCTACCTCTACTGTACTCTACTGTTCTCTACCTCTACTGTACTCTACTGTACTCCACCTCTACTGTGCTCCACTGTACTCCACTGTACTCTACCTCTAGTATGCTCCACTGTACTCTACCTGTACTGTGCTCCACTTTACTCTACCTCTACTGTACTCCACTGTACTCTACCTTTACTGTACTCCACTGTACTCTACCTGTACTGTACTCCACTGTACTCTACCTCTACTGTGCTCCACTGTACTCTACCTCTAATGTGCTCCACTGTACTCTACCTCTACTGTGCTCCACTCTACTCTACCTCTACTGTACTCAACTGTACTCTACCTCTACTGTACTCCACTGTACTCTATCTCTACTGTGCTCTACTGTACTCTATCTCTACTGTGCTCAACTGTACTCTACCTCTACTGTACTCCAATGTACTCTACCTCTACTGTACTCCACTGTACTCTACTCTACTGTACTCCACTTTACTCTACCTCTACTGTACTCTACCTCTACTGTACTCCACTGTACTCTATCTCTACTTTGCTCCACTGTACTCTACCTCTACTGTACTCCACTGTACTCTACCTCTACTGTACTCAACTGTACTCTACTCTACTGTACTCCACTGTACTCTACCTCTACTGTACTCTACCTCTACTGTGCTCTACTGTACTCTATCTCTACTGGGCTCCACTGTACTCTATCTCTACTGAACTCCACTGTACTCTACCTCTACTGTACTCTACTGTTCTCTACCTCTTCTGTACTCTACTGTACTCCACCTCTACTGTGCTCCACTGTACTCCACTGTACTCTACCTCTAGTGTGCTCCACTGTACTCTACCTCTACTGTGCTCTACTCTACTCTATCTCTACTGTGCTCCACTGTACTCTACCTCTACTGTAATCCACTGTTCTCTACCTCGACTATACTCCAATGTACTCTTTCTCTACTGTACTCCACTGTACTCTACCTCTACTGTACTCCACTGTACTCTATCTCTACTGTGCTCGACTGTACTCTATCTGTACTGTGCTCCACTGTACTCTACCTCTACTGTACTCCACTGTACTCTACCTCTACTGTACTCCACTGTACTCCACCTCTACTGTGCTCCACTGTACTCCACAGTACTCTACCTCTACTGTACTCCACTGTACTCTACCTCTACTGTACTCCACTGTACTCTACCTCTACTGTGCTCCACTGTACTCTACTTCTACTGTACTCCACTGTACTCTACCTCTACTGTGCTCCACTGTACTCTACCTCTAATGTGCTCCACTGTACTCTACCTCTACTGTGCTCCACTCTACTCTACCTCTACTGTACTCCACTGTACTCTACCTCTACTGTGCTCCACTGTACTCTATCTCTACTCTACTCCACTGTACTCTACCTCTACTGTACTCTACTGTACTCCACCTCTAATGTGCTCCACTGTACTCTACCTCTACTGTACTCCACTCCACTGTACTCTACCTCTACTGTATTCCACTCTACTCTACCTCTATTGTGCTCTACTGTACTCTATCTCTACTGTGCTCTACTGTATTCTACCTCTACTATACTCCACTGTACTCTACCTCTACTCTTCTCCACTGGTCTCTACCTCTACTGTGCTCCACTGTACTCTACCTCTACTGTACTCCACTGTACTCTACCTCTACTGTGCTCCACTGTACTCTACCTCTAATGTGCTCCACTGTACTCTACCTCTACTGTGCTCCACTGTACTCTACCTCTACTGTACTCCACTGTACTCTACCTCTACTGTACTCGACTGTACTCTACCTCTACTGTACTCCACTGTACTCTACCTCTACTGTACTCTACTGTACTCTACTCTACTGTACTCCACTGTACTCTACATCTACTGTACTCTACCTCTACTGTACTCCACTGTACTCTATCTCTACTTTGCTCCACTGTACTCTATCTCTACTGAACTCCACTGTATTCTACATCTACTGTACTCTACTGTTCTCTACCTCTACTGTACTCTAGTGTACTCCACCTCTATTGTGCTCCACTGTACTCCACTGTACTCTACCTCTAGTGTGCTCCACTGTACTCTACCTCTACTGTACTCAACTGTACTCTACCTCTACTGTGCTCCACTGTACTCTACCTCTACTGTGCTCCACTGTACTCTACCTCTACTGTACTCCACTGTACTCTACCTCTACTGTGCTCCACTGTACTCTACCTCTAATGTGCTCCACTGTACTCGAACCTCTACTGTGCTCCACTGTACTCTACCTCTACTGTACTCCACTGTACTCTACCTCTACTGTACTCCACTGTACTCTATCTCTACTGTGCTCTACTGTACTCTATCTCTCCTGTGCTCCACTGTACTCTACCTTTACTGTACTCCACTGTACTCTACCTCTACTGTACTCCACTGTACTCTACTCTACTGTACTCCACTGTACTCTACCTCTACTGTACTCTACCTCTACTGTGCTCTACTGTACTCTACCTCTACTGTACTCAACTGTACTCTACCTCTACTGAACTCCACTGTACTCTATCTCTACTGTGCTCTACTGTACTCTATCTCTACTGTGCTTAACTGTACTCTACATCTACTGTACTCCCCTGTACTCTACCTCTACTGTACTCCACTGTACTCTACTCTACTGTACTCCACTGTACTCTACCTCCACTGTACTCTACCTCTACTGTACTCCACTGTACTCTATCTCTACTTTGCTCCCCTGTACTCTACCTCTACTGTACTCCACTGTACTCTACCTCTACTGTACTCCACTGTACTCTACTCTACTGTACTCCACTGTACTCTACCTCTACTGTACTCTACCTCTACTGTGCTCTACTGTACTCTATCTCTACTGTGCTCCACTGTACTCTACCTCTACTGTACTCCACTGTACTCTACCTCTACTGTACTCCACTGTACTCTATCTCTACTGTGCTCTACTGTACTCTATCTCTACTGTGCTCCACTGTTCTCTACCTCTACTGTACTCCACTGTACTCTACCTCTACTGTACTCCACTGTACTCTACCTCTACTGTGCTCCAATGTACTCTACCTCTAATGTGCTCCACTGTACTCTACCTCTACTGTGCTCCACTGTACTCTACCTCTACTGTACTCCACTGTACTCTACCTCTACTGTGCTCCACTGTACTCTATCTCTACTGTACTCCACTGTACTCTACCTCTACTGTACTCCACCTCTAATGTGCTCCACTGTACTCTACCTCTACTGTACTCCACTGTACTCTACCTCTAATGTACTCCACTCTACTCTACCTCTACTTTGCTCTACTGTACTCTATCTCTACTGTGCTCCACTGTACTCTACCTCTACTGTACTCCACTGTACTCTACCTCTACTATACTCCACTGTACTCTTTCTCTACTGTACTCCACTGTACTCTACCTCTACTGTACTCCACTGTACTCAACCTCAACTGTACTCCACTGTACTCTACTCTACTGTACTCCACTGTACTCTACCTCTACTGTACTCTACCTCTACTGTACTCCACTGTACTCTATCTCTACTTTGCTCCACTGTACTCTATCTCTACTGAACTCCACTCTACTCTACCTCTACTGTACTCTACTGTTCTCTACCTCTACTGTACTCTACTGTACTCCACCTCTACTGTGCTCCACTGTACTCCACTCTACTCTATCTCTACTGTACTCCACTGTACTCTACTTCTACTGTACTGTAATGTTCTCTACCTCTACTGTACTCTACTGTATTCCACCTCTACTGTGCTCCACTGTACTCCACTGTACTCTACCTCTACTGTTCTCCACTGTTCTCCACTGTACTCTACCAATACTGTGCTCCACTGTACTCTACCTCTACTGTACTCCACTGTACTCTATCTCTACTGTGCTCTACTGTACTCTATCTCTACTGTGCTCAACTGTACTCTACCTCTACTGTACTCCACTGTACTCTACCTCTACTGTACTCCACTGTACTCTACTCTACTGTACTCCACTTTACTCTACCTCTACTGTACTCTACCTCTACTGTACTCCACTGTACTCTATCTCTACTTTGCTCCACTGTACTCTACCTCTACTGTACTCCACTGTAATCTACCTCTACTGTACTCCACTGTACTCTACTCTACTGTACTCCACTGTACTCTACCTCTACTGTACTCTACCTCTACTGTGCTCTACTGTACTCTATCTCTACTGTGCTCCACTGTACTCTATCTCTACTGAACTCCACTGTACTCTACCTCTACTGTACTCTACTGTTCTCTACCTCTACTCTACTCTACTGTACTCCACCTCTACTGTGCTCCACTGTACTCCACTGTACTCTACCTCTAGTGTGCTCCACTGTACTCTACCTCTACTGTGCTCCACTGTACTCTATCTTTACTGTACTCCACTGTATTCTACCTCTACTCTACTCCACTGTACTCTACCTCTACTGTGCTCTACTCTACTCTATCTCTACTGTGCTCCACTGTACTCTACCTCTACTGTAATCCACTGTTCTCTACCTCGACTATACTCCACTGTAC
This sequence comes from Tiaroga cobitis, assembly GCA_030578255.1. Lineage (NCBI taxonomy): Eukaryota > Metazoa > Chordata > Actinopteri > Cypriniformes > Leuciscidae > Tiaroga > Tiaroga cobitis. The sequence goes on from CM060600.1 coordinate 3,475,441, forward strand.
TCTTTCTCTACTGTACTCCACTGTACTCTACCTCTACTGTACTCCACTGTACTCTACCTCTACTGTGCTCGACTGTACTCTATCTCTACTGTGCTCCACTGTACTCTACCTCTACTGTACTCCACTGTACTCTACCTCTACTGTACTCCACTGTACTCCACCTCTACTGTGCTCCACTGTACTCCACTGTACTCTACCTCTACTGTACTCCACTGTACTCTACCTCTACTGTACTCCACTGTACTCTTCCTCTACTGTGCTCCACTGTACTCTACTTCTACTGTACTCCACCGTACTCTACCTCTACTGTGCTCCACTGTACTCTACCTCTAATGTGCTCCACTGTACTCTACCTCTACTGTGCTCCACTCTACTCTACCTCTACTGTACTCCACTGTACTCTACCTCTACTGTGCTCCACTGTACTCTATCTCTACTCTACTCCACTGTACTCTACCTCTACTGTACTCTACTGTACTCCACCTCTAATGTGCTCCACTGTACTCTACCTCTACTGTACTCCACTCCACTGTACTCTACCTCTACTGTATTCCACTCTACTCTACCTCTATTGTGCTCTACTGTACTCTATCTCTACTGTGCTCCACTGTACTCTACCTCTACTGTACTCCACTGTACTCTACCTCTACTGTGCTCCACTGTACTCTACCTCTAATGTGCTCCACTGTACTCTACCTCTACTGTGCTCCACTGTACTCTACCTCTACTGTACTCCACTGTACTCTACCTCTACTGTACTCCACTGTACTCTACCTCTACTGTACTCCACTGTACTCTACCTCTACTGTACTCCACTGTACTCTACTCTACTGTACTCCACTGTAGTCTACATCTACTGTACTCTACCTCTACTGTACTCCACTGTACTCTATCTCTACTTTGCTCCACTGTACTCTATCTCTACTGAACTCCACTGTATTCTACATCTACTGTACTCTACTGTTCTCTACCTCTACTGTACTCTAGTGTACTCCACCTCTATTGTGCTCCACTGTACTCCACTGTACTCTACCTCTAGTGTGCTCCACTGTACTCTACCTCTACTGTACTCAACTGTACTCTACCTCTACTGTGCTCCACTGTACTCTACCTCTACTGTGCTCCACTGTACTCTACCTCTACTGTGCTCCACTGTACTCTACCTCTAATGTGCTCCACTGTACTCGAACCTCTACTGTGCTCCACTGTACTCTACCTCTACTGTACTCCACTGTACTCTACCTCTACTGTACTCCACTGTACTCTATCTCTACTGTGCTCTACTGTACTCTATCTCTCCTGTGCTCCACTGTACTCTACCTTTACTGTACTCCACTGTACTCTACCTGTACTGTACTCCACTGTACTCTACCTCTACTGTGCTTCACTGTACTCTACCTCTAATGTGCTCCACTGTACTCTACCTCTACTGTGCTCCACTGTACTCTACCTCTACTGTACTCAACTGTACTCTACCTCTACTGTACTCCACTGTACTCTATCTCTACTGTGCTCTACTGTACTCTATCTCTACTGTGCTTAACTGTACTCTACCTCTACTGTACTCCACTGTACTCTACCTCTACTGTACTCCACTGTACTCTACTCTACTGTACTCCACTGTACTCTACCTCTACTGTACTCTACCTCTACTGTACTCCACTGTACTCTATCTCTACTTTGCTCCCCTGTACTCTACCTCTACTGTACTCCACTGTACTCTACCTCTACTGTACTCCACTGTACTCTACTCTACTGTACTCCACTGTACTCTACCTCTACTGTACTCTACCTCTACTGTGCTCTACTGTACTCTATCTCTACTGTGCTCCACTGTACTCTACCTCTACTGTACTCCACTGTACTCTACCACTACTGTACTCCACTGTACTCTATCTCTACTGTGCTCTACTGTACTCTATCTCTACTGTGCTCCACTGTTCTCTACCTCTACTGTACTCCACTGTACTCTACCTCTACTGTACTCCACTGTACTCAACCTCTACTGTGCTCCAATGTACTCTACCTCTAATGTGCTCCACTGTACTCTACCTCTACTGTGCTCCACTGTACTCTACCTCTACTGTACTCCACTGTACTCTACCTCTACTGTGCTCCACTGTACTCTATCTCTACTGTACTCCACTGTACTCTACCTCTAATGTACTCCACCTCTAATGTGCTCCACTGTACTCTACCTCTACTGTACTCCACTGTACTCTACCTTTACTGTACTCCACTGTACTCTACCTGTACTGTACTCCACTGTACTCTACCTCTACTGTGCTTCACTGTACTCTACCTCTAATGTGCTCCACTGTACTCTACCTCTACTGTGCTCCACTGTACTCTACCTCTACTGTACTCAACTGTACTCTACCTCTACTGTACTCCACTGTACTCTATCTCTACTGTGCTCTACTGTACGCTATCTCTACTGTGCTTAACTGTACTCTACCTCTACTGTACTTCACTGTACTCTACCTCTACTGTACTCCACTGTACTCTACTCTACTGTACTCCACTGTACTCTACCTCTACTGTACTCTACCTCTACTGTACTCCACTGTACTCTATCTCTACTTTGCTCCCCTGTACTCTACCTCTACTGTACTCCACTGTACTCTACCTCTACTGTACTCCACTGTACTCTACTCTACTGTACTCCACTGTACTCTACCTCTACTGTACTCTACCTCTACAGTGCTCTACTGTACTCTATCTCTACTGTACTCCACTGTACTCTACCTCTACTGTACTCCACTGTACTCTACCTCTACTGTACTCCACTGTACTCTATCTCTACTGTGCTCTACTGTACTCTATCTCTACTCTGCTCCACTGTACTCTACCTCTACTGTACTCCACTGTACTCTACCTCTACTGTACTCCACTGTACTCTACCTCTACTGTGCTCCACTGTACTCTACCTCTAATGTGCTCCACTCTACTCTACCTCTACTGTGCTCCACTGTACTCTACCTCTAATGTACTCCACTGTACTCTACCTCTACTGTGCTCCACTGTACTCTATCTCTAATGTACTCCACTGTACTCTAACTCTACTGTACTCCACCTCTAATGTGCTCCACTGTACTCTACCTCTACTGTACTCCACTGTACTCTACCTCTACTGTACTCCACTCTACTCTACCTCTACTGTGCTCTACTGTACTCTATCTCTACTGTGCTCCACTGTACTCTACCTCTACTCTACTCCACTGTACTCTACCTCTACTATACTCCACTGTACTCTTTCTCTACTGTACTCCACTGTACTCTATCTCTACTGTACTCCACTGTACTCTACCTCAACTGTACTCCACTGTACTCTACTCTACTGTACTCCACTTTACTCTACCTCTACTGTACTCTACCTCTACTGTACTCCACTGTACTCTATCTCTACTTTGCTCCACTGTACTCTATCTCTACTGAACTCCACTGTACTCTACCTCTCCTGTACTCTACTGTTCTCTACCTCTTCTGTACTCTACTGTACTCCACCTCTACTGTGCTCAACTGTACTCCACTGTACTCTACCTCTAGTATGCTCCACTGTACTCTACCTGTACTGTGCTCCACTTTACTCTACCTCTACTGTACTCCACTGTACTCTACCTCTACTGTACTCCACTGTACTCTACTCTACTGTACTCCACTTTACTCTACCTCTACTGTACTCTACCTCTACTGTACTCCACTGTACTCTATCTCTACTTTGCTCCACTGTACTCTACCTCTACTGTACTCCACTGTAATCTACCTCTACTGTACTCCACTGTACTCTACTCTACTGTACTCCACTGTACTCTACCTCTACTGTACTCTACCTCTACTGTGCTCTACTGTACTATATCTCTACTGTGCTCCACTGTACTCTATCTCTACTGAACTCCACTGTACTCTACCTCTACTGTACTCTACTGTTCTCTACCTCTACTCTACTCTACTGTACTCCACCTCTACTGTGCTCCACTGTACTCCACTGTACTCTACCTCTAGTGTGCTCCACTGTACTCTACCTCTACTGTGCTCCACTGTACTCTATCTCTACTGTACTCCACTGTATTCTACCTCTACTCTACTCCACTGTACTCTACCTCTACTGTGCTCTACTCTACTCTATCTCTACTGTGCTCCACTGTACTCTACCTCTACTGTAATCCACTGTTCTCTACCTCGACTATACTCCACTGTACTCTTTCTCTACTGTACTCCACTGTACTCTACCTCTACTGTACTCCACTGTACTCTACCTCTACTGTGCTCGACTGTACTCTATCTCTACTGTGCTCCACTGTACTCTACCTCTACTGTACTCCACTGTACTCTACCTCTACTGTACTCCACTGTACTCTTCCTCTACTGTGCTCCACTGTACTCTACTTCTACTGTACTCCACCGTACTCTACCTCTACTGTGCTCCACTGTACTCTACCTCTAATGTGCTCCACTGTACTCTACCTCTACTGTGCTCCACTCTACTCTACCTCTACTGTACTCCACTGTACTCTACCTCTACTGTGCTCCACTGTACTCTATCTCTACTCTACTCCACTGTACTCTACCTCTACTGTACTCTACTGTACTCCACCTCTAATGTGCTCCACTGTACTCTACCTCTACTGTACTCCACTCCACTGTACTCTACCTCTACTGTATTCCACTCTACTCTACCTCTATTGTGCTCTACTGTACTCTATCTCTACTGTGCTCCACTGTACTCTACCTCTGCTGTACTCCACTGTACTCTACCTCTACTGTGCTCCACTGTACTCTACCTCTAATGTGCTCCACTGTACTCTACCTCTACTGTGCTCCACTGTACTCTACCTCTACTGTACTCCACTGTACTCTACCTCTACTGTACTCCACTGTACTCTACCTCTACTGTACTCCACTGTACTCTACCTCTACTGTACTCCACTGTACTCTACTCTACTGTACTCCACTGTACTCTACATCTACTGTACTCTACCTCTACTGTACTCCACTGTACTCTATCTCTACTTTGCTCCACTGTACTCTATCTCTACTGAACTCCACTGTATTCTACATCTACTGTACTCTACTGTTCTCTACCTCTACTGTACTCTAGTGTACTCCACCTCTATTGTGCTCCACTGTACTCCACTGTACTCTACCTCTAGTGTGCTCCACTGTACTCTACCTCTACTGTACTCAACTGTACTCTACCTCTACTGTGCTCCACTGTACTCTACCTCTACTGTGCTCCACTGTACTCTACCTCTACTGTACTCCACTGTACTCTACCTCTACTGTGCTCCACTGTACTCTACCTCTAATGTGCTCCACTGTACTCGAACCTCTACTGTGCTCCACTGTACTCTACCTCTACTGTACTCCACTGTACTCTACCTCTACTGTACTCCACTGTACTCTATCTCTACTGTGCTCTACTGTACTCTATCTCTCCTGTGCTCCACTGTACTCTACCTTTACTGTACTCCACTGTACTCTACCTGTACTGTACTCCACTGTACTCTACCTCTACTGTGCTTCACTGTACTCTACCTCTAATGTGCTCCACTGTACTCTACCTCTACTGTGCTCCACTGTACTCTACCTCTACTGTACTCAACTGTACTCTACCTCTACTGTACTCCACTGTACTCTATCTCTACTGTGCTCTACTGTACTCTATCTCTACTGTGCTTAACTGTACTCTAGCTCTACTGTACTCCACTGTACTCTACCTCTACTGTACTCCACTGTACTCTACTCTACTGTACTCCACTGTACTCTACCTCTACTGTACTCTACCTCTACTGTACTCCACTGTACTCTATCTCTACTTTGCTCCCCTGTACTCTACCTCTACTGTACTCCACTGTACTCTACCTCTACTGTACTCCACTGTACTCTACTCTACTGTACTCCACTGTACTCTACCTCTACTGTACTCTACCTCTACTGTGCTCTACTGTACTCTATCTCTACTGTGCTCCACTGTACTCTACCTCTACTGTACTCCACTGTACTCTACCTCTACTCTACTCCACTGTACTCTATCTCTACTGTGCTCTACTGTACTCTATCTCTACTGTGCTCCACTGTTCTCTACCTCTACTGTACTCCACTGTACTCTACCTCTACTGTACTCCACTGTACTCTACCTCTACTGTGCTCCAATGTACTCTACCTCTAATGTGCTCCACTGTACTCTACCTCTACTGTGCTCCACTGTACTCTACCTCTACTGTACTCCACTGTACTCTACCTCTACTGTGCTCCACTGTACTCTATCTCTACTGTACTCCACTGTACTCTACCTCTAATGTACTCCACCTCTAATGTGCTCCACTGTACTCTACCTCTACTGTACTCCACTGTACTCTACCTCTACTGTACTCCACTCTACTCTACCTCTACTGTGCTCTACTGTACTCTATCTCTACTGTGCTCCACTGTACTCTACCTCTACTGTACTCCACTGTACTCTACCTCTACTATACTCTACTGTGCTCTACTGTACTCTATCTCTACTCTGCTCCACTGTACTCTACCTCTACTGTACTCCACTGTACTCTACCTCTACTGTACTCCACTGTACTCTACCTCTACTGTGCTCCACTGTACTCTACCTCTAATGTGCTCCACTCTACTCTACCTCTACTGTGCTCCACTGTACTCTACCTCTAATGTACTCCACTGTACTCTACCTCTACTGTGCTCCACTGTACTCTACCTCTACTGTGCTCCACTGTACTCTACCTCTAATGTACTCCAATGTACTCTACCTCTACTGTACTCCACCTCTAATGTGCTCCACTGTACTCTACCTCTACTGTACTCCACTGTACTCTATCTCTACTGTACTCCACTCTACTCTACCTCTACTGTGCTCTACTGTACTCTATCTCTACTGTGCTCCACTGTACTCTACCTCTACTCTACTCCACTGTACTCTACCTCTACTATACTCCACTGTACTCTTTCTCTACTGTACTCCACTGTACTCTATCTCTACTGTACTCCACTGTACTCTACCTCAACTGTACTCCACTGTACTCTACTCTACTGTACTCCACTGTACTCTACCTCTACTGTACTCTACCTCTACTGTACTCCACTGTACTCTATCTCTACTTTGCTCCACTGTACTCTATCTCTACTGAACTCCACTCTACTCTACCTCTCCTGTACTCTACTGTTCTCTACTTCTACTGTACTCTACTGTACTCCACCTCTACTGTGCTCAACTGTACTCCACTGTACTCTACCTCTAGTATGCTCCACTGCACTCTACCTGTACTGTGCTCCACTTTACTCTACCTCTACTGTACTCAACTGTACTCTACCTCTACTGTACTCCACTGTACTCTACCTCTACTGTACTCTAGTGTACTCTACCTCTACTGTACTCCACTGTACTCTATCTCTACTTTGCTCCACTGTACTCTATCTCTACTGAACTCCACTCTACTCTACCTCTACTGTACTCTACTGTTCTCTACCTCTACTGTACTCTACTGTACTCCACCTCTACTGTGCTCCACTGTACTCCACTGTACTCTACCTCTAGTATGCTCCACTGTACTCTACCTGTACTTTGCTCCACTTTACTCTACCTCTAGTGTACTCCACTGTACTCTACCTTTACTGTACTCCACTGTACTCTACCTGTACTGTACTCCACTGTACTCTACCTCTACTGTGCTCCACTGTACTCTACCTCTAATGTGCTCCACTGTACTCTACCTCTACTGTGCTCCACTGTACTCTACCTCTACTGTACTCAACTGTACTCTACCTCTACTGTACTCCACTGTACTCTATCTCTACTGTGCTCTACTGTACTCTATCTCTACTGTGCTCAACTGTGCTCTACCTCTACTGTACTCCAATGTACTCTACCTCTACTGTACTCCACTGTACTCTACTCTACTGTACTCCACTTTACTCTACCTCTACTGTACTCTACCTCTACTGTACTCCACTGTACTCTATCTTTACTTTGCTCCACTGTACTCTACCTCTACTGTACTCCACTGTACTCTACCTCTACTGTACTCCACTGTACTCTACTCTACTGTACTCCACTGTACTCTACCTCTACTGTACTCTACCTCTACTGTGCTCTACTGTACTCTATCTCTACTGTGCTCCACTGTACTCTATCTCTACTGAACTCCACTGTACTCTACCTCTACTGTACTCTACTGTTCTCTACCTCTTCTGTACTCTACTGTACTCCACCTCTACTGTGCTCCACTGTACTCCACTGTACTCTACCTCTAGTGTGCTCCACTGTACTCTACCTCTACTGTGCTCTACTCTACTCTATCTCTACTGTGCTCCACTGTACTCTACCTCTACTGTAATCCACTGTTCTCTACCTCGACTATACTCCAATGTACTCTTTCTCTACTGTACTCCACTGTACTCTACCTCTACTGTACTCCACTGTACTCTACCTCTACTGTGCTCGACTGTACTCTATCTGTACTGTGCTCCACTGTACTCTACCTCTACTGTACTCCACTGTACTCTACATCTACTGTACTCCACTGTACTCCACCTCTACTGTGCTCCACTGTACTCCAATGTATTCTACCTCTACTGTACTCCACTGTACTCTACCTCTACTGTACTCCACTGTACTCTACCTCTACTGTGCTCCACTGTACTCTACTTCTACTGTACTCCACTGTACTCTACCTCTACTGTGCTCCACTGTACTCTACCTCTAATGTGCTCCACTGTACTCTACCTCTACTGTGCTCCACTCTACTCTACCTCTACTGTACTCCACTGTACTCTACCTCTACTGTGCTCCACTGTACTCTATCTCTACTCTACTCCACTGTACTCTACCTCTACTGTACTCTACTGTACTCCACCTCTAATGTGCTCCACTGTACTCTACCTCTACTGTACTCCACTCCACTGTACTCTACCTCTACTGTATTCCACTCTACTCTACCTCTATTGTGCTCTACTGTACTCTATCTCTACTGTGCTCTACTGTATTCTACCTCTACTATACTCCACTGTACTCTACCTCTACTCTTCTCCACTGTACTCTATCTCTACTGTGCTCTACTGTACTCCTTCTCTACTGTGCTTAACTGTACTCTACCTCTACTGTACTCCACTGTACTCTACCTCTACTGTACTCCACTGTACTCTACTCTACTGTACTCCACTGTACTCTACCTCTACTGTACTCTACCTCTACTGTACTCCACTGTACTCTATCTCTACTTTGCTCCCCTGTACTCTACCTCTACTGTACTCAACTGTACTCTACCTCTACTGTACTCCACTGTACTCTACCTCTACTGTACTCAACTGTACTCTACCTCTACTGTACTCCACTGTACTCTACCTCTACTGTGCTCCACTGTACTCTACCTCTACTGTACTCAACTGTACTCTACCTCTACTGTACTCCACTGTACTCTATCTCTACTGTGCTCTACTGTACTCCTTCTCTACTGTGCTTAACTGTACTCTACCTCTACTGTACTCCACTGTACTCTACCTCTACTGTACTCCACTGTACTCTACTCTACTGTACTCCACTGTACTCTACCTCTACTGTACTCTACCTCTACTGTACTCCACTGTACTCTATCTCTACTTTGCTCCCCTGTACTCTACCTCTACTGTACTCCACTGTACTCTACCTCTACTGTACTCCACTGTACTCTACTCTACTGTACTCCACTGTACTCTACCTCTACTGTACTCTACCTCTACTGTGCTCTACTGTACTCTATCTCTACTCTGCTCCACTGTACTCTACCTCTACTGTACTCCACTGTACTCTACCTCTACTGTACTCCACTGTACTCTATCTCTACTGTGCTCTACTGTACTCTATCTCTACTGTGCTCCACTGTTCTCTACCTCTACTGTACTCCACTGTACTCTACCTCTACTGTACTCCTCTGTACTCTACCTCTACTGTGCTCCAATGTACTCTACCTCTAATGTGCTCCACTGTACTCTACCTCTACTGTGCTCCACTGTACTCTACCTCTACTGTACTCGACTGTACTCTACCTCTACTGTGCTCCACTGTACTCTATCTCTACTGTACTCCACTGTACTCTACCTCTACTGTACTCCACCTCTAATGTGCTCCACTGTACTCTACCTCTACTGTACTCCACCTCTAATGTGCTCCACTGTACTCTACCTCTACTGTACTCCACTGTACTCTACCTCTACTGTACTCCACTCTACTCTACCTCTACTGTGCTCTACTGTACTCTATCTCTACTGTGCTCCACTGTACTCTACCTCTACTGTACTCCACTGTACTCTACCTCTACTATACTCCACTGTACTCTTTCTCTACTGTACTCCACTGTACTCTACCTCTACTGTACTCCACTGTACGCAACCTCAACTGTACTCCACTGTACTCTACTCTACTGTACTCCACTGTACTCTACCTCTACTGTACTCTACCTCTACTGTACTCCACTGTACTCTATCTCTACTTTGCTCCACTGTACTCTATCTCTACTGAACTCCACTCTACTCTACCTCTACTGTACTCTACTGTTCTCTACCTCTACTGTACTCTACTGTACTCCACCTCTACTGTGCTCCACTGTACTCCACTGTACTCTATCTCTACTGTACTCCACTGTACTCTACTTCTACTGTACTGTAATGTTCTCTACCTCTACTGTACTCTACTGTATTCCACCTCTACTGTGCTCCACTGTACTCCACTGTACTCTACCTCTACTGTTCTCCACTGTTCTCCACTGTACTCTACCAATACTGTGCTCCACTGTACTCTACCTCTACTGTACTCCACTGTACTCTATCTCTACTGTGCTCTACTGTACTCTATCTCTACTGTGCTCAACTGTACTCTACCTCTACTGTACTCCACTGTACTCTACCTCTACTGTACTCCACTGTACTCTACTCTACTGTACTCCACTTTACTCTACCTCTACTGTACTCTACCTCTACTGTACTCCACTGTACTCTATCTCTACTTTGCTCCACTGTACTCTACCTCTACTGTACTCCACTGTAATCTACCTCTACTGTACTCCACTGTACTCTACTCTACTGTACTCCACTGTATTTTACCTCTACTGTACTCTACCTCTACTGTGCTCTACTGTACTCTATCTCTACTGTGCTCCACTGTACTCTATCTCTACTGAACTCCACTGTACTCTACCTCTACTGTACTCTACTGTTCTCTACCTCTACTCTACTCTACTGTACTCCACCTCTACTGTGCTCCACTGTACTCCACTGTACTCTACCTCTAGTGTGCTCCACTGTACTCTACCTCTACTGTGCTCCACTGTACTCTATCTCTACTGTGCTCCACTGTACTCTACTTCTACTGTACTCCACCGTACTCTACCTCTACTGTGCTCCACTGTACTCTACCTCTAATGTGCTCCACTGTACTCTACCTCTACTGTGCTCCACTCTACTCTACCTCTACTGTACTCCACTGTACTCTACCTCTACTGTGCTCCACTGTACTCTATCTCTACTCTACTCCACTGTACTCTACCTCTACTGTACTCTACTGTACTCCACCTCTAATGTGCTCCACTGTACTCTACCTCTACTGTACTCCACTCCACTGTACTCTACCTCTACTGTATTCCACTCTACTCTACCTCTATTGTGCTCTACTGTACTCTATCTCTACTGTGCTTCACTGTACTCTACCTCTACTGTACTCCACTGTACTCTACCTCTACTGTGCTCCACTGTACTCTACCTCTAATGTGCTCCACTGTACTCTACCTCTACTGTGCTCCACTGTACTCTACCTCTACTGTACTCCACTGTACTCTACCTCTACTGTACTCCACTGTACTCTACCTCTACTGTACTCCACTGTACTCTACCTCTACTGTACTCCACTGTACTCTACTCTACTGTACTCCACTGTACTCTACATCTACTGTACTCTACCTCTACTGTACTCCACTGTACTCTATCTCTACTTTGCTCCACTGTACTCTATCTCTACTGAACTCCACTGTATTCTACATCTACTGTACTCTACTGTTCTCTACCTCTACTGTACTCTAGTGTACTCCACCTCTATTGTGCTCCACTGTACTCCACTGTACTCTACCTCTAGTGTGCTCCACTGTACTCTACCTCTACTGTACTCAACTGTACTCTACCTCTACTGTGCTCCACTGTACTCTACCTCTACTGTGCTCCACTGTACTCTACCTCTACTGTACTCCACTGTACTCTACCTCTACTGTGCTCCACTGTACTCTACCTCTAATGTGCTCCACTGTACTCGAACCTCTACTGTGCTCAACTGTACTCTACCTCTACTGTACTCCACTGTACTCTACTCTACTGTACTCCACTGTACTCTACCTCTACTGTACTCTACCTCTACTGTACTCCACTGTACTCTATCTCTACTTTGCTCCACTGTACTCTACCTCTACTGTACTCCACTGTACTCTACCTCTACTGTACTCCACTGTACTCTACTCTACTGTACTCCACTGTACTCTACCTCTACTATACTCTACCTCTACTGGGCTCTACTGTACTCTATCTCTACTGTGCTCCACAGTACTCCACCTCTACTGTACTCCACTGTACTCTACCTCTACTGTACTCCACTGTACTCTACCTCTACTGTACTCCACTGTACTCTACCTCAACTGTACTCCACTGTACTCTACTCTACTGTACTCCACTGTACTCTCCCTCTACTGTACTCTACCTCTACTGTACTCCACTGTACTCTATCTCTACTTTGCTCCACTGTACTCTACTCTACTGTACTCCACTGTACTCTACCTCTACTGTACTCTACCTCTACTGTGTTCTAATGTACTCTATCTCTACTGTGCTCCACTGTACTCTACCTCTACTGTACTCCACTGTACTCTACCTCTACTGTACTCCACTGTACTCTATCTCTACTGTGCTCTACTGTACATTATCTCTACTCTGCTCCACTGTACTCTACCTCTACTGTACTCCACTGTACTCCACAGTACTCTACCTCTACTGTACTCCACTGTACTCTACCTCTACTGTGCTCCACTCTACTCTACCTCTAATGTGCTCCACTCTACTCTACCTCTACTGTGCTCCACTGTACTCTACCTCTAATGTACTCCACTGTACTCTACCTCTACTGTGCTCCACTGTACTCTATCTCTAATGTACTCCACTGTACTCTACCTCTACTGTACTCCACCTCTAATATGCTCCACTGTACTCTACCTCTATTGTACTCCACTGTACTCTACCTCTACTGTACTCCACTCTACTCTACCTCTACTGTGCTCTACTGTACTCTATCTCTACTGTGCTCCACTGTACTCTACCTCTACTCTACTCCACTGTACTCTACCTCTACTATACTCCACTGTACTCTTTCTCTACTGTACTCCACTGTACTCTACCTCTACTGTACTCCACTGTACTCTACCTCAACTGTACTCCACTGTACTCTACTCTACTGTACTCCACTGTACTCTAACTCTACTGTACTCTACCTCTACTGTACTCCACTGTACTCTATCTCTACTTTGCTCCACTGTACTCTATCTCTACTGAACTCCACTCTACCTCTACTGTACTCTACTGTTCTCTACTTCTACTGTACTCTACTGTACTCCACCTCTACTGTGCTCAACTGTACTCCACTGTACTCTACCTCTAGTATGCTCCACTGTACTCTACCTGTACTGTGCTCCACTTTACTCTACCTCTACTGTACTCCACTGTACTCTACCCCTACTGTACTCCACTGTACTCTACCTCTACTGTACTCTACTGTACTCTACCTCTACTGTACTCCACTGTACTCTATCTCTACTTTGCTCCACTGTACTCTATCTCTACTGAACTCCACTCTACTCTACCTCTACTGTACTCTACTGTTCTCTACCTCTACTGTACTCTACTGTACTCCACCTCTACTGTGCTCCACTGTACTCCACTGTACTCTACCTCTAGTATGCTCCACTGTACTCTACCTGTACTGTGCTCCACTTTACTCTACCTCTACTGTACTCCACTGTACTCTACCTTTACTGTACTCCACTGTACTCTACCTGTACTGTACTCCACTGTACTCTACCTCTACTGTGCTCCACTGTACTCTACCTCTAATGTGCTCCACTGTACTCTACCTCTACTGTGCTCCACTGTACTCTACCTCTACTGTACTCAACTGTACTCTACCTCTACTGTACTCCACTGTACTCTATCTCTACTGTGCTCTACTGTACTCTATCTCTACTGTGCTCAACTGTACTCTACCTCTACTGTACTCCACTGTACTCTACCTCTACTGTACTCCACTGTACTCTACTCTACTGTACTCCACTGTACTCTACCTCTACTGTACTCTACCTCTACTGTACTCCACTGTACTCTATCTCTACTTTGCTCCACTGTACTCTACCTCTACTGTACTCCACTGTACTCTACCTCTACTGTACTTCACTGTACTCTACTCTACTGTACTCCACTGTACTCTACCTCTACTGTACTCTACCTCTACTGTGCTCTACTGTACTCTATCTCTACTGTGCTCCACTGTACTCTATCTCTACTGAACTCCACTGTACTCTACCTCTACTGTACTCTACTGTTCTCTACCTCTTCTGTACTCTACTGTACTCCACCTCTACTGTGCTCCACTGTACTCCACTGTACTCTACCTCTAGTGTGCTCCACTGTACTCTACCTCTACTGTGCTCCACTGTACTCTACCTCTACTGTACTCCACTGTACTCTACCTCTACTCTACTCCACTGTACTCTACCTCTACTGTGCTCTACTCTACTCTATCTCTACTGTGCTCCACTGTACTCTACCTCTACAGTAATCCACTGTACTCTACCTCGACTATACTCCACTGTACTCTTTCTCTACTGTACTCCACTGTACTCTACCTCTACTGTACTCCACTGTACTCTATCTCTACTGTGCTCGACTGTACTCTATCTCTACTGTGCTCCACTGTACTCTACCTCTACTGTACTCCACTGTACTCTACCTCTACTGTACTCCACTGTACTCCACCTCTACTGTGCTCCACTGTACTCCACTGTACTCTACCTCTACTGTACTCCACTGTACTCTACCTCTACTGTACTCTACCTCTACTGTACTCCACTGTACTCTATCTCTACTTTGCTCCACTGTACTCTATCTCTACTGAACTCCACTCTACTCTACCTCTACTGTACTCTACTGTTCTCTACTTCTACTGTACTCTACTGTACTCCACCTCTACTGTGCTCAACTGTACTCCACTGTACTCTACCTCTAGTATGCTCCACTGTACTCTACCTGTACTGTGCTCCACTTTACTCTACCTCTACTGTACTCCACTGTACTCTACCTCTACTGTACTCCACTGTACTCTACCTCTACTGTACTCTACTGTAATCTACCTCTACTGTACTCCACTGTACTCTATCTCTACTTTGCTCCACTGTACTCTATCTCTACTGAACTCCACTCTACTCTACCTCTACTGTACTCTACTGTTCTCTACCTCTACTGTACTCTACTGTACTCCACCTCTACTGTGCTCCACTGTACTCCACTGTACTCTACCTCTAGTATGCTCCACTGTACTCTACCTGTACTGTGCTCCACTTTACTCTACCTCTATTGTACTCCACTGTACTCTACCTTTACTGTACTCCACTGTACTCTACCTGTACTGTACTCCACTGTACTCTACCTCTACTGTGCTCCACTGTACTCTACCTCTAATGTGCTCCACTGTACTCTACCTCTACTGTGCTCCACTGTACTCTACCTCTACTGTACTCAACTGTACTCTACCTCTACTATACTCAACTGTACTCTATCTCTACTGTGCTCTACTGTACTCTATCTCTACTGTGCTCAACTGTACTCTACCTCTACTGTACTCCACTGTACTCTACCTCTACTGTACTCCACTGTACTCTACTCTACTGTACTCCACTGTACTCTACCTCTACTGTACTCTACCTCTACTGTACTCCACTGTACTCTATCTCTACTTTGCTCCACTGTACTGTACCTCTACTGTACTCCACTGTATTCTACCTCTACTGTACTCCACTGTACTCTACTCTACTGTACTCCACTGTACTCTACCTCTACTGTACTCTACATCTACTGTGCTCTACTGTACTCTATCTCTACTGTGCTCCACTGTACTCTACCTCTACTGTACTCCACTGTACTCTACCTCTACTGTACTCCACTGTACTCTATCTCTACTGTGCTCTACTGTACTCTATCTCTACTGTGCTCCACTGTACTCTACCTCTACTGTACTCCACTGTACTCTACCTCTACTGTACTCCACTGTACTCTACCTCTACTGTGCTCCACTGTACTCTATCTCTACTGTACTCCACTGTACTCTACCTCTACTGTACTCCACCTCTAATGTTCTCCACTGTACTCTACCTCTACTGTACTCCACTGTACTCTACCTCTACTGTCCTCCACTCTACTCTACCTCTACTGTGCTCTACTGTACTCTATCTCTACTGTGCTCCACTGTACTCCACCTCTACTGTACTCCACTGTACTCTACCTCTACTGTACTCCACTGTACTCTACCTCTACTGTACTCCACTGTACTCTACCTCAACTGTACTCCACTGTACTCTACACTACTGTACTCCACTGTACTCTCCCTCTACTGTAGTCTACCTCTACTGTACTCCACTGTACTCTATCTCTACTTTGCTCCACTGTACTCTACTCTACTGTACTCCACTGTACTCTACCTCTACTGTACTCTACCTCTACTGTACTCCACTGTACTCTATCTCTACTTTGCTCCACTGTACTCTACCTCTACTGTACTCCACTGTACTCTACCTCTACTGTACTTCACTGTACTCTACTCTACTGTACTCCACTGTACTCTACCTCTACTGTACTCTACCTCTACTGTGCTCTACTGTACTCTATCTCTACTGTGCTCCACTCTACTCTATCTCTACTGAACTCCACTGTACTCTACCTCTACTGTACTCTACTGTTCTCTACCTCTTCTGTACTCTACTGTACTCCACCTCTACTGTGCTCCACTGTACTCCACTGTACTCTACCTCTAGTGTGCTCCACTGTACTCTACCTCTACTGTACTCCACTGTACTCTACCTCTACTGTACTCTACTGTAATCTACCTCTACTGTACTCCACTGTACTCTATCTCTACTGTACTCTACTGTACTCCACCTCTACTGTGCTCCACTGTACTCCACTGTACTCTACCTCTAGTATGCTCCACTGTACTCTACCTGTACTGTGCTCCACTTTACTCTACCTCTAGTGTACTCCACTGTACTCTACCTTTACTGTACTCCACTGTACTCTACCTGTACTGTACTCCACTGTACTCTACCTCTACTGTGCTCCACTGTACTCTACCTCTAATGTGCTCCACTGTACTCTACCTCTACTGTGCTCCACTGTACTCTACCTCTACTGTACTCAACTGTACTCTACCTCTACTATACTCAACTGTACTCTATCTCTACTGTGCTCTACTGTACTCTATCTCTACTGTGCTCAACTGTACTCTACCTCTACTGTACTCCACTGTACTCTACCTCTACTGTACTCCACTGTACTCTACTCTACTGTACTCCACTGTACTCTACCTCTACTGTACTCTACCTCTACTGTACTCCACTGTACTCTATCTCTACTTTGCTCCACTGTACTGTACCTCTACTGTACTCCACTGTATTCTACCTCTACTGTACTCCACTGTACTCTACTCTACTGTACTCCACTGTACTCTACCTCTACCTTACTCTACATCTACTGTGCTCTACTGTACTCTATCTCTACTGTGCTCCACTGTACTCTACCTCTACTGTACTCCACTGTACTCTACCTCTACTGTACTCCACTGTACTCTATCTCTACTGTGCTCTACTGTACTCTATCTCTACTGTGCTCCACTGTACTCTACCTCTACTGTACTCCACTGTACTCTACCTCTACTGTACTCCACTGTACTCTACCTCTACTGTGCTCCACTGTACTCTATCTCTACTGTACTCCACTGTACTCTACCTCTACTGTACTCCACCTCTAATGTTCTCCACTGTACTCTACCTCTACTGTACTCCACTGTACTCTACCTCTACTGTCCTCCACTCTACTCTACCTCTACTGTGCTCTACTGTACTCTATCTCTACTGTGCTCCACTGTACTCCACCTCTACTGTACTCCACTGTACTCTACCTCTACTGTACTCCACTGTACTCTACCTCTACTGTACTCCACTGTACTCTACCTCAACTGTACTCCACTGTACTCTACACTACTGTACTCCACTGTACTCTCCCTCTACTGTAGTCTACCTCTACTGTACTCCACTGTACTCTATCTCTACTTTGCTCCACTGTACTCTACTCTACTGTACTCCACTGTACTCTACCTCTACTGTACTCTACCTCTACTGTGCTCTACTGTACTCTATCTCTACTGTGCTCCACTGTACTCTACCTCTACTGTACTCCACTGTACTCTACCTCTACTGTACTCCACTGTACTCTATCTCTTCTGTGCTCTACTGTACTCTATCTCTACTCTGCTCCACTGTACTCTACCTCTACTGTACTCCACCTCTACTGTACTCCACTGTACTCTACCTCTACTGTGCTCCACTGTACTCTACCTCTACTGTACTCCACTGTACTCTACCTCTACTGTGCTCCACTGTACTCTACCTCTACTGTACTCCACTCTACTCTACCTCTACTGTGCTCTACTGTACTCTATCTCTACTGTGCTCCACTGTACTCTACCTCTACTGTACTCCACTGTACTCTACCTCTACTATACTCCACTGTACTCTTTCTCTACTGTACTCCACTGTACTCTACCTCTACTGTACTCCACTGTACTCAACCTCAACTGTACTCCACTGTACTCTACTCTACTGTACTCCACTGTACTCTACCTCTACTGTACTCTACCTCTACTGTACTCCACTGTACTCTATCTCTACTTTGCTCCACTGTACTCTATCTCTACTGAACTCCACTCAACTCTACCTCTACTGTACTCTACTGTTCTCTACCTCTACTGTACTCTACTGTACTCCACCTCTACTGTGCTCCACTGTACTCCACTGTACTCTACCTCTAGTATGCTCCACTGTACTCTACCTGTACTGTGCTCCACTTTACTCTACCTCTAGTGTACTCCACTGTACTCTACCTTTACTGTACTCTACTGTACTCTACCTGTACTGTACTCCACTGTACTCTACCTCTACTGTGCTCCACTGTACTCTACCTCTAATGTGCTCCACTGTACTCTACCTCTACTGTGCTCCACTGTACTCTACCTCTACTGTACTCAACTGTACTCTACCTCTACTATACTCAACTGTACTCTATATCTACTGTGCTCTACTGTACTCTATCTCTACTGTGCTCAACTGTACTCTACCTCTACTGTACTCCACTGTACTCTACCTCTACTGTACTCCACTGTACTCTACTCTACTGTACTCCACTGTACTCTACCTCTACTGTACTCTACCTCTACTGTACTCCACTGTACTCTATCTCTACTTTGCTCCACTGTACTGTACCTCTACTGTACTACACTGTATTCTACCTCTACTGTACTCCACTGTACTCTACTCTACTGTACTCCACTGTACTCTACCTCTACTGTACTCTACATCTACTGTGCTCTACTGTACTCTATCTCTACTGTGCTCCACTGTACTCTACCTCTACTGTACTCCACTGTACTCTACCTCTACTGTACTCCACTGTACTCTATCTCTACTGTGCTCTACTGTACTCTATCTCTACTGTGCTCCACTGTACTCTACCTCTACTGTACTCCACTGTACTCTACCTCTACTGTACTCCACTGTACTCTACCTCTACTGTGCTCCACTGTACTCTATCTCTACTGTACTCCACTGTACTCTACCTCTACTGTACTCCACCTCTAATGTTCTCCACTGTACTCTACCTCTACTGTACTCCACTGTACTCTACCTCTACTGTCCTCCACTCTACTCTACCTCTACTGTGCTCTACTGTACTCTATCTCTACTGTGCTCCACTGTACTCCACCTCTACTGTACTCCACTGTACTCTACCTCTACTGTACTCCACTGTACTCTACCTCTACTGTACTCCACTGTACTCTACCTCAACTGTACTCCACTGTACTCTACACTACTGTACTCCGCTGTACTCTCCCTCTACTGTAGTCTACCTCTACTGTACTCCACTGTACTCTATCTCTACTTTGCTCCACTGTACTCTACTCTACTGTACTCCACTGTACTCTACCTCTACTGTACTCTACCTCTACTGTGCTCTACTGTACTCTATCTCTACTGTGCTCCACTGTACTCTACCTCTACTGTACTCCACTGTACTCTATCTCTACTGTGCTCTACTGTACTCTATCTCTACTCTGCTCCACTGTACTCTACCTCTACTGTACTCCACCTCTACTGTACTCCACTGTACTCTACCTTTACTGTACTCCACTGTACTCTATCTCTACTGTGCTCTACTGTGCTCTATCTCTACTCTGCTCCACTGTACTCTATCTCTACTGAACTCCACTCTACTCTACCTCTACTGTACTCTACTGTTCTCTACCTCTACTGTACTCTACTGTACTCCACCTCTACTGTGCTCAACTGTACTCCACTGTGCTCTACCTCTAGTATGCTCCACTGTACTCTACCTGTACTGTGCTCCACTTTACTCTACCTCTACTGTACTCCACTGTACTCTACCTCTACTGTACTCCACTGTACTCTACCTCTACCTCTACTGTACTCTACCTCTACTGTACTCCACTGTACTCTATCTCTACTTTGCTCCACTGTACTCTATCTCTACTGAACTCCACTCTACTCTACCTCTACTGTACTCTACTGTTCTCTACCTCTACTGTACTCTACTGTACTCCACCTCTACTGTGCTCCACTGTACTCCACTGTACTCTACCTCTAGTATGCTCCACTGTACTCTACCTGTACTGTGCTCCACTTTACTCTACCTCTACTGTGCTCCACTGTATTCTACCTCTAATGTGCTCCACTGTACTCTACCTCTACTCTGCTCCACTGTACTCTACCTCTACTGTACTCAACTGTACTCTACCTCTACTGTACTCCACTGTACTCTACCTCTACTGTACTCACCTGTACTCTACTCTACTGTACTCAACTGTACTCTACCTCTACTGTACTCTACCTCTACTGTACTCCACTGTACTCTATCTCTACTTTGCTCCACTGTACTCTACCTCTACTGTACTCCACTGTACTCTACCTCTACTGTGCTCCACTGTATTCTACCTCTAATGTGCTCCACTGTACTCTACCTCTACTGTGCTCTACTGTACTCTACCTCTACTGTACTCAACTGTACTCTACCTCTACTGTACTCCACTGTACTCTACCTCTACTGTACTCACCTGTACTCTACTCTACTGTACTCAACTGTACTCTACCTCTACTGTACTCTACCTCTACTGTACTCCACTGTACTCTATCTCTACTTTGCTCCACTGTACTCTACCTCTACTGTACTCCACTGTACTCTACCTCTACTGTACTCCACTGTACTCTACTCTACTGTACTCCACTGTACTCTACCTGTACTGTACTCTACCTCTACTGTGCTCTACTGTACTCTATCTCTACTGTGCTCCACTGTACTCTACCTCTACTGTACTCCACTGTACTCTACCTCTACTGTACTCCACTGTACTCTATCTCTAGTGTGCTCTACTGTACTCTATTTCTACTGTGCTCCACTGTACTCTACCTCTACTGTACTCCACTGTACTCTACCTCTACTGTACTCCACTGTACTCTACCTCTACTGTGCTCCACTGTACTCTACCTCTAATGTACTCCACTGTACTCTACCTCTACTGTGCTCCACTGTACTCTACCTCTACTGTACTCCACTGTACTCTACCTCTACTGTGCTCCACTGTACTCTATCTCTACTGAACTCCACTCTACTCTACCTCTACTGTACTCTACTGTTCTCTACCTCTACTGTACTCTACTGTACTCCACCTCTACTGTGCTCCACTGTACTCCACTGTAATCTACTTCTAGTATGCTCCACTGTACTCTACCTGTACTGTGCTCCACTTTACTCTACCTCTAGTGTACTCCACTGTACTCTACCTTTACTGTACTCCACTGTACTCTACCTCTAATGTGCTCCACTGTACTCTACCTCTACTGTACTCCACTGTACTCTACCTCTACTGTACTCAACTGTACTCTACCTCTACTGTACTCCACTGTACTCTATCTCTACTGTGCTCTACTGTACTCTATCTCTACTGTGCTCAACTGTACTCTACCTCTACTGTACTCCACTGTACTCTACCTCTACTGTACTCCACTCTACTCTACTCTACTGTACTCCACTGTACTCTACCTCTACTGTACTCTACCTCTACTGTACTCCACTGTACTCTATCTCTACTTTGCTCCGCTGTACACTACCTCTACTGTACTTCACTGTACTCTATCTCTACTTTGCTCCACTGTACTCTACCTCTACTGTACTCCACTGTACTCTACCTCTACGGTACTCCACTGTACTCTACTCTACTGTACTCCACTGTACTCTACCTCTACTGTACTCTACTGTACTCCACCTCTACTGTACTCTACTGTACTCCACTGTACTCTACCTCTACTGTACTCTACTGTACTCCACCTCTACTGTGCTCCACTGTACTCCACTGTACTCTACCTCTAGTATGCTCCACTGTACTCTACCTGTACTGTGCTCCACTTTACTCTACCTCTACTGTACTCCACTGTACTCTACCTCTACCTCTACTGTACTCTACCTCTACTGTACTCCACTGTACTCTATCTCTACTTTGCTCCACTGTACTCTATCTCTACTGAACTCCACTCTACTCTACCTCTACTGTACTCTACTGTTCTCTACCTCTACTGTACTCTACTGTACTCCACCTCTACTGTGCTCCACTGTACTCCACTGTACTCTACCTCTAGTATGCTCCACTGTACTCTACCTGTACTTTGCTCCACTTTACTCTACCTCTAGTGTACTCCACTGTACTCTACCTTTACTGTACTCCACTGTACTCTACCTGTACTGTACTCCACTGTACTCTACCTCTACTGTGCTCCACTGTACTCTACCTCTAATGTGCTCCACTGTACTCTACCTCTACTGTGCTCCACTGTACTCTACCTCTAGTATGCTCCACTGTACTCTACCTGTACTGTGCTCCACTTTACTCTACCTCTACTGTACTCCACTGTACTCTACCTCTACTGTACTCCACTGTACTCTACCTCTACCTCTACTGTACTCTACCTCTACTGTACTCCACTGTACTCTATCTCTACTTTGCTCCACTGTACTCTATCTCTACTGAACTCCACTCTACTCTACCTCTACTGTACTCTACTGTTCTCTACCTCTACTGTACTCTACTGTACTCCACCTCTACTGTGCTCCACTGTACTCCACTGTACTCTACCTCTAGTATGCTCCACTGTACTCTACCTGTACTGTGCTCCACTTTACTCTACCTCTACTGTACTCCACTGTACTCTACCTTTACTGTACTCCACTGTACTCTACCTGTACTGTACTCCACTGTACTCTACCTCTACTGTGCTCCACTGTATTCTACCTCTAATGTGCTCCACTGTACTCTACCTCTACTGTGCTCCACTGTACTCTACCTCTACTGTACTCAACTGTACTCTACCTCTACTGTACTCCACTGTACTCTACCTCTACTGTACTCACCTGTACTCTACTCTACTGTACTCAACTGTACTCTACCTCTACTGTACTCTACCTCTACTGCACTCCACTGTACTCTATCTCTACTTTGCTCCACTGTACTCTACCTCTACTGTACTCCACTGTACTCTACCTCTACTGTACTCGACTGTACTCTACTCTACTGTACTCCACTGTACTCTACCTGTACTGTACTCTACCTCTACTGTGCTCTACTGTACTCTATCTCTACTGTGCTCCACTGTACTCTACCTCTACTGTACTCCACTGTACTCTACCTCTACTGTACTCCACTGTACTTTTTCTCTAGTGTGCTCTACTGTACTCTATTTCTACTGTGCTCCACTGTACTCTACCTCTACTGTACTCCACTGTACTCTACCTCTACTGTACTCCACTGTACTCTATCTCTACTGTGCTCCACTGTACTCTACCTCTAATGTGCTCCACTGTACTCTACCTCTACTGTGCTCCACTGTACTCTACCTCTACTGTACTCCACTGTACTCTACCTCTACTGTGCTCCACTGTACTCTATCTCTACTGAACTCCACTCTACTCTACCTCTACTGTACTCTACTGTTCTCTACCTCTACTGTACTCTACTGTACTCCACCTCTACTGTGCTCCACTGTACTCCACTGTAATCTACTTCTAGTATGCTCCACTGTACTCTACCTGTACTGTGCTCCACTTTACTCTACCTCTAGTGTACTCCACTGTACTCTACCTTTACTGTACTCCACTGTACTCTACCTCTAATGTGCTCCACTGTACTCTACCTCTACTGTACTCCACTGTACTCTACCTCTACTGTACTCAACTGTACTCTACCTCTACTGTACTCCACTGTACTCTATCTCTACTGTGCTCTACTGTACTCTATCTCTACTGTGCTCAACTGTACTCTACCTCTACTGTACTCCACTGTACTCTACCTCTACTGTACTCCACTCTACTCTACTCTACTGTACTCCACTGTACTCTACCTCTACTGTACTCTACCTCTACTGTACTCCACTGTACTCTATCTCTACTTTGCTCCGCTGTACACTACCTCTACTGTACTTCACTGTACTCTATCTCTACTTTGCTCCACTGTACTCTACCTCTACTGTACTCCACTGTACTCTACCTCTACGGTACTCCACTGTACTCTACTCTACTGTACTCCACTGTACTCTACCTCTACTGTACTCTACTGTACTCCACCTCTACTGTACTCTACTGTACTCCACTGTACTCTACCTCTACTGTACTCTACTGTACTCTACTGTACTCCACCTCTACTGTGCTCCACTGTACTCCACTGTACTCTACCTCTAGTATGCTCCACTGTACTCTACCTGTACTGTGCTCCACTTTACTCTACCTCTACTGTACTCCACTGTACTCTACCTCTACCTCTACTGTACTCTACCTCTACTGTACTCCACTGTACTCTATCTCTACTTTGCTCCACTGTACTCTATCTCTACTGAACTCCACTCTACTCTACCTCTACTGTACTATACTGTTCTCTACCTCTACTGTACTCTACTGTACTCCACCTCTACTGTGCTCCACTGTACTCCACTGTACTCTACCTCTAGTATGCTCCACTGTACTCTACCTGTACTGTGCTCCACTTTACTCTACCTCTAGTGTACTCCACTGTACTCTACCTTTACTGTACTCCAATGTACTCTACCTGTACTGTACTCCACTGTACTCTACCTCTACTGTGCTCCACTGTACTCTACCTCTAATGTGCTCCACTGTACTCTACCTCTACTGTGCTCCACTGTACTCTACCTCTACTGTACTCAACTGTACTCTACCTCTACTGTACTCCACTGTACTCTATCTCTACTGTGCTCTAATATACTCTATCTCTACTCTGCTCAACTGTACTCTACCTCTAATGTGCTCCACTCTACTCTACCTCTACTGTGCTCCACTGTACTCTACCTCTAATGTACTCCACTGTACTCTACCTCTACTGTACTCTACCTCTACTGTACTCCACTGTACTATATCTCTACTTTGCTCCACTGTACTCTACCTCTACTGTACTCCACTGTACTCTACCTCTACTGTACTCCACTGTACTCTACTCTACTGTACTCCACTATACTCTACCTCTACTGTACTCTACATCTACTGTGCTCTACTCTACTCTATGTCTACTGTGCTCCACTGTACTCTACCTCTACTGTACTCCACTGTACTCTACCTCTACTGTGCTCCACTGTACTCTACCTCTAATGTGCTCCACTGTACTCTACCTCTACTGTGCTCCACTGTACTCTACCTCTACTGTACTCCACTGTACTCTTTCTCTACTGTGCTCTACTGTACTCTACCTCTACTGTACTCCACTGTACTCTACCTCTACTGTACTCCACTGTACTCTACCTCTACTGTGCTCCACTGTACTCTACCTCTAATGTGCTCCACTCTACTCTACCTCTACTGTGCTCCACTGTACTCTACCTCTAATGTACTCCACTGTACTCTACCTCTACTGTGCTCCACTGTACTCTATCTCTAATGTAATCCACTGTACTCTACCTCTACTGTACTCCACCTCTAATGTGCTCCACTGTACTCTACCTCTACTGTACTCCACTGTACTCTACCTCTACTGTACTCCACTCTACTCTAACTCTACTGTGCTCTACTGTACTCTATCTCTACTGTGCTCCACTGTACTCTACCTCTACTCTACTCCACTGTACTCTACCTCTACTATACTCCACTGTACTCTTTCTCTACTGTACTCCACTGTACTCTACCTCTACTGTACTCCACTGTACTCTACCTCAACTGTACTCTACTCTACTGTACTCCACTGTACTCTACATCTACTGTACTCTACCTCTACTGTACTCCACTGTACTCTATCTCTACTTTGCTCCACTGTACTCTATCTCTACTGAACTCCTCTCTACTCTACCTCTCCTGTACTCTACTGTTCTCTACTTCTACTGTACTCTACTGTACTCCACCTCCACTGTGCTCAACTGTACTCCACTGTACTCTACCTCTAGTATGCTCCACTGTACTCTACCTGTACTGTGCTCCACTTTACTCTACCTCTACTGTACTCCACTGTACTCTACCTCTACTGTACTCCACTGTACTCTACCTCTACTGTACTCTAGTGTACTCTACCTCTACTGTACTCCACTGTACTCTATCTCTACTTTGCTCCACTGTACTCTATCTCTACTGAACTCCACTCTACTCTACCTCTACTGTACTCTACTGTTCTCTACCTCTACTGTACTCTACTGTACTCCACCTCTACTGTGCTCCACTGTACTCCACTGTACTCTACCTCTAGTATGCTCCACTGTACTCTACCTGTACTGTGCTCCACTTTACTCTACCTCTACTGTACTCCACTGTACTCTACCTTTACTGTACTCCACTGTACTCTACCTGTACTGTACTCCACTGTACTCTACCTCTACTGTGCTCCACTGTACTCTACCTCTAATGTGCTCCACTGTACTCTACCTCTACTGTGCTCCACTGTACTCTACCTCTACTGTACTCAACTGTACTCTACCTCTACTGTACTCCAGTGTACTCTATCTCTACTGTGCTCTACTGTACTCTATCTCTACTGTGCTCAACTGTACTCTACCTCTACTGTACTCCACTGTACTCTACCTCTACTGTACTCCACTGTAATCTACTCTACTGTACTCCACTTTACTCTACCTCTACTGTACTCTACCTCTACTGTACTCCACTGTACTCTATCTCTACTTTGCTCCACTGTACTCTACCTCTACTGTACTCCACTGTACTCTACCTCTACTGTACTCCACTGTACTCTACTCTACTGTACTCCACTGTACTCTACCTCTACTGTACTCCACCTCTACTGTGCTCTACTGTACTCTATCTCTACTGTGCTCCACTGTACTCTATCTCTACTGAACTCCACTGTACTCTACCTCTTCTGTACTCTACTGTTCTCTACCTCTTCTGTACTCTACTGTACTCCACCTCTACTGTGCTCCACTGTACTCCACTGTACTCTACCTCTATTGTGCTCCACTGTACTCTACCTCTACTGTGCTCCACTGTACTCTACCTCTACTGTACTCCACTGTATTCTACCTCTACTCTACTCCACTGTACTCTACCTCTACTGTGCTCTACTCTACTCTATCTCTACTGTGCTCCACTGTACTCTACCTCTACTGTAATCCACTGTTCTCTACCTCGACTATACTCCACTGTACTCTTTCTCTACTGTACTCCACTGTACTCTACCTCTACTGTTCTCCACTGTACTCTACCTCTACTGTGCTCGACTGTACTCTATCTCTACTGTGCTCCACTGTACTCTACCTCTACTGTACTCCACTGTACTCTACCTCTACTGTACTCCACTGTACTCCACCTCTACTGTGCTCCACTGTACTCCACTGTACTCTACCTCTACTGTACTCCACTGTACTCTACCTCAACTGTACTCCACTGTACTCTACCTCTACTGTGCTCCACTGTACTCTACTTCTACTGTACTCCACTGTACTCTACCTCTACTGTGCTCCACTGTACTCTACCTCTAATGTGCTCCACTGTACTCTACCTCTACTGTGCTCCACTCTACTCTACCTCTACTGTACTCCACTGTACTCTACCTCTACTGTGCTCCACTGTACTCTATCTCTACTCTACTCCACTGTACTCTACCTCTACTGTACTCTACTGTACTCCACCTCTAATGTGCTCCACTGTACTCTACCTCTACTGTACTCCACTCCACTGTACTCTACCTCTACTGTATTCCACTCTACTCTACCTCTATTGTGCTCTACTGTACTCTATCTCTACTGTGCTCTACTGTATTCTACCTCTACTATACTCCACTGTACTCTACCTCTACTCTACTCCACTGGTCTCTACCTCTACTGTGCTCCACTGTACTCTACCTCTACTGTACTCCACTGTACTCTACCTCTACTGTGCTCCACTGTACTCTACCTCTAATGTGCTCCACTGTACTCTACCTCTACTGTGCTCCACTGTACTCTACCTCTACTGTTCTCCACTGTACTCTACCTCTACTGTACTCCACTGTACTCTACCTCTACTGTACTCCACTGTACTCTACCTCTACTGTACTCCACTGTACTCTACTCTACTGTACTCCACTGTACTCTACCTCTACTGTACTCCACTGTACTCTACCTCTACTGTACTCCACTGTACTCTACTCTACTGTACTCCACTGTACTCTACATCTACTGTACTCTACCTCTACTGTACTCCACTGTACTCTATCTCTACTTTGCTCCACTGTACTCTATCTCTACTGAACTCCACTGTATTCTACATCTACTGTACTCTACTGTTCTCTACCTCTACTGTACTCTAGTGTACTCCACCTCTATTGTGCTCCACTGTACTCCACTGTACTCTACCTCTAGTGTGCTCCACTGTACTCTACCTCTACTGTACTCAACTGTACTCTACCTCTACTGTGCTCCACTGTACTCTACCTCTACTGTGCTCCACTGTACTCTACCTCTACTGTACTCCACTGTACTCTACCTCTACTGTGCTCCACTGTACTCTACCTCTAATGTGCTCCACTGTACTCGAACCTCTACTGTGCTCCACTGTACTCTACCTCTACTGTACTCCACTGTACTCTACCTCTACTGTACTCCACTGTACTCTATCTCTAATGTGCTCTACTGTACTCTATCTCTCCTGTGCTCCACTGTACTCTACCTTTACTGTACTCCACTGTACTCTACCTGTACTGTACTCCACTGTACTCTACCTCTACTGTGCTTCACTGTACTCTACCTCTAATGTGCTCCACTGTACTCTACCTCTACTGTGCTCCACTGTACTCTACCTCTACTGTACTCAACTGTACTCTACCTCTACTGTACTCCACTGTACTCTATCTCTACTGTGCTCTACTGTACTCTATCTCTACTGTGCTTAACTGTACTCTACCTCTTATGTACTTCACTGTACTCTACCTCTACTGTACTCCACTGTACTCTACTCTACTGTACTCCACTGTACTCTACCTCTACTGTACTCTACCTCTACTGTACTCCACTGTACTCTATCTCTACTTTGCTCCCTGTACTCTACCTCTACTGTACTCCACTGTACTCTACCTCTACTGTACTCCACTGTACTCTACTCTACTGTACTCCACTGTACTCTACCTCTACTGTACTCTACCTCTACTGTGCTCCACTGTACTCTACCTCTACTGTACTCCACTGTACTCTACCTCTACTGTACTCCACTGTACTCTATCTCTACTGTGCTCTACTGTACTCTATCTCTACTGTGCTCCACTGTTCTCTACCTCTACTGTACTCCACTGTACTCTACCTCTACTGTACTCCACTGTACTCTACCTCTACTGTGCTCCGATGTACTCTACCTCTAATGTGCTCCACTGTACTCTACCTCTACTGTGCTCCACTGTACTCTACCTCTACTGTACTCCACTGTACTCTACCTCTACTGTGCTCCACTGTACTCTATCTCTACTGTACTCCACTGTACTCTACCTCTACTGTACTATATCTCTACTTTGCTCCACTGTACTCTATCTCTACTGAACTCCACTGTATTCTACATCTACTGTACTCTACTGTTCTCTACCTCTACTGTACTCTAGTGTACTCCACCTCTATTGTGCTCCACTGTACTCCACTGTACTCTACCTCTAGTGTGCTCCACTGTACTCTACCTCTACTGTACTCAACTGTACTCTACCTCTACTGTGCTCCACTCTACTCTACCTCTACTGTGCTCCACTGTACTCTACCTCTACTGTACTCCACTGTACTCTACCTCTACTGTGCTCCACTGTACTCTACCTCTAATGTGCTCCACTGTACTCGAACCTCTACTGTGCTCCACTGTACTCTACCTCTACTGTACTCCACTGTACTCTACCTCTACTGTACTCCACTGTACTCTATCTCTAATGTGCTCTACTGTACTCTATCTCTCCTGTGCTCCACTGTACTCTACCTTTACTGTACTCCACTGTACTCTACCTGTACTGTACTCCACTGTACTCTACCTCTACTGTGCTTCACTGTACTCTACCTCTAATGTGCTCCACTGTACTCTACCTCTACTGTGCTCCACTGTACTCTACCTCTAGTGTGCTCCACTGTACTCTACCTCTACTGTACTCAACTGTACTCTACCTCTACTGTGCTCCACTGTACTCTACCTCTACTGTGCTCCACTGTACTCTACCTCTACTGTACTCCACTGTACTCTACCTCTACTGTGCTCCACTGTACTCTACCTCTAATGTGCTCCACTGTACTCGAACCTCTACTGTGCTCCACTGTACTCTACCTCTACTGTACTCCACTGTACTCTACCTCTACTGTACTCCACTGTACTCTATCTCTAATGTGCTCTACTGTACTCTATCTCTCCTGTGCTCCACTGTACTCTACCTTTACTGTACTCCACTGTACTCTACCTGTACTGTACTCCACTGTACTCTACCTCTACTGTGCTTCACTGTACTCTACCTCTAATGTGCTCCACTGTACTCTACCTCTACTGTGCTCCACTGTACTCTACCTCTACTGTACTCAACTGTACTCTACCTCTACTGTACTCCACTGTACTCTATCTCTACTGTGCTCTACTGTACTCTATCTCTACTGTGCTTAACTGTACTCTACCTCTAATGTACTTCACTGTACTCTACCTCTACTGTACTCCACTGTACTCTACTCTACTGTACTCCACTGTACTCTACCTCTACTGTACTCTACCTCTACTGTACTCCACTGTACTCTATCTCTACTTTGCTCCCCTGTACTCTACCTCTACTGTACTCCACTGTACTCTACCTCTACTGTACTCCACTGTACTCTACTCTACTGTACTCCACTGTACTCTACCTCTACTGTACTCTACCTCTACTGTACTCCACTGTACTCTATCTCTACTTTGCTCCCCTGTACTCTACCTCTACTGTACTCCACTGTACTCTACCTCTACTGTACTCCACTGTACTCTACTCTACTGTACTCCACTGTACTCTACCTCTACTGTACTCTACCTCTACTGTGCTCTACTGTACTCTATCTCTACTGTGCTCCACTGTACTCTACCTCTACTGTACTCCACTGTACTCTACCTCTACTGTACTCCACTGTACTCTATCTCTACTGTGCTCTACTGTACTCTATCTCTACTGCGCTCCACTGTTCTCTACCTCTACTGTACTCCACTGTACTCTACCTCTACTGTACTCCACTGTACTCTACCTCTACTGTGCTCCAATGTACTCTACCTCTAATGTGCTCCACTGTACTCTACCTCTACTGTGCTCCACTGTACTCTACCTCTACTGTACTCCACTGTACTCTACCTCTACTGTGCTCCACTGTACTCTATCTCTACTGTACTCCACTGCACTCTACCTCTACTGTACTCCACCTCTAATGTGCTCCACTGTACTCTACCTCTACTGTACTCCACTGTACTCTACCTCTACTGTATTCCACTCTACTCTACCTCTACTGTGCTCTACTGTACTCTATCTCTACTGTGCTCCACTGTACTCTACCTCTACTGTACTCCACTGTACTCTACCTCTACTGTACTCCACTGTACTCCACCTCTACTGTGCTCCACTGTACTCCACTGTACTCTACCTCTACTGTACTCCACTGTACTCTACCTCAACTGTACTCCACTGTACTCTACCTCTACTGTGCTCCACTGTACTCTACTTCTACTGTACTCCACTGTACTCTACCTCTACTGTGCTCCACTGTACTCTACCTCTAATGTGCTCCACTGTACTCTACCTCTACTGTGCTCCACTCTACTCTACCTCTACTGTACTCCACTGTACTCTACCTCTACTGTGCTCCACTGTACTCTATCTCTACTCTACTCCACTGTACTCTACCTCTACTGTACTCTACTGTACTCCACCTCTAATGTGCTCCACTGTACTCTACCTCTACTGTACTCCACTCCACTGTACTCTACCTCTACTGTATTCCACTCTACTCTACCTCTATTGTGCTCTACTGTACTCTATCTCTACTGTGCTCTACTGTATTCTACCTCTACTATACTCCACTGTACTCTACCTCTACTCTACTCCACTGGTCTCTACCTCTACTGTGCTCCACTGTACTCTACCTCTACTGTACTCCACTGTACTCTACCTCTACTGTGCTCCACTGTACTCTACCTCTAATGTGCTCCACTGTACTCTACCTCTACTGTGCTCCACTGTACTCTACCTCTACTGTTCTCCACTGTACTCTACCTCTACTGTACTCCACTGTACTCTACCTCTACTGTACTCCACTGTACTCTACCTCTACTGTACTCCACTGTACTCTACTCTACTGTACTCCACTGTACTCTACCTCTACTGTACTCCACTGTACTCTACCTCTACTGTACTCCACTGTACTCTACTCTACTGTACTCCACTGTACTCTACATCTACTGTACTCTACCTCTACTGTACTCCACTGTACTCTATCTCTACTTTGCTCCACTGTACTCTATCTCTACTGAACTCCACTGTATTCTACATCTACTGTACTCTACTGTTCTCTACCTCTACTGTACTCTAGTGTACTCCACCTCTATTGTGCTCCACTGTACTCCACTGTACTCTACCTCTAGTGTGCTCCACTGTACTCTACCTCTACTGTACTCAACTGTACTCTACCTCTACTGTGCTCCACTGTACTCTACCTCTACTGTGCTCCACTGTACTCTACCTCTACTGTACTCCACTGTACTCTACCTCTACTGTGCTCCACTGTACTCTACCTCTAATGTGCTCCACTGTACTCGAACCTCTACTGTGCTCCACTGTACTCTACCTCTACTGTACTCCACTGTACTCTACCTCTACTGTACTCCACTGTACTCTATCTCTAATGTGCTCTACTGTACTCTATCTCTCCTGTGCTCCACTGTACTCTACCTTTACTGTACTCCACTGTACTCTACCTGTACTGTACTCCACTGTACTCTACCTCTACTGTGCTTCACTGTACTCTACCTCTAATGTGCTCCACTGTACTCTACCTCTACTGTGCTCCACTGTACTCTACCTCTACTGTACTCAACTGTACTCTACCTCTACTGTACTCCACTGTACTCTATCTCTACTGTGCTCTACTGTACTCTATCTCTACTGTGCTTAACTGTACTCTACCTCTTATGTACTTCACTGTACTCTACCTCTACTGTACTCCACTGTACTCTACTCTACTGTACTCCACTGTACTCTACCTCTACTGTACTCCACTGTACTCTATCTCTACTTTGCTCCCCTGTACTCTACCTCTACTGTACTCCACTGTACTCTACCTCTACTGTACTCCACTGTACTCTACTCTACTGTACTCCACTGTACTCTACCTCTACTGTACTCTACCTCTACTGTGCTCCACTGTACTCTACCTCTACTGTACTCCACTGTACTCTACCTCTACTGTACTCCACTGTACTCTATCTCTACTGTGCTCTACTGTACTCTATCTCTACTGTGCTCCACTGTTCTCTACCTCTACTGTACTCCACTGTACTCTACCTCTACTGTACTCCACTGTACTCTACCTCTACTGTGCTCCGATGTACTCTACCTCTAATGTGCTCCACTGTACTCTACCTCTACTGTGCTCCACTGTACTCTACCTCTACTGTACTCCACTGTACTCTACCTCTACTGTGCTCCACTGTACTCTATCTCTACTGTACTCCACTGTACTCTACCTCTACTGTACTATATCTCTACTTTGCTCCACTGTACTCTATCTCTACTGAACTCCACTGTATTCTACATCTACTGTACTCTACTGTTCTCTACCTCTACTGTACTCTAGTGTACTCCACCTCTATTGTGCTCCACTGTACTCCACTGTACTCTACCTCTAGTGTGCTCCACTGTACTCTACCTCTACTGTACTCAACTGTACTCTACCTCTACTGTGCTCCACTGTACTCTACCTCTACTGTGCACCACTGTACTCTACCTCTACTGTACTCCACTGTACTCTACCTCTACTGTGCTCCACTGTACTCTACCTCTAATGTGCTCCACTGTACTCGAACCTCTACTGTGCTCCACTGTACTCTACCTCTACTGTACTCCACTGTACTCTACCTCTACTGTACTCCACTGTACTCTATCTCTAATGTGCTCTACTGTACTCTATCTCTCCTGTGCTCCACTGTACTCTACCTTTACTGTACTCCACTGTACTCTACCTGTACTGTACTCCACTGTACTCTACCTCTACTGTGCTTCACTGTACTCTACCTCTAATGTGCTCCACTGTACTCTACCTCTACTGTGCTCCACTGTACTCTACCTCTAGTGTGCTCCACTGTACTCTACCTCTACTGTACTCAACTGTACTCTACCTCTACTGTGCTCCACTGTACTCTACCTCTACTGTGCTCCACTGTACTCTACCTCTACTGTACTCCACTGTACTCTACCTCTACTGTGCTCCACTGTACTCTACCTCTAATGTGCTCCACTGTACTCGAACCTCTACAGTGCTCCACTGTACTCTACCTCTACTGTACTCCACTGTACTCTACCTCTACTGTACTCCACTGTACTCTATCTCTAATGTGCTCTACTGTACTCTATCTCTCCTGTGCTCCACTGTACTCTACCTTTACTGTACTCCACTGTACTCTACCTGTACTGTACTCCACTGTACTCTACCTCTACTGTGCTTCACTGTACTCTACCTCTAATGTGCTCCACTGTACTCTACCTCTACTGTGCTCCACTGTACTCTACCTCTACTGTACTCAACTGTACTCTACCTCTACTGTACTCCACTGTACTCTATCTCTACGGTGCTCTACTGTACTCTATCTCTACTGTGCTTAACTGTACTCTACCTCTAATGTACTTCACTGTACTCTACCTCTACTGTACTCCACTGTACTCTACTCTACTGTACTCCACTGTACTCTACCTCTACTGTACTCTACCTCTACTGTACTCCACTGTACTCTATCTCTACTTTGCTCCCCTGTACTCTACCTCTACTGTACTCCACTGTACTCTACCTCTACTGTACTCCACTGTACTCTACTCTACTGTACTCCACTGTACTCTACCTCTACTGTACTCTACCTCTACTGTACTCCACTGTACTCTATCTCTACTTTGCTCCCCTGTACTCTACCTCTACTGTACTCCACTGTACTCTACCTCTACTGTACTCCACTGTACTCTACTCTACTGTACTCCACTGTACTCTACCTCTACTGTACTCTACATCTACTGTGCTCTACTGTACTCTATCTCTACTGTGCTCCACTGTACTCTACCTCTACTGTACTCCACTGTACTCTACCTCTACTGTACTCCACTGTACTCTATCTCTACTGTGCTCTACTGTACTCTATCTCTACTGCGCTCCACTGTTCTCTACCTCTACTGTACTCCACTGTACTCTACCTCTACTGTACTCCACTGTACTCTACCTCTACTGTGCTCCAATGTACTCTACCTCTAATGTGCTCCACTGTACTCTACCTCTACTGTGCTCCACTGTACTCTACCTCTACTGTACTCCACTGTACTCTACCTCTACTGTGCTCCACTGTACTCTATCTCTACTGTACTCCACTGCACTCTACCTCTACTGTACTCCACCTCTAATGTGCTCCACTGTACTCTACCTCTACTGTACTCCACTGTACTCTACCTCTACTGTATTCCACTCTACTCTACCTCTACTGTGCTCTACTGTACTCTATCTCTACTGTGCTCCACTGTACTCTACCTCTACTGTACTCCACTGTACTCTACCTCTACTATACTCCACTGTACTCTTTCTCTACTGTACTCCACTGTACTCTACCTCTACTGTACTCCACTGTACTCAACCTCAACTGTACTCCACTGTACTCTACTCTACTCTACTGTACTCCACTGTACTCTACCTCTACTGTACTCTACCTCTACTGTACTCCACTGTACTCTATCTCTATTTTGCTCCACTGTACTCTATCTCTACTGAACTCCACTCTACTCTACCTCTACTGTACTCTACTGTTCTCTACCTCTACTGTACTCTACTGTACTCCACCTCTACTGTGCTCCACTGTACTCCACTGTACTCTATCTCTACTGTACTCCACTGTACTCTACTTCTACTGTACTGTAATGTTCTCTACCTCTACTGTACTCTACTGTATTCCACCTCTACTGTGCTCCACTGTACTCCACTGTACTCTACCTCTACTGTTCTCCACTGTTCTCCACTGTACTCTACCTATACTGTGCTCCACTGTACTCTACCTCTACTGTACTCCACTGTACTCTATCTCTACTGTGCTCTACTGTACTCTATCTCTACTGTGCTCAACTGTACTCTACCTCTACTGTACTCCACTGTACTCTACCTCTACTGTACTCCACTGTACTCTACTCTACTGTACTCCACTTTACTCTACCTCTACTGTACTCTACCTCTACTGTACTCCACTGTACTCTATCTCTACTTTGCTCCACTGTACTCTACCTCTACTGTACTCCACTGTAATCTACCTCTACTGTACTCCACTGTACTCTACTCTACTGTACTCCACTGTACTCTACCTCTACTGTACTCTACCTCTACTGTGCTCTACTGTACTCTATCTCTACTGTGCTCCACTGTACTCTATCTCTACTGAACTCCACTGTACTCTACCTCTACTGTACTCTACTGTTCTCTACCTCTACTCTACTCTACTCTGCTCTACTCTACTCTACTCCACCTCTACTGTGCTCCACTGTACTCCACTGTACTCTACCTCTAGTGTGCTCCACTGTACTCTACCTCTACTGTGCTCCACTGTACTCTACCTCTACTGTACTCCACTGTATTCTACCTCTACTGTGCTCCACTGTACTCTACCTCTACTGTAATCCACTGTTCTCTACCTCGACTATACTCCACTGTACTCTTTCTCTACTGTACTCCACTGTACTCTACCTCTACTGTACTCCACTGTACTCTACCTCTACTGTGCTCGACTGTACTCTATCTCTACTGTGCTCAACTGTACTCTACCTCTACTGTACTCCACTGTACTCTACCTCTACTGTACTCCACTGTACTCCACCTCTACTGTGCTCTACTGTACTCCACTGTACTCTACCTCTACTGTACTCCACTGTACTCTACCTCTACTGTACTCTACTGTACTCTACCTCTACTGTGCTCCACTGTACTCTACTTCTACTGTACTCCACTGTACTCTACCTCTACTGTGCTCCACTGTACTCTACCTCTAATGTGCTCCACTGTACTCTACCTCTACTGTGCTCCACTCTACTCTACCTCTACTGTACTCCACTGTACTCTACCTCTACTGTGCTCCACTGTACTCTATCTCTACTCTACTCCACTGTACTCTACCTCGACTGTACTCTACTGTACTCCACCTCTAATGTGCTCCACTGTACTCTACATATACTGTACTCCACTCCACTGTGCTCTACCTCTACTGTATTCCACTCTACTCTACCTCTATTGTGCTCTACTGTACTCTATCTCTACTGTACTCTACTGTATTCTACCTCTACTATACTCCACTGTACTCTACCTCTACTCTACTCCACTGGTCTCTACCTCTACTGTGCTCCACTGTACTCTACCTCTACTGTACTCCACTGTACTCTACCTCTACTGTGCTCCACTGTACTCTACCTCTAATGTGCTCCACTGTACTCTACCTCTACTGTGCTCCACTGTACTCTACCTCTACTGTACTCCACTGTACTCTACCTCTACTGTACTCCACTGTACTCTACCTCTACTGTACTCCACTGTATTCTACCTCTACTGTACTCCACTGTACTCTACTCTACTGTACTCCACTGTACTCTACATCTACTGTACTCTACCTCTACTGTACTCCACTGTACTCTATCTCTACTTTGCTCCACTGTACTCTACCTCTACTGTACTCCACTGTACTCTACCTCTACTATACTCCACTGTACTCTTTCTCTACTGTACTCCACTGTACTCTACCTCTACTGTACTCCACTGTACTCTACCTCTACTGAACTCCACTGTATTCTACATCTACTGTACTCTACTGTTCTCTACCTCTACTGTACTCTAGTGTACTCCACCTCTATTGTGCTCCACTGTACTCCACTGTACTCTACCTCTAGTGTGCTCCACTGTACTCTACCTCTACTGTACTCAACTGTACTCTACCTCTACTGTGCTCCACTGTACTCTACCTCTACTGTGCTCCACTGTACTCTACCTCTACTGTACTCCACTGTACTCTACCTCTACTGTGCTCCACTGTACTCTACCTCTAATGTGCTCCACTGTACTCGAACCTCTACTGTGCTCCACTGTACTCTACCTCTACTGTACTCCACTGTACTCTACCTCTACTGTACTCCACTGTACTCTATCTCTACTGTGCTCTACTGTACTCTATCTCTCCTGTGCTCCACTGTACTCTACCTTTACTGTACTCCACTGTACTCTACCTGTACTGTACTCCACTGTACTCTACCTCTACTGTGCTTCACTGTACTCTACCTCTAATGTGCTCCACTGTACTCTACCTCTACTGTGCTCCACTGTACTCTACCTCTACTGTACTCAACTGTACTCTACCTCTACTGTACTCCACTGTACTCTATCTCTACTCTGCTCTACTGTACTCTATCTCTACTGAACTCCACTGTATTCTACATCTACTGTACTCTACTGTTCTCTACCTCTACTGTACTCTAGTGTACTCCACCTCTATTGTGCTCCACTGTACTCCACTGTACTCTACCTCTAGTGTGCTCCACTGTACTCTACCTCTACTGTACTCAACTGTACTCTACCTCTACTGTGCTCCACTGTACTCTACCTCTACTGTGCTCCACTGTACTCTACCTCTACTGTACTCCACTGTACTCTACCTCTACTGTACTCTACCTCTACTGTGCTCTACTGTACTCTATCTCTACTGTGCTCCACTGTACTCTACCTCTACTGTACTCCACTGTACTCTACCTCTACTGTACTCCACTGTACTCTATCTCTACTGTGCTCTACTGTACTCTATCTCTACTGTGCTCCACTGTTCTCTACCTCTACTGTACTCCACTGTACTCTACCTCTACTGTACTCCACTGTACTCTACCTCTACTGTGCTCCAATGTACTCTACCTCTAATATGCTCCACTGTACTCTACCTCTACTGTGCTCCACTGTACTCTACCTCTACTGTACTCCACTGTACTCTACCTCTACTGTGCTCCACTTTACTCTACCTCTACTGTGCTCCACTGTACTCTACCTCTACTGTACTCAACTGTACTCTACCTCTACTGTACTCCACTGTACTCTATCTCTAATGTGCTCTACTGTACTCTATCTCTACTGTGCTCAACTGTACTCTACCTCTACTGTACTCCACTGTACTCTACCTCTACTGTACTCCACTGTACTCTACTCTACTGTACTCCACTGTACTCTACCTCTACTGTACTCTACCTCTACTGTACTCCACTGTACTCTATCTCTACTTTGCTCCACTGTACTCTACTTCTACTGTACTCCACTGTACTCTACCTCTACTGTGCTCCACTGTACTCTACCTCTAATGTGCTCCACTGTACTCTACCTCTACTGTGCTCCACTCTACTCTACCTCTACTGTACTCCACTGTACTCTACCTCTACTGTGCTCCACTGTACTCTATCTCTACTCTACTCCACTGTACTCTACCTCTACTGTACTCCACTGTACTCCACCTCTAATGTGCTCCACTGTACTCTACCTCTACTGTACTCCACTCCACTGTACTCTACCTCTACTGTATTCCACTCTACTCTACCTCTATTGTGCTCTACTGTACTCTATCTCTTCTGTACTCTACTGTATTCTACCTCTACTATACTCCACTGTACTCTACCTCTACTCTACTCCACTGGTCTCTACCTCTACTGTGCTCCACTGTACTCTACCTCTACTGTACTCCACTGTACTCTACCTCTACTGTGCTCCACTGTACTCTACCTCTAATGTGCTCCACTGTACTCTACCTCTACTGTGCTCCACTGTACTCCACCTCTACTGTACTCCACTGTACTCTACCTCTACTGTACTCCACTGTACTCTACCTCTACTGTACTCCACTGTATTCTACCTCTACTGTACTCCACTGTACTCTACTCTACTGTACTCCACTGTACTCTACATCTACTGTACTCTACCTCTACTGTACTCCACTGTACTCTATCTCTACTTTGCTCCACTGTACTCTACCTCTACTGTACTCCACTGTACTCTACCTCTACTCTACTCCACTGTACTCTTTCTCTACTGTACTCCACTGTACTCTACCTCTACTGTACTCCACTGTACTCTACCTCTACTGAACTCCACTGTATTCTACATCTACTGTACTCTACTGTTCTCTACCTCTACTGTACTCTAGTGTACTCCACCTCTATTGTGCTCCACTGTACTCCACTGTACTCTACCTCTAGTGTGCTCCACTGTACTCTACCTCTACTGTACTCAACTGTACTCTACCTCTACTGTGCTCCACTGTACTCTACCTCTACTGTGCTCCACTGTACTCTACCTCTACTGTACTCCACTGTACTCTACCTCTACTGTGCTCCACTGTACTCTATCTCTAATGTGCTCCACTGTACTCGAACCTCTACTGTGCTCCACTGTACTCTACCTCTACTGTACTCCACTGTACTCTACCTCTACTGTACTCCACTGTACTCTATCTCTACTGTGCTCTACTGTACTCTATCTCTCCTGTGCTCCACTGTACTCTACCTTTACTGTACTCCACTGTACTCTACCTGTACTGTACTCCACTGTACTCTACCTCTACTGTGCTTCACTGTACTCTACCTCTAATGTGCTCCACTGTACTCTACCTCTACTGTGCTCCACTGTACTCTACCTCTACTGTACTCAACTGTACTCTACCTCTACTGTACTCCACTGTACTCTATCTCTACTGTGCTCTACTGTACTCTATCTCTACTGAACTCCACTGTATTCTACATCTACTGTACTCTACTGTTCTCTACCTCTACTGTACTCTAGTGTACTCCACCTCTATTGTGCTCCACTGTACTCCACTGTACTCTACCTCTAGTGTGCTCCACTGTACTCTACCTCTACTGTACTCAACTGTACTCTACCTCTACTGTTCTCCACTGTACTCTACCTCTACTGTGCTCCACTGTACTCTACCTCTACTGTACTCCACTGTACTCTACCTCTACTGTACTCTACCTCTACTGTGCTCTACTGTACTCTATCTCTACTGTGCTCCACTGTACTCTACCTCTACTGTACTCCACTGTACTCTACCTCTACTGTACTCCACTGTACTCTATCTCTACTGTGCTCTACTGTACTCTATCTCTACTGTGCTCCACTGTACTCTACCTCTACTGTACTCCACTGTACTCTACCTCTACTGTACTCCACTGTACTCTACCTCTACTGTGCTCCAATGTACTCTATCTCTAATGTGCTCTACTGTACTCTACCTCTACTGTACTCCACTGTACTCTACCTCTACTGTACTCCACTGTACTCTACCTCTACTGTGCTCCAATGTACTCTACCTCTAATGTGCTCCACTGTACTCTACCTCTGCTGTGCTCCACTGTACTCTACCTCTACTGTACTCCACTGTACTCTACCTCTACTGTGCTCCACTTTACTCTACCTCTACTGTGCTCCACTGTACTCTACCTCTACTGTACTCAACTGTACTCTACCTCTACTGTACTCCACTGTACTCTATCTCTAATGTGCTCTACTGTACTCTATCTCTACTGTGCTCAACTGTACTCTACCTCTACTGTACTCCACTGTACTCTACCTCTACTGTACTCCACTGTACTCTACTCTACTGTACTCCACTGTACTCTACCTCTACTGTACTCTACCTCTACTGTACTCCACTGTACTCTATCTCTACTTTGCTCCACTGTACTCTACCTCTACTGTACTCCACTGTACTCTACCTCTACTGTATTCCACTGTACTCTACTCTACTGTACTCCACTGTACTCTACCTCTACTGTACTCTACCTCTACTGTGCTCTACTGTACTCTATCTCTACTGTGCTCCACTGTACTCTACCTCT
Organism: Tiaroga cobitis; assembly: GCA_030578255.1. NCBI lineage: Eukaryota > Metazoa > Chordata > Actinopteri > Cypriniformes > Leuciscidae > Tiaroga > Tiaroga cobitis. The sequence continues at coordinate 3,518,426 of CM060600.1, forward strand.
ACTGTACTCCACTGTACTCTACCTCTACTCTACTCCACTGTACTCTATCTCTACTGTGCTCTACTGTACTCTATCTCTACTGTGCTCCACTGTTCTCTACCTCTACTGTACTCCACTGTACTCTACCTCTACTGTACTCCACTGTACTCTACATCTACTGTGCTCCACTGTACTCTACCTCTAATGTGCTCCACTGTACTCTACCTCTACTGTGCTCCACTGTACTCTACCTCTACTGTACTCCACTGTACTCTACCTCTACTGTGCTCCACTGTACTCTATCTCTACTGTACTCCACTGTACTCTACCTCTACTGTACTCCACCTCTAATGTGCTCCACTGTACTCTACCTCTACTGTACTCCACTGTACTCTACCTCTACTGTACTCCACTCTACTCTATCTCTATTTTGCTCCACTGTACTCTATCTCTACTGAACTCCACTCTACTCTACCTCTACTGTACTCTACTGTTCTCTACCTCTACTGTACTCTACTGTACTCCACCTCTACTGTGCTCCACTGTACTCCACTGTACTCTATCTCTACTGTACTCCACTGTACTCTACTTCTACTGTACTGTAATGTTCTCTACCTCTACTGTACTCTACTGTATTCCACCTCTACTGTGCTCCACTGTACTCCACTGTACTCTACCTCTACTGTTCTCCACTGTTCTCCACTGTACTCTACCTATACTGTGCTCCACTGTACTCTACCTCTACTGTACTCCACTGTACTCTATCTCTACTGTGCTCTACTGTACTCTATCTCTACTGTGCTCAACTGTACTCTACCTCTACTGTACTCCACTGTACTCTACCTCTACTGTACTCCACTGTACTCTACTCTACTGTACTCCACTTTACTCTACCTCTACTGTACTCTACCTCTACTGTACTCCACTGTACTCTATCTCTACTTTGCTCCACTGTACTCTACCTCTACTGTACTCCACTGTAATCTACCTCTACTGTACTCCACTGTACTCTACTCTACTGTACTCTACCTCTACTGTGCTCTACTGTACTCTATCTCTACTGTGCCCCACTGTACTCTATCTCTACTGAACTCCACTGTACTCTACCTCTACTGTACTCTACTGTTCTCTACCTCTACTCTACTCTACTCTACTCCACCTCTACTGTGCTCCACTGTACTCCACTGTACTCTACCTCTAATGTGCTCCACTGTACTCTACCTCTACTGTGCTCCACTCTACTCTACCTCTACTCTACTCCACTGTACTCTACCTCTACTGTGCTCCACTGTACTCTACCTCTACTGTACTCCACTCCACTGTACTCTACCTCTACTGTATTCCACTCTACTCTACCTCTATTGTGCTCTACTGTACTCTATCTCTACTGTACTCTACTGTATTCTACCTCTACTATACTCCACTGTACTCTACCTCTACTGTACTCCACTCCACTGTACTCTACCTCTAGTGTACTCTACTGTACTCCACCTCTAATGTGCTCCACTGTACTCTACCTCTACTGTACTCCACTCCACTGTACTCTACCTCTACTGTATTCCACTCTACTCTACCTCTATTGTGCTCTACTGTACTCTATCTCTACTGTACTCTACTGTATTCTACCTCTACTATACTCCACTGTACTCTACCTCTACTCTACTCCACTGGTCTCTACCTCTACTGTGCTCCACTGTACTCTACCTCTACTGTACTCCACTGTACTCTACCTCTACTGTGCTCCACTGTACTCTACCTCTAATGTGCTCCACTGTACTCTACCTCTACTGTGCTCCACTGTACTCTACCTCTACTATACTCCACTGTACTCTACCTCTACTGTACTCCACTGTACTCTACCTCTACTGTACTCCACTGTACTCTACCTCTACTGTGCTCCACTGTACTCTACCTCTACTGTACTCCACTGTACTCTACCTCTACTGTACTCCACTGTACTCTACCTCTACTGTACTCCACTGTACTCTACCTCTACTGTACTCCACTGTACTCTACTCTACTGTACTCCACTGTACTCTACATCTACTGTACTCTACCTCTACTGTACTCCACTGTACTCTATCTCTACTTTGCTCCACTGTACTCTACCTCTACTGTACTCCACTGTACTCTACCTCTACTATACTCCACTGTACTCTTTCTCTACTGTACTCCACTGTACTCTACCTCTACTGTACTCCACTGTACTCTACCTCTACTGAACTCCACTGTATTCTACATCTACTGTACTCTACTGTTCTCTACCTCTACTGTACTCTAGTGTACTCCACCTCTATTGTGCTCCACTGTACTCCACTGTACTCTACCTCTAGTGTGCTCCACTGTACTCTACCTCTACTGTACTCAACTGTACTCTACCTCTACTGTGCTCCACTGTACTCTACCTCTACTGTGCTCCACTGTACTCTACCTCTACTGTACTCCACTGTACTCTACCTCTACTGTGCTCCACTGTACTCTACCTCTAATGTGCTCCACTGTACTCGAACCTCTACTGTGCTCCACTGTAATCTACCTCTACTGTACTCCACTGTACTCTACCTCTACTGTACTCCACTGTACTCTATCTCTACTGTGCTCTACTGTACTCTATCTCTCCTGTGCTCCACTGTACTCTACCTTTACTGTACTCCACTGTACTCTACCTGTACTGTACTCCACTGTACTCTACCTCTACTGTGCTTCACTGTACTCTACCTCTAATGTGCTCCACTGTACTCTACCTCTACTGTGCTCCACTGTACTCTACCTCTACTGTACTCAACTGTACTCTACCTCTACTGTACTCCACTGTATTCTATCTCTACTGTGCTCTAGTGTACTCCACCTCTATTGTGCTCCACTGTACTCCACTGTACTCTACCTCTAGTGTGCTCCACTGTACTCTACCTCTACTGTACTCAACTGTACTCTACCTCTAGTGTGCTCCACTGTACTCTACCTCTACTGTACTCAACTGTACTCTACCTCTACTGTGCTCCACTGTACTCTACCTCTACTGTGCTCCACTGTACTCTACCTCTACTGTACTCCACTGTACTCTACCTCTACTGTACTCTACCTCTACTGTGCTCTACTGTACTCTATCTGTACTGTGCTCCACTGTACTCTACCTCTACTGTACTCCACTGTACTCTACCTCTACTGTACTCCACTGTACTCTATCTCTACTGTGCTCTACTGTACTCTATCTCTACTGTGCTCCACTGTTCTCTACCTCTACTGTACTCCACTGTACTCTACCTCTACTGTACTCCACTGTACTCTACCTCTACTGTGCTCCAATGTACTCTACCTCTAATGTGCTCCACTGTACTCTACCTCTACTGTGCTCCACTGTACTCTACCTCTACTGTACTCCACTGTACTCTACCTCTACTGTGCTCCACTTTACTCTATCTCCACTGTACTCCACTGTACTCTACCTCTACTGTACTCCACCTCTAATGTGCTCCACTGTACTCTACCTCTACTGTACTCCACTGTACTCTACCTCTACTGTACTCCACTCTACTCTACCTCTACTGTGCTCTACTGTACTCTATCTCTACTGTGCTCCACTGTACTCTACCTCTACTGTACTCCACTGTACTCTACCTCTACTATACTCCACTGTACTCTTTCTCTACTGTACTCCACTGTACTCTATCTCTACTGTACTCCACTGTACTCAACCTCAACTGTACTCCACTGTACTCTACTCTACTGTACTCCACTGTACTCTACCTCTACTGTACTCTACCTCTACTGTACTCCATTGTACTCTATCTCTACTTTGCTCCACTGTACTCTATCTCTACTGAACTCCACTCTACTCTACCTCTACTGTACTCTACTGTTCTCTACCTCTACTGTACTCTACTGTACTCCACCTTTACTGTGCTCCACTGTACTCCACTGTACTCTATCTCTACTGTACTCCACTGTACTCTACCTCTACTGTACTGAAATGTTCTCTACCTCTACTGTACTCTACTGTATTCCACCTCTACTGTGCTCCACTGTACTCCACTGTACTCTACCTCTACTGTTCTACACTGTTCTCCACTGTACTCTACCAATACTGTGCTCCACTGTACTCTACCTCTAATGTGCTCCACTGTACTCTATCTCTACTGTGCTCCACTGTACTCTATCTCTACTGTGCTCCACTGTACTCTATCTCTACTGTGCTCCACTGTACTCTACCTCTACTGTGCTCCACTGTACTCTATCTCTACTGTGCTCCACTGTACTCTATCTCTACTGTGCTCCACTGTACTCTACCTCTACTGTACTCCACTGTACTCTACCTCTACTGTGCTCCACTGTACTCTATCTCTACTGTACTCCACTGTACTCTACCTCTACTGTACTCCACCTCTAATGTGCTCCACTGTACTCTACCTCTACTGTACTCTACTGTACTCTACCTCTACTGTACTCCACTCTACTCTACCTCTACTGTGCTCTACTATACTCTATCTCTACTGTGCTCCACTGTACTCTACCTCTACTGTACTCCACTCTACTCTACCTCTACTGTACTCCACTGTACTCTACTCTACTGTACTCCACTGTACTCTACCTCTACTGTACTCTACCTCTACTGTACTCCACTGTACTCTATCTCTACTTTGCTCCACTGTACTCTATCTCTACTGAACTCCACTCTACTCTACCTCTACTGTACTCTACTGTTGTCTACCTCTACTGTACTCTACTGTACTCCACCTCTACTGTGCTCCACTGTACTCCACTGTACTCTACCTCTAGTATGCTCCACTCTACTCTACCTGTACTGTGCTCCACTTTACTCTACCTCTACTGTACTCCACTGTACTCTACCTCTACCTCTACTGTACTCTACCTCTACTGTACTCCACTGTACTCTATCTCTACTTTGCTCCACTGTACTCTATCTCTACTGAACTCCACTCTACTCTACCTCTACTGTACTCTACTGTTCTCTGCCTCTACTGTACTCTACTGTACTCCACCTCTACTGTGCTCCACTGTACTCCACTGTACTCTACCTCTAGTATGCTCCACTGTACTCTACCTGTACGGTGCTCCACTTTACTCTACCTCTAGTGTACTCCACTGTACTCTACCTTTACTGTACTCCACTGTACTCTACCTGTACTCTACTCTACTGTACTCCACTGTACTCTACCTCTACTGTACTCTACCTCTACTGTGCTCTACTGTACTCTATCTCTACTGTGCTCCACTGTACTCTACCTCTACTGTACTCCACTGTACTCTACCTCTACTGTACTCCACTGTACTCTATCTCTACTGTGCTCTACTGTACTGTACCTCTACTGTACTCCACTGTACTCTACCTCTACTGTACTCCACTGTACTCTACCTCTACTGTGCTCCACTGTACTCTACCTCTAATGTGCTCCACTCTACTCTACCTCTACTGTGCTCCACTGTACTCTACCTCTAATGTACTCCACTGTACTCTACCTCTACTGTGCTCCACTGTACTCTATCTCTAATGTACTCCACTGTACTCTACCTCTACTGTACTCCACCTCTAATGTGCTCCACTGTACTCTACCTCTACTGTACTCCACTCTACTCTACCTCTACTGTGCTCTACTGTACTCTATCTCTACTGTGATCCACTGTACTCTACCTCTACTCTACTCCACTGTACTCTACCTCTACTATACTCCACTGTACTCTTTCTCTACTGTACTCCACTGTACTCTACCTCTACTGTACTCCACTGTACTCTACCTCAACTGTACTCCACTGTACTCTACTCTACTGTACTGCACTGTACTCTACCTCTACTGTACTCTACCTCTACTGTACTCCACTGTACTCTATCTCTACTTTGCTCCACTGTACTCTATCTCTACTGAACTCCACTCTACTCTACCTCTACTGTACTCTACTGTTCTCTACCTCTACTGTACTCTACTGTACTCCACCTCTACTGTGCTCCACTGTACTCCACTGTACTCTACCTCTAGTATGCTCCACTGTACTCTACCTGTACTGTGCTCCACTTTACTCTACCTCTACTGTACTCCGCTGTACTCTACCTCTACCTCTACTATACTCTACCTCTACTGTACTCCACTGTACTCTATCTCTACTTTGCTCCACTGTACTCTATCTCTACTGAACTCCACTCTACTCTACCTCTACTGTACTCTACTGTTCTCTACCTCTACTGTACTCCACTGTACTCTACCTCTACTGTACTCCACTGTACTCTATCTGTACTGTGCTCCACTGTACTCTACCTCTACTGTACTCCACTGTACTCTACCTCTACTGTACTCCACTGTACTCTATCTCTACTGTGCTCTACTGTACTCTATCTCTACTGTGCTCCACTGTTCTCTACCTCTACTGTACTCCACTGTACTCTACCTCTACTGTACTCCACTGTACTCTACCTCTACTGTGCTCCAATGTACTCTACCTCTAATGTGCTCCACTGTACTCTACCTCTACTGTGCTCCACTGTACTCTACCTCTACTGTACTCCACTGTACTCTACCTCTACTGTGCTCCACTTTACTCTATCTCTACTGTACTCCACTGTACTCTACCTCTACTGTACTCCACCTCTAATGTGCTCCACTGTACTCTACCTCTACTGTACTCCACTGTACTCTACCTCTACTGTACTCCACTCTACTCTACCTCTACTGTGCTCTACTGTACTCTATCTCTACTGTGCTCCACTGTACTCTACCTCTACTGTACTCCACTGTACTCTACCTCTACTATACTCCACTGTACTCTTTCTCTACTGTACTCCACTGTACTCTACCTCTACTGTACTCCACTGTACTCAACCTCAACTGTACTCCACTGTACTCTACTCTACTGTACTCCACTGTACTCTACCTCTACTGTACTCTACCTCTACTGTACTCCATTGTACTCTATCTCTACTTTGCTCCACTGTACTCTATCTCTACTGAACTCCACTCTACTCTACCTCTACTGTACTCTACTGTTCTCTACCTCTACTGTACTCTACTGTACTCCACCTCTACTGTGCTCCACTGTACTCCACTGTACTCTATCTCTACTGTACTCCACTGTACTCTACCTCTACTGTACTGTAATGTTCTCTACCTCTACTGTACTCTACTGTATTCCACCTCTACTGTGCTCCACTGTACTCTACCTCTACTGTTCTCCACTGTTCTCCACTGTACTCTACCAATACTGTGCTCCACTGTACTCTACCTCTAATGTGCTCCACTGTACTCTATCTCTACTGTGCTCCACTGTACTCTATCTCTACTGTGCTCCACTGTACTCTATCTCTACTGTGCTCCACTGTACTCTACCTCTACTGTGCTCCACTGTACTCTATCTCTACTGTGCTCCACTGTACTCTATCTCTACTGTGCTCCACTGTACTCTACCTCTACTGTACTCCACTGTACTCTACCTCTACTGTGCTCCACTGTACTCTATCTCTACTCTACTCCACTGTACTCTACCTCTACTGTACTCCACCTCTAATGTGCTCCACTGTACTCTACCTCTACTGTACTCTACTGTACTCTACCTCTACTGTACTCCACTCTACTCTACCTCTACTGTGCTCTACTATACTCTATCTCTACTGTGCTCCACTGTACTCTACCTCTACTGTACTCCACTCTACTCTACCTCTACTGTACTCCACTGTACTCTACTCTACTGTACTCCACTGTACTCTACCTCTACTGTACTCTACCTCTACTGTACTCCACTGTACTCTATCTCTACTTTGCTCCACTGTACTCTATCTCTACTGAACTCCACTCTACTCTACCTCTACTGTACTCTACTGTTGTCTACCTCTACTGTACTCTACTGTACTCCACCTCTACTGTGCTCCACTGTACTCCACTGTACTCTACCTCTAGTATGCTCCACTCTACTCTACCTGTACTGTGCTCCACTTTACTCTACCTCTACTGTACTCCACTGTACTCTACCTCTACCTCTACTGTACTCTACCTCTACTGTACTCCACTGTACTCTATCTCTACTTTGCTCCACTGTACTCTATCTCTACTGAACTCCACTCTACTCTACCTCTACTGTACTCTACTGTTCTCTGCCTCTACTGTACTCTACTGTACTCCACCTCTACTGTGCTCCACTGTACTCCACTGTACTCTACCTCTAGTATGCTCCACTGTACTCTACCTGTACGGTGCTCCACTTTACTCTACCTCTAGTGTACTCCACTGTACTCTACCTTTACTGTACTCCACTGTACTCTACCTGTACTCTACTCTACTGTACTCCACTGTACTCTACCTCTACTGTACTCTACCTCTACTGTGCTCTACTGTACTCTATCTCTACTGTGCTCCACTGTACTCTACCTCTACTGTACTCCACTGTACTCTACCTCTACTGTACTCCACTGTACTCTATCTCTACTGTGCTCTACTGTACTGTACCTCTACTGTACTCCACTGTACTCTACCTCTACTGTACTCCACTGTACTCTACCTCTACTGTGCTCCACTGTACTCTACCTCTAATGTGCTCCACTCTACTCTACCTCTACTGTGCTCCACTGTACTCTACCTCTAATGTACTCCACTGTACTCTACCTCTACTGTGCTCCACTGTACTCTATCTCTAATGTACTCCACTGTACTCTACCTCTACTGTACTCCACCTCTAATGTGCTCCACTGTACTCTACCTCTACTGTACTCCACTGTACTCTACCTCTACTGTACTCCACTCTACTCTACCTCTACTGTGCTCTACTGTACTCTATCTCTACTGTGATCCACTCTACTCTACCTCTACTCTACTCCACTGTACTCTACCTCTACTATACTCCACTGTACTCTTTCTCTACTGTACTCCACTGTACTCTACCTCTACTGTACTCCACTGTACTCTACCTCAACTGTACTCCACTGTACTCTACTCTACTGTACTCCACTGTACTCTACCTCTACTGTACTCTACCTCTACTGTACTCCACTGTACTCTATCTCTACTTTGCTCCACTGTACTCTATCTCTACTGAACTCCACTCTACTCTACCTCTACTGTACTCTACTGTTCTCTACCTCTACTGTACTCTACTGTACTCCACCTCTACTGTGCTCCACTGTACTCCACTGTACTCTACCTCTAGTATGCTCCACTGTACTCTAACTGTACTGTGCTCCACTTTACTCTACCTCTACTGTACTCCACTGTACTCTACCTCTACCTCTACTATACTCTACCTCTACTGTACTCCACTGTACTCTATCTCTACTTTGCTCCACTGTACTCTATCTCTACTGAACTCCACTCTACTCTACCTCTACTGTACTCTACTGTTCTCTACCTCTACTGTACTCCACTGTACTCTACCTCTACTGTACTCCACTGTACTCTATCTGTACTGTGCTCCACTGTACTCTACCTCTACTGTACTCCACTGTACTCTACCTCTACTGTACTCCACTCTACTCTATCTCTACTGTGCTCTACTGTACTCTATCTCTACTGTGCTCCACTGTTCTCTACCTCTACTGTACTCCACTGTACTCTACCTCTACTGTACTCCACTGTACTCTACCTCTACTGTGCTCCAATGTACTCTACCTCTAATGTGCTCCACTGTACTCTACCTCTACTGTGCTCCACTGTACTCTACCTCTACTGTACTCCACTGTACTCTACCTCTACTGTGCTCCACTTTACTCTATCTCTACTGTACTCCACTGTACTCTACCTCTACTGTACTCCACCTCTAATGTGCTCCACTGTACTCTACCTCTACTGTACTCCACTGTACTCTACCTCTACTGTACTCCACTCTACTCTACCTCTACTGTGCTCTACTGTACTCTATCTCTACTGTGCTCCACTGTACTCTACCTCTACTGTACTCCACTGTACTCTACCTCTACTATACTCCACTGTACTCTTTCTCTACTGTACTCCACTGTACTCTACCTCTACTGTACTCCACTGTACTCAACCTCAACTGTACTCCACTGTACTCTACTCTACTGTACTCCACTGTACTCTACCTCTACTGTACTCTACCTCTACTGTACTCCATTGTACTCTATCTCTACTTTGCTCCACTGTACTCTATCTCTACTGAACTCCACTCTACTCTACCTCTACTGTACTCTACTGTTCTCTACCTCTACTGTACTCTACTGTACTCCACCTCTACTGTGCTCCACTGTACTCCACTGTACTCTATCTCTACTGTACTCCACTGTACTCTACCTCTACTGTACTGTAATGTTCTCTACCTCTACTGTACTCTACTGTATTCCACCTCTACTGTGCTCCACTGTACTCCACTGTACTCTACCTCTACTGTTCTCCACTGTTCTCCACTGTACTCTACCAATACTGTGCTCCACTGTACTCTACCTCTAATGTGCTCCACTGTACTCTATCTCTACTGTGCTCCACTGTACTCTATCTCTACTGTGCTCCACTGTACTCTATCTCTACTGTGCTCCACTGTACTCTACCTCTACTGTGCTCCACTGTACTCTATCTCTACTGTGCTCCACTGTACTCTATCTCTACTGTGCTCCACTGTACTCTACCTCTACTGTACTCCACTGTACTCTACCTCTACTGTGCTCCACTGTACTCTATCTCTACTGTACTCCACTGTACTCTACCTCTACTGTACTCCACCTCTAATGTGCTCCACTGTACTCTACCTCTACTGTGCTCCACTGTACTCTATCTCTACTGTGCTCCACTGTACTCTATCTCTACTGTGCTCCACTGTACTCTACCTCTACTGTACTCCACTGTACTCTACCAATACTGTGCTCCACTGTACTCTACCTCTAATGTGCTCCACTGTACTCTACCTCTATTGTACTCAACTGTACTCTACCTCTACTCTACTCCACTGTACTCTATCTCTACTGTGCTCTACTGTACTCTATCTCTACTGTGCTCAACTGTACTCTACCTCTACTGTACTCCACTGTACTATATCTCTACTTTGCTCCACTGTACTCTACCTCTACTGTACTCCACTGTACTCTACCTCTACTGTACTCCACTGTACTCTACTCTACTGTACTCCACTGTACTCTACCTCTACTGTACTCTACATCTACTGTGCTCTACTCTACTCTATGTCTACTGTGCTCCACTGTACTCTACCTCTACTGTACTCCACTGTACTCTACCTCTACTGTACTCCACTGTACTCTATCTCTACTGTGCTCTACTGTACTCTATCTCTACTGTGCTCCACTGTACTCTACCTCTACTGTACTCCACTGTACTCTACCTCTACTGTACTCCAATGTACTCTACCTCTACTGTGCTCCACTGTAATCTACCTCTAACGTGCTCCACTGCACTCTACCTCTACTGTGCTCCACTGTACTCTACCTCTACTGTACTCCACTGTACTCTACCTCTACTGTGCTCCACTGTACTCTATCTCTACTGTACTCCACTGTACTCTACCTCTACTGTACTCCACCTCTAATGTTCTCCACTTTACTCTACCTCTACTGTAATCCACTGTACTCTACCTCTACTGTACTCCACTCTAATCTACCTCTACTGTGCTCTACTGTACTCTATCTCTACTGTGCTCCACTGTACTCCACCTCTACTGTACTCCACTGTACTCTACCTCTACTGTACTCCACTGTACTCTACCTCTACTGTACTCCACTGTACTCTACCTCAACTGTACTCCACTGTACTCTACTCTACTGTACTCCACTGTACTCTCCCTCTACTGTACTCTACCTCTACTGTACTCCACTGTACTCTATCTCTACTTTGCTCCACTGTACTCTACTGTACTCCACTGTACTCTACCTCTACTGTACTCTACCTCTACTGTGCTCTACTGTACTCTATCTCTACTGTGCTCCACTGTACTCTACCTCTACTGTACTCCACTGTACTCTACCTCTACTGTACTCCACTGTACTCTATCTCTACTGTGCTCTACTGTACTCTACCTCTACTGTACTCCACTGTACTCTACCTCTACTTTACTCCACTGTACTCTACCTCTACTGTGCTCCACTGTACTCTACCTCTAATGTGCTCCACTCTACTCTACCTCTACTGTGCTCCACTGTACTCTACCTCTAATGTACTCCACTGTACTCTACCTCTACTGTGCTCCACTGTACTCTATCTCTAATGTACTCCACTGTACTCTACCTCTACTGTACTCCACCTCTAATGTGCTCCACTGTACTCTACCTCTACTGTACTCCACTGTACTCTACCTCTACTGTACTCCACTCTACTCTACCTCTACTGTGCTCTACTGTACTCTATCTCTACTGTGCTCCACTGTACTCTACCTCTACTCTACTCCACTGTACTCTACCTCTACTATACTCCACTGTACTCTTTCTCTACTGTACTCCACTGTCCTCTACCTCTACTGTACTCCACTGTACTCTACCTCAACTGTACTCCACTGTACTCTACTCTACTGTACTCAACTGTACTCTACCTCTACTGTACTCTACCTCTACTGTACTCCACTGTACTCCATCTCTACTTTGCTCCACTGTACTCTATCTCTACTGAACTCCTCTCTACTCTACCTCTCCTGTACTCTACTGTTCTCTACTTCTACTGTACTCTACTGTACTCCACCTCTACTGTGCTCAACTGTACTCCACTGTACTCTACCTCTAGTATGCTCCACTGTACTCTACCTGTACTGTGCTCCACTTTACTCTACCTCTACTGTACTCCACTGTACTCTACCTCTACTGTACTCCACTGTACTCTACCTCTACTGTACTCTAGTGTACTCTACCTCTACTGTACTCCACTGTACTCTATCTCTACTTTGCTCCACTGTACTCTATCTCTACTGAACTCCACTCTACTCTACCTCTACTGTACTCTACTGTTCTCTACCTCTACTGTACTCTACTGTACTCCACCTCTACTGTTCTCCACTGTACTCCACTGTACTCTACCTCTAGTATGCTCCACTGTACTCTACCTGTACTGTGCTCCACTTTACTCTACCTCTACTGTACTCCACTGTACTCTACCTTTACTGTACTCCACTGTACTCTACCTGTACTGTACTCCACTGTACTCTACCTCTACTGTGCTCCACTGTACTCTACCTCTAATGTGCTCCACTGTACTCTACCTCTACTGTGCTCCACTGTACTCTACCTATACTGTACTCAACTGTACTCTACCTCTACTGTACTCCAGTGTACTCTATCTCTACTGTGCTCTACTGTACTCTATCTCTACTGTGCTCAACTGTACTCTACCTCTACTGTACTCCACTGTACTCTACCTCTACTGTACTCCACTGTACTCTACTCTACTGTACTCCACTTTACTCTACCTCTACTGTACTCTACCTCTACTGTACTCCACTGTACTCTATCTCTACTTTGCTCCACTGTACTCTACCTCTACTGTACTCCACTGTACTTTACCTCTACTGTACTCCACTGTACTCTACTCTACTGTACTCCACTGTACTCTACCTCTACTGTACTCTACCTCTACTGTGCTCTACTGTACTCTATCTCTACTGTGCTCCACTGTACTCTATCTCTACTGAACTCCACTGTACTTTACCTCTACTGTACTCTACTGTTCTCTACCTCTTCTGTACTCTACTGTACTCCACCTCTACTGTGCTCCACTGTACTCCACTGTACTCTACCTCTAGTATGCTCCACTGTACTCTACCTGTACTGTGCTCCACTTTACTCTACCTCTACTGTACTCCACTGTACTCTATCTCTACTGTGCTCCACTGTACTCTACCTCTACTGTACTCCACTGTATTCTACCTCTACTGTTCTCCACTGTACTCTACCTCTACTGTGCTCGACTGTACTCTATCTCTACTGTGCTCCACTGTACTCTACCTCTACTGTACTCCACTATACTCTACCTCTACTGTACTCCACTGTACTCCACCTCTACTGTGCTCCACTGTACTCCACTGTACTCTACCTCTACTGTACTCTACCTCTACTGTACTCCACTGTACTCTACCTCTACTGTGCTCCACTGTACTCTACTTCTACTGTACTCCACTGTACTCTACCTCTACTGTGCTCCACTGTACTCTACCTCTAATGTGCTCCACTGTACTCTACCTCTACTGTGCTCCACTCTACTCTACCTCTACTGTACTCCACTGTACTCTACCTCTACTGTTCTCCACTGCACTCTATCTCTACTCTACTCCACTGTACTCTACCTCTACTGTACTCTACTGTACTCTACCTCTACTGTACTCTACTGTACTCCACCTCTACTGTGCTCCACTGTACTCCGCTGTACTCTACCTCTACTGTACTCCACTGTACTCTACCTCTACTGTACTCCACTGTACTCTACCTCTACTGTACTCCACTGTACTCTACCTCTACTGTGCTCCACTGTACTCTACCTCTAATGTGCTACACTGTACTCTACCTCTACTGTGCTCCACTGTACTCTACCTCTACTGTACTCTACTGTACTCCACCTCTACTGTGCTCCACTGTACTCCGCTGTACTCTACCTCTACTGTACTCCACTGTACTCTACCTCTACTGTACTCCACTGTACTCTACCTCTACTGTACTCCACTGTACTCTACCTCTACTGTGCTCCACTGTACTCTACCTCTAATGTGCTACACTGTACTCTACCTCTACTGTGCTCCACTGTACTCTATCTCTACTGTGCTCCACTGTACTCTATCTCTACTGTACTCCACTGTACTCTACCTCTACTGTACTCCACTGTACTCTACCTCTAATGTGCTCCACTGTACTCTACCTCTACTGTGCTCCACTGTACTCTATCTCTACTGTGCCCCACTGTACTCTACCTCTACTGTGCTCCACTGTACTCTATCTCTACTGTGCTCCACTGTACTCTATCTCTACTGTGCTCCACTGTACTCTATCTCTACTGTGCTCCATTGTACTCTATCTCTACTGTGCTCCACTGTACTCCACCTCTACTGTGCTCCACTGTGCTCCACTGTACTCTTTCTCTACTGTGCTCCACTGTACTCTACCTCTACTGTACTCCACTGTACTCTACATCTACTGTACTCCACTGTACTCTACCTCTACTCTGCTCTACTCTATCTCTACTGTGCTCCACTGTACTCTACCTCTACTGTAATCCACTGTACTCTACCTCGACTATACTCCACTGTACTCTTTCTCTACTGTACTCCACTGTACTCTACCTCTACTGTACTCCACTGTACTCTACCTCTACTGTACTCCACTCTACTCTACCTCTACTGTGCTCTACTGTACTCTATCTCTACTGTGCTCCACTGTACTCTACCTCTACTGTACTCCACTGTACTCTACCTCTACTATACTCCACTGTACTCTTTCTCTACTGTACTCCACTGTACTCTACCTCTACTGTACTCCACTGTACTCAACCTCAACTGTACTCCACTGTACTCTACTCTACTGTACTCCACTGTACTCTACCTCTACTGTACTCTACCTCTACTGTACTCCATTGTACTCTATCTCTACTTTGCTCCACTGTACTCTATCTCTACTGAACTCCACTCTACTCTACCTCTACTGTACTCTACTGTTCTCTACCTCTACTGTACTCTACTGTACTCCACCTCTACTGTGCTCCACTGTACTCCACTGTACTCTATCTCTACTGTACTCCACTGTACTCTACCTCTACTGTACTGTAATGTTCTCTACCTCTACTGTACTCTACTGTATTCCACCTCTACTGTGCTCCACTGTACTCCACTGTACTCTACCTCTACTGTTCTCCACTGTTCTCCACTGTACTCTACCAATACTGTGCTCCACTGTACTCTACCTCTAATGTGCTCCACTGTACTCTATCTCTACTGTGCTGCACTGTACTCTATCTCTACTGTGCTCCACTGTACTCTATCTCTACTGTGCTCCACTGTACTCTACCTCTACTGTGCTCCACTGTACTCTATCTCTACTGTGCTCCACTGTACTCTATCTCTACTGTGCTCCACTGTACTCTACCTCTACTGTACTCCACTGTACTCTACCTCTACTGTGCTCCACTGTACTCTATCTCTACTGTACTCCACTGTACTCTACCTCTACTGTACTCCACCTCTAATGTGCTCCACTGTACTCTACCTCTACTGTACTCTACTGTACTCTACCTCTACTGTACTCCACTCTACTCTACCTCTACTGTGCTCTACTATACTCTATCTCTACTGTGCTCCACTGTACTCTACCTCTACTGTACTCTACTGTACTCTACCTCTACTGTACTCCACTCTACTCTACCTCTACTGTGCTCTACTATACTCTATCTCTACTGTGCTCCACTGTACTCTACCTCTACTGTACTCCACTCTACTCTACCTCTACTGTACTCCACTGTACTCTACTCTACTGTACTCCACTGTACTCTACCTCTACTGTACTCTACCTCTACTGTACTCCACTGTAATCTATC
The DNA here is from genome assembly GCA_030578255.1 of Tiaroga cobitis. NCBI lineage: Eukaryota > Metazoa > Chordata > Actinopteri > Cypriniformes > Leuciscidae > Tiaroga > Tiaroga cobitis. The sequence goes on from CM060600.1 coordinate 3,534,859, forward strand.
TCTACTTTGCTCCACTGTACTCTATCTCTACTGAACTCCACTCTACTCTACCTCTACTGTACTCTACTGTTGTCTACCTCTACTGTACTCTACTGTACTCCACCTCTACTGTGCTCCACTGTACTCCACTGTACTCTACCTCTAGTATGCTCCACTCTACTCTACCTGTACTGTGCTCCACTTTACTCTACCTCTACTGTACTCCACTGTACTCTACCTCTACCTCTACTGTACTCTACCTCTACTGTACTCCACTGTACTCTATCTCTACTTTGCTCCACTGTACTCTATCTCTACTGAACTCCACTCTACTCTACCTCTACTGTACTCCACTGTTCTCTACCTCTACTGTACTCTACTGTACTCCACCTCTACTGTGCTCCACTGTACTCCACTGTACTCTACCTCTAGTATGCTCCACTGTACTCTACCTGTACTGTGCTCCACTTTACTCTACCTCTAGTGTACTCCACTGTACTCTACCTTTACTGTACTCCACTGTACTCTACCTGTACTCTACTCTACTGTACTCCACTGTACTCTACCTCTACTGTACTCTACCTCTACTGTGCTCTACTGTACTCTATCTCTACTGTGTTCCACTGTACTCTACCTCTACTGTACTCCACTGTACTCTACCTCTACTGTACTCCACTGTACTCTATCTCTACTGTGCTCTACTGTACTGTACCTCTACTGTACTCCACTGTACTCTACCTCTACTCTACTCCACTGTACTCTACCTCTACTGTGCTCCACTGTACTCTACCTCTAATGTGCTCCACTCTACTCTACCTCTACTGTGCTCCACTGTACTCTACCTCTAATGTACTCCACTGTACTCTACCTCTACTGTGCTCCACTGTACTCTATCTCTAATGTACTCCACTGTACTCTACCTCTAATGTGCTCCACTGTACTCTACCTCTACTGTACTCCACTGTACTCTACCTCTACTGTACTCCACTCTACTCTACCTCTACTGTGCTCTACTGTACTCTACCTCTACTATACTCCACTGTACTCTTTCTCTACTGTACTCCACTGTACTCTACCTCTACTGTACTCCACTGTACTCTACCTCAACTGTACTCCACTGTACTCTACTCTACTGTACTCCACTGTACTCTACCTCTACTGTACTCTACCTCTACTGTACTCCACTGTACTCTATCTCTACTTTGCTCCACTGTACTCTATCTCTACTGAACTCCACTCTACTCTACCTCTACTGTACTCTACTGTTCTCTACCTCTACTGTACTCTACTGTACTCCACCTCTACTGTGCTCCACTGTACTCCACTGTACTCTACCTCTAGTATGCTCCACTGTACTCTACCTGTACTGTGCTCCACTTTACTCTACCTCTACTGTACTCCACTGTACTCTAACTCTACCTCTACTGTACTCTACCTCTACTGTACTCCACTGTACTCTATCTCTACTTTGCTCCACTGTACTCTATCTCTACTGAACTCCACTCTACTCTACCTCTACTGTACTCTACTGTTCTCTACCTCTACTGTACTCTACTGTACTCCACCTCTACTGTGCTCCACTGTACTCCACTGTACTCTACCTCTAGTATGCTCCACTGTACTCTACCTGTACTGTGCTCCACTTTACTCTACCTCTAGTGTACTCCACTGTACTCTACCTTTACTGTACTCCACTGTACTCTACCTGTACTGTACTCCACTGTACTCTACCTCTACTGTGCTCCACTGTACTCTACCTCTAATGTGCTCCACTGTACTCTACCTCTACTGTGCTCCACTGTACTCTACCTCTATTGTACTCAACTGTACTCTACCTCTACTGTACTCCACTGTACTCTATCTCTACTGTGCTCTACTGTACTCTATCTCTACTGTGCTCAACTGTACTCTACCTCTACTCTACTCCACTGTACTCTACTCTACTGTACTCCACTGTACTCTACCTCTACTGTACTCTACCTCTACTGTACTCCACTGTACTATATCTCTACTTTGCTCCACTGTACTCTACCTCTACTGTACTCCACTGTACTCTACCTCTACTGTACTCCACTGTACTCTACTCTACTGTACTCCACTGTACTCTACCTCTACTGTACTCTACATCTACTGTGCTCTACTCTACTCTATGTCTACTGTGCTCCACTGTACTCTACCTCTACTGTACTCCACTGTACTCTACCTCTACTGTACTCCACTGTACTCTATCTCTACTGTGCTCTACTGTACTCTATCTCTACTGTGCTCCACTGTACTCTACCTCTACTGTACTCCACTGTACTCTACCTCTACTGTACTCCAATGTACTCTACCTCTACTGTGCTCCACTGTAATCTACCTCTAACGTGCTCCACTGCACTCTACCTCTACTGTGCTCCACTGTACTCTACCTCTACTGTACTCCACTGTACTCTACCTCTACTGTGCTCCACTGTACTCTATCTCTACTGTACTCCACTGTACTCTACCTCTACTGTACTCCACCTCTAATGTTCTCCACTTTACTCTACCTCTACTGTAATCCACTGTACTCTACCTCTACTGTACTCCACTCTACTCTACCTCTACTGTGCTCTACTGTACTCTATCTCTACTGTGCTCCACTGTACTCCACCTCTACTGTACTCCACTGTACTCTACCTCTACTGTACTCCACTGTACTCTACCTCTACTGTACTCCACTGTACTCTACCTCAACTGTACTCCACTGTACTCTACTCTACTGTACTCCACTGTACTCTCCCTCTACTGTACTCTACCTCTACTGTACTCCACTGTACTCTATCTCTACTTTGCTCCACTGTACTCTATTCTACTGTACTCCACTGTACTCTACCTCTACTGTACTCTACCTCTACTGTGCTCTACTGTACTCTATCTCTACTGTGCTCCACTGTACTCTACCTCTACTGTACTCCACTGTACTCTACCTCTACTGTACTCCACTGTACTCTATCTCTACTGTGCTCTACTGTACTCTACCTCTACTGTACTCCACTGTACTCTACCTCTACTTTACTCCACTGTACTCTACCTCTACTGTGCTCCACTGTACTCTACCTCTAATGTGCTCCACTCTACTCTACCTCTACTGTGCTCCACTGTACTCTACCTCTAATGTACTCCACTGTACTCTACCTCTACTGTGCTCCACTGTACTCTATCTCTAATGTACACCACTGTACTCTACCTCTACTGTACTCCACCTCTAATGTGCTCCACTGTACTCTACCTCTACTGTACTCCACTGTACTCTACCTCTATTGTACTCCACTCTACTCTACCTCTACTGTGCTCTACTGTACTCTATCTCTACTGTGCTCCACTGTACTCTACCTCTACTCTACTCCACTGTACTCTACCTCTACTATACTCCACTGTACTCTTTCTCTACTGTACTCCACTGTACTCTACCTCTACTGTACTCCACTGTACTCTACCTCAACTGTACTCCACTGTACTCTACTCTACTGTACTCCACTGTACTCTACCTCTACTGTACTCTACCTCTACTGTACTCCACTGTACTCCATCTCTACTTTGCTCCACTGTACTCTATCCCTACTGAACTCCTCTCTACTCTACCTCTCCTGTACTCTACTGTTCTCTACTTCTACTGTACTCTACTGTACTCCACCTCTACTGTGCTCAACTGTACTCCACTGTACTCTACCTCTAGTATGCTCCACTGTACTCTACCTGTACTGTGCTCCACTTTACTCTACCTCTACTGTACTCCACTGTACTCTACCTCTACTGTACTCCACTGTACTCTACCTCTACTGTACTCTAGTGTACTCTACCTCTACTGTACTCCACTGTACTCTATCTCTACTTTGCTCCACTGTACTCTATCTCTACTGAACTCCACTCTACTCTACCTCTACTGTACTCTACTGTTCTCTACCTCTACTGTACTCCACTGTACTCTACCTTTACTGTACTCCACTGTACTCTACCTGTACTGTACTCCACTGTACTCTACCTCTACTGTGCTCCACTGTACTCTACCTCTAATGTGCTCCACTGTACTCTACCTCTACTGTGCTCCACTGTACTCTACCTATACTGTACTCAACTGTACTCTACCTCTACTGTACTCCAGTGTACTCTATCTCTACTGTGCTCTACTGTACTCTATCTCTACTGTGCTCAACTGTACTCTACCTCTACTGTACTCCACTGTACTCTACCTCTACTGTACTCCACTGTACTCTACTCTACTGTACTCCACTTTACTCTACCTCTACTGTACTCTACCTCTACTGTACTCCACTGTACTCTATCTCTACTTTGCTCCACTGTACTCTACCTCTACTGTACTCCACTGTACTTTACCTCTACTGTACTCCACTGTACTCTACTCTACTGTACTCCACTGTACTCTACCTCTACTGTACTCTACCTCTACTGTGCTCTACTGTACTCTATCTCTACTGTGCTCCACTGTACTCTATCTCTACTGAACTCCACTGTACTTTACCTCTACTGTACTCTACTGTTCTCTACCTCTTCTGTACTCTACTGTACTCCACCTCTACTGTGCTCCACTGTACTCTATCTCTACTTTGCTCCACTGTACTCTATCTCTACTGAACTCCACTCTACTCTACCTCTACTGTACTCTACTGTTCTCTACCTCTACTGTACTCCACTGTACTCTACCTTTACTGTACTCCACTGTACTCTACCTGTACTGTACTCCACTGTACTCTACCTCTACTGTGCTCCACTGTACTCTACCTCTAATGTGCTCCACTGTACTCTACCTCTACTGTGCTCCACTGTACTCTACCTATACTGTACTCAACTGTACTCTACCTCTACTGTACTCCAGTGTACTCTATCTCTACTGTGCTCTACTGTACTCTATCTCTACTGTGCTCAACTGTACTCTACCTCTACTGTACTCCACTGTACTCTACCTCTACTGTACTCCACTGTACTCTACTCTACTGTACTCCACTTTACTCTACCTCTACTGTACTCTACCTCTACTGTACTCCACTGTACTCTATCTCTACTTTGCTCCACTGTACTCTACCTCTACTGTACTCCACTGTACTTTACCTCTACTGTACTCCACTGTACTCTACTCTACTGTACTCCACTGTACTCTACCTCTACTGTACTCTACCTCTACTGTGCTCTACTGTACTCTATCTCTACTGTGCTCCACTGTACTCTATCTCTACTGAACTCCACTGTACTCTACCTCTACTGTACTCTACTGTTCTCTACCTCTTCTGTACTCTACTGTACTCCACCTCTACTGTGCTCCACTGTACTCCACTGTACTCTACCTCTAGTATGCTCCACTGTACTCTACCTGTACTGTGCTCCACTTTACTCTACCTCTACTGTACTCCACTGTACTCTATCTCTACTGTGCTCCACTGTACTCTACCTCTACTGTACTCCACTGTACTCTACCTCTACTGTTCTCCACTGTACTCTACCTCTACTGTGCTCGACTGTACTCTATCTCTACTGTGCTCCACTGTACTCTACCTCTACTGTACTCCACTATACTCTACCTCTACTGTACTCCACTGTACTCCACCTCTACTGTGCTCCACTGTACTCCACTGTACTCTACCTCTACTGTACTCTACCTCTACTGTACTCCACTGTACTCTACCTCTACTGTGCTCCACTGTACTCTACTTCTACTGTACTCCACTGTACTCTACCTCTACTGTGCTCCACTGTACTCTACCTCTAATGTGCTCCACTGTACTCTACCTCTACTGTGCTCCACTCTACTCTACCTCTACTGTACTCCACTGTACTCTACCTCTACTGTGCTCCACTGCACTCTACCTCTAATGTGCTACACTGTACTCTACCTCTACTGTGCTCCACTGTACTCTACCTCTACTGTACTCTACTGTACTCCACCTCTACTGTGCTCCACTGTACTCCGCTGTACTCTACCTCTACTGTACTCCACTGTACTCTACCTCTACTGTACTCCACTGTACTCTACCTCTACTGTACTCCACTGTACTCTACCTCTACTGTGCTCCACTGTACTCTACCTCTAATGTGCTACACTGTACTCTACCTCTACTGTGCTCCACTGTACTCTACCTCTACTGTAGTCTACTGTACTCCACCTCTACTGTGCTCCACTGTACTCCGCTGTACTCTACCTCTACTGTACTCCACTGTACTCTACCTCTACTGTACTCCACTGTACTCTACCTCTACTGTACTCCACTGTACTCTACCTCTACTGTGCTCCACTGTACTCTACCTCTAATGTGCTACACTGTACTCTACCTCTACTGTGCTCCACTGTACTCTATCTCTACTGTGCTCCACTGTACTCTATCTCTACTGTACTCCACTGTACTCTACCTCTACTGTACTCCACTGTACTCTACCTCTAATGTGCTCCACTGTACTCTACCTCTACTGTGCTCCACTGTACTCTATCTCTACTGTGCCCCACTGTACTCTACCTCTACTGTGCTCCACTGTACTCTATCTCTACTGTGCTCCACTGTACTCTATCTCTACTGTGCTCCACTGTACTCTATCTCTACTGTGCTCCATTGTACTCTATCTCTACTGTGCTCCACTGTACTCCACCTCTACTGTGCTCCACTGTACTCCACTGTACTCTACCTCTAGTGTGCTCCACTGTACTCTTTCTCTACTGTGCTCCACTGTACTCTACCTCTACTGTACTCCACTGTACTCTACCTCTACTGTACTCCACTGTACTCTACCTCTACTCTGCTCTACTCTATCTCTACTGTGCTCCACTGTACTCTACCTCTACTGTAATCCACTGTACTCTACCTCGACTATACTCCACTGTACTCTTTCTCTACTGTACTCCACTGTACTCTACCTCTACTGTACTCCACTGTACTCTACCTCTACTGTGCTCGACTGTACTCTATCTCTACTGTGCTCCACTGTACTCTACCTCTACTGTACTCCACTGTACTCTACCACTACTGTACTCCACTGTACTCTACTCTACTCCACTGTACTCTACCTCTACTGTACTCCACTGCACTCTACCTCTACTGTACTCTACTGTACTCCACCTCTAATGTGCTCCACTCTACTCCACTGTTCTCTACCTCTACTGTACTCTACTGTACTCCACCTCTAATATGCTCTACTGTACTCTACCTCTACTGTACTCCACTGTACTCTACCTCTACTGTACTCCACTCTACTCTACCTCTACTGTGCTCTACTGTACTCTATCTCTACTGTGCTCCACTATACTCTACCTCTACTGTACTCCACTGTACTCTACCTCTACTATACTCCACTATACTCTTTCTCTACTGTACTCCACTGTAGTCTACCTCTACTGTACTCCACTGTACTCTATCTCTACTGTGCTCTACTGTACTCTATCTCTACTGTGCTCCACTGTACTCTACCTCTACTGTACTCCACTGTACTCTACCTCTACTGTACTCCACTTTACTCTACTCTACTGTACTCCACTGTACCCTACCTCTACTGTACTCCACCTCTACTGTACTCCACTGTACTCTATCTCTACTTTGCTCCACTGTACTCTATCTCTACTGAACTCCACTGTACTCTACCTCTACTGTACTCTACTGTTCTCTACCTCTTCTGTACTCTACTGTACTCCACCTCTACTGTGCTCCACTGTACTCTATCTCTACTGTGCCCCACTGTACTCTACCTCTACTGTGCTCCACTGTACTCTATCTCTACTGTGCTCCACTGTACTCTATCTCTACTGTGCTCCACTGTACTCTATCTCTACTGTGCTCCATTGTACTCTATCTCTACTGTGCTCCACTGTACTCCACCTCTACTGTGCTCCACTGTACTCCACTGTACTCTACCTCTAGTGTGCTCCACTGTACTCTTTCTCTACTGTGCTCCACTGTACTCTACCTCTACTGTACTCCACTGTACTCTACCTCTACTGTACTCCACTGTACTCTACCTCTACTCTGCTCTACTCTATCTCTACTGTGCTCCACTGTACTCTACCTCTACTGTAATCCACTGTACTCTACCTCGACTATACTCCACTGTACTCTTTCTCTACTGTACTCCACTGTACTCTACCTCTACTGTACTCCACTGTACTCTACCTCTACTGTGCTCGACTGTACTCTATCTCTACTGTGCTCCACTGTACTCTACCTCTACTGTACTCCACTGTACTCTACCACTACTGTACTCCACTGTACTCTACTCTACTCCACTGTACTCTACCTCTACTGTACTCCACTGCACTCTACCTCTACTGTACTCTACTGTACTCCACCTCTAATGTGCTCCACTCTACTCCACTGTTCTCTACCTCTACTGTACTCTACTGTACTCCACCTCTAATATGCTCTACTGTACTCTACCTCTACTGTACTCCACTGTACTCTACCTCTACTGTACTCCACTCTACTCTACCTCTACTGTGCTCTACTGTACTCTATCTCTACTGTGCTCCACTATACTCTACCTCTACTGTACTCCACTGTACTCTACCTCTACTATACTCCACTATACTCTTTCTCTACTGTACTCCACTGTAGTCTACCTCTACTGTACTCCACTGTACTCTATCTCTACTGTGCTCTACTGTACTCTACCTCTACTGTACTCCACTGTACTCTACCTCTACTGTACTCCACTTTACTCTACTCTACTGTACTCCACTGTACCCTACCTCTACTGTACTCCACCTCTACTGTACTCCACTGTACTCTATCTCTACTTTGCTCCACTGTACTCTATCTCTACTGAACTCCACTGTACTCTACCTCTACTGTACTCTACTGTTCTCTACCTCTTCTGTACTCTACTGTACTCCACCTCTACTGTGCTCCACTGTACTCCACTGTACTCTACCTCTAGTGTGCTCCACTGTCCTCTACCTCTACTGTGCTCCAATGTTCTCTACCTCTACTGTACTCCACTGTACTCTACCTCTACTGTACTCCACTCTACTCTACCTCTACTGTGCTCTACTCTACGCTATCTCTACTGTGCTCCACTGTACTCTACCTCTACTGTAATCCACTGTACTCTACCTCGACTATACTCCACTGTACTCTTTCTCTACTGTACTCCACTGTACTCTACCTCTACTGTACTCCACTGTACTCTACCTCTACTCTGCTCGACTTTACTCTATCTCTACTGTGCTCCACTGTACTCTACCTCTACTGTACTCCACTGTAGTCTACCAATACTGTACTCCACTGTACTCTACTCTACTCAACTTAACTGTACTCTACCTCTACTGTACTCCACTGTACTCTACCTCTACTGTACTCTACTGTACTCCACCTCTAATGTGCTCCGCTGTACTCCACTGTACTCTACCTCTACTGTACTCCACTGTACTCTATCTCTACTGTACTCCTCTGAACTCTACCTCTGCTGTGCTCCACTGTACTCCACTGTACTCTATCTCTACTGTGATCCACTATACTCTACCTCTGATGTACTCTACCTCTACTTTACTCCATTGTACTCTATCTCTACTTTGCTCCACTGTACTCTATCTCTACTGAACTCCACTGTACTTTACCTCTACTGTACTCTACTGTTCTCTACCTCTTCTGTACTCTACTGTACTCCACCTCTACTGTGCTCCACTGTACTCCACTGTACTCTACCTCTACTGTGCTCCACTGTACTCTACCTCTACTGTACTCCACTGTACTCTACCTCTACTGTACTCCACTGTACTCTACCTCTACTGTGCTCTACTCTACTCTACCTCTACTGTGCTCCACTGTACTCTACCTCTACTGTAATCCACTGTACTCTACCTCGACTATACTCCACTGTACTCTTTCTCTACTGTACTCCACTGTACTCTACCTCTACTGTACTCCACTGTACTCTACCTCTACTGTGCTCTACTGTACTCTATCTCTACTGTGCTCCACTGTACTCTACCTCTACTGTACTCCACTGTAGTCTACCACTACTGTACTCCACTGTACTCTACTCTACTCTACTCCACTGTACTCTACCTCTACTGTACTCCACTGTACTCTACCTCTACTGTACTCTACTGTACTCCACCTCTAATGTGCTCCACTGTACTCCACTGTACTCTACCTCTACTGTACTCCACTGTACTCTATCTCTACTGTACTCCACTGAACTCTACCTCTGCTGTGCTCCACTGTACTCCACTGTACTCTATCTCTACTGTGATCCACTGTACTCTACCTCTGATGTGCTCCACTGTACTCTATCTCTACTTTGCTCCACTGTACTCTATCTCTACTGAACTCCACTGTACTCTACCTCTACTGTACTCTACTGTTCTCTACCTCTACTGTACTCTACTGTACTCCACCTCCGCTCTGCTCCACTGTAATCCACTATACTCTACCTCTACTGTGCTCCACTGTACTCTACCTCTACTTTGCTCCACTGTACTCTACCTCTACTGTACTCCACTGTACTCTACCTCTACTGTACTCTACTGTACTCCACCTCTACTGTGCTCCACTGTACTCCACTGTACTCTACCTCTACTGTACTCCACTGTACTCTACCTCTACTGTACTCCACTGTACTCTACTGTACTCCACCTCTACTGTGCTCCACTGTACTCCACTGTACTCTACCTCTACTGTACTCTACTGTACTCTACCTCTACTGTACTCCACTGTACTCTACCTCTACTCTGCTCCACTGTACTCTATCTCTACTGTGCTCCACTGTACTCTATCTCTACTGTACTCCACTGTACTCTACCTCTACTGTACTCCACTGTACTCTACCTCTAATGTGCTCCACTGTACTCTACCTCTACTGTGCTCCACTGTACTCTATCTCTACTGTGCTCCACTGTACTCTACCTCTACTGTGCTCCAATGTACTCTATCTCTACTGTGCTCCACTGCACTCTATCTCTACTGTGCTCCACTGTACTCTATCTCTACTGTGCTCCACTGTACTCTATCTCTACTGTGCTCCATTGTACTCTATCTCTACTGTGCTCCACTGTACTCTATCTCTACTGTGCTCCACTGTACTCTATCTCTACTGTGCTCCACTGTACTCTATCTCTACTGTGCTCCACTGTACTCTATCTCTACTGTGCTCCACTGTACTCTATCTCTAATGTGCTCCACTGTTCTCTATCTCTACTGTGCTCCACTGTACTCTACCTCTACTTTGCTCCACTGTACTCTATCTCTACTGAACTCCACTGTACTCTACCTCTACTGTACTCTACTGTTCTCTACCTCTTCTGTACTCTACTGTACTCCACCTCTACTGTGCTCCACTGTACTCCACTGTACTCTACCTCTAGTGTGCTCCACTGTCCTCTACCTCTACTGTGCTCCAATGTTCTCTACCTCTACTGTACTCCATCGTACTCTACCTCTACTGTACTCCACTCTACTCTACCTTTACTGTGCTCTACTCTACGCTATCTCTACTGTGCTCCACTGTACTCTATCTCTACTGTAATCCACTGTACTCTACCTCGACTATACTCCACTGTACTCTTTCTCTACTGTACTCCACTGTACTCTACCTCTACTGTACTCCACTGTACTCTACCTCTACTCTGCTCGACTTTACTCTATCTCTACTGTGCTCCACTGTACTCTACCTCTACTGTACTCCACTGTAGTCTACCAATACTGTACTCCACTGTACTCTACTCTACTCTACTTAACTGTACTCTACCTCTACTGTACTCCACTGTACTCTACCTCTACTGTACTCTACTGTACTCCACCTCTAAAGTGCTCCGCTGTACTCCACTGTACTCTACCTCTACTGTACTCCACTGTACTCTATCTCTACTGTACTCCTCTGAACTCTACCTCTGCTGTGCTCCACTGTACTCCACTGTACTCTATCTCTACTGTGATCCACTATACTCTACCTCTGATGTACTCTACCTCTACTTTACTCCATTGTACTCTATCTCTACTTTGCTCCACTGTACTCTATCTCTACTGAACTCCACTGTACTTTACCTCTACTGTACTCTACTGTTCTCTACCTCTTCTGTACTCTACTGTACTCCACCTCTACTGTGCTCCACTGTACTCCACTGTACTCTACCTCTAGTGTGCTCCACTGTACTCTACCTCTACTGTGCTCCACTGTACTCTACCTCTACTGTACTCCACTGTACTCTACCTCTACTGTACTCCACTGTACTCTACCTCTACTGTGCTCTACTCTACTCTACCTCTACTGTGCTCCACTGTACTCTACCTGTACTGTAATCCACTGTACTCTACCTCGACTATACTCCACTGTACTCTTTCTCTACTGTACTCCACTGTACTCTACCTCTACTGTACTCCACTGTACTCTACCTCTACTGTGCTCTACTGTACTCTATCTCTACTGTGCTCCACTGTACTCTACCTCTACTGTACTCCACTGTAGTCTACCACTACTGTACTCCACTGTACTCTACTCTACTCTACTCCACTGTACTCTACCTCTACTGTACTCCACTGTACTCTACCTCTACTGTACTCTACTGTACTCCACCTCTAATGTGCTCCACTGTACTCCACTGTACTCTACCTCTACTGTACTCCACTGTACTCTATCTCTACTGTACTCCACTGAACTCTACCTCTGCTGTGCTCCACTGTACTCCACTGTACTCTATCTCTACTGTGATCCACTGTACTCTACCTCTGATGTGCTCCACTGTACTCTATCTCTACTTTGCTCCACTGTACTCTATCTCTACTGAACTCCACTGTACTCTACCTCTACTGTACTCTACTGTTCTCTACCTCTACTGTACTCTACTGTACTCCACCTCCGCTCTGCTCCACTGTAATCCACTATACTCTACCTCTACTGTGCTCCACTGTACTCTACCTCTACTTTGCTCCACTGTACTCTACCTCTACTGTACTCCACTGTACTCTACCTCTACTGTACTCTACTGTACTCCACCTCTACTGTGCTCCACTGTACTCCACTGTACTCTACCTCTACTGTACTCCACTGTACTCTACCTCTACTGTACTCCACTGTACTCTACTGTACTCCACCTCTACTGTGCTCCACTGTACTCCACTGTACTCTACCTCTACTGTACTCCACTGTACTCTACCTCTACTGTACTCCACTGTACTCTACCTCTACTCTGCTCCACTGTACTCTATCTCTACTGTGCTCCACTGTACTCTATCTCTACTGTACTCCACTGTACTCTACCTCTACTGTACTCCACTGTACTCTACCTCTAATGTGCTCCACTGTACTCTACCTCTACTGTGCTCCACTGTACTCTATCTCTACTGTGCTCCACTGTACTCTACCTCTACTGTGCTCCAATGTACTCTATCTCTACTGTGCTCCACTGCACTCTATCTCTACTGTGCTCCACTGTACTCTATCTCTACTGTGCTCCACTGTACTCTATCTCTACTGTGCTCCATTGTACTCTATCTCTTCTGTGCTCCACTGTACTCTATCTCTACTGTGCTCCACTGTACTCTATCTCTACTGTGCTCCACTGTACTCTATCTCTACTGTGCTCCACTGTACTCTATCTCTAGTGTGCTCCACTGTACTCTATCTCTACTGTGCTCCACTGTACTCTATCTCTAATGTGCTCCACTGTACTCTATCTCTACTGTGCTCCACTGTACTCTACCTCTACTTTGCTCCACTGTACTCTATCTCTACTGTGCTCCACTGTACTCTACCCCTACTGTACTCCACTGTACTCTACCTCTACTGTGCTCCACTGTACTCTATCTCTACTGTACTCCACTGTACTCTACCTCTACTGTACTCCACCTCTAATGTGCTCCACTGTACTCTACCTCTACTGTACTCTACTGTACTCTACCTCTACTGTACTCCACTCTACTCTACCTCTAGTGTGCTCTACTGTACTCTATCTCTACTGTGCTCCACTGTACCCTACCTCTACTGTACTCCGCTGTAGTCTACCACTACTGTACTCCACTGTACTCTACTCTACTCTACTCCACTGTACTCTACCTCTACTGTACTCCACTGTACTCTACCTCTACTGTACTCTACTGTACTCCACCTCTAATGTGCTCCACTGTACTCCACTGTACTCTACCTCTACTGTACTCCACTGTACTCTATCTCTACTGTACTCCACTGGACTCTACCTCAGCTGTGCTCCACTGTACTCCACTGTACTCTATCTCTACTGTGATCCACTGTACTCTACCTCTGATGTGCTCCACTGTACTCTATCTCTACTTTGCTCCACTGTACTCTATCTCTACTGAACTCCACTGGACTCTACCTCTACTGTACTCTACTGTTCTCTACCTCTACTATAGTCTACTGTACTCCACCTCCGCTCTGCTCCACTGTACTCCACTGTACTCTACCTCTAGTGTGCTCCACTGTACTCTACCTCTACTGTACTCCACTGTACTCTACCTCTACTGTGCTCCACTGTACTCTACCTCTACTTTGCTCCACTGTACTCTACCTCTACTGTACTCCACTGTACTCTACCTCTACTGTGCTCCACTGTACTCTACCTCTAATGTGCTCCACTGTACTCGAACCTCTACTGTGCTCCACTGTACTCTACCTCTACTGTACTCCACTGTACTCTACCTCTACTGTACTCCACTGTACTCTATCTCTACTGTGCTCTACTGTACTCTATCTCTCCTGTGCTCCACTGTACTCTACCTTTACTGTACTCCACTGTACTCTACCTGTACTGTACTCCACTGTACTCTACCTCTACTGTGCTTCACTGTACTCTACCTCTAATGTGCTCCACTGTACTCTACCTCTACTGTGCTCCACTGTACTCTACCTCTACTGTACTCAACTGTACTCTACCTCTACTGTACTCCACTGTACTCTATCTCTACTGTGCTCTACTGTACTCTATCTCTACTGTGCTTAACTGTACTCTACCTCTACTGTACTCCACTGTACTCTACCTCTACTGTACTCCACTGTACTCTACTCTACTGTACTCCACTGTACTCTACCTCTACTGTACTCTACCTCTACTGTACTCCACTTTACTCTATCTCTACTTTGCTCCACTGTACTCTACCTCTACTGTACTCCACTGTACTCTACCTCTACTGTACTCAACTGTACACTACTCTACTGTACTCCACTGTACTCTACCTCTACTGTACTCTACCTCTACTGTGCTCTATTTTACTCTATCTCTACTGTGCTCCACTGTACTCTACCTCTACTGTACTCCACTGTACTCTACCTCTACTGTACTCCAGTGTACTCTATCTCTACTGTGCTCTACTCTACTCTATCTCTACTGTGCTCCACTGTTCTCTACCTCTACTGTACTCCACTGTACTCTACCTCTACTGTACTCCACTGTACTCTACCTCTACTGTGCTCCACTGTACTCTACCTCTAATGTGCTCCACTGTACTCTACCTCTACTGTGCTCCACTGTACTCTACCTCTACTGTACTCCACTGTACTCTACCTCTACTGTGCTCCACTGTACTCTATCTCTACTGTACTCCACTGTACTCTACCTCTACTGTACTCCACCTCTAATGTGCCCCACTGTACTCTACCTCTACTGTACTCCACTGTACTCTACCTCTACTGTACTCCACTCTACTCTACCTCTACTGTGCTCTACTTTACTCTATCTCTAGTGTGCTCCATTGTACTCTATCTCTACTGTGCTCCACTGTACTCTATCTCTAATGTGCTCCACTGTACTCTATCTCTACTGTGCTCCACTGTACTCTACCTCTACTTTGCTCCACTGTACTCTATCTCTACTGTGCTCCACTGTACTCTACCCCTACTGTACTCCACTGTACTCTACCTCTACTGTGCTCCACTGTACTCTATCTCTACTGTACTCCACTGTACTCTACCTCTACTGTACTCCACCTCTAATGTGCTCCACTGTACTCTACCTCTACTGTACTCTACTGTACTCTACCTCTACTGTACTCCACTCTACTCTACCTCTACTGTGCTCTACTGTACTCTATCTCTACTGTGCTCCACTGTACCCTACCTCTACTGTACTCCGCTGTAGTCTACCACTACTGTACTCCACTGTACTCTACTCTACTCTACTCCACTGTACTCTACCTCTACTGTACTCCACTGTACTCTACCTCTACTGTACTCTACTGTACTCCACCTCTAATGTGCTCCACTGTACTCCACTGTACTCTACCTCTACTGTACTCCACTGTACTCTATCTCTACTGTACTCCACTGGACTCTACCTCAGCTGTGCTCCACTGTACTCCACTGTACTCTATCTCTACTGTGATCCACTGTACTCTACCTCTGATGTGCTCCACTGTACTCTATCTCTACTTTGCTCCACTGTACTCTATCTCTACTGAACTCCACTGGACTCTACCTCTACTGTACTCTACTGTTCTCTACCTCTACTGTAGTCTACTGTACTCCACCTCCGCTCTGCTCCACTGTACTCCACTGTACTCTACCTCTAGTGTGCTCCACTGTACTCTACCTCTACTGTACTCCACTGTACTCTACCTCTACTGTGCTCCACTGTACTCTACCTCTACTTTGCTCCACTGTACTCTACCTCTACTGTACTCCACTGTACTCTACCTCTACTGTGCTCCACTGTACTCTACCTCTAATGTGCTCCACTGTACTCGAACCTCTACTGTGCTCCACTGTACTCTACCTCTACTGTACTCCACTGTACTCTACCTCTACTGTACTCCACTGTACTCTATCTCTACTGTGCTCTACTGTACTCTATCTCTCCTGTGCTCCACTGTACTCTACCTTTACTGTACTCCACTGTACTCTACCTGTACTGTACTCCACTGTACTCTACCTCTACTGTGCTTCACTGTACTCTACCTCTAATGTGCTCCACTGTACTCGACCTCTACTGTGCTCCACTGTACTCTACCTCTACTGTACTCAACTGTACTCTACCTCTACTGTACTCCACTGTACTCTATCTCTACTGTGCTCTACTGTACTCTATCTCTACTGTGCTTAACTGTACTATACCTCTACTGTACTCCACTGTACTCTACCTCTACTGTACTCCACTGTACTCTACTCTACTGTACTCCACTGTACTCTACCTCTACTGTACTCTACCTCTACTTTACTCCACTTTACTCTATCTCTACTTTGCTCCACTGTACTCTACCTCTACTGTACTCCACTGTACTCTACCTCTACTGTACTCCACTGTACACTACTCTACTGTACTCCACTGTACTCTACCTCTACTGTACTCTACCTCTACTGTGCTCTATTGTACTCTATCTCTACTGTGCTCCACTGTACTCTACCTCTACTGTACTCCACTGTACTCTACCTCTACTGTACTCCAGTGTACTCTATCTCTACTGTGCTCTACTCTACTCTATCTCTACTGTGCTCCACTGTTCTCTACCTCTACTGTACTCCACTGTACTCTACCTCTACTGTACTCCACTGTACTCTACCTCTACTGTGCTCCACTGTACTCTACCTCTAATGTGCTCCACTGTACTCTACCTCTACTGTGCTCCACTGTACTCTACCTCTACTGTACTCCACTGTATTCTACCTCTACTGTGCTCCACTGTACTCTATCTCTACTGTACTCCACTGTACTCTACCTCTACTGTACTCCACCTCTAATGTGCCCCACTGTACTCTACCTCTACTGTACTCCACTGTACTCTACCTCTACTGTACTCCACTCTACTCTACCTCTACTGTGCTCTACTGTACTCTATCTCTAGTGTGCTCCACTGTACTCTATCTCTACTGTGCTCCACTGTACTCTATCTCTAATGTGCTCCACTGTACTCTATCTCTACTGTGCTCCACTGTACTCTACCTCTACTTTGCTCCACTGTACTCTATCTCTACTGTGCTCCACTGTACTCTACCCCTACTGTACTCCACTGTACTCTACCTCTACTGTGCTCACCTGTACTCTATCTCTACTGTACTCCACTGTACTCTACCTCTACTGTACTCCACCTCTAATGTGCTCCACTGTACTCTACCTCTACTGTACTCTACTGTACTCTACCTCTACTGTACTCCACTCTACTCTACCTCTACTGTGCTCTACTGTACTCTATCTCTACTGTGCTCCACTGTACCCTACCTCTACTGTACTCCGCTGTAGTCTACCACTACTGTACTCCACTGTACTCTACTCTACTCTACTCCACTGTACTCTACCTCTACTGTACTCCACTGTACTCTACCTCTACTGTACTCTACTGTACTCCACCTCTAATGTGCTCCACTGTACTCCACTGTACTCTACCTCTACTGTACTCCACTGTACTCTATCTCTACTGTAATCCACTGGACTCTACCTCAGCTGTGCTCCACTGTACTCCACTGTACTCTATCTCTACTGTGATCCACTGTACTCTACCTCTGATGTGCTCCACTGTACTCTATCTCTACTTTGCTCCACTGTACTCTATCTCTACTGAACTCCACTGAACTCTACCTCTACTGTACTCTACTGTTCTCTACCTCTACTGTAGTCTACTGTACTCCGACTCCGCTCTGCTCCACTGTACTCCACTGTACTCTACCTCTAGTGTGCTCCACTGTACTCTACCTCTACTGTACTCCACTGTACTCTACCTCTACTGTGCTCCACTGTACTCTACCTCTACTTTGCTCCACTGTACTCTACCTCTACTGTACTCCACTGTACTCTACCTCTACTGTGCTCCACTGTACTCTACCTCTAATGTGCTCCACTGTACTCGAACCTCTACTGTGCTCCACTGTACTCTACCTCTACTGTACTCCACTGTACTCTACCTCTACTGTACTCCACTGTACTCTATCTCTACTGTGCTCTACTGTACTCTATCTCTCCTGTGCTCCACTGTACTCTACCTTTACTGTACTCCACTGTACTCTACCTGTACTGTACTCCACTGTACTCTACCTCTACTGTGCTTCACTGTACTCTACCTCTAATGTGCTCCACTGTACTCTACCTCTACTGTGCTCCACTGTACTCTACCTCTACTGTACTCAACTGTACTCTACCTCTACTGTACTCCACTGTACTCTATCTCTACTGTGCTCTACTGTACTCTATCTCTACTGTGCTTAACTGTACTCTACCTCTACTGTACTCCACTGTACTCTACCTCTACTGTACTCCACTGTACTCTACTCTACTGTACTCCACTGTACTCTACCTCTACTGTACTCTACCTCTACTGTACTCCACTTTACTCTATCTCTACTTTGCTCCACTGTACTCTACCTCTACTGTACTCCACTGTACTCTACCTCTACTGTACTCCACTGTACACTACTCTACTGTACTCCACTGTACTCTACCTCTACTGTACTCTACCTCTACTGTGCTCTATTGTACTCTATCTCTACTGTGCTCCACTCTACTCTACCTCTACTGTACTCCACTGTACTCTACCTCTACTGTACTCCAGTGTACTCTATCTCTACTGTGCTCTACTCTACTCTATCTCTACTGTGCTCCACTGTTCTCTACCTCTACTGTACTCCACTGTACTCTACCTCTACTGTACTCCACTGTACTCTACCTCTACTGTGCTCCACTGTACTCTACCTCTAATGTGCTCCACTGTACTCTACCTCTACTGTGCTCCACTGTACTCTACCTCTAATGTGCTCCACTCTACTCTACCTCTACTGTGCTCCACTGTACTCTATCTCTAATGTACTCCACTGTACTCTACCTCTACTGTACTCCACCTCTAATGTGCTACACTGTACTCTACCTCTACTGTACTCAACTGTACTCTACCTCTACTGTACTCCACTCTACTCTACCTCTACTGTGCTCTACTGTACTCTATCTCTACTGTGCTCCACTGTACTCTACCTCTACTCTACTCCATTGTACTCTACCTCTACTATACTCCACTGTACTCTTTCTCTACTGTACTCCACTGTACTCTAACTCTACTGTACTCCACTGTACTCTACTCTACTGTACTCCACTGTACTCTACCTCTACTGTACTCTACCTCTACTGTACTCCACTGTACTCTATCTCTACTTTGCTCCACTGTACTCTATCTCTACTGAACTCCTCTCTACTCTACCTCTCCTGTACTCTACTGTTCTCTACTTCTACTGTACTCTACTGTACTCCACCTCTACTGTGCTCAACTGTACTCCACTGTACTCTACCTCTAGTATGCTCCACTGTACTCTACCTGTACTGTGCTCCACTTTACTCTACCTCTACTGTACTCCACTGTACTCTACCTCTACTGTACTCTAGTGTACTCTACCTCTACTGTACTCCACTGTACTCTACCTCTACTGTACTCTAGTGTACTCTACCTCTACTGTACTCCACTGTACTCTATCTCTACTTTGCTCCACTGTACTCTATCTCTACTGAACTCCACTCTACTCTACCTCTACTGTACTCTACGTTTCTCTACCTCTAGTGTACTCTACTGTACTCCACCTCTACTGTGCTCCACTGCACTCCACTGTACTCTACCTCTAGTATGCTCCACTGTACTCTACCTGTACTGTGCTCCACTTTACTCTACCTCTACTGTACTCCACTGTACTCTACCTTTACTGTACTCCACTGTACTCTACCTGTACTGTACTCCACTGTACTCTACCTCTACTGTGCTCCACTGTACTCTACCTCTAATGTGCTCCACTGTACTCTACCTCTACTGTGCTCCACTGTACTCTACCTCTACTGTACTCAACTGTACTCTACCTCTACTGTACTCCAGTGTACTCTATCTCTACTGTGCTCTACTGTACTCTATCTCTACTGTGCTCAACTGTACTCTACCTCTACTGTACTCCACTGTACTCTACCTCTACTGTACTCCACTGTACTCTACTCTACTGTACTCCACTTTACTCTACCTCTACTGTACTCTACCTCTACGGTACTCCACTGTACTCTATCTCTACTTTGCTCCACTGTACTCTACCTCTACTGTACTCCACTGTACTCTACCTCTACTGTACTCAACTGTACTCTACTCTACTGTACTCCACTGTACTCTACCTCTACTGTACTCTACCTCTACTGTGCTCTACTGTACTCTATCTCTACTGTGCTCCACTGTACTCTATCTCTACTGAACTCCACTGTACTCTACCTCTACTGTACTCTACTGTTCTCTACCTCTTCTGTACTCTACTGTACTCCACCTCTACTGTGCTCCACTGTACTCCACTGTACTCTACCTCTATTGTGCTCCACTGTACTCTACCTCTACTGTGCTCCACTGTACTCTACCTCTACTGTACTCCACTGTATTCTACCTCTACTCTACTCCACTATACTCTACCTCTACTGTGCTCTACTCTACTCTATCTCTACTGTGCTCCACTGTACTCTACCTCTACTGTAATCCACTGTTCTCTACCTCGACTATACTCCACGGTACTCTTTCTCTACTGTACTCCACTGTACTCTACCTCTACTGTTCTCCACTGTACTCTACCTCTACTGTGCTCGACTGTACTCTATCTCTACTGTGCTCCACTGTACTCTACCTCTACTGTAGTCCACTGTACTCTACCTCTACTGTACTCCACTGTACTCTACCTCTACTGTGCTCCACTGTACTCTACCTCTAATGTGCTCCACTGTACTCTACCTCTACTGTGCTCCACTCTACTCTACCTCTACTGTACTCCACTGTACTCTACCTCTACTATGCTCCACTGTACTCTATCTCTACTCTACTCCACTGTACTCTACCTCTACTGTACTCTACTGTACTCCACCTCTAATGTGCTCCACTGTACTCTACCTCTACTGTACTCCACTCCACTGTACTCTACCTCTACTGTATTCCACTCTAGTCTACCTCTATTGTGCTCTACTGTACTCTATCTCTACTGTGCTCTACTGTATTCTACCTCTACTATACTCCACTGTACTCTACCTCTACTCTACTCCACTGGCCTCTACCTCTACTGTGCTCCACTGTACTCTATCTCTACTGTGCTCTACTGTACTCTATCTCTACTGTGCTCAACTCTACTCTACCTCTACTCTACTCCACTGTACTCTACTCTACTGTACTCCACTGTACTCTACCTCTACTGTACTCTACCTCTACTGTACTCCACTGTACTATATCTCTACTTTGCTCCACTGTACTCTACCTCTACTGTACTCCACTGTACTCTACCTCTACTGTACTCCACTGTACTCTACTCTACTGTACTCCACTGTACTCTACCTCTACTGTACTCTACATCTACTGTGCTCTACTCTACTCTATGTCTACTGTGCTCCACTGTACTCTACCTCTACTGTACTCAACTGTACTCTACCTCTACTGTGCTCCACTGTACTCTACCTCTAATGTGCTCCACTATACTCTACCTCTACTGTGCTCCACTGTACTCTACCTCTACTGTACTCCACTGTACTCTATCTCTACTGTGCTCTACTGTACTCTACCTCTACTGTACTCCACTGTACTCTACCTCTACTGTATTCCACTGTACTCTACCTCTACTGTGCTCCACTGTACTCTACCTCTAATGTGCTCCACTCTACTCTACCTCTACTGTGCTCCACTGTACTCTACCTCTAATGTACTCCACTGTACTCTACCTCTACTGTGCTCCACTGTACTCTATCTCTAATGTACTCCACTGTACTCTACCTCTACTGTACTCCACCTCTAATGTGCTCCACTGTACTCTACTGTACTCTATCTCTACTGTGCTCCACTGTACTCTACCTCTACTCTACTCCATTGTACTCTACCTCTACTATACTCCACTGTACTCTTTCTCTACTGTACTCCACTGTACTCTACCTCTACTGTACTCCACTGTACTCTACCTCAACTGTACTCCACTGTACTCTACTCTACTGTACTCCACTGTACTCTACCTCTACTGTACTCTACCTCTACTGTACTCCACTGTACTCTATCTCTACTTTGCTCCACTGTACTCTATCTCTACTGAACTCCTCTCTACTCTACCTCTCCTGTACTCTACTGTTCTCTACTTCTACTGTACTCTACTGTACTCCACCTCTACTGTGCTCAACTGTACTCCACTGTACTCTACCTCTAGTATGCTCCACTGTACTCTACCTGTACTGTGCTCCACTTTACTCTACCTCTACTCTACTCCACTGTACTCTACCTCTACTGTACTCCACTGTACTCTACCTCTACTGTACTCTAGTGTACTCTACCTCTACTGTACTCCACTGTACTCTACCTCTAATGTGCTCCACTGTACTCTACCTCTACTGTGCTCCACTCTACTCTACCTCTACTGTACTCCACTGTACTCTACCTCTACTATGCTCCACTGTACTCTATCTCTACTCTACTCCACTCTACTCTACCTCTACTGTACTTCTACTGTACTCCACCTCTAATGTGCTCCACTGTACTCTATCTCTACTCTACTCCACTGTACTCTACCTCTACTGTATTCCACTCTACTCTACCTCTATTGTGCTCTACTGTACTCTATCTCTACTGTGCTCTACTGTATTCTACCTCTACTATACTCCACTGTACTCTACCTCTACTCTACTCCACTGGCCTCTACCTCTACTGTGCTCCACTGTACTCTATCTCTACTGTGCTCTACTGTACTCTATCTCTACTGTGCTCAACTCTACTCTACCTCTACTCTACTCCACTGTACTCTACTCTACTGTACTCCACTGTACTCTACCTCTACTGTACTCTACCTCTACTGTACTCCACTGTACTATATCTCTACTTTGCTCCACTGTACTCTACCTCTACTGTACTCCACTGTACTCTACCTCTACTGTACTCCACTGTACTCTACTCTACTGTACTCCACTGTACTCTACCTCTACTGTACTCTACATCTACTGTGCTCTACTCTACTCTATGTCTACTGTGCTCCACTGTACTCTACCTCTACTGTACTCAACTGTACTCTACCTCTACTGTGCTCCACTGTACTCTACCTCTAATGTGCTCCACTATACTCTACCTCTACTGTGCTCCACTGTACTCTACCTCTACTGTACTCCACTGTACTCTATCTCTACTGTGCTCTACTGTACTCTACCTCTACTGTACTCCACTGTACTCTACCTCTACTGTACTCCACTGTACTCTACCTCTACTGTGCTCCACTGTACTCTACCTCTAATGTGCTCCACTCTACTCTACCTCTACTGTGCTCCACTGTACTCTACCTCTAATGTACTCCACTGTACTCTACCTCTACTGTGCTCCACTGTACTCTATCTCTAATGTACTCCACTGTACTCTACCTCTACTGTACTCCACCTCTAATGTGCTCCACTGTACTCTACCTCTACCGAGCTCCACTGTACTCTACCTCTACTGTACTCCACTCTACTCTACCTCTACTGTGCTCTACTGTACTCTATCTCTACTGTGCTCCACTGTACTCTACCTCTACTCTACTCCATTGTACTCTACCTCTACTATACTCCACTGTACTCTTTCTCTACTGTACTCCACTGTACTCTACCTCTACTGTACTCCACTGTACTCTACCTCTACTGTGCTCCACTGTACTCTACCTCTACTGTGCTCCACTGTACTCTACCTCTACTGTACTCCACTGTACTCTACCTCTACTGTACTCCACTGTACTCTACCTCTACTGTGCTCTACTCTACTCTATCTCTACTGTGCTCCACTGTACTCTACCTCTACTGTAATCCACTGTACTCTACCTCGACTATACTCCACTGTACTCTTTCTCTACTGTACTCCACTGTACTCTACCTCTACTGTACTCCACTGTACTCTACCTCTACTGTGCTCTACTGTACTCTATCTCTACTGTGCTCCACTGTACTCTACCTCTACTGTACTCCACTGTAGTCTACCACTACTGTACTCCACTGTACTCTACTCTACTCTACTCCACTGTACTCTACCTCTACTGTACTCCACTGTACTCTACCTCTACTGTACTCTACTGTACTCCACCTCTAATGTGCTCCACTGTACTCCACTGTACTCTACCTCTACTGTACTCCACTGTACTCTATCTCTACTGTACTCCACTGAACTCTACCTCTGCTGTGCTCCACTGTACTCCACTGTACTCTATCTCTACTGTGATCCACTGTACTCTACCTCTGATGTGCTCCACTGTACTCTATCTCTACTTTGCTCCACTGTACTCTATCTCTACTGAACTCCACTGTACTCTACCTCTACTGTACTCTACTGTTCTCTACCTCTACTGTACTCTACTGTACTCCACCTCCGCTCTGCTCCACTGTAATCCACTATACTCTACCTCTACTGTGCTCCACTGTACTCTACCTCTACTTTGCTCCACTGTACTCTACCTCTACTGTACTCCACTGTACTCTACCTCTACTGTACTCTACTGTACTCCACCTCTACTGTGCTCCACTGTACTCCACTGTACTCTACCTCTACTGTACTCCACTGTACTCTACCTCTACTGTACTCCACTGTACTCTACTGTACTCCACCTCTACTGTGCTCCACTGTACTCCACTGTACTCTACCTCTACTGTACTCCACTGTTCTCTACCTCTACTGTACTCCACTGTACTCTACCTCTACTCTGCTCCACTGTACTCTATCTCTACTGTGCTCCACTGTACTCTATCTCTACTGTACTCCACTGTACTCTACCTCTACTGTACTCCACCGTACTCTACCTCTAATGTGCTCCACTGTACTCTACCTCTACTGTGCTCCACTGTACTCTATCTCTACTGTGCTCCACTGTACTCTACCTCTACTGTGCTCCACTGTACTCTTTCTCTACTGTGCTCCACTGTACTCTATCTATACTGTGCTCCACTGTACTCTATCTCTACTGTGCTCCACTGTACTCTATCTCTACTGTGCTCCATTGTACTCTATCTCTACTGTGCTCCACTGTACTCTATCTCTACTGTGCTCCACTGTACTCTATCTCTACTGTGCTCCACTGTACTCTATCTCTACTGTGCTCCACTGTACTCTATCTCTAGTGTGCTCCACTGTACTCTATCTCTACTCTGCTCCACTGTACTCTATCTCTACTGTGCTCCACTGTACTCTATCTCTACTGTGCTCAACTGTACTCTACCTCTACTTTGCTCCACTGTACTCTATCTCTACTGTGCTCCACTGTACTCTACCCCTACTGTACTCCACTGTACTCTACCTCTACTGTGCTCCACTGTACTCTATCTCTACTGTACTCCACTGTACTCTACCTCTACTGTACTCCACCTCTAATGTGCTCCACTGTACTCTACCTCTACTGTACTCTACTGTACTCTACCTCTACTGTACTCCACTCTACTCTACCTTTACTGTGCTCTACTGTACTCTATCTCTACTGTGCTCCACTGTACCCTACCTCTACTGTACTCCGCTGTAGTCTACCACTACTGTACTCCACTGTACTCTACTCTACCTCTACTGTGCTCCACTGTACTCTACCTCTACTGTGCTCCACTGTACTCTATCTCTAATGTACTCCACTGTACTCTACCTCTACTGTACTCCACCTCTAATGTGCTCCACTGTACTCTACCTCTACTGTACTCTACTGTACTCTACCTCTACTGTACTCCACTCTACTCTACCTCTACTGTGCTCTACTGTACTCTATCTCTACTGTGCTCCACTGTACTCTACCTCTACTCTACTCCATTGTACTCTACCTCTACTATACTCCAGTGTACTCTTTCTCTACTGTACTCCACTGTACTCTACTCTACTGTACTCCACTGTACTCTACCTCTACTGTACTCTACCTCTACTGTACTCCACTGTACTCTATCTCTACTTTGCTCCACTGTACTCTATCTCTACTGAACTCCTCTCTACTCTACCTCTCCTGTACTCTACTGTTCTCTACTTCTACTGTACTCTACTGTACTCCACCTCTACTGTGCTCAACTGTACTCCACTGTACTCTACCTCTAGTATGCTCCACTGTACTCTACCTGTACTGTGCTCCACTTTACTCTACCTCTACTGTACTCCACTGTACTCTACCTCTACTGTACTCCACTGTACTCTACCTCTACTGTACTCTAGTGTACTCTACCTCTACTGTACTCCACTGTACTCTATCTCTACTTTGCTCCACTGTACTCTATCTCTACTGAACTCCACTCTACTCTACCTCTACTGTACTCTACTGTTCTCTACCTCTACTGTACTCTACTGTACTCCACCTCTACTGTGCTCCACTGTACTCCACTGTACTCTACCTCTAGTATGCTCCACTGTACTCTACCTGTACTGTGCTCCACTTTACTCTACCTCTACTGTACTCCACTGTACTCTACCTTTACTGTACTCCACTGTACTCTACCTGTACTGTACTCCACTGTACTCTACCTCTACTGTGCTCCACTGTACTCTACCTCTAATGTGCTCCACTGTACTCTACCTCTACTGTGCTCCACTGTACTCTACCTCTACTGTACTCAACTGTACTCTACCTCTACTGTACTCCAGTGTACTCTATCTCTACTGTGCTCTACTGTACTCTATCTCTACTGTGCTCAACTGTACTCTACCTCTACTGTACTCCACTGTACTCTACCTCTACTGTACTCCACTGTATTCTACTCTACTGTACTCCACTTTACTCTACCTCTACTGTACTCTACCTCTACTGTACTCCACTGTACTCTATCTCTACTTTGCTCCACTGTACTCTACCTCTACTGTACTCCACTGTACTCTACCTCTACTGTACTCCACTGTACTCTACTCTACTGTACTCCACTGTACTCTACCTCTACTGTACTCTACCTCTACTGTGCTCTACTGTACTCTATCTCTACTGTGCTCCACTGTACTCTATCTCTACTGAACTCCACTGTACTCTACCTCTACTGTACTCTACTGTTCTCTACCTCTTCTGTACTCTACTGTACTCCACCTCTACTGTGCTCCACTGTACTCCACTGTACTCTACCTCTATTGTGCTCCACTGTACTCTACCTCTACTGTGCTCCACTGTACTCTACCTCTACTGTACTCCACTGTATTCTACCTCTACTCTACTCCACTGTACTCTACCTCTACTGTGCTCTACTCTACTCTATCTCTACTGTGCTCCACTGTACTCTACCTCTACTGTAATCCACTGTTCTCTACCTCGACTATACTCCACTGTACTCTTTCTCTACTGTACTCCACTGTACTCTACCTCTACTGTTCTCCACTGTACTCTACCTCTACTGTGCTCGACTGTACTCTATCTCTACTGTGCTCCACTGTACTCTACCTCTACTGTACTCAACTGTACTCTACCTCTACTGTACTCCACTGTACTCTACCTCTACTGTGCTCCACTGTACTCTACCTCTAATGTGCTCCACTGTACTCTACCTCTACTGTGCTCCACTCTACTCTACCTCTACTGTACTCCACTGTACTCTACCTCTACTATGCTCCACTGTACTCTATCTCTACTCTACTCCACTGTACTCTACCTCTACTGTACTCTACTGTACTCCACCTCTAATGTGCTCCACTGTACTCTACCTCTACTGTACTCCACTCCACTGTACTCTACCTCTACTGTATTCCACTCTACTCTACCTCTATTGTGCTCTACTGTACTCTATCTCTACTGTGCTCTACTGTATTCTACCTCTACTATACTCCACTGTACTCTACCTCTACTCTACTCCACTGGCCTCTACCTCTACTGTGCTCCACTGTACTCTATCTCTACTGTGCTCTACTGTACTCTATCTCTACTGTGCTCAACTCTACTCTACCTCTACTCTACTCCACTGTACTCTACTCTACTGTACTCCACTGTACTCTACCTCTACTGTACTCTACCTCTACTGTACTCCACTGTACTATATCTCTACTTTGCTCCACTGTACTCTACCTCTACTGTACTCCACTGTACTCTACCTCTACTGTACTCCACTGTACTCTACTCTACTGTACTCCACTGTACTCTACCTCTACTGTACTCTACATCTACTGTGCTCTACTCTACTTTATGTCTACTGTGCTCCACTGTACTCTACCTCTACTGTACTCAACTGTACTCTACCTCTACTGTGCTCCACTGTACTCTACCTCTAATGTGCTCCACTGTACTCTACCTCTACTGTGCTCCACTGTACTCTACCTCTACTGTACTCCACTGTACTCTATCTCTACTGTGCTCTACTGTACTCTACCTCTACTGTACTCCACTGTACTCTACCTCTACTGTACTCCACTGTACTCTACCTCTACTGTGCTCCACTGTACTCTACCTCTAATGTGCTCCACTCTACTCTACCTCTACTGTGCTCCACTGTACTCTACCTCTAATGTACTCCACTGTACTCTACCTCTACTGTGCTCCACTGTACTCTATCTCTAATGTACTCCACTGTACTCTACCTCTACTGTACTCCACCTCTAATGTGCTCCACTGTACTCTACCTCTACCGAGCTCCACTGTACTCTACCTCTACTGTACTCCACTCTACTCTACCTCTACTGTGCTCTACTGTACTCTATCTCTACTGTGCTCCACTGTACTCTACCTCTACTCTACTCCATTGTACTCTACCTCTACTATACTCCACTGTACTCTTTCTCTACTGTACTCCACTGTACTCTACCTCAACTGTACTCCACTGTACTCTACTCTACTGTACTCCACTGTACTCTACCTCTACTATACTCTACCTCTACTGTACTCCACTGTACTCTATCTCTACTTTGCTCCACTGTACTCTATCTCTACTGAACTCCTCTCTACTCTACCTCTCCTGTACTCTACTGTTCTCTACTTCTACTGTACTCTACTGTACTCCACCTCTACTGTGCTCAACTGTACTCCACTGTACTCTACCTCTAGTATGCTCCACTGTACTCTACCTGTACTGTGCTCCACTTTACTCTACCTCTACTGTACTCCACTGTACTCTACCTCTACTGTACTCCACTGTACTCTACCTCTACTGTACTCTAGTGTACTTTACCTCTACTGTACTCCACTGTACTCTATCTCTACTTTGCTCCACTGTACTCTATCTCTACTGAACTCCACTCTACTCTACCTCTACTGTACTCTACTGTTCTCTACCTCTACTGTACTCTACTGTACTCCACCTCTACTGTGCTCCACTGTACTCCACTGTACTCTACCTCTAGTATGCTCCACTGTACTCTACCTGTACTGTACTCCACTGTACTCTACCTTTACTGTACTCCACTGTACTCTACCTGTACTGTACTCCACTGTACTCTATCTCTACTGTGCTCCACTCTACTCTACCTCTAATGTGCTCCACTGTACTCTACCTCTACTGTGCTCCACTGTACTCTACCTCTACTGTACTCAACTGTACTCTACCTCTACTGTACTCCAGTGTACTCTATCTCTACTGTGCTCTACTGTACTCTATCTCTACTGTGCTCAACTGTACTCTACCTCTACTGTACTCCACTGTACTCTACCTCTACTGTACTCCACTGTACTCTACTCTACTGTACTCCACTTTACTCTACCTCTACTGTACTCTACCTCTACTGTACTCCACTGTACTCTATCTCTACTTTGCTCCACTGTACTCTACCTCTACTGTACTCCACTGTACTCTACCTTTACTGTACTCCACTGTACTCTACTCTACTGTACTCCACTGTACTCTACCTCTACTGTACTCTACCTCTATTGTGCTCTACTCTACTCTATCTCTACTGTGCTCCACTGTACTCTACCTCTACTGTAATCCACTGTTCTCTACCTCGACTATACTCCACTGTACTCTTTCTCTACTGTACTCCACTGTACTCTACCTCTACTGTTCTCCACTGTACTCTACCTCTACTGTGCTCGACTGTACTCTATCTCTACTGTGCTCCACTGTACTCTACCTCTACTGTACTCCACTGTACTCTACCTCTACTGTACTCCACTGTACTCCACCTCTACTGTGCTCCACTGTACTCCACTGTACTCTACCTCTACTGTAATCCACTGTACTCTACCTCTACTGTACTCCACTGTACTCTACCTCTACTGTGCTCCACTGTACTCTACTTCTACTGTACTCCACTGTACTCTACCTCTACTGTGCTCCACTGTACTCTACCTCTAATGTGCTCCACTGTACTCTACCTCTACTGTGCTCCACTCTACTCTACCTCTACTGTATTCCACTGTACTCTACCTCTACTGTGCTCCACTGTACTCTATCTCTACTCTACTCCACTGTACTCTACCTCTACTGTACTCTACTGTACTCCACCTCTAATGTGCTCCACTGTACTCTACCTCTACTGTACTCCACTCCACTGTACTCTACCTCTACTGTATTCCACTCTACTCTACCTCTATTGTGCTCTACTGTACTCTATCTCTACTGTGCTCTACTGTATTCTACCTCTACTATACTCCACTGTACTCTACCTCTACTCTACTCCACTGGTCTCTACCTCTACTGTGCTCCACTGTACTCTACCTCTACTGTACTCCACTGTACTCTACCTCTACTGTGCTCCACTGTACTCTACCTCTAATGTGCTCCACTGTACTCTACCTCTACTGTGCTCCACTGTACTCTACCTCTACTGTTTTCCACTGTACTCTACCTCTACTGTACTCCACTGTACTCTACCTCTACTCTACTCCACTGTACTCTACCTCTACTGTACTCCACTGTACTCTACTCTACTGTACTCCACTGTACTCTACATCTACTGTACTCTACCTCTACTGTACTCCACTGTACTCTATCTCTACTTTGCTCCACTGTACTCTATCTCTACTGAACTCCACTGTATTCTACATCTACTGTACTCTACTGTTCTCTACCTCTACTGTACTCTAGTGTACTCCACCTCTACTGTGCTCCACTGTACTCCACTGTACTCTACCTCTAGTGTGCTCCACTGTACTCTACCTCTACTGTACTCAACTGTACTCTACCTCTACTGTGCTCCACTGTACTCTACCTCTACTGTGCTCCACTGTACTCTACCTCTACTGTACTCCACTGTACTCTACCTCTACTGTGCTCCACTGTACTCTACCTCTAAGGTGCTCCACTGTACTCGAACCTCTACTGTGCTCCACTGTACTCTACCTCTACTGTACTCCACTGTACTCTACCTCTACTGTACTCCACTGTACTCTATCTCTACTGTGCTCTACTGTACTCTATCTCTCCTGTGCTCCACTGTACTCTACCTTTACTGTACTCCACTGTACTCTACCTGTACTGTACTCCACTGTACTCTACCTCTACTGTGCTCCACTGTACTCTACCTCTACTGTACTCAACTGTACTCTACCTCTACTGTACTCCACTGTACTCTATCTCTACTGTGCTCTACTGTACTCTATCTCTACTGTTCTTAACTGTACTCTACCTCTACTGTACTTCACTGTACTCTACCTCTACTGTACTCCACTGTACTCTACTCTACTGTACTCCACTGTACTCTACCTCTACTGTACTCTACCTCTACTGTACTCCACTGTACTCTATCTCTACTTTGCTCCCCTGTACTCTACCTCTACTGTACTCCACTGTACTCTACCTCTACTGTACTCCACTGTACTCTACTCTACTGTACTCCACTGTACTCTACCTCTACTGTACTCTACCTCTACAGTGCTCTACTCTACTCTATCTCTACTGTGCTCCACTGTACTCTACCTCTACTGTACTCCACTGTACTCTACCTCTACTGTACTCCACTGTACTCTATCTCTACTGTGCTCTACTGTACTCTATCTCTACTGTGCTCCACTGTTCTCTACCTCTACTGTACTCCACTGTACTCTACTTCTACTGTACTCCACTGTACTCTACCTCTACTGTGCTCCAATGTACTCTACCTCTAATGTGCTCCACTGTACTCTACCTCTACTGTGCTCCACTGTACTCTACCTCTACTGTACTCCACTGTACTCTACCTCTACTGTGCTCCACTGTACTCTATCTCTACTGTACTCCACTGTACTCTACCTCTAATGTACTCCACCTCTAATGTGCTCCACTGTACTCTACCTCTACTGTACTCCACTGTACTCTACCTCTACTGTACTCCACTCTACTCTACCTCTACTGTGCTCTACTGTACTCTATCTCTACTGTGCTCCACTGTACTTTACCTCTACTGTACTCCACTGTACTCTACCTCCACTATACTCTACTGTGCTCTACTGTACTCTATCTCTACTCTGCTCCACTGTACTCTACCTCTACTGTACTCCACTGTACTCTACCTCTACTGTACTCCACTGTACTCTACCTCTACTGTGCTCCACTGTACTCTACCTCTAATGTGCTCCACTCTACTCTACCTCTACTGTGCTCCACTGTACTCTACCTCTAATGTAGTCCACTGTACTCTACCTCTACTGTGCTCCACTGTACTCTATCTCTAATGTACTCCACTGTACTCTACCTCTACTGTACTCCACCTCTAATGTGCTCCACTGTACTCTACCTCTACTGTACTCCACTGTACTCTACCTCTACTGTACTCCACTGTACTCTACCTCTACTGTGCTCTACTGTACTCTATCTCTACTGTGCTCCACTGTACTCTACCTCTACTCTACTCCACTGTACTCTACCTCTACTATACTCCACTGTACTCTTTCTCTACTGTACTCCACTGTACTCTATCTCTACTGTACTCCACTGTACTCTACCTCAACTGTACTCCACTGTACTCTACTCTACTGTACTCCACTGTACTCTACCTCTACTGTACTCTACCTCTACTGTACTCCACTGTACTCTATCTCTACTTTGCTCCACTGTACTCTATCTCTACTGAACTCCACTCTACTCTACCTCTCCTGTACTCTACTGTTCTCTACTTCTACTGTACTCTACTGTACTCCACCTCTACTGTGCTCAACTGTACTCCACTGTACTCTACCTCTAGTATGCTCCACTGTACTCTACCTGTACTGTGCTCCACTTTACTCTACCTCTACTGTACTCCACTGTACTCTACCTCTACTGTACTCCACTGTACTCTACCTCTACTGTACTCTAGTGTACTCTACCTCTACTGTACTCCACTGTACTCTATCTCTACTTTGCTCCACTGTACTCTATCTCTACTGAACTCCACTCTACTCTACCTCTACTGTACTCTACTGTTCTCTACCTCTACTGTACTCTACTGTACTCCACCTCTACTGTGCTCCACTGTACTCCACTGTACTCTACCTCTAGTATGCTCCACTGTACTCTACCTGTACTGTGCTCCACTTTACTCTACCTCTACTGTACTCCACTGTACTCTACCTTTACTGTACTCCACTGTACTCTACCTGTACTGTACTCTACCTCTACTGTGCTCCACTGTACTCTACCTCTAATGTGCTCCACTGTACTCTACCTCTACTGTGCTCCACTGTACTCTACCTCTACTGTACTCAACTGTACTCTACCTCTACTGTACTCCACTGTACTCTATCTCTACTGTGCTCTACTGTACTCTATCTCTACTTTGCTCAACTGTACTCTACCTCTACTGTACTCCACTGTACTCTACCTCTACTGTACTCCACTGTACTCTACTCTACTGTACTCCACTTTACTCTACCTCTACTGTACTCTACCTCTACTGTACTCCACTGTACTCTATCTCTACTTTGCTCCACTGTACTCTACCTCTACTGTACTCCACTGTACTCTACCTCTACTGTACTCCACTGTACTCTACTCTACTGTACTCCACTGTACTCTACCTCTACTGTACTCTACCTCTACTGTGCTCTACTGTACTCTATCTCTACTGTGCTCCACTGTACTCTATCTCTACTGAACTCCACTGTACTCTACCTCTACTGTACTCTACTGTTCTCTACCTCTTCTGTACTCTACTGTACTCCACCTCTACTGTGCTCCACTGTACTCCACTGTACTCTACCTCTAGTGTGCTCCACTGTACTCTACCTCTACTGTGCTCTACTCTACTCTATCTCTACTGTGCTCCACTGTACTCTACCTCTACTGTAATCCACTGTTCTCTACCTCGACTATACTCCAATGTACTCTTTCTCTACTGTACTCCACTGTACTCTACCTCTACTGTACTCCACTGTACTCTACCTCTACTTTGCTCGACTGTACTCTATCTGTACTGTGCTCCACTGTACTCTACCTCTACTGTACTCCACTGTACTCTACCTCTACTGTACTCCACTGTACTCCACCTCTACTGTGCTCCACTGTACTCCACTGTACTCTACCTCTACTGTACTCCACTGTACTCTACTTCTACTGTACTCCACTGTACTCTACCTCTACTGTGCTCCACTGTACTCTACTTCTACTGTACTCCACTGTACTCTACCTCTACTGTGCTCCACTGTACTCTACCTCTAATGTGCTCCACTGTACTCTACCTCTACTGTGCTCCACTCTACTCTACCTCTACTGTACTCCACTGTACTCTACCTCTACTGTACTCCACTGTACTCTACTCTACTGTACTCCACTGTACTCTACCTCTACTGTACTCTACCTCTACAGTGCTCTACTGTACTCTATCTCTACTGTGCTCCACTGTACTCTACCTCTACTGTACTCCACTGTACTCTACCTCTACTGTACTCCACTGTACTCTATCTCTACTGTGCTCTACTGTACTCTATCTCTACTGTGCTCCACTGTTCTCTACCTCTACTGTACTCCACTGTACTCTACCTCTACTGTACTCCACTGTACTCTACCTCTACTGTGCTCCAATGTACTCTACCTCTAATGTGCTCCACTGTACTCTACCTCTACTGTGCTCCACTGTACTCTACCTCTACTGTACTCCACTGTACTCTACCTCTACTGTGCTCCACTGTACTCTATCTCTACTGTACTCCACTGTACTCTACCTCTAATGTACTCCACCTCTAATGTGCTCCACTGTACTCTACCTCTACTGTACTCCACTGTACTCTACCTCTACTGTACTCCACTCTACTCTACCTCTACTGTGCTCTACTGTACTCTATCTCTACTGTGCTCCACTGTACTCTACCTCTACTGTACTCCACTGTACTCTACCTCTACTATACTCTACTGTGCTCTACTGTACTCTATCTCTACTCTGCTCCACTGTACTCTACCTCTACTGTACTCCACTGTACTCTACCTCTACTGTACTCCACTGTACTCTACCTCTACTGTGCTCCACTGTACTCTACCTCTAATGTGCTCCACTCTACTCTACCTCTACTGTGCTCCACTGTACTCTACCTCTAATGTACTCCACTGTACTCTACCTCTACTGTGCTCCACTGTACTCTATCTCTAATGTACTCCACTGTACTCTACCTCTACTGTACTCCACCTCTAATGTGCTCCGCTGTACTCTACCTCTACTGTACTCCACTGTACTCTACCTCTACTGTACTCCACTCTACTCTACCTCTACTGTGCTCTACTGTACTCTATCTCTACTGTGCTCCACTGTACTCTACCTCTACTCTACTCCACTGTACTCTACCTCTACTATACTCCACTGTACTCTTTCTCTACTGTACTCCACTGTACTCTATCTCTACTGTACTCCACTGTACTCTACCTCAACTGTACTCCACTGTACTCTACTCTACTGTACTCCACTGTACTCTACCTCTACTGTACTCTACCTCTACTGTACTCCACTGTACTCTATCTCTACTTTGCTCCACTGTACTCTATCTCTACTGAACTCCACTCTACTCTACCTCTCCTGTAGTCTACTGTTCTCTACTTCTACTGTACTCTACTGTACTCCACCTCTACTGTGCTCAACTGTACTCCACTGTACTCTACCTCTAGTATGCTCCACTGTACTCTACCTGTACTGTGCTCCACTTTACTCTACCTCTACTGTACTCCACTGTACTCTACCTCTACTGTACTCCACTGTACTCTACCTCTACTGTACTCTAGTGTACTCTACCTCTACTGTACTCCACTGTACTCTATCTCTACTTTGCTCCACTGTACTCTATCTCTACTGAACTCCACTCTACTCTACCTCTACTGTACTCTACAGTTCTCTACCTCTACTGTACTCTACTGTACTCCACCTCTACTGTGCTCCACTGTACTCCACTGTACTCTACCTCTAGTATGCTCCACTGTACTCTACCTGTACTGTGCTCCACTTTACTCTACCTCTACTGTACTCCACTGTACTCTACCTTTACTGTACTCCACTGTACTCTACCTGTACTGTACTCCACTATACTCTACCTCTACTGTGCTCCACTGTACTCTACCTCTAATGTGCTCCACTGTACTCTACCTCTACTGTGCTCCACTGTACTCTACCTCTACTGTACTCAACTGTACTCTACCTCTACTGTACTCCACTGTACTCTATCTCTACTGTGCTCTACTGTACTCTATCTCTACTTTGCTCAACTGTACTCTACCTCTACTGTACTCCACTGTACTCTACCTCTACTGTACTCCACTGTACTCTACTCTACTGTACTCCACTTTACTCTACCTCTACTGTACTCTACCTCTACTGTACTCCACTGTACTCTATCTCTACTTTGCTCCACTGTACTCTACCTCTACTGTACTCCACTGTACTCTACCTCTACTGTACTCCACTGTACTCTACTCTACTGTACTCCACTGTACTCTACCTCTACTGTACTCTACCTCTACTGTGCTCTACTGTACTCTATCTCTACTGTGCTCCACTGTACTCTATCTCTACTGAACTCCACTGTACTCTACCTCTACTGTACTCTACTGTTCTCTACCTCTTCTGTACTCTACTGTACTCCACCTCTACTCTGCTCCACTGTACTCCACTGTACTCTACCTCTAGTGTGCTCCACTGTACTCTACCTCTACTGTGCTCTACTCTACTCTATCTCTACTGTGCTCCACTGTACTCTACCTCTACTGTAATCCACTGTTCTCTACCTCGACTATACTCCAATGTACTCTTTCTCTACTGTACTCCACTGTACTCTACCTCTACTGTACTCCACTGTACTCTACCTCTACTGTGCTCGACTGTACTCTATCTGTACTGTGCTCCACTGTACTCTACCTCTACTGTACTCCACTGTACTCTACCTCTGCTGTGCTCTACTGTACTCTATCTCTACTGTGCTCTACTGTACTCTATCTCTACTGTGCTCCACTGTTCTCTACCTCTACTGTACTCCACTGTACTCTACCTCTACTGTACTCCACTGTACTCTACCTCTACTGTGCTCCAATGTACTCTACCTCTAATGTACTCCACTGTACTCTACCTCTACTGTGCTCCACTGTACTCTACCTCTACTGTACTCCACTGTACTCTACCTCTACTGTGCTCCACTGTACTCTATCTCTACTGTACTCCACTGTACTCTACCTCTACTGTACTCCACTCTACTCTACCTCTACTGTGCTCTACTGTACTCTATCTCTACTGTGCTCCACTGTACTCTACCTCTACTGTACTCCACTGTACTCTACCTCTACTATACTCCACTGTACTCTTTCTCTACTGTACTCCACTGTACTCTACCTCTACTGTACTCCACTGTACTCAACCTCAACTGTACTCTACTGTACTCCACCTCTACTGTGCTCCACTGTACTCCACTGTACTCTACCTCTAGTGTGCTCCACTGTACTCTACCTCTACTGTACTCAACTGTACTCTACCTCTACTGTGCTCCACTGTACTCTACCTCTACTGTGCTCCACTGTACTCTACCTCTACTGTACTCCACTGTACTCTACCTCTACTGTGCTCCACTGTACTCTACCTCTAATGTGCTCCACTGTACTCGAACCTCTACTGTGCTCCACTGTACTCTACCTCTACTGTACTCCACTGTAATCTACCTCTACTGTACTCCACTGTACTCTATCTCTACTGTGCTCTACTGTACTCTATCTCTCCTATGCTCCACTGTACTCTACCTTTACTGTACTCCACTGTACTCTACCTCTACTGTACTCCACTCTACTCTACCTCTACTGTGCTCTACTGTACTCTATCTCTACTGTGCTCCACTGTACTCTACCTCTACTGTACTCCACTGTACTCTACCTCTACTATACTCTACTGTGCTCTACTGTACTCTATCTCTACTCTGCTCCACTGTACTCTACCTCTACTGTACTCCACTGTACTCTACCTCTACTGTACTCCACTGTACTCTACCTCTACTGTGCTCCACTGTACTCTACCTCTAATGTGCTCCACTCTACTCTACCTCTACTGTGCTCCACTGTACTCTACCTCTAATGTACTCCACTGTACTCTACCTCTACTGTACTCCACTCTACTCTACCTCTACTGTGCTCTACTGTACTCTATCTCTACTGTGCTCCACTGTACTCTACCTCTACTGTACTCCACTGTACTCTACCTCTACTATACTCTACTGTGCTCTACTGTACTCTATCTCTACTCTGCTCCACTGTACTCTACCTCTACTGTACTCCACTGTACTCTACCTCTACTGTACTCCACTGTACTCTACCTCTACTGTGCTCCACTGTACTCTACCTCTAATGTGCTCCACTCTACTCTACCTCTACTGTGCTCCACTGTACTCTACCTCTAATGTACTCCACTGTACTCTACCTCTACTGTGCTCCACTGTACTCTATCTCTAATGTACTCCACTGTACTCTACCTCTACTGTACTCCACCTCTACTGTGCTCCACTGTACTCCACTGTACTCTACCTCTACTCTACTCCACTGTACTCTATCTCTACTGTACTCCACTGAACTCTACATCTGCTGTGCTCCACTGTACTCCACTGTACTCTATCTCTACTGTGATCCACTGTACTCTACCTCTGATGTGCTCCACTGTACTCTATCTCTACTTTGCTCCACTGTACTCTATCTCTATTGAACTCCACTGTACTCTACCTCTACTGTAGTCTACTGTTCTCTACCTCTACTGTACTCTACTGTACTCCACCTCTGCTCTGCTCCACTGTAATCCACTATACTCTACCTCTACTGTACTCCGCTGAACTCTACCTCTGCTGTGCTCCACTGTACTCCACTGTACTCTATTTCTACTGTGATCCAC
Organism: Tiaroga cobitis; assembly: GCA_030578255.1. NCBI lineage: Eukaryota > Metazoa > Chordata > Actinopteri > Cypriniformes > Leuciscidae > Tiaroga > Tiaroga cobitis. The sequence continues at coordinate 3,574,854 of CM060600.1, forward strand.
TGTACTCTACCTCTGATGTGCTCCACAGTACTCCATCTCGACTTTGCTCCACTGTACTCTATCTCTATTGAACTCCACTGTACTCTACCTCTACTGTACTCTACTGTTCTCTACCTCTACTGCACTCTACTGTACTCCACCTCTGCTCTGCTCCACTGTAATCCACAATACTCTACCTCTACTGTGCTCCACTGTACTCTACCTTTACTTTGCTCCACTGTACTCTACCTCTACTGTACTCCACTGTGCTCTACCTCTACTGTACTCTACTGTACTCCACCTCTACTGTGATCCACTGTACTCCACTGTACTCTACCTCTACTTTACTCCACTGTACTCTACCTCTACTGTACTCCACTGTACTCTACCTCTATTGTACTCCACTGTACTCTACCTCTACTGTGCCCCACTGTACTCTACCTCTAATGTGCTCCACTGTACTCTACCTCTACTGTGCTCCACTGTACTCTACCTCTACTGTACTCCACTGTACTCTACCTCTACTGTACTCAACCTCTACTGTGCTCTACTGTACTCTATCTCTACTGTGCTCCACTGTACTCTACCTCTACTGTACTCCACTGTACTCTACCTCTACTGTACTCCACTGTACTCTATCTCTACTGTGCTCTACTGTACTCTATCTCTACTGTGCTCCACTGTTCTCTACCTCTACTGTACTCCACTGTACTCTACCTCTACTGTACTCCACTGTACTCTACCTCTACTGTGCTCCAATGTACTCTACCTCTAATGTACTCCACTGTACTCTACCTCTACTGTGCTCCACTGTACTCTACCTCTACTGTACTCCACTGTACTCTACCTCTACTGTGCTCCACTCTACTCTATCTCTACTGTACTCCACTGTACTCTACCTCTACTGTACTCCACTCTACTCTACCTCTACTGTGCTCTACTGTACTCTATCTCTACTGTGCTCCACTGTACTCTACCTCTACTGTACTCCACTGTACTCTACCTCTACTATACTCCACTGTACTCTTTCTCTACTGTACTCCACTGTACTCTACCTCTACTGTACTCCACTGTACTCAACCTCAACTGTACTCCACTGTACTCTACTCTACTGTACTCCACTGTACTCTACCTCTACTGTACTCTACCTCTACTGTACTCCACTGTACTCTATCTCTACTTTGCTCCACTGTACTCTGTCTCTACTGAACTCCACTCTACTCTACCTCTACTGTACTCTACTGTTCTCTACCTCTACTGTACTCTACTGTACTCCACCTCTACTGTGCTCCACTGTACTCCACTGTACTCTATCTCTACTGTACTCCACTGTACTCTACCTATACTGTACTGTAATGTTCTCTACCTCTACTGTACTCTACTGTATTCCACCTCTACTGTGCTCCACTGTACTCCACTGTACTCTACCTCTACTGTTCTCCACTGTTCTCCACTGTACTCTACCAATACTGTGCTCCACTGTACTCTACCTCTAATGTGCTCCAATGTACTCTATCTCTACTGTGATCCACTGTACTCTATCTCTACTGTGCTCCACTGTACTCTATCTCTACTGTACTCCACTGTACTCTACCTCTACTGTACTCCACCTCTAATGTGCTCCACTGTACTCTACCTCTACTGTACTCTACTGTTCTCTACCTCTACTGTACTCTACTGTACTCCACCTCTACTGTGCTCCACTGTACTCCACTGTACTCTACCTCTAATGTGCTCCACTGTACTCTACCTCTACTCTGTACTCTACCTCTACTGTACTCTACTGTACTCCACCTCTAATGTGCTCCACTGTACTCCACTGTACTCTACCTCTACTCTACTCCACTGTACTCTATCTCTACTGTACTCCACTGAACTCTACATCTGCTGTGCTCCACTGTACTCCACTGTACTCTATCTCTACTGTGATCCACTGTACTCTACCTCTGATGTGCTCCACTGTACTCTATCTCTACTTTGCTCCACTGTACTCTATCTCTATTGAACTCCACTGTACTCTACCTCTACTGTACTCTACTGTTCTCTACCTCTACTCTACTCTACTGTACTCCACCTCTACTGTGCTCCACTGTACTCCACTGTACTCTACCTCTAGTGTGCTCCACTGTACTCTACCTCTACTGTACTCCACTGTACTCTACTCTACTGTACTCCACTGTACTCTACCTCTACTGTACTCTACCTCTACTGTGCTCTACTGTACTCTACCTCTACTGTACTCCACTCCACTGTACTCTACCTCTACTGTATTCCACTCTACTCTACCTCTATTGTGCTCTACTGTTCTCTATCTCTACTGTGCTCTACTGTATTCTACCTCTACTGTACTCCACTGTACTCTACCTCTACTGTACTCCACTGTACTCTACCTCTACTGTACTCCACTGTACTCTACCTCTACTGTACTCCACTGTACTCTACTCTACTGTACTCCACTGTACTCTACATCTACTGTGATCTACCTCTACTGTACTCCACTGTACTCTATCTCTACTGAACTCCACTGTATTCTACATCTACTGTACTCTACTGTTCTCTACCTCTACTGTACTCTAGTGTACTCCACCTCTATTGTGCTCAACTGTACTCCACTGTACTCTACCTCTAGTGTGCTCCACTGTACTCTACCTCTACTGTACTCAACTGTACTCTACCTCTACTGTGCTCCACTGTACTCTACCTCTACTGTGCTCCACTGTACTCTACCTCTACTGTACTCCACTGTACTCTACCTCTACTGTGCTCCACTGTACTCTACCTCTAATGTGCTCCACTGTACTCGAACCTCTACTGTGCTCCATTGTACTCTACCTCTACTGTACTCCACTGTACTCTACCTCTACTGTACTCCACTGTACTCTATCTCTACTGTGCTCTACTGTACTCTATCTCTCCTGAGCTCCACTGTACTCTACCTTTACTGTACTCCACTGTACTCTACCTGTACTGTACTCCACTGTACTCTATCTCTACTGTGCTTCACTGTACTCTACCTCTAATGTGCTCCACTGTACTCTACCTCTACTGTGCTCCACTGTACTCTACCTCTACTGTACTCAACTGTACTCTACCTCTACTGTGCTCCACTGTACTCTATCTCTACTGTACTCCACTGTACTCTACCTCTACTGTACTCCACCTCTAATGTGCTCCACTGTACTCTACCTCTACTGTACTCTACTGTTCTCTACCTCTACTGTACTCTACTGTACTCCACCTCTACTGTGCTCCACTGTACTCCACTGTACTCTACCTCTAATGTGCTCCACTGTACTCTACCTCTACTCTGTACTCTACCTCTACTGTACTCTACTGTACTCCACCTCTAATGTGCTCCACTGTACTCCACTGTACTCTACTTCTACTCTACTCCACTGTACTCTATCTCTACTGTACTCCACTGAACTCTACATCTGCTGTGCTCCACTGTACTCCACTGTACTCTATCTCTACTGTGATCCACTGTACTCTACCTCTGATGTGCTCCACTGTACTCTATCTCTACTTTGCTCCACTGTACTCTATCTCTATTGAACTCCACTGTACTCTACCTCTACTGTACTCTACTGTTCTCTACCTCTACTCTACTCTACTGTACTCCACCTCTACTGTGCTCCACTGTACTCCACTGTACTCTACCTCTAGTGTGCTCCACTGTACTCTACCTCTACTGTACTCCACTGTACTCTACTCTACTGTACTCCACTGTACTCTACCTCTACTGTACTCTACCTCTACTGTGCTCTACTGTACTCTACCTCTACTGTACTCCACTCCACTGTACTCTACCTCTACTGTATTCCACTCTACTCTACCTCTATTGTGCTCTACTGTTCTCTATCTCTACTGTGCTCTACTGTATTCTACCTCTACTATACTCCACTGTACTCTACCTCTACTCTACTCCACTGGTCTCTACCTCTACTGTGCTCCACTGTACTCTACCTCTACTGTACTCCACTGTACTCTACCTCTACTGTGCTCCACTGTACTCTACCTCTAATGTGCTCCACTGTACTCTACCTCTACTGTGCTCCACTGTACTCTACCTCTACTGTACTCCACTGTACTCTACCTCTACTGTACTCCACTGTACTCTACCTCTACTGTACTCCACTGTACTCTACCTCTACTGTACTCCAATGTACTCTACTCTACTGTACTCCACTGTACTCTACATCTACTGTGATACACCTCTACTGTACTCCACTGTACTCTATCTCTACTTTGCTCCACTGTACTCTATCTCTACTGAACTCCACTGTATTCTACATCTACTGTACTCTACTGTTCTCTACCTCTACTGTACTCTAGTGTACTCCACCTCTATTGTGCTCAACTGTATTCCACTGTACTCTACCTCTAGTGTGCTCCACTGTACTCTATCTCTACTGAACTCCACTGTATTCTACATCTACTGTACTCTACTGTACTCTACCTCTACTGTACTCTACTGTACTCCACCTCTAATGTGCTCCACTGTACTCTACCTCTACTGTACTCCACTCCACTGTACTCTACCTCTACTGTATTCCACTCTACTCTACCTCTATTGTGCTCTACTGTACTCTATCTCTACTGTGCTCTACTGTATTCTACATCTACTATACTCCACTGTACTCTACCTCTACTCTACTCCACTGGTCTCTACCTCTACTGTGCTCCACTGTACTCTACCTCTACTGTACTCCACTGTACTCTACCTCTACTGTGCTCCACTGTACTCTACCTCTAATGTGCTCCACTGTACTCTACCTCTACTGTGCTCCACTGTACTCTACCTCTACTGTACTCCACTGTACTCTACCTCTACTGTGCTCCACTGTACTCTACCTCTACTGTACTCCACTGTACTCTACCTCTACTGTGCTCCACTGTACTCTACCTCTAATGTGCTCCACTGTACTCGAACCTCTACTGTGCTCCACTGTACTCTACCTCTACTGTACTCCACTGTAATCTACCTCTACTGTACTCCACTGTACTCTATCTCTACTGTGCTCTACTGTACTCTATCTCTCCTATGCTCCACTGTACTCTACCTTTACTGTACTCCACTGTACTCTACCTCTACTGTACTCCACTCTACTCTACCTCTACTGTGCTCTACTGTACTCTATCTCTACTGTGCTCCACTGTACTCTACCTCTACTGTACTCCACTGTACTCTACCTCTACTATACTCTACTGTGCTCTACTGTACTCTATCTCTACTCTGCTCCACTGTACTCTACCTCTACTGTACTCCACTGTACTCTACCTCTACTGTACTCCACTGTACTCTACCTCTACTGTGCTCCACTGTACTCTACCTCTAATGTGCTCCACTCTACTCTACCTCTACTGTGCTCCACTGTACTCTACCTCTAATGTACTCCACTGTACTCTACCTCTACTGTACTCCACTGTACTCTACCTCTACTGTACTCCACTGTACTCAACCTCAACTGTACTCCACTGTACTCTACCTCTACTGTACTCTACCTCTACTGTACTCCACTGTACTCTATCTCTACTGAACTCCACTCTACTCTACCTCTACTGTACTCTACTGTTCTCTACCTCTACTGTACTCTACTGTACTCCACCTCTACTGTGCTCCACTGTACTCCACTGTACTCTATCTCTACTGTACTCCACTGTACTCTACCTATACTGTACTGTAATGTTCTCTACCTCTACTGTACTCTACTGTATTCCACCTCTACTGTGCTCCACTGTACTCCACTGTACTCTACCTCTACTGTTCTCCACTGTTCTCCACTGTACTCTACCAATACTGTGCTCCACTGTACTCTACCTCTAATGTGCTCCAATGTACTCTATCTCTACTGTGATCCACTGTACTCTATCTCTACTGTGCTCCACTGTACTCTATCTCTACTGTACTCCACTGTACTCTACCTCTACTGTACTCCACCTCTAATGTGCTCCACTGTACTCTACCTCTACTGTACTCTACTGTTCTCTACCTCTACTGTACTCTACTGTACTCCACCTCTACTGTGCTCCACTGTACTCCACTGTACTCTACCTCTAATGTGCTCCACTGTACTCTACCTCTACTCTGTACTCTACCTCTACTGTACTCTACTGTACTCCACCTCTAATGTGCTCCACTGTACTCCACTGTACTCTACCTCTACTCTACTCCACTGTACTCTATCTCTACTGTACTCCACTGAACTCTACATCTGCTGTGCTCCACTGTACTCCACTGTACTCTATCTCTACTGTGATCCACTGTACTCTACCTCTGATGTGCTCCACTGTACTCTATCTCTACTTTGCTCCACTGTACTCTATCTCTATTGAACTCCACTGTACTCTACCTCTACTGTACTCTACTGTTCTCTACCTCTACTCTACTCTACTGTACTCCACCTCTACTGTGCTCCACTGTACTCCACTGTACTCTACCTCTAGTGTGCTCCACTGTACTCTACCTCTACTGTACTCCACTGTACTCTACTCTACTGTACTCCACTGTACTCTACCTCTACTGTACTCTACCTCTACTGTGCTCTACTGTACTCTACCTCTACTGTACTCCACTCCACTGTACTCTACCTCTACTGTATTCCACTCTACTCTACCTCTATTGTGCTCTACTGTTCTCTATCTCTACTGTGCTCTACTGTATTCTACCTCTACTGTACTCCACTGTACTCTACCTCTACTGTACTCCACTGTACTCTACCTCTACTGTACTCCACTGTACTCTACCTCTACTGTACTCCACTGTACTCTACTCTACTGTACTCCACTGTACTCTACATCTACTGTGATCTACCTCTACTGTACTCCACTGTACTCTATCTCTACTGAACTCCACTGTATTCTACATCTACTGTACTCTACTGTTCTCTACCTCTACTGTACTCTAGTGTACTCCACCTCTATTGTGCTCAACTGTACTCCACTGTACTCTACCTCTAGTGTGCTCCACTGTACTCTACCTCTACTGTACTCAACTGTACTCTACCTCTACTGTGCTCCACTGTACTCTACCTCTACTGTGCTCCACTGTACTCTACCTCTACTGTACTCCACTGTACTCTACCTCTACTGTGCTCCACTGTACTCTACCTCTAATGTGCTCCACTGTACTCGAACCTCTACTGTGCTCCACTGTACTCTACCTCTACTGTACTCCACTGTACTCTACCTCTACTGTACTCCACTGTACTCTATCTCTACTGTGCTCTACTGTACTCTATCTCTCCTGAGCTCCACTGTACTCTACCTTTACTGTACTCCACTGTACTCTACCTGTACTGTACTCCACTGTACTCTATCTCTACTGTGCTTCACTGTACTCTACCTCTAATGTGCTCCACTGTACTCTACCTCTACTGTGCTCCACTGTACTCTACCTCTACTGTACTCAACTGTACTCTACCTCTACTGTGCTCCACTGTACTCTATCTCTACTGTACTCCACTGTACTCTACCTCTACTGTACTCCACCTCTAATGTGCTCCACTGTACTCTACCTCTACTGTACTCTACTGTTCTCTACCTCTACTGTACTCTACTGTACTCCACCTCTACTGTGCTCCACTGTACTCCACTGTACTCTACCTCTAATGTGCTCCACTGTACTCTACCTCTACTGTACTCTACTGTACTCCACCTCTAATGTGCTCCACTGTACTCCACTGTACTCTACTTCTACTCTACTCCACTGTACTCTATCTCTACTGTACTCCACTGAACTCTACATCTGCTGTGCTCCACTGTACTCCACTGTACTCTATCTCTACTGTGATCCACTGTACTCTACCTCTGATGTGCTCCACTGTACTCTATCTCTACTTTGCTCCACTGTACTCTATCTCTATTGAACTCCACTGTACTCTACCTCTACTGTACTCTACTGTTCTCTACCTCTACTCTACTCTACTGTACTCCACCTCTAATGTGCTCCACTGTACTCCACTGTACTCTACCTCTAGTGTGCTCCACTGTACTCTACCTCTACTGTACTCCACTGTACTCTACTCTACTGTACTCCACTGTACTCTACCTCTACTGTACTCTACCTCTACTGTGCTCTACTGTACTCTACCTCTACTGTACTCCACTCCACTGTACTCTACCTCTACTGTATTCCACTCTACTCTACCTCTATTGTGCTCTACTGTTCTCTATCTCTACTGTGCTCTACTGTATTCTACCTCTACTATACTCCACTGTACTCTACCTCTACTCTACTCCACTGGTCTCTACCTCTACTGTGCTCCACTGTACTCTACCTCTACTGTACTCCACTGTACTCTACCTCTACTGTGCTCCACTGTACTCTACCTCTAATGTGCTCCACTGTACTCTACCTCTACTGTGCTCCACTGTACTCTACCTCTACTGTACTCCACTGTACTCTACCTCTACTGTACTCCACTGTACTCTACCTCTACTGTACTCCACTGTACTCTACCTCTACTGTACTCCAATGTACTCTACTCTACTGTACTCCACTGTACTCTACATCTACTGTGATACACCTCTACTGTACTCCACTGTACTCTATCTCTACTTTGCTCCACTGTACTCTATCTCTACTGAACTCCACTGTATTCTACATCTACTGTACTCTACTGTTCTCTACCTCTACTGTACTCTAGTGTACTCCACCTCTATTGTGCTCAACTGTACTCCACTGTACTCTACCTCTAGTGTGCTCCACTGTACTCTATCTCTACTGAACTCCACTGTATTCTACATCTACTGTACTCTACTGTACTCTACCTCTACTGTACTCTACTGTACTCCACCTCTAATGTGCTCCACTGTACTCTACCTCTACTGTACTCCACTCCACTGTACTCTACCTCTACTGTATTCCACTCTACTCTACCTCTATTGTGCTCTACTGTACTCTATCTCTACTGTGCTCTACTGTATTCTACATCTACTATACTCCACTGTACTCTACCTCTACTCTACTCCACTGGTCTCTACCTCTACTGTGCTCCACTGTACTCTACCTCTACTGTACTCCACTGTACTCTACCTCTACTGTGCTCCACTGTACTCTACCTCTAATGTGCTCCACTGTACTCTACCTCTACTGTGCTCCACTGTACTCTACCTCTACTGTACTCCACTGTACTCTACCTCTACTGTGCTCCACTGTACTCTACCTCTACTGTACTCCACTGTACTCTACCTCTACTGTGCTCCACTGTACTCTACCTCTAATGTGCTCCACTGTACTCGAACCTCTACTGTGCTCCACTGTACTCTACCTCTACTGTACTCCACTGTAATCTACCTCTACTGTACTCCACTGTACTCTATCTCTACTGTGCTCTACTGTACTCTATCTCTCCTATGCTCCACTGTACTCTACCTTTACTGTACTCCACTGTACTCTACCTCTACTGTACTCCACTCTACTCTACCTCTACTGTGCTCTACTGTACTCTATCTCTACTGTGCTCCACTGTACTCTACCTCTACTGTACTCCACTGTACTCTACCTCTACTATACTCTACTGTGCTCTACTGTACTCTATCTCTACTCTGCTCCACTGTACTCTACCTCTACTGTACTCCACTGTACTCTACCTCTACTGTACTCCACTGTACTCTACCTCTACTGTGCTCCACTGTACTCTACCTCTAATGTGCTCCACTCTACTCTACCTCTACTGTGCTCCACTGTACTCTACCTCTAATGTACTCCACTGTACTCTACCTCTACTGTACTCCACTCTACTCTACCTCTACTGTGCTCTACTGTACTCTATCTCTACTGTGCTCCACTGTACTCTACCTCTACTGTACTCCACTGTACTCTACCTCTACTATACTCTACTGTGCTCTACTGTACTCTATCTCTACTCTGCTCCACTGTACTCTACCTCTACTGTACTCCACTGTACTCTACCTCTACTGTACTCCACTGTACTCTACCTCTACTGTGCTCCACTGTACTCTACCTCTAATGTGCTCCACTCTACTCTACCTCTACTGTGCTCCACTGTACTCTACCTCTAATGTACTCCACTGTACTCTACCTCTACTGTGCTCCACTGTACTCTATCTCTAATGTACTCCACTGTACTCTACCTCTACTGTACTCCACCTCTACTGTGCTCCACTGTACTCCACTGTACTCTACCTCTACTCTACTCCACTGTACTCTATCTCTACTGTACTCCACTGAACTCTACATCTGCTGTGCTCCACTGTACTCCACTGTACTCTATCTCTACTGTGATCCACTGTACTCTACCTCTGATGTGCTCCACTGTACTCTATCTCTACTTTGCTCCACTGTACTCTATCTCTATTGAACTCCACTGTACTCTACCTCTACTGTACTCTACTGTTCTCTACCTCTACTGTACTCTACTGTACTCCACCTCTGCTCTGCTCCACTGTAATCCACTATACTCTACCTCTACTGTACTCCGCTGAACTCTACCTCTGCTGTGCTCCACTGTACTCCACTGTACTCTATTTCTACTGTGATCCACTGTACTCTACCTCTGATGTGCTCCACTGTACTCCATCTCGACTTTGCTCCACTGTACTCTAACTCTATTGAACTCCACTGTACTCTACCTCTACTGTACTCTACTGTTCTCTACCTCTACTGCACTCTACTGTACTCCACCTCTGCTCTGCTCCACTGTAATCCACAATACTCTACCTCTACTGTGCTCCACTGTACTCTACCTTTACTTTGCTCCACTGTACTCTACCTCTACTGTACTCCACTGTGCTCTACCTCTACTGTACTCTACTGTACTCCACCTCTACTGTGCTCCACTGTACTCCACTGTACTCTACCTCTACTTTACTCCACTGTACTCTACCTCTACTGTACTCCACTGTACTCTACCTCTATTGTACTCCACTGTACTCTACCTCTACTGTGCTCCACTGTACTCTACCTCTAATGTGCTCCACTGTACTCTACCTCTACTGTGCTCCACTGTACTCTACCTCTACTGTACTCCACTGTACTCTACCTCTACTGTACTCAACCTCTACTGTGCTCTACTGTACTCTATCTCTATTGTGCTCCACTGTACTCTACCTCTACTGTACTCCACTGTACTTTACCTCTACTGTACTCCACTGTACTCTATCTCTACTGTGCTCTACTGTACTCTATCTCTACTGTGCTCCACTGTTCTCTACCTCTACTGTACTCCACTGTACTCTACCTCTACTGTACTCCACTGTACTCTACCTCTACTGTGCTCCAATGTACTCTACCTCTAATGTACTCCACTGTACTCTACCTCTACTGTGCTCCACTGTACTCTACCTCTACTGTACTCCACTGTACTCTACCTCTACTGTGCTCCACTCTACTCTATCTCTACTGTACTCCACTGTACTCTACCTCTACTGTACTCCACTCTACTCTACCTCTACTGTGCTCTACTGTACTCTATCTCTACTGTGCTCCACTGTACTCTACCTCTACTGTACTCCACTGTACTCTACCTCTACTATACTCCACTGTACTCTTTCTCTACTGTACTCCACTGTACTCTACCTCTACTGTACTCCACTGTACTCAACCTCAACTGTACTCCACTGTACTCTACTCTACTGTACTCCACTGTACTCTACCTCTACTGTACTCTACCTCTACTGTACTCCACTGTACTCTATCTCTACTTTGCTCCACTGTACTCTGTCTCTACTGAACTCCACTCTACTCTACCTCTACTGTACTCTACTGTTCTCTACCTCTACTGTACTCTACTGTACTCCACCTCTACTGTGCTCCACTGTACTCCACTGTACTCTATCTCTACTGTACTCCACTGTACTCTACCTATACTGTACTGTAATGTTCTCTACCTCTACTGTACTCTACTGTATTCCACCTCTACTGTGCTCCACTGTACTCCACTGTACTCTACCTCTACTGTTCTCCACTGTTCTCCACTGTACTCTACCAATACTGTGCTCCACTGTACTCTACCTCTAATGTGCTCCAATGTACTCTATCTCTACTGTGATCCACTGTACTCTATCTCTACTGTGCTCCACTGTACTCTATCTCTACTGTGCTCCACTGTACTCTATCTCTACTGTGCTCCACTGTACTCTATCTCTACTGTGCTCCACTGTACTCTACCTCTACTGTACTCCACTGTACTCTACCTCTACTGTGCTCCACTGTACTCTATCTCTACTGTACTCCACTGTACTCTACCTCTACTGTACTCCACCTCTAATGTGCTCCACTGTACTCTACCTCTACTGTACTCTACTGTTCTCTACCTCTACTGTACTCTACTGTACTCCACCTCTACTGTGCTCCACTGTACTCCACTGTACTCTACCTCTAATGTGCTCCACTGTACTCTACCTCTACTCTGTACTCTACCTCTACTCTACTCTACTGTACTCCACCTCTAATGTACTCCACTGTACTCCACTGTACTCTACCTCTACTCTACTCCACTGTACTCTATCTCTACTGTACTCCACTGAACTCTACATCTGCTGTGCTCCACTGTACTCCACTGTACTCTATCTCTACTGTGATCCACTGTACTCTACCTCTGATGTGCTCCACTGTACTCTATCTCTACTTTGCTCCACTGTACTCTATCTCTATTGAACTCCACTGTACTCTACCTCTACTGTACTCTACTGTTCTCTACCTCTACTCTACTCTACTGTACTCCACCTCTACTGTGCTCCACTGTACTCCACTGTACTCTACCTCTAGTGTGCTCCACTGTACTCTACCTCTACTGTACTCCACTGTACTCTACTCTACTGTACTCCACTGTACTCTACCTCTACTGTACTCTACCTCTACTGTGCTCTACTGTACTCTACCTCTACTGTACCCCACTCCACTGTACTCTACCTCTACTGTATTCCACTCTACTCTACCTCTATTGTGCTCTACTGTTCTCTATCTCTACTGTGCTCTACTGTATTCTACCTCTACTGTACTCCACTGTACTCTACCTCTACTGTACTCCACTGTACTCTACCTCTACTGTACTCCACTGTACTCTACCTCTACTGTACTCCACTGTACTCTACCTCTACTGTGCTCCACTGTACTCTACCTCTAATGTGCTCCACTGTACTCGAACCTCTACTGTGCTCCACTGTACTCTACCTCTACTGTACTCCACTGTACTCTACCTCTACTGTACTCCACTGTACTCTATCTCTACTGTGCTCTACTGTACTCTATCTCTCCTGAGCTCCACTGTACTCTACCTTTACTGTACTCCACTGTACTCTACCTGTACTGTACTCCACTGTACTCTATCTCTACTGTGCTTCACTGTACTCTACCTCTAATGTGCTCCACTGTACTCTACCTCTACTGTGCTCCACTGTACTCTACCTCTACTGTACTCAACTGTACTCTACCTCTACTGTGCTCCACTGTACTCTATCTCTACTGTACTCCACTGTACTCTACCTCTACTGTACTCCACCTCTAATGTGCTCCACTGTACTCTACCTCTACTGTACTCTACTGTTCTCTACCTCTACTGTACTCTACTGTACTCCACCTCTACTGTGCTCCACTGTACTCCACTGTACTCTACCTCTAATGTGCTCCACTGTACTCTACCTCTACTCTGTACTCTACCTCTACTGTACTCTACTGTACTCCACCTCTAATGTGCTCCACTGTACTCCACTGTACTCTACTTCTACTCTACTCCACTGTACTCTATCTCTACTGTACTCCACTGAACTCTACATCTGCTGTGCTCCACTGTACTCCACTGTACTCTATCTCTACTGTGATCCACTGTACTCTACCTCTGATGTGCTCCACTGTACTCTATCTCTACTTTGCTCCACTGTACTCTATCTCTATTGAACTCCACTGTACTCTACCTCTACTGTACTCTACTGTTCTCTACCTCTACTCTACTCTACTGTACTCCACCTCTACTGTGCTCCACTGTACTCCACTGTACTCTACCTCTAGTGTGCTCCACTGTACTCTACCTCTACTGTACTCCACTGTACTCTACTCTACTGTACTCCACTGTACTCTACCTCTACTGTACTCTACCTCTACTGTGCTCTACTGTACTCTACCTCTACTGTACTCCACTCCACTGTACTCTACCTCTACTGTATTCCACTCTACTCTACCTCTATTGTGCTCTACTGTTCTCTATCTCTACTGTGCTCTACTGTATTCTACCTCTACTATACTCCACTGTACTCTACCTCTACTCTACTCCACTGGTCTCTACCTCTACTGTGCTCCACTGTACTCTACCTCTACTGTACTCCACTGTACTCTACCTCTACTGTGCTCCACTGTACTCTACCTCTAATGTGCTCCACTGTACTCTACCTCTACTGTGCTCCACTGTACTCTACCTCTACTGTACTCCACTGTACTCTACCTCTACTGTACTCCACTGTACTCTACCTCTACTGTACTCCACTGTACTCTACCTCTACTGTACTCCAATGTACTCTACTCTACTGTACTCCACTGTACTCTACATCTACTGTGATACACCTCTACTGTACTCCACTGTACTCTATCTCTACTTTGCTCCACTGTACTCTATCTCTACTGAACTCCACTGTATTCTACATCTACTGTACTCTACTGTTCTCTACCTCTACTGTACTCTAGTGTACTCCACCTCTATTGTGCTCAACTGTACTCCACTGTACTCTACCTCTAGTGTGCTCCACTGTACTCTATCTCTACTGAACTCCACTGTATTCTACATCTACTGTACTCTACTGTACTCTACCTCTACTGTACTCTACTGTACTCCACCTCTAATGTGCTCCACTGTACTCTACCTCTACTGTACTCCACTCCACTGTACTCTACCTCTACTGTATTCCACTCTACTCTACCTCTATTGTGCTCTACTGTACTCTATCTCTACTGTGCTCTACTGTATTCTACATCTACTATACTCCACTGTACTCTACCTCTACTCTACTCCACTGGTCTCTACCTCTACTGTGCTCCACTGTACTCTACCTCTACTGTACTCCACTGTACTCTACCTCTACTGTGCTCCACTGTACTCTACCTCTAATGTGCTCCACTGTACTCTACCTCTACTGTGCTCCACTGTACTCTACCTCTACTGTACTCCACTGTACTCTACCTCTACTGTGCTCCACTGTACTCTACCTCTACTGTACTCCACTGTACTCTACCTCTACTGTGCTCCACTGTACTCTACCTCTAATGTGCTCCACTGTACTCGAACCTCTACTGTGCTCCACTGTACTCTACCTCTACTGTACTCCACTGTAATCTACCTCTACTGTACTCCACTGTACTCTATCTCTACTGTGCTCTACTGTACTCTATCTCTCCTATGCTCCACTGTACTCTACCTTTACTGTACTCCACTGTACTCTACCTCTACTGTACTCCACTCTACTCTACCTCTACTGTGCTCTACTGTACTCTATCTCTACTGTGCTCCACTGTACTCTACCTCTACTGTACTCCACTGTACTCTACCTCTACTATACTCTACTGTGCTCTACTGTACTCTATCTCTACTCTGCTCCACTGTACTCTACCTCTACTGTACTCCACTGTACTCTACCTCTACTGTACTCCACTGTACTCTACCTCTACTGTGCTCCACTGTACTCTACCTCTAATGTGCTCCACTCTACTCTACCTCTACTGTGCTCCACTGTACTCTACCTCTAATGTACTCCACTGTACTCTACCTCTACTGTACTCCACTCTACTCTACCTCTACTGTGCTCTACTGTACTCTATCTCTACTGTGCTCCACTGTACTCTACCTCTACTGTACTCCACTGTACTCTACCTCTACTATACTCTACTGTGCTCTACTGTACTCTATCTCTACTCTGCTCCACTGTACTCTACCTCTACTGTACTCCACTGTACTCTACCTCTACTGTACTCCACTGTACTCTACCTCTACTGTGCTCCACTGTACTCTACCTCTAATGTGCTCCACTCTACTCTACCTCTACTGTGCTCCACTGTACTCTACCTCTAATGTACTCCACTGTACTCTACCTCTACTGTGCTCCACTGTACTCTATCTCTAATGTACTCCACTGTACTCTACCTCTACTGTACTCCACCTCTACTGTGCTCCACTGTACTCCACTGTACTCTACCTCTACTCTACTCCACTGTACTCTATCTCTACTGTACTCCACTGAACTCTACATCTGCTGTGCTCCACTGTACTCCACTGTACTCTATCTCTACTGTGATCCACTGTACTCTACCTCTGATGTGCTCCACTGTACTCTATCTCTACTTTGCTCCACTGTACTCTATCTCTATTGAACTCCACTGTACTCTACCTCTACTGTACTCTACTGTTCTCTACCTCTACTGTACTCTACTGTACTCCACCTCTGCTCTGCTCCACTGTAATCCACTATACTCTACCTCTACTGTACTCCGCTGAACTCTACCTCTGCTGTGCTCCACTGTACTCCACTGTACTCTATTTCTACTGTGATCCACTGTACTCTACCTCTGATGTGCTCCACTGTACTCCATCTCGACTTTGCTCCACTGTACTCTATCTCTATTGAACTCCACTGTACTCTACCTCTACTGTACTCTACTGTTCTCTACCTCTACTGCACTCTACTGTACTCCACCTCTGCTCTGCTCCACTGTAATCCACAATACTCTACCTCTACTGTGCTCCACTGTACTCTACCTTTACTTTGCTCCACTGTACTCTACCTCTACTGTACTCCACTGTGCTCTACCTCTACTGTACTCTACTGTACTCCACCTCTACTGTGCTCCACTGTACTCCACTGTACTCTACCTCTACTTTACTCCACTGTACTCTACCTCTACTGTACTCCACTGTACTCTACCTCTATTGTACTCCACTGTACTCTACCTCTACTGTGCTCCACTGTACTCTACCTCTAATGTGCTCCACTGTACTCTACCTCTACTGTGCTCCACTGTACTCTACCTCTACTGTACTCCACTGTACTCTACCTCTACTGTACTCAACCTCTACTGTGCTCTACTGTACTCTATCTCTACTGTGCTCCACTGTACTCTACCTCTACTGTACTCCACTGTACTCTACCTCTACTGTACTCCACTGTACTCTATCTCTACTGTGCTCTACTGTACTCTATCTCTACTGTGCTCCACTGTTCTCTACCTCTACTGTACTCCACTGTACTCTACCTCTACTGTACTCCACTGTACTCTACCTCTACTGTGCTCCAATGTACTCTAGCTCTAATGTACTCCACTGTACTCTACCTCTACTGTGCTCCACTGTACTCTACCTCTACTGTACTCCACTGTACTCTACCTCTACTGTGCTCCACTCTACTCTATCTCTACTGTACTCCACTGTACTCTACCTCTACTGTACTCCACTCTACTCTACCTCTACTGTGCTCTACTGTACTCTATCTCTACTGTGCTCCACTGTACTCTACCTCTACTGTACTCCACTGTACTCTACCTCTACTATACTCCACTGTACTCTTTCTCTACTGTACTCCACTGTACTCTACCTCTACTGTACTCCACTGTACTCAACCTCAACTGTACTCCACTGTACTCTACTCTACTGTACTCCAATGTACTCTACCTCTACTGTACTTTACCTCTACTGTACTCCACTGTACTCTATCTCTACTTTGCTCCACTGTACTCTGTCTCTACTGAACTCCACTCTACTCTACCTCTACTGTACTCTACTGTTCTCTACCTCTACTGTACTCTACTGTACTCCACCTCTACTGTGCTCCACTGTACTCCACTGTACTCTATCTCTACTGTACTCCACTGTACTCTACCTATACTGTACTGTAATGTTCTCTACCTCTACTGTACTCTACTGTATTCCACCTCTACTGTGCTCCACTGTACTCCACTGTACTCTACCTCTACTGTTCTCCACTGTTCTCCACTGTACTCTACCAATACTGTGCTCCACTGTACTCTACCTCTAATGTGCTCCAATGTACTCTATCTCTACTGTGATCCACTGTACTCTATCTCTACTGTGCTCCACTGTACTCTATCTCTACTGTGCTCCACTGTACTCTATCTCTACTGTGCTCCACTGTACTCTATCTCTACTGTGCTCCACTGTACTCTACCTCTACTGTACTCCACTGTACTCTACCTCTACTGTGCTCCACTGTACTCTATCTCTACTGTACTCCACTGTACTCTACCTCTACTGTACTCCACCTCTAATGTGCTCCACTGTACTCTACCTCTACTGTACTCTACTGTTCTCTACCTCTACTGTACTCTACTGTACTCCACCTCTACTGTGCTCCACTGTACTCCACTGTACTCTACCTCTAATGTGCTCCACTGTACTCTACCTCTACTCTGTACTCTACCTCTACTGTACTCTACTGTACTCCACCTCTAATGTGCTCCACTGTACTCCACTGTACTCTACCTCTACTCTACTCCACTGTACTCTATCTCTACTGTACTCCACTGAACTCTACATCTGCTGTGCTCCACTGTACTCCACTGTACTCTATCTCTACTGTGATCCACTGTACTCTACCTCTGATGTGCTCCACTGTACTCTATCTCTACTTTGCTCCACTGTACTCTATCTCTATTGAACTCCACTGTACTCTACCTCTACTGTACTCTACTGTTCTCTACCTCTACTCTACTCTACTGTACTCCACCTCTACTGTGCTCCACTGTACTCCACTGTACTCTACCTCTAGTGTGCTCCACTGTACTCTACCTCTACTGTACTCCACTGTACTCTACTCTACTGTACTCCACTGTACTCTACCTCTACTGTACTCTACCTCTACTGTGCTCTACTGTACTCTACCTCTACTGTACTCCACTCCACTGTACTCTACCTCTACTGTATTCCACTCTACTCTACCTCTATTGTGCTCTACTGTTCTCTATCTCTACTGTGCTCTACTGTATTCTACCTCTACTGTACTCCACTGTACTCTACCTCTACTGTACTCCACTGTACTCTACCTCTACTGTACTCCACTGTACTCTACCTCTACTGTACTCCACTGTACTCTACTCTACTGTACTCCACTGTACTCTACATCTACTGTGATCTACCTCTACTGTACTCCACTGTACTCTATCTCTACTGAACTCCACTGTATTCTACATCTACTGTACTCTACTGTTCTCTACCTCTACTGTACTCTAGTGTACTCCACCTCTATTGTGCTCAACTGTACTCCACTGTACTCTACCTCTAGTGTGCTCCACTGTACTCTACCTCTACTGTACTCAACTGTACTCTACCTCTACTGTGCTCCACTGTACTCTACCTCTACTGTGCTCCACTGTACTCTACCTCTACTGTACTCCACTGTACTCTACCTCTACTGTGCTCCACTGTACTCTACCTCTAATGTGCTCCACTGTACTCGAACCTCTACTGTGCTCCACTGTACTCTACCTCTACTGTACTCCACTGTACTCTACCTCTACTGTACTCCACTGTACTCTATCTCTACTGTGCTCTACTGTACTCTATCTCTCCTGAGCTCCACTGTACTCTACCTTTACTGTACTCCACTGTACTCTACCTGTACTGTACTCCACTGTACTCTATCTCTACTGTGCTTCACTGTACTCTACCTCTAATGTGCTCCACTGTACTCTACCTCTACTGTGCTCCACTGTACTCTACCTCTACTGTACTCAACTGTACTCTACCTCTACTGTGCTCCACTGTACTCTATCTCTACTGTACTCCACTGTACTCTACCTCTACTGTACTCCACCTCTAATGTGCTCCACTGTACTCTACCTCTACTGTACTCTACTGTTCTCTACCTCTACTGTACTCTACTGTACTCCACCTCTACTGTGCTCCACTGTACTCCACTGTACTCTACCTCTAATGTGCTCCACTGTACTCTACCTCTACTCTGTACTCTACCTCTACTGTACTCTACTGTACTCCACCTCTAATGTGCTCCACTGTACTCCACTGTACTCTACTTCTACTCTACTCCACTGTACTCTATCTCTACTGTACTCCACTGAACTCTACATCTGCTGTGCTCCACTGTACTCCACTGTACTCTATCTCTACTTTGATCCACTGTACTCTACCTCTGATGTGCTCCACTGTACTCTATCTCTACTTTGCTCCACTGTACTCTATCTCTATTGAACTCCACTGTACTCTACCTCTACTGTACTCTACTGTTCTCTACCTCTACTCTACTCTACTGTACTCCACCTCTACTGTGCTCCACTGTACTCCACTGTACTCTACCTCTAGTGTGCTCCACTGTACTCTACCTCTACTGTACTCCACTGTACTCTACCTCTACTGTGCTCCACTGTACTCTACCTCTACTTTGCTCCACTGTACTCTACCTCTACTGTACTCCACTGTACTCTACCTCTACTGTGCTCCACTGTACTCTACCTCTAATGTGCTCCACTGTACTCGAACCTCTACTGTGCTCCACTGTACTCTACCTCTACTGTACTCCACTGTACTCTACCTCTACTGTACTCCACTGTACTCTATCTCTACTGTGCTCTACTGTACTCTATCTCTCCTGTGCTCCACTGTACTCTACCTTTACTGTACTCCACTGTACTCTACCTGTACTGTACTCCACTGTACTCTACCTCTACTGTGCTTCACTGTACTCTACCTCTAATGTGCTCCACTGTACTCTACCTCTACTGTGCTCCACTGTACTCTACCTCTACTGTACTCAACTGTACTCTACCTCTACTGTACTCCACTGTACTCTATCTCTACTGTGCTCTACTGTACTCTATCTCTACTGTGCTTAACTGTACTCTACCTCTACTGTACTCCACTGTACTCTACCTCTACTGTACTCCACTGTACTCTACTCTACTGTACTCCACTGTACTCTACCTCTACTGTACTCTACCTCTACTGTACTCCACTTTACTCTATCTCTACTTTGCTCCACTGTACTCTACCTCTACTGTACTCCACTGTACTCTACCTCTACTGTACTCAACTGTACACTACTCTACTGTACTCCACTGTACTCTACCTCTACTGTACTCTACCTCTACTGTGCTCTATTTTACTCTATCTCTACTGTGCTCCACTGTACTCTACCTCTACTGTACTCCACTGTACTCTACCTCTACTGTACTCCAGTGTACTCTATCTCTACTGTGCTCTACTCTACTCTATCTCTACTGTGCTCCACTGTTCTCTACCTCTACTGTACTCCACTGTACTCTACCTCTACTGTACTCCACTGTACTCTACCTCTACTGTGCTCCACTGTACTCTACCTCTAATGTGCTCCACTGTACTCTACCTCTACTGTGCTCCACTGTACTCTACCTCTACTGTACTCCACTGTACTCTACCTCTACTGTGCTCCACTGTACTCTATCTCTACTGTACTCCACTGTACTCTACCTCTACTGTACTCCACCTCTAATGTGCCCCACTGTACTCTACCTCTACTGTACTCCACTGTACTCTACCTCTACTGTACTCCACTCTACTCTACCTCTACTGTGCTCTACTGTACTCTATCTCTAGTGTGCTCCATTGTACTCTATCTCTACTGTGCTCCACTGTACTCTATCTCTAATGTGCTCCACTGTACTCTATCTCTACTGTGCTCCACTGTACTCTACCTCTACTTTGCTCCACTGTACTCTATCTCTACTGTGCTCCACTGTACTCTACCCCTACTGTACTCCACTGTACTCTACCTCTACTGTGCTCCACTGTACTCTATCTCTACTGTACTCCACTGTACTCTACCTCTACTGTACTCCACCTCTAATGTGCTCCACTGTACTCTACCTCTACTGTACTCTACTGTACTCTACCTCTACTGTACTCCACTCTACTCTACCTCTACTGTGCTCTACTGTACTCTATCTCTACTGTGCTCCACTGTACCCTACCTCTACTGTACTCCGCTGTAGTCTACCACTACTGTACTCCACTGTACTCTACTCTACTCTACTCCACTGTACTCTACCTCTACTGTACTCCACTGTACTCTACCTCTACTGTACTCTACTGTACTCCACCTCTAATGTGCTCCACTGTACTCCACTGTACTCTACCTCTACTGTACTCCACTGTACTCTATCTCTACTGTACTCCACTGGACTCTACCTCAGCTGTGCTCCACTGTACTCCACTGTACTCTATCTCTACTGTGATCCACTGTACTCTACCTCTGATGTGCTCCACTGTACTCTATCTCTACTTTGCTCCACTGTACTCTATCTCTACTGAACTCCACTGGACTCTACCTCTACTGTACTCTACTGTTCTCTACCTCTACTGTAGTCTACTGTACTCCACCTCCGCTCTGCTCCACTGTACTCCACTGTACTCTACCTCTAGTGTGCTCCACTGTACTCTACCTCTACTGTACTCCACTGTACTCTACCTCTACTGTGCTCCACTGTACTCTACCTCTACTTTGCTCCACTGTACTCTACCTCTACTGTACTCCACTGTACTCTACCTCTACTGTGCTCCACTGTACTCTACCTCTAATGTGCTCCACTGTACTCGAACCTCTACTGTGCTCCACTGTACTCTACCTCTACTGTACTCCACTGTACTCTACCTCTACTGTACTCCACTGTACTCTATCTCTACTGTGCTCTACTGTACTCTATCTCTCCTGTGCTCCACTGTACTCTACCTTTACTGTACTCCACTGTACTCTACCTGTACTGTACTCCACTGTACTCTACCTCTACTGTGCTTCACTGTACTCTACCTCTAATGTGCTCCACTGTACTCGACCTCTACTGTGCTCCACTGTACTCTACCTCTACTGTACTCAACTGTACTCTACCTCTACTGTACTCCACTGTACTCTATCTCTACTGTGCTCTACTGTACTCTATCTCTACTGTGCTTAACTGTACTATACCTCTACTGTACTCCACTGTACTCTACCTCTACTGTACTCCACTGTACTCTACTCTACTGTACTCCACTGTACTCTACCTCTACTGTACTCTACCTCTACTTTACTCCACTTTACTCTATCTCTACTTTGCTCCACTGTACTCTACCTCTACTGTACTCCACTGTACTCTACCTCTACTGTACTCCACTGTACACTACTCTACTGTACTCCACTGTACTCTACCTCTACTGTACTCTACCTCTACTGTGCTCTATTGTACTCTATCTCTACTGTGCTCCACTGTACTCTACCTCTACTGTACTCCACTGTACTCTACCTCTACTGTACTCCAGTGTACTCTATCTCTACTGTGCTCTACTCTACTCTATCTCTACTGTGCTCCACTGTTCTCTACCTCTACTGTACTCCACTGTACTCTACCTCTACTGTACTCCACTGTACTCTACCTCTACTGTGCTCCACTGTACTCTACCTCTAATGTGCTCCACTGTACTCTACCTCTACTGTGCTCCACTGTACTCTACCTCTACTGTACTCCACTGTACTCTACCTCTACTGTGCTCCACTGTACTCTATCTCTACTGTACTCCACTGTACTCTACCTCTACTGTACTCCACCTCTAATGTGCCCCACTGTACTCTACCTCTACTGTACTCCACTGTACTCTACCTCTACTGTACTCCACTCTACTCTACCTCTACTGTGCTCTACTGTACTCTATCTCTAGTGTGCTCCACTGTACTCTATCTCTACTGTGCTCCACTGTACTCTATCTCTAATGTGCTCCACTGTACTCTATCTCTACTGTGCTCCACTGTACTCTACCTCTACTTTGCTCCACTGTACTCTATCTCTACTGTGCTCCACTGTACTCTACCCCTACTGTACTCCACTGTACTCTACCTCTACTGTGCTCACCTGTACTCTATCTCTACTGTACTCCACTGTACTCTACCTCTACTGTACTCCACCTCTAATGTGCTCCACTGTACTCTACCTCTACTGTACTCTACTGTACTCTACCTCTACTGTACTCCACTCTACTCTACCTCTACTGTGCTCTACTGTACTCTATCTCTACTGTGCTCCACTGTACCCTACCTCTACTGTACTCCGCTGTAGTCTACCACTACTGTACTCCACTGTACTCTACTCTACTCTACTCCACTGTACTCTACCTCTACTGTACTCCACTGTACTCTACCTCTACTGTACTCTACTGTACTCCACCTCTAATGTGCTCCACTGTACTCCACTGTACTCTACCTCTACTGTACTCCACTGTACTCTATCTCTACTGTAATCCACTGGACTCTACCTCAGCTGTGCTCCACTGTACTCCACTGTACTCTATCTCTACTGTGATCCACTGTACTCTACCTCTGATGTGCTCCACTGTACTCTATCTCTACTTTGCTCCACTGTACTCTATCTCTACTGAACTCCACTGGACTCTACCTCTACTGTACTCTACTGTTCTCTACCTCTACTGTAGTCTACTGTACTCCACCTCCGCTCTGCTCCACTGTACTCCACTGTACTCTACCTCTAGTGTGCTCCACTGTACTCTACCTCTACTGTACTCCACTGTACTCTACCTCTACTGTGCTCCACTGTACTCTACCTCTACTTTGCTCCCCTGTACTCTACCTCTACTGTACTCCACTGTACTCTACCTCTACTGTGCTCCACTGTACTCTACCTCTAATGTGCTCCACTGTACTCGAACCTCTACTGTGCTCCACTGTACTCTACCTCTACTGTACTCCACTGTACTCTACCTCTACTGTACTCCACTGTACTCTATCTCTACTGTGCTCTACTGTACTCTATCTCTCCTGTGCTCCACTGTACTCTACCTTTACTGTACTCCACTGTACTCTACCTGTACTGTACTCCACTGTACTCTACCTCTACTGTGCTTCACTGTACTCTACCTCTAATGTGCTCCACTGTACTCTACCTCTACTGTGCTCCACTGTACTCTACCTCTACTGTACTCAACTGTACTCTACCTCTACTGTACTCCACTGTACTCTATCTCTACTGTGCTCTACTGTACTCTATCTCTACTGTGCTTAACTGTACTCTACCTCTACTGTACTCCACTGTACTCTACCTCTACTGTACTCCACTGTACTCTACTCTACTGTACTCCACTGTACTCTACCTCTACTGTACTCTACCTCTACTGTACTCCACTTTACTCTATCTCTACTTTGCTCCACTGTACTCTACCTCTACTGTACTCCACTG